>UELW01000039.1:2295000-3495000 GCA_900490495.1 Danionella dracula | reverse complement strand
GTTAACTACACAATCTGGCTTCTGTACCTACTCTCAGGTGACAAAATGATTTTAGTGCAGTCTTAATTTTAAAATAGTCTTGACTTTTAATAAAGCTTTAACTTATCACCTACATTTCTGAGTTCC
This sequence comes from Danionella dracula, assembly GCA_900490495.1. Classification (NCBI taxonomy): domain Eukaryota; kingdom Metazoa; phylum Chordata; class Actinopteri; order Cypriniformes; family Danionidae; genus Danionella; species Danionella dracula. Next base: position 3,494,874 of record UELW01000039.1, on the reverse strand, counting down.
ATGTGGAACACCATCTATCATATTATTAGAGGTCCCCAGAGCAAAGCTAAAGACCACATCTTTTCAGTAGAATCTCAGCAGCTTCAGTAGCAACAGAAAGCAATCTAAACAAGTATCAGTAAATTTTCCACTAAGTATCTGTTTGCTAAAGCCTTTTATGTTTGCACCTTTGTAGTTGTCTTTGAGATCTAAGGCTACTGTTTTATATTGCTATTATATGTGTATTGTTTATAATAATAAAGTCACAACTATGAAGTAGTCTGAAACTACTCATTCATTAAGGCAGTATTCATTAATTAAAGTAAGTAATCATGAACAATGAATTTGCTGTTTTGTGTTTTATTTTTCATAATATATTTATTTAAGAATTCATATCATTATTTACTCATTAATTCATTTTTAGTTCATATTTATGTCATTATTATTAGGCAGTGACTTTAGGGACACAACATCATTAACTCATTCCTCAAAGAGTCAATTAATTAATTAGTTAATAATCAGAAAGTATGCATTAATTAAGGCAGTAATTTATGTATTAATTCACATGAGTCATGTACATGGTTTCATGAGTTCATGATTTATACATATGTTAACTCATCATAAATAATTGTTAATAATAATTTATACATTAACTAATGATGATTCATGTCACCTAATATTCATTCATTCATTCATTCATTCATCTTCATGTCGGCTTTCTTCCCTTTCGGGGTCGCCACAGCGGAATGAACCGCCAACTCTCTGGCATATGTTTTACGCGGCGGATGCCCTTCCAGCCGCAACCCATCGCTGGGAAAGTCACCTAATATCTAAATTAAAAAAGTGGAGCTTTTGAACACAATTGGAATGCACACAAAAGTGCTACATTTTCAATTGTACGTCAAACATGTTGAATAACTAATATTACCAATTATTTATTACCAAACAATTGGTAAAATTATCTTGAAGTGATGGCCTTCCAAAAAGTACAACTTTTATGTACTTACATTAAAGTATGTAAAGTGCATACATACTTTAATGTATGCACTTTCTTTTTACTCTTTATTTCCAATGTAAAGCACTTTGAATTACCCTGTGTACGAAATGTGCTATACAAATAAACTTGCCTTGCCTTGGCTTTAACACCTTTAACTTCACAGAAATTCTGAAAACAACACCTATTGTACGCAAACAGTATGAATGTTCATCATTTATAATGTATATACTCTGTTAGACGTGTCCAAACCTGTGACTGAAAGAGTGATGGCATCAGGAGAAGTCCATCGACCCTGCTGAGGCTCAGTTTCGAATCTGAAATGGTACGTCCCTGCATCGCTCAGCTTCACACTCGTGATCTGCAAACTGCATCTTTTGTGGCCTCCCATGAATCTGACCCGATCCCAGAATGAGGGGCTCATCTGGGTCCCATCAGAATGAAAAGCAACCTCTCGCCGTCCATCCGCCGAAATGTGAAACCATGTGACCCGTGTGGGGCTGAAGGGTGAAGGGTAATCGAAACGGCAGGGAAGCGTAACAGTCGTCCCGGCCCAAACACAAATTTCTGTCCTGGAGAAATACACCAGCCATTTACTGGCCTCAGCACCTAGAATAAATGACAAAAGATGAGCCAGTGGTTGTTGCTTTAATCTGTCCAGAATAACTTTGTGAATGTCTCAAATTTTAGGACAAAAAATAAGAACTGTAATACTACGCTATGTTATATACTGTAAACAAACAAAAATAACTGTATTACTATACTATATTATATACTCTATATAAACTATATTAACTGTGTTACTGTACTATATTATACTATATATATATATACTATAATAAGTTTATTACTATAATGTATTGTACACTATATACAAACTATAATAACTGTGTTACTCTACTATATTCAAACTACAATAACTCTATTTCTATACTATAATATAAAGTATATACAAACTACAATAACTCTAGCTATACTATATTATATACAAACTATAATATCTGGCCCTTAAACAGATGTGCTGCTTTTCTCAGATTTCATCCACAATTAAGGCAAGTTCCAATACAAATGCTATTGAGTGCACTTGATGTTTTAGAGTTTTGTAAATCAGATTAGTCATCATCTTTGGCTTGTAAGGTAAGAAAAATTGCTACATTTTGCAACCTACTTGTCTTGTTTGAAGTAACATCCGATGTGTTTTTGTTCTATAGTGGTTTCATTTAAATTAGATTTTATTTCTTTAGTAAGGATAGTTTTCTTGATGTCAGGAATGATGTTGATGATAGAAAAGCCAGATCAATAGCTTATAAATAACTTCAGAACCAAGGGCACTCAGGTAACAGAACTCTGCAGTAAGAAATCGCAGAACATGCGTACAAAGGTATGTCTTTAAAACACTTTTGAAAACGTACCTGAAAGAAGGAACAGAGAGTAAATGACTCCTATGGGTCCCCACATCTCAGTCCTGTACATGTACAAACGCAACATAAAATAATTTGGTCAACTTTGGTAAAAAAAAATGAACTTGGATGAACTGTACCTGGTTTAGATGGTTGTCAGCAGACTCTCCCTGCGGACTCATCGACACACATCTGGAGCAGAGAAATGCAGGGGAAGCAGGTGGCAGCAGAAGTAGAAGTGTGATGGTGGTGCTGATGATGGGCTGTTCATCATACCCTCTCTCTCCCTCTTGCTCTCTCTCTCTAACCTCTAAACCCAGTCCCTGTCTCCAGTGAAACTCTACCCTAGCTTCAGAGAGGTGTGCTGGGCAAGAAGCATGAGCTGCTGACATGTACAGTACAGTTCTACTAGTCACGTATTCACCAAAGGAAAGCTGTGCATTAACTGAGTGAGAAAGGAACACATCATTTAGAAATAGTTTTAGAGGTTTTAAATAATGATATTGGAAGTTTGAGATTGAACTGAGATTTTGAGACAAAGACAACATAACAGTTTGTGTAACTGTGTTTTTTTTTTTTAGCTTTTTCCTGGTAATTAAATTTGAGCTGACATAGAGCACTGTTTGTTTTTATTTTTCGTTATGAGAATCTGATTGATTCTGGTCATGTAAAAATCCAAAGAACTGTTTACAGTAGGCTTGCTGTTATTTTTGGACACACAACACCAGAGCAATAAGTGGTATGTGTAGCATTGGCAACTGCAATGAAGATTTCAACAAAATAATTCAAATAGGTAAACAAGGCCATTAATATATTTTGCAGTTATTTAGTTTATGTTTGCTTGAGTTGACAAATATTAAGTGACCTCATCGCCATCTTGTGGCTGTACTCTGCTGTAAACAATTTTTTGTATGTAAAGATTGTAAGATCGTCCATATTAATTCGTATTTATTCAGACAAAATGCAGAACTTTTCGAATATGCACCTTTAGTTCATTTGAACTGTTTTAACAGTTTTTTATTGATTATATAGAAATGTAATCATAGACATATATTTCAAACTCCTCTGTTCTTAAATATGGTATTCATGTTTATCAGTTAATGATATAAAACGAACAAGGTGGATAATTACTTCCTAGACTTGGCTGAAAAGGGGTCATTAAAAAGTAGACAACATGTTGCTTCTAAACATGTCACTAAGTTGGAGCATTCTCCAATGAACACTTTTGAAATCCATTTTAAATTAGAGGGTATTTACAGCTGTATATTAAAAACTACATCAAAACTACAAGAAACTTCTGAATTAGCTCAGAAGTTAAATATTAAATAAGATATAAATATAGATTAAAACACCCTAACGTGAATCTCAACTGAAAATAATTTGGTTTGTTTATTACTATCAGCAATGAGAAAAGAGACGCAGACCGCGTGACTTTATTTCCGTCTTTTTAAAATAAACCATTTAAAACTCTTTTGAATCGACGCTAAAACACCTGAACTGCAAGGCACTCACCTGAATTAGCTCAATGTTGTAATATGAATATTCTACTTTGTAAAGCACAATAAAAACAGTCGAAATGGATGTGATTGGTTTATTACTATCATCAATGAGAAAAGCAACGCACACCACGTGGCTATTTTCCTTTAAGCCTCTTTTTTAAAAAAACTATTCAAGTTGATACTAAAACACGTCGAAACAGCAAAATAACTTTGTTTTGAATTTGTTAAGTTGTTAAAATGCAAACATTAGACCCGGAAGCTAGATAAAAACAAATATTGCCAGCCCCCGCCCAAACAGACGTTTACACGCTACGTTTGAGAGCACCCTGCTACATGTGACAAGATGAGCTTTTATAAGTTTCACTATCGGACGAGCTGAAACTAACACTTGTTTCCACCCTCTGGGAAGGTAAATTTTTTTACACTTTATCCGTAACATAGTGGTGATAGCATTGTTGCTTATTTTCTAGTGTTAGAATTATCTGTATTGTACACTTGTAGCCTTCGTTCGCTTGTCCATGATGCGTTATACAGCTGGTTTATTTTAACAGAAACATACAGGTGGTATTTTTTCAGGTTTTGTGTTGGCGAGGATGTTTTTCCACATTCTGGTTCTCCTTCAAGCGTCAGGAGTGTCTTCCTTCATCTCCTGTCAGGATGACCAGGGGAGATCTATTGACTGGTATAAGAACGGTTCAGTGAGAACAATACTAACATTCAATTTGACAAGGGATAGTTTTATTGAGTAGGTTTTTTTTTTATTGAACAACACAAAATTGCAACAAATATCAGAATTAAGCAGCCAAATAAATATACACAAATAATCACTATAGAGTTTGAGTAAAATAAAAGAGGAAGTGGTATACACAATAACACATATAAACTGTCAACAGCTGCTTCGTTTTAGAGTTCTAAAGAGGCATCCCCTAGAAATACTTTTCTTTTCTTAAAAAAAAAAATTTCTGCTATTACATTCTGCTATCTTTGTTTTTACTCAGTTTATTCCATGATCTAGATGCACTATGTATGTTGGAGTACTTGAGTTAGAAGACAAAATATGTTTTAATTTATTTAATAAAATGTTTGTTTTAATTTAATTATTAAAACAATTGCAATTGGAAATTCTTTAAACATTAAAAAAACATTTGACATTTCTTTACTAGAAATCATTTAAAATGTTAAATGTAAATGTCAATATTTTATGTATTATTATTTGTAATTATTTATATATATTTTTCATCCCAGTTGGTCAGCTTTATCCAAAAACCTGTATGTAGTCAAACCCATTAAAACAGGAATGAGAATGCCGATACCTATACTGTAGTATAGACACAAATTGTTTTTGATGATTACAAATATAGATGAGACATCACATTTCATACCTTTAATTTGCATAGATGTAGGGATTCTTACAAACTATGTTAGCATTCATAAATGGTGATGTTCGTTCATTTTCAGGTTTTATTTGTACAAGCTTCCACATTTGCATCATCAGCCCAAGGAAGATGGACTGAAGTATCTTTTCATGGACCAAGAGAGCAAGGGATGGATGGGCGGACAAACTCTAGTTAATGACACTCAGAGTGCAGTCGGCAGAACTCTGGCACCTTTATATATGGTATACAATGCACTCTGAAGCAAAACATTGGCAATCAAAAAAAGATGTGTTACAGAAACCATGCAATGCGCAGTAAATAAAATCATTGTAAATGACTAATTAGCTTGTAATGTAATTGTTTTTGAGAGAGCTGTAGACCTATACTCATATTACCTATACTCATATTAATAATTTATTATAAATACTCACAACAGATTAGAGGATGGCACCATCATAAACAAATTATCGCAATTAATCTGTAGATTACTTTTATGGGGTTTCTTTGTTATTGTTTATAATTTCTTTAATAGGTGTTTTTAAACTGACGTATAACTTAAACTGAAACTCAATGTATTTTTATTCCATCCAAAACGATTTAACTTGCAAAAAATAATAGTTTGTTCTTCTTTCTACAACTTGTTGTCATTACAAAAAAATTCTCTGGATTTTTCAAAGCTTACTCAGCAAGTTCTTTTCTGTAGTATGCAATTTTTACTCAAATATCAATTGCATCTTGACCCCAAGGTTTACTGATAATTCAAAATCTATACTTGTATGTTGAAAGGGGCTCAGATCTGATACGCAGTATGTTTTTTATTCACAGATAAAGCACGATTTTAATTCAAACTGAAGCTCGGCTGCATGATTATTGCAGCCTGTAGTTTCCTGTTTACACGGTAGTCATAATGAAAGAGGAAGTCACGCTTTAGATCACAAGCTCCTAAAGAGGACCCCTCGATGCTAATGCTAATCATTCTGAAGATTCTCTCACTGTAGCTTTTGCTTGTTTGCAGGGTGGTGAAGTAGGATACATCATGTACAATGACCAGCCACCAGAGCAAAGCCTTTCAGGAGGTCTAAGCAGGAGCTGTGGACACACTAAAGGTGATGCCTGTCACCTGCTACGTGGTCAATGCTGTGACTCATCCCATAAAAAAGCTCCACACTTTTAGTCATTAGTATGAAATTATTTTAATAATTAAATTGTTATAAAACAATACTGAACGTCAACTAGTGGCTAATTATTTTTTAGCATGTAAAAAAGAAAGCAGATAAAGTGTTTGGTCAAAATCAATGGCTCAAAATTTTGATAAAAAGTAATTTTATGACTAACTTGTTTAGTATTGCTAAACCATTTTATTTATTTTTCAGGAGTTGTTGTCTTTGATAAGCAGCAGGGCTTCTGGTTGGTCCACAGCACCCCTCATTTTCCTCCTCTTCGATTAACAGGCCAGTTTTCGTACCCCCATACAGGCATAAATAACGGACAGAACTTCATCTGTGTCACATACCCTTTTGAACGATTTCAGACTATAGGTATGTTGTCACTCCACTGCTGGTTAATGTTGAATAAAAACGATCCTTTGGGATTCATTTGACACTTTCTAAAAACATTTAATAATGAGAAAGGTTTCAATAACTTTTTAAAAAAGTGAATCTTTTATTTGTTATATTAGTTCACAACACACACAGTAAGCAATTTTAAGGCTTTAAATTTTTTAGGTTTAAACCCTCATTTTGCACTAATTACAAAAACAAGGTGGCATGGCATGGAGGCAGCCAAAGTTGCTTTAATATTTGCCTTCATCTCATCTGCATTTTGTGTGCTCTGTTTGCTCATCTTCCTCTGGACAGTAGCTCACTGGTATTTAAATCAGGTTGGCCAATCAATAACAGTTATTTTATAGCTATCATCAAAGCAGCTACTTCTAGTGTTGGCTTTGTGGGCAGGTGCCAAATCCTTCTGTAAAATGAAATCTATTTACTTAAATAACATACCAGTTTCACTTATTGAACCCAAGTGACTTTCTTGTAATATATATATTTTTGCCTGACCATTCCTACACATGTATATGTGTGCTTTAAAAATCTATTTTTATGTTTAGCATTTATGAGTTTAACCCAAGAATTCATGATTGTGTCTGATAGGAGTCATACTGCATTTGAATATTTTGTGGCATGATTTGGTATGACTTGAAGTAAAACCGTGAATTCTTCTGATGATAAAGTTTGCCTTAGAGGTATCCAAATGAAAAGAGAAACCATTGCAGATTTTGAAATGCTGATTTTACTCTTCTACAGTGTTGATTATTTTGAAACAAACAAACAAAGATTTCATCTTTACCACCACACAATAATATAGTTTTAAATGTCTAATCTACTCAGTCCTATGGGTGTGAGACCTTTGATAATTAATAAACAATATTAGGGTTATTACTCCTACTAATATGATTATATGCAGTATTTTTTTTATTATAGGGCTATGCTGTTTAGCAAAAAAACAAGACACGTGTTCCTCAAAAAGTTTGACCCATTCACAAATTTGAAATCAAAACAGTGAAACCTGTCAATAAAAAAACCATGCTATCTTTCTTTTTATTAATAGCATATTGATACATACACCATTGATCAACATGGTTAAAACAATTCTAAAGAATAGTCTTCGTTGAATGTTTTAACCAAATAATAAAAGTAAATATACTGCTGCTAATTCATGTCAGTACTTCTCAAGGCAGAAAAATAGCATCTACATAGACATGTTTTTTGAATCAGTTTCCATTGAAATTAAAATTTTTAAATCATTTACAAACTCTGAAAAAGTAGACTGTTATATAAGTGTTATATAAATATATAAGTGTTTCTATACAGTAGAGAAGACCTTTCCTCTTTGCCACATGCAGAGCTGCAGTAGTTTAGCAGAGATCTGCATTATTGGATCTATCTCTAGTTACGATGTCATTCTACAATATGCACAGCTGCAAGTAGCCAAGCTTATATGGTGTAATGTTTTTATAAGTTGTTTTTAAAAATGTATTATCTAAATCATATTTAATTTTTTTTAGATCCTCTTTAGTGTTTAGCGATCAAAGTCAGACCTGTAGTGGCAATTGAGTGAACTGAAAATTCTGCTCCTGAATTACTTGCCAGCTTTATTTAAAAAATGAGACAGCATAAAAAATGTAAATCTATTTTCTTATAGAACATCTACATGTCAGTTATAGTAATTAAATTTACTATTGTTTTACTGTTATTATTCACCTTGCAATCGAAATGAGCTTTTATGTGGTAGTCACTACAGTGTCTATTCGTTTTTAAATTAGACAAAATAGGCTGGATATATTTTGGTGTGACAGATAATGCCTAGAGTTCAAGGCCAAAAAATCACCCCAATCCAACCCTGATAAAATTCATTTATGTTGTTAACCTTTATGAGTTTAACCCAACACAGAATTCATTATTGTTTCAAATAGGGTTGGAGTAGGATTGGAGTCAAACAGAATTTGAATGTTTTGTGTACAAGAGTTGCTATAACCAGAAATAAAACCGTGAATTCTTGCAATGATAAAATTTGCCTCAGGGGTCATATTCAAATGAAAAGAGAAACCATTGCAGATTTTCAAATGCTTTAGTTAAAATAGAGCCTGATGTGGAAAACACTGCAGCAAATACTTCTCATCCAACCTTTTCACCTGTCATTTCTAAAGACAAAACGGTTATTGGATGTTGTTGCTATAGTTACTCTTCAAGTGATTCCTCCAACACAGTAACCATAGTGATAGACCCTCTCTCTGCCGTTTTATATGCATTAATAGGACTATCTCACTGTCTGATGAAAGTAATAAATCAGCGTTTCTGAACCATGTTCCTAGGAGAATATTAAAACTGCAAAACTAAACACTGCAGATTCAGATCATCATATCTAAAATAACTCAAGTGTGTAGATAGCAAGCTCTGATGAGGGAGATGAGTGTTATCTGTGGAAATAGAATTTAAAGGATAGTGCCTATAAGGCTTTAGTCTCACTCTGCAGTATCTGAAATCAATTTTTTTGAAGTTTTCACTATGGTGTTTGTTCATGAAACAACTTCAAGTTTAAGTCGAAGACAACAATCAAAGAGATCATCTAGTTTTTAAATGATGGTTTGTATTATTGTTGTTGTTGTTGTTATTATTATTAGGGGTAATTATTTGGCATCCCTTACCTTATTGTTAACTGGTTGCGCCTCCCTTAGCATAAACAACTGCACTAAATAATTTTCAATAACTTCCAATGATTATTTTACAGCAAAGTGACAATTCTCATCTATTCCAAATTACTGTGATTCATCCTCACTGCACATCAGCCCAGAGCTTTGACCAATCAATACCAAAGCCTTGATTTTGCTTTTGTCAGCCAGTGAGATGTGGATTAATAGGTGTGTTTAGATGTGCTCTACTGCTCACTTCAGCTTCACTTGAAGTGAATAAATATTTAAATCAGCAGTTCAACTCCAAACTGCCTTTGAGTTATTTTTTTGTGCAATGTCTACTGATTTTTTTTTTGTCTCAAAACTGGACACTAACATACCAAATTATTTTAATATTGTTTTTTATAAGTCTGCTAAGAGTAGTCATTATGAAAATGGATTGAAAAAAAAAACTTTTAACATTTTAAAAACTTTCTTTGCATTCAATTGATATTTATGTTTCTGTTAATGAAATATGTTGCTCAGATCCCATTCTAATCTTCCTCTGTGTGATATTGTTCAGGAGAGCAGCTGAAGATCAACCAGCCTCATGTCTTTGACTGCAGTGTTCCTGCTTCTCTGGCCTCTGCGGTGCCTTCTCTTACTCAGCTCTGCAAACACTCTCTGCTGAAACCAAACGACACCTCCTTCTCCTCCTCTATATCCAATCGCAGTGTCTCACTTCTCTCTTCTGCTGGGACTGAGTTCATTAGCTTTGCTAAAGGTGCATCATTTGCCAATGGTAAGATTTGGTAGTCAAAGAAAAAAAATTGTAGTAAAATAAAGAATTGCTTTTAAGCTCCAGATCATTCCCCTTCATAATAGAAAAGGTGGGATATTTAAACTGTGTTATCACTGCTATACAGCATGCGATGAGCGTAAATGTATGGCCTGGAAAACTTTAGTCTCTAAGGGAGTTTCAGTACCAGTTACAGCCACAAACTCACAAAATGTACTTTTAATATTTTCCAGAAAAAAAAAGAAACAAAAAGACAAAAAAGAAAATTTATCCTACACCACCGTCGAAGTTTTAGAGCGACAAAGCAGAGTGATAAACCACGTGTAAAATGCTTGGATTGTAAAGGTGGTTGAGGTGGTTTGGTTTCTCAACTTCTGCTCAACAGAAACTAATTTCAGGTTGCTAAATTTTTTTGCAGCAGCATATGTACACATCTTGAGGCATGATAAAGTGTGAGTGAAGCTGTTTCACCAAAGTGGAACACTAAAAACTATATAAATTTGAAATTTTGTAATTCTATTCAGTGATCCTTTTTTATTATCACACATTTAGACCTCTACCACTCCTGGGTAGCTCCGGTACTTCAGTCAAACCTGCTGGTCCAGTTCTGGCGCCGCTCCAGTGGTGTTCGTCCCTCAGACTGCGCTTCACCATGGAAAGTCCTGAACATTGAGGAAATTTCTCCGGGCCAGACTCAGTACTTCAAGGCAACGGAGGACCACTCGAAGTGGGCCGTCAGCTCAGGAGAATCCAGCAGCACTGGCTGGGTCTGTGTTGGAGATATTAACCGGGACGAGGCGGAGGAGATGCGCGGTGGGGGTACGGTCTGCCGGAGGGATGCTTTTGTTTGGAAGGCCTATCGCTCTGCTGCATTGCTGTGCCAGAGCTGTGTAGGAGAAAAACAGAGCTGTGAACAAGACGTTATTTTTTGATGAATAGAAACAATGTGTTTAACACTGGAGCATAGAAGATGTTTAACAGCTACCACTGCAAGGACTTCATGTATGACTTTAAAATCTAAACTGTGTTACTGTAAGCTAAAGAGTGTGTTATATTCGTTAAATGTTGCTGAAAATTTACAAAACTAGAACTTTTATGACTTTTATGACTATGGAATGTGAATGAAGTTACCATACAGAGTTGCCTAAAAATGTACAGTTATGATTAAAAAGAAAGTCTATAAAAAAAAAAAAAATATATATATATATATATATTTTTTTTTTGAAAGGTTCATTATTTTTTGTTGGGAGTCCCCAACAGCAGGTTGTCACACATGCAAGTTTGAACAACAATGTTGTTGTCTCATAATACACATTTATTTTAACCATGTTTTATAATGACTCTAAAAACAATTTGTTTTTAAGATTTGTTTGTTCAAAACCCCACCTTTGCATTACTTTTTTTGATAGCCCAAAGCCTGATGTGATTGGAAGTTGCATGAATGCAAACTACTGGCTAGCATCACAGTGGCTGTATCATGTATATATTTATAATTTATAAAAAATTGGCATAAACACATAAAAACACAAACCCTAACCCATACATATCTTATATATTTATATGCATAAATTTAACCCTATATCCATCAAATGTCAACAATTATTGCAAACACTTCAGACATTTCTTTCAAGTGGCTCCATATCTCTGAGCATACCATTTACACTGAATTGTAAGAATTTAACATGAAAGTATACAGAAAAAAGAATCAACAAATGTTACTTTTATTATAGAATGGGGAAAATACTTTTTAGATGACATTTTATGCATTTCAGCATAAAATCCTTAAATTCTCATCCTCGAGTCAAAATAAAGAAATTAAATTGAAAACCCTGTATTTGTTTTCATATCTTCAAATATTTTTTTCATCCCTTACACTTAACTAAAGCATTTAACTTAAAAATTCATAAATGTATCAACAGGGCGTGCTCCACTCATAACCCCTGTTGAGATCATGCCATGGTGCATAAAGTGTACATCGTACATAATTCTGTCTAACAAGTTTTATTCATCACAAGTTTAACAATGCGTATGTTATGTTTTCTTTAGGGGCTGAGCATTCCTAAAGCTTGGATCCTAGAATCGCTCATGGATTTCACACATGCCTAGATTAGTTTAAATTTTTCTTTTTTGGTTTGGTTAACTTGAGATGCAGCTATTGAAGTTGCGGAGCTACCAAAGCGGATTGAAAGGTGAACAAAGACCTGGTTGAAGAGTTAGTCTCTGTTTACTCGAAAACAAACATTGGAGCAGTTGGTGTATGGTGTGAACATGATCTGAATATAAACAGACTAATGTGCTGAAATAAAGGACTGCTCATTTTAAACTAAACCATCTACCAGTCAGCTGCGTTTGGAATTATGAGATGATTTGTGAATGTTGACTGGGATTTATTGGCACAGCTTCAAAGCAGCTCAATGCTCAAAACTGGTTTGCCTTAAAGAAACATAAAAATATATATTTTAAAGGATTGGCAATGTTTTCCCATTTTAAAACTGTTAATCTGTTCTCTGGTTCTGGCAATAACACTTTAGCATAGCTTAGCATAGATCACTGAATTTTTTATACCAGGAGGATTTTAGTGCCTGTGGCAGAATGACTGTCTTTCTTTTTAAAAACTTGACTCTTCTGTCAGTTAGTGTAATAAGAGAAATAGAAAAAGTAATGTGTATTATAACCTTGCCTGTGTGAAGTGCATTTTCATTCATGATTTAATAATCTAGGAGTGTTGCAAAAAGCAGCATGGCCATTTTCAAGAGATCAAGTAAATAATAAATTATTTGATCATCATGCTTATGCCCCTGGTACAAACATTTTGCTGGTCTTTTATGAATGAATGCTCTATGTCAAAATTGCTAACACCAAAACAGTTGTATGCACAGAAGGGTTGCCCGACAGTAAAGCATATTTAAAATATAGGGGAGAGGTGGCAAAAGAAAAGAAAAATATGGTGTTTCCTGAAGTAATGCATACTGCTAAATGCATAATGGCAAATTGTTGTAAATTACAAGAAACATAATCATCTTGCTCTCGTCTCTTTATTCTTAAATTGCCCTTTTGTTCCCTCTGTTCAGGCTGGCTGCAATGTAGGTCATACACTTTGCCATAAGCTTTGCTTAGTTTAATATATTATTTTTTATAATTCAGATACATTCATATTTTCTTATTCTTACCAGTTGTTGGGACAACCCACCTCTCAAACAAAACAATTGGATACATTTTGGATTAAATAAAATGTATACAGTCTGCTCTGAACTTGTGCACTGACCACTATTTCTAAATTTCAGATTTTTGAACAAACTCTCCAGTTTTCAATTATCAATGCTCATCAAAATAATTAATGAATAACGTTAATGAATATTTTTTTTAATAAATAGTATATGAACATTAAACATGAATACATTTTCTTCTATCAGTTTTTTTCTAATTCTGCTAAATGTTTTAAAATTCACACAATTAAGAATTGTTAAGATATTACATAGTTTCTGCAGGTTTCATGAGGTAAATTTGAGACTTATTAAGGCCATTAAGAATGTAAGACCTATCTCATATCAAAAACGTATATTTTTTGTTTGCGTAGTTTTTTTTTTACAGTTTATGCTTCAAATACATTGTTTTAAACCCTAACCATCACTTTTAAGTTTTTTAAGGTTTTCTCAAACTCTTGTCAACCCTAACCCTGCCTTTTGCAAAGTTGAGTGTTTATGAGCTTTTTCTAAAACTTTAGCAACCCTAGCTATCATTTAAAAAGTTTTTTGTGTCATTTAGGAGCATATCTGGGAACCCTAAATCACTTTTATGCTTTGGAGCATTTATGTGCATTTTCTTAATCACTGGCAACCCTAAAATTCACATTTACATTATTTTATCATTTATGAGTATTATGACAATATCTGACACCTCTTATAATAATTTAAAACATCTTGAACAGTATTTCACTAGCATTGTCTCAAACTATGGCTACCATAACCATCGCTTTCACTTTTTTGTAGCACTTAGAAGCATTTTCTTATTCTCTGGCAACCTCAAAGCATCAACAAAACACAAAAAAATTCACTGATCTCATTTAATATAAGACCTACAATAGTAAATTTGGCCTTTTAAATGGTACACTTCTAAAGACCCTGTAGAAACCCTGGACTTTGAGTTTAATAGCTTAAACTTTGAAGCCATATATGAGAGGAGTCAGAAGAAGTTGTATCAAAAGTAAAGTTTATTATGAGAACAAGAGGTATGTAGTGCATGGATACGTCAGAATAGAGATTTGAATGTACAAGACTCTGCAACAGACACACAACAACCAACACACACAAGCACCTGATAATAAGGCACAAAACAAACATGTGATGCAATGTTCGGAATAGAACTCTACCCTGCATACTTCTTAAAGGAATGGTTCATAAAACCCTGAAAGTTCTGAGACCACTTGAGGGGGAGTTTTTACTATAAAAAATATAATAAAATACAGGCTATTATCTTGGTAACATAAAAGAACATCTATGTTTCAACACACACAAACCTACAGGTTTCAAATAAACCTTTAAAGATCCCAGAGGATTGGAGTTTGGTTAACAAAATGTGAATTTCATAAGCAACACAAGTTAAGATTTCATCACAGCTAACATTCACAGAGAATATAGCACAGAAAAACTAATTGTAGTGTGTGCTTAGAATAATTTGACTACAAAATAATGCATTTCCAAAATGAGAAAAAAAAGTTTCTCCAAAAGGATTTTCTTAGCTTGCTTAACTTCGTCTTAAAGGAAAGCAGTCTATAAAAACAACGGCTTAGTGTTTAACAAAACCAGATTTAAAATGTCATGATGGAATCTAAATGAAGTGGTGTAATACAAACCCTGTAATACAAAGTTTCTTCCTTAAAATGCTCATCATTAGCACAAAACCATTTATAACATATAATAATTATTCATATTTTTTTCAAGGGAACTCTCCTTTTGGAAGACATTCTGTAACAGCATGGAACACAATAACAATAACATAAAGGAAACTTAGGTCGTAGTAGCTTCAGTAGTGTGCTATTCCGAACATGCAGGATGAAAGTGAAACCCCTCTTCCTTGCTGTGAGCTCTCGCATGCCTCGGTTCCCACAGAGACGTCAAGGGCACGCGAGAGAGACAGAGAGTACAAGGTTCATCAGGGTCTTTATCCTTGATGCTTTTATCTCTATTGAAAACATCTCAGACACAGCTTTGTTTCAGGTTTTTAAAGGAGTTTCAGAAACAGCTCGAAGCAAAGACCTGGAGTTCAACAGATTAATGGCTCCGTCCCAAAGCCCGGTGAACTCTCCAAAAATTATCAAGCACCTCATACTGAAGGAAGCACTCCAAGTATACAAAATGGTTAAAGTTTAGACAGAAAAAAATCATGTCTTCACTTGGATGCACTCTTTTAAGAGTTAATAGTGTTTCCAATTGACCATTTCAAACTTGGTTTTATAACAAAGGCTGGCATTTAATAGCCTTCTGTTTTTATATTTGAAGAGAGAGTAAAGAGTTTGCACTTGATGAGCAAGAGTGTGTTTGCTACTGCACTTCCGTGTTTTTCAGTGTTGGAAATGTTTCGACAGGTGACAGTGTTGTACCTTTGGTTTAGCTGTTTAACCACTTTATGGTTAATAACCTAAGACTCAGCGATAGACCCAGTAAGTGCTGACATTAAGAGAAGATGCTTGTAATTCATCACAGATTTATTAAATGAGGAAAAATAGTGCAAAGTTTAGTAGTTAATAACATTAAAGGGATTTTTCTCCTATATTACTTAATAATTGATAGCTTGCACAAGGATACAAATGCATTTGCTAGAATCCACTTTAAGAATGAAAGAAGTGATTTGTTTTAAGAATTAGACAGCTACTGACAAAAGCCAATTATTTTAAGAAATCTTTAAATTATGACATTTCAAGGTTTTGGTTAAAAATGTTTAAGAGACCTCAAATTAGGTTTGTCAACAGCACTGTAAAATATGACTCTTTTTGCTTTGTTAAATGAAGACTCCACTTTTTAAAACAGTGGATCATTTTGGATCTCCCCTCAAGTTAAAAAGTAATTTATTACAGTTTTAAAATCTGTTCAGTCGTCCCAGGCATATTTAGGCACAGGAACTTTCTAGCATAGCTTAGCATGGATCATTGAATCCAGATGGCACTGAGGGTGCTCTTGATTTATAAATAAAAAAAAACCTTCCTGTATGGTCCCCAAAAATTAACCTTAGTCAGTTCTGGAAGGTCTCTGAATCTTTGTTATCTTTTTGGAAGGTATTTGGACAGTAATAACTTGTTTTGTGTTAAAACAAATTTCGGACGAGTCTTCGGCCCTTGGCTTTGATTCGTGGGAAGGTTGCACTGGTTTCGTTGCCGAGAGACGGAGAACCAGTCGGTGTATTTCCTCCACGCCTCCTCAAAAGGAAGTCAACACTTACAGAAGACATGGCGTAGAAGACATTTCCTGTGGGAGGTATTATTAGCTCTGCAAAAACAAAAAAAAAATACCAAAAACTTAACAATTATTTAATGAATCATCTAATAATTATCTGTAAAAAATGATTCAATAATTAGACTGTCAATATTTAAATGTAATTAAATAAATCAAATATTAGATAAAAAGATGAATTTTTACAGAAAGTTCACCATGAAATTATAATGAATGGAATTGTGGTAACTTAACACTGTACATTTTCACTGACTATGATAGTAAATTCGTCTTTTACAACTAAACATAATTAAATTTAAGCATCTACTGTTAACTTTTTTTTTATATATTTACTCTTCGATCAATACTTAATTGTGGCAATCATGTGTTTAATAAAGATTGCATACAAAATGGACAGGGTGATGCAACTCCACAGATTCAGTTTGTCAAGTGTGATCTGAATGATCAATTTTGTAAGGATTTATCATTATAGAACTATCTATCCTCCTAAGCCACTTTTTATTTTTTATTTGTCTTATATGAAAGTAACTTGATTCATTTGCAATGGGGCATAGGAACCTCTTACTTCCACTTTTAGCTAAACAGAGACGATCACTTCTGGCTGCTGTCATTTCACAAACAAAATGCTGCAACCAAACCTGGGATTTACTGGGGTACCTCATGTGTATTGTATTTGCGAGTATATAAGAAAAGCTGTGATTTTCAAAAAAAAAGTTTTGTACTCTATGGCATTATCTTCCAAAAATAAAAAAAATATCACAAAATACATGTACCAACACTAAAAACAACCACGAGAATAGTAGCAATTGAAATAAACAAGTCTATGTAGCGGTATGGTGATTTTATGCTCTGCATATACCCAACTGAATAAATGTAAAGTTATACATTAATAGTTTGATGTGGAACTGAATATATCTTCTAAATTTGAAGCCTTAAAATACATGTAACCTTATAATTTAAGTATTTAACCTGAAAATCCTGGAAAATCTGGTGTTAATCAATCAATCAAAATGTTTTGATATAGAGCTTTTTAGGCAGTTGCTTCAATGCAGCTTCACAAAGGTCTGATGTGGATTTAGAGATAGGAACTCTTATTGGATAAATCTATGGGGTAGTAATAGAACTACCATAAAATACTACCTTAGGGATTGTAAAGTAAAGTTTATTCTTATGAGGAAATTGAATAAAAGTGACTAGTAATCTGTAGCTTATTATTAAAACACTATACAAATAATTTTTTTGTGGTGAGATAGAGCAACCAAGATGTTTAGACCAAGAAAATTTGATGTTTTCAGGTCTCAGTAGGGAGCCATTCCAGTTACTAAAATAAATAATTACATTAACACTGTAATAAAGAGCCTACTAAACTATAAAAAAAAAACTAAATGAGCTGTTTGTGTTTATGAGTGTTTGATGAAGCATAGTTTTCTTTCAGGAGACCCAAAATTCCTAACAACACCCCTGTTTATATCATATCATATGATCACATTTTTTGTCAAAACAAATAAACATTTGAAATCTGATTGAAGTGTTAGGTCACCTTTTCCCTCGGGCAGCAGTTGAATCAGTTCATATTTGGAAGCCTCATGGCTGTTTTGGTTGTGCTTTTCTAATGCTGAGCTGATTACAGTGGGGGTTTTATCATTGCTAGTGACCTGAGACACAACAGAGAAAATGTAAATTAGAAACAAAATTGAGAGCATCCATATATCCATAAACAGGAGCAGATGGCCTGATATAACATTAAAATGCAATACTGATTGTTTAGCTTATATTGAATGGATGTTTGACTGTTAGTTACCAAAATGCTTCGATATAAGTTCCCGTCGTGCAAATCCATCCGTATCCTGACAATCCTCATCTCAGGCCCGGCCTCTGCCTTGTGATTGGTTGGGTTGTTCCCGCAGGAGATAGATCGACGATGTGATTTGATGGCTGTAGTGGGTGTGGTTTGGACAGAGGATATGGCTTCATTGGAAGGTGGTGATAATTCAACATCCAGACATGAGACTGAAGGGGACTTCACATGCTGAAAAACATTAAAAATAGTAATATAATTACCATCACAACTTTCTTTATATTTGAGAACTCAGTCATTACATATTCTGAAACTATCAACAATCAAAAAATATTTTGAAATAGAATTTTAAAGTACTTTTAAAAAAAGTCTTAAGTATTTCTAAAGTTCTATATTGAGCGCTGGCTTGGTTTCTTTTAGACATTGAACACAAGCAGATACTTTGCCTCCAGATACATAAACTATTAAAATGTTGTCAATGAAGTCTGTCCTCTGGATGCATTCTGAGGATGGTTTGATGTTAAAGGGTGTTTTTGATTTATAGTGAATAAAAAAAATTCCTGTTTGGAGTTTTGCATCAACGGTCCCCCAAAATGATTCAGAGTCAGATCCTGCCTTTGGCTTTGATTCGATTTGATTGAAAGGTTGCACTGGATTCGTTGCCGAGAGACAGAGTGCCAGTTGTAGCGGTTCCCCCAATGTGTGCTCATAAACATAAACTATTCAAAGTAATCTGTGCACTATACCAAAAGTATTTGCTCACCCATCCAAATAATTGGACTTAGGTGTTCCAATCACTTACATGGCCACATGTGCATGTTTATAATTGTTTGAAATGGGTCGCACTAAGGAGCTCTGAATTCCAGCATAGAACTTTGATAGGATGCCTGGTGTGCATCCAATCCAGTCATGAAATTTCTTCACTCCTAATTATTCCACACAATACATTGTAAGAAAATGGAAATGTTTGGGAATGACAGCAAATCTGCTGAGTCAGCGAATGCCGGGGCTCATCGTGTGAAGAGGCCGCCAATTTTCTGCAGTCAGTTGCTATAGACCTCCAATAGAGTCCTGACCTTAACACCTTTAGGATGAATTACAGTACAGACTGAGGGCTAAGCCTTCTCGTCCAACATCTGTGTAATCTCACAAATAAAGAAATAATTCCCATAAACACACTCCTAAGCCATGTGGACAGAGTTTAAGCTTTTATAGCTGCAAAGGCTGGACTGACGTCATATTGTATAAGGATTAGGAATGGGATGTCATGTGAAGTTCACATGCATGTCAAGGCAGGTGAGCGAATAGTTTTACCAATATAGAATAAGACGAGAGAACAGACCAGAGACGGATTTTCATTGACACCCATTTTAGTGTTAATAAACATAGGCATAATGCTAGTATTGACCTTCATGACAACTAAGAGGTATTGCTTTTTATTTTTATTGATCTATTATATTCATGAGCGATTGTCTTTTTCATTGTTGAGGAGTGTTTCATTGTTAGCACACTGTCAACAAGGAAATATCTGAACACATTAGCTGTGAGCGCATTTTAACTCTGCAGAAACAGAGAGGACACACTGTTCACAAAGTCAATGATTGCACAGGTAACCTGCAAACTATGTGCAAACATTTTGACATTTAACTCTGGTACATTTTTTCTGAATGACAGCTGGGCCAGCACCAGAACCACTGTGTCAAGCCCATTAATGCTTATTACAATAATGTAAAAATTTCAGAACTTATATTATAAACTATATGAAAAATGCTAATGAATTTGAGATAAAAACTGTGTCAATGTAAATGTAACAGATTTACTAGAATCACAAAGTGTTATTAATGTTTTTTTAAACAGAAGTGAAAAATGGGGACCGTTCTCAGAGCCAGTGTTGACATTTCAAATATTAAAATCAAGACAATAGAATCAATAATCTTTTAGAAGACTCAAATCTTTTCCTGATTTTGATAGGTCCTGCTGAATGG
This sequence comes from Danionella dracula, assembly GCA_900490495.1. Classification (NCBI taxonomy): domain Eukaryota; kingdom Metazoa; phylum Chordata; class Actinopteri; order Cypriniformes; family Danionidae; genus Danionella; species Danionella dracula. The sequence goes on along the minus strand of UELW01000039.1, from coordinate 3,474,430 downwards.
CTATAGGCTTGTTTAGATTTTGAGTTCTTTGCGCATGGCTGGACTGGTGTGGAGAGAGAAGCTACCCTCACTGCTTGTGTTTGTGTTTATATGTTAACATTTTAATTGCATAATCTTTAAATCCTTCATATGTATTATTGTTTTTATAAATGAAAAACCTATCAACAATCTCACAATGATAAAGGGAGCATTAATTCATTAAATAAATGTAAATACGAATTGCATTAAAGAGTTAAATTAACTTATTTAAAGATATTTTTTAATAAAAACATATGAATCACCGTTGACTAAAATTACACTAATACCTTTTATGTTTTGTGACTAAAACTAGACTAAAGCTTTTGATTTTCATTGACTAAAATGTAGCTATTATCGCATCAAAAAAGTTACGATTATCACATACTGTAACCTAATTCATAGGTTTGTGTTCAATCATTGCTACTTATAAGTTTGTATTCAATAAAAAACAGCTTCTTGTAATGTCTGTTTTAGGTATTTAAGCATAACCCAAATAGAATTCAATATATCTAGTTTAGTGCATCCAGACAAACATCTACAGGCCTCTGAAGTCACACGCATTTAGTCACACTTTCGATTTCTCCAGCACAAAAATGAGGATGTTGTACCAGTTTATTTTAATAGCACATGAGCACTGGGAGAAACACTAAAAACATACTGTACACATATCCACACCATTTCTAGGCACCATTGTGAGTGCTTGTGCAAAGATACAGCAAAAGTATCCAAAACTACCACGATTGTCAGCAAACTACATGACATACTGGTGGCCAATCAAACGTGAGCTGCTCAAGCATTCTCAGAAACCCATTGGGAATGAGGAACAATTCAGATTTGGTGGCAATTTAGGCTTGGTTAATGGTTAACTAATTTAGCTAAATAACTAAAGGGGAACTTATTGTATGAAAAAAGTAAGTAAAAACATTTGTTCACAGCCTTTGTTATTTTTATTGTTGCTTAAAGATTAAAATTATACAACAGTAATGTTTTTTCATACCTTGTTGATTAAGTAAACTAAATCAATTGACATGAAAAAAATGTTGGTACTCACTCCACTAATATAATATATTTTACATTTCTTAGCTTTTACAGATTACAGTTGTATCATCTGTCAAGTATGTATTTTATGTGAATAAACTCGTACAACAATGCACCCAGGGTTTTTAAAAAATGTCCTGTTTGCCAACATTTTTTCAAAAATACCCATTGAATGTATCTTAAATTGAAAAGATGGTCAGTGTACATATGGACACATAGAGTAAAAATAACAGAATAAAAAAAGAATATCTATGTTAAAAATTATTACAATTATGATTCAGTCAAAAATAAGTATAAAAAAAACTTCTCAAAAACATATATATGTTAAGAGTTGCTGATATGAGTTCTGAAGCAGGAAGGTAAAACGGCTCTAACCGGAGCATCATGAATATAAAGCTCTTACCTTGCAGAGCTTAGAGAGCAGGTGATTGACAGGAGAAGGGAAGTCAAAAAGACCATCAGCATCCATTGTGCTATTGGCCACGGCTGAGAGAGCACTGTAATACATTCACACAAAATGTTTCACACAGTATTCTGTCACATAATCCCTTTGAACAGACTGTAACCTTGAGTATTACTCTGAAACTACACAGCAGTCAAGGCTTTGAGTTCCACACAGTAACTCGATATGATAAGAAAATCTTTGTGCTGCTGAAAACTTCATTTCATTTAAGTGAAGCTGAGTCATGGGACAGAAGAGCCCATGAAAGAAACATTCTTGTGTGTATGTCAGGGACTGAGCGTGAGCCTCAAACAAGCGAAAGCTTTCTAGGATTTTAAAATGCTGCTCAACTAAACAAACCATCAGAACAACATAATAGTGAAAACATAACATAACAACCTATATTTATCTCAAAGGAACTCAACATATGTATTTAGTTTACAAAGTGATGTTTTTATAACGTTATTTAAACACATCCGTTATTACATACATTAAAAGTATTGTTGGTAGGTTTAACAAATGAGATGTCAACGACACTTCAATTGAAATAGTTCCAAAAGCTAAACTTTGTGATAAAGACATGATTTACATGTCTTTTTTTTTCATGGCACATGTTTGTTGAGTAAATAAGATTTAATCATTGTTTTAAGTACCATTAGGTTTAAAACAACTAAACAGTATGGAAGAAAACAAAACCCCTTGTGTTTATGTTTTAATAAAGGAAAATAATCTGACTGTGTGATAAGAAAGATAAGCGTGTGTATCACACGTTTGTGCAAGAAGTAGGTCTGGAATTTATTGTACTAAACAACACTAATATTCAACTTCAATGAAGGACAGTGCGCATTGATCGTTATCTTCTTACTCTGGGCACTGGGTGATGATCACCGTAGGGTTCAGCCCACGCCCAGGACTCTGCTCCCCAGGTGCTTCAATCTCATTGGACAGCTTATAGCTTTTAAAAACAAACAACAAAAAGGTCAGTTAAATATGCAAATTAGGAGTTCATCAGGAATGCCAATAAAATTTTAATGACCTTTCCTCTTCGCGCAGGGTGGGTACACTGTGATACCACACAACGAATGTCTCATCGGTTCTGAAAATGCTGTTCTTACATGAGGACTGAAGGAGGCGAATCTGTGCGATCACTTCAAATTCCTGAAATCAAGAGAACATTTTAATATCTTCTCAAAATTAAAATGAATGTTAACTAAAATATAGATTTATTCAAAAATATATATACTTTTCTTTTGGAAATATTTAGTTTTCAAGTCTTTGAGGTTCTTAACCCTCACAGTCTCACTTTTGACTGCTTTTGTTTTTGAAAAAATATAAGAAAGGAATATAAAAGTATATACATTCTTTTCAGCACAACCTAGTTTCATTGTCTGCACCAAAATATATCATAAACATAACATCAAAGAACAATGTTACTTATGTTTTTCTCTGTAAATCAAACAAAAATGCTAGGAAATTGATTTGAAGATTTAAAGTGAAGGACAAATGTGTAAAGACAACAATTGTGTGAAATGTTTTAAAACAATCTGGTTTTATACAACGATTTATATTAACGTGCACCAAAGAGTGTTTGCCTCTCTTCTCAGTCGGTTCTCTACCACTCCCCGACCAGGCCCCCAGAACTAACAGACATGAAAAATAAATGAGTTTTATCAAAAATAGCAGATAGTTATTACTAATGGACGAATTGACTATGAGAATTTTGTTTCATTTCAGTAAATAAACACCAAATTTACATTTTTCTAAAAACTTTCAGACATTAAATCCCACAAACTCACCCGACGTCGTTTGTCAAAGTTTATGAAGCCATTCTGTAAAACAAATTGAAAAATTACAACCTGCTTGGCTGGTGGCTGGTGGTTTTTAGCTGAGCTTTGAGAATTCTGAAACTATTGCTGATGGCTAAATAACACTTGATGTTTTGTTACTGATAGTTCATGAAAGAATGTGAATTAATGTCACCTCTAGTCTGTCTTTGACCGCCGTGTCAAGCATAGTGAGGTCCTTGAGGAAGATACCCAAGTACGGCACAGTACCCTGAGCACAAGACTGTAAGAGAAATGCAGCATTGAATAAAAATAAAAATATCATAAAGAAGTAATAAGTAATAAAGTAATAAAAATCTGCATTTTTCAAAGCGATTGTACAAGTTTTGAAAATTAGTTTCTTTTTTCAATTAACTGGGAATAGTACATTTTGTACAGACACAAAAAAGAATAAAAAATAAATAGCCCCAAAAGCATTTAAAGAACGATTTTACAAATAGACCAGTTAAGAGCTAAGCAAACTTTATTAGTATAGCAGGAAACCACAGATCAACGTGCTCCACATTTTAGTAAAGAAAATACATTAAAACTGAATATTTTAAATAAAAAAAGTAATCAAAAGAATAAAATAGTAAAGGCAATACAAACCCTAAAAATGTAAACAATAAGCATAAGAAAACTTTTAGTACAATTGTAAATAAAAAAAATACTAAACAGGGTTAAAATACAAGCAAAACAAGTGGCTTTTAAGAGCTGATTTAAAAAGCACATAGTTGCTTGTGCTATTTCTAAACTGCTGAAAATCATCTCTAATGGACTGGATCAGGCTGAGTGTACTACGGTATATATTAGTAAGTGCTTACCCCAGTAAATCTCCTGTTGTTGATTTTAGTGTCAGTGTTGGCAAATTTGGACGTTCCCTCCTGCAAAGAAAACTGCTGTTATTGAAGCAAACCTGCTGTGGAGGCAAACATAATTGTTTTACTCAGCTGAATCCAGTTCAATTTCTTTTGTTGCACAATACAACCAATATTTGAACTGTTCTTCACAGGGCCCATAAGAGCATTTTCTTTCAGATTGAATAAAACAGTGCTCTTAAGTTAAATCCTGTGGTACTGTAGTTAAAATCCTCCATAAAAGCATAACTATATCTTGTTATAAACAAAACATTTATGCAAATTAACTTATTTTTCACCAACTAAAATGTCATTTATATATTTCCGAATCATGTTTAACCAGTAAGATTAAAATCATAGCATTTGAGTTAAGCTAAATAGGTCTTTATGCAATCTAGAGTGCAGTGGGAGGAACATGTGTATACAGCTCGTTTTGTGGAGCACAACCCTTTGAGGTGATACGAAGAAATTGATTACAATAAATAATGGATTTCAAGATTATGTGACAGTCTAGAGGCACCAAATATTTATTATAAATTATTTAAAACTGGGCATGGCTCAATTCAATACAACGATGTAGTACATGCTCAAGATTGTTTTTTAAATGCCGGCAAACTTTACAGTTTTCTTAAATAATGTGTTTAGTTACTTTAAAGTCATGTATTGTAAAATTCTGTGACCAGTTTTTAATATCAGACCCTAGCACAATTTGTTTTAAAGCTCTTTTCTCTTGCTGTTCTTGGTCTCTTTAACTGGTTCTAAAGGCAAGAAGCAATATAACCCCTTTCCGTTTGCTCTGTTATGTGAAAGAGAGGCATTCTGTTGTGATAGAATTCATGTTTGTTCCATTTTTGTTAACTCAGCTGGTTTGTGTGATGCTGCTCACTTATCCGATTTAGAAACTTGCTGTTTTACCTCAATTCCACTCAGACCACGATCTGCTTGAAAGCTTTCACTATCTTTTCAGCTGCAATACTTTTCATTTTTACTTGCAAGATATTTGCCTGTTTTTAGTGAAAGTATAATGGTGAGAATGCAAAGAGCATATTAGCACACAATAAGCGGTTGGCTATTTTTCCTTGGTGTCTGTGAAACCATAGGGAAATCTCGAGTTGGATTTAAGGGTGTGTTTATTACATCACTAAAAGGAAAGTTGGCCTTTTTTTTGATCAGCTTCTGGTGATGGGTTATGGATGGCTCTTGTCAGGCCCAGTCAGAAAAACATTAGACAATTTTGACCTAAAATCATCTCTGAGTGTACAAACATTTTCAATAATAAAATACAATTATGCGACTAACCTCTTTGAGTAGTTCACGACTCTGGGAATAGTTGTCTTTCTCAGAAAAGATGTCAGAGAGTTCCTCATATCTCTTTACAGCTTCTCTGTTAGCAGTAAGGGACAGCTTTAGGTTCATGAGGAAATTCACTATTTTGTTTAGCATGAATTCTGTCTCAGGCTCACTACTTTTCTCACCGCTTTTACAAAAATTCATAGCAAGTCACTGAATTATTGTATTCCAATAAAGCAGTTAGGCTAAATGTAAGGAGTTTTTTTAAGGGAATGTATACCTGTCAGTCTCCTGCCAGGTCTTTCTCAGTCTGTGGATGGGGTTGCTCTGCAGAGCTGATAGGATGGCGTACAATGAAGAGAAATTCTTCCTGCTTCTACAGGCCTGTTTGCAAAACAGACCACAAGCTTGGGTCAATGAGTCAACTCTCCAGCTGTGAGCTAACATTACAGCAGAAACTAGCTTTTACTCACTCATCACATTAAAGGTGTTTTTTACAGTAACACTTTACAATAAGATGCCATTGACTATTAGCTTTTGATGAGTTAATGATGCATTAATGATGAGTTAACATGAATTAATCATGAACCCGTTAAACCAGTACACGCATCATATGAATTAATATATCAATTACCACTTTCATTCATTCATTTGTTTTAACCAGGTCAAACTTCAGGTCAACTAAATCAAAATGCTCTTGTAGAAGTGTAATTAACCATTCAACAATGATGAGGTAATGATATACTTTAAATGTCCCATAAAAGTCACCACCTAATAATAATTCACTAATCATGAACTTTGGAATTTGTTGTTTTGCATTTTATTTTCACATTTACAATTGGCTGGAGAGCACACCAAAACAACTAATGACGGGCAAGAAGAGAACAAACCAACCAACAAAATAATCAAACTAGAAATACTACAGGTGAAGAGGAATTGAGCTGACATGAAATAAAATTAAGAAGCACATGGGATCAAACAAAAAAAACAGTAAATTGAAACCAGGTGTCAATTAATAGATTAGATAACATCACTAATTTAATTATCTGAATTACATGATTACTACTTAACGTGTGTGTCACTACTGCAGTATTAATTCTTCATAAAAGGTTGCTATACATTAAGAATATATGACCTTCTCATGTGAAAGCTCTCACATAAAGAAATGCCTTTAGATAAACTTTAAAGTGTGAGGCCCTGTCTACACGTAGCTGGGCTTTTTTTAAACATTTTTTTAACCCTGTTTACAAAAAATATTGCGTCCACACAAGTTCGTGTAAAATGATCTGAAACGTTGCAGAGAGTGTGTCTACCCAGTAGAGGGCAGCAGACTCTTCCCTCATTGATGGTTAAACCAACCAATCAGAATCTTCTTTCAGCTCCGAGCTGAGACTTCAGAATGTAGTGTTTTCTTTCAATGGCTGGGAAATACAGCTCACACAAAGATAAGAATAAGGTCTTTTAGATGCAAAAATTATCTCGCCAGTCTTTACCAACAACTGTTTTACTCTGGAGCTCAAACAGTTTTTTTTTTAAACTGGTGCTCTTTGCGTCTGTGTGAGGTGAGTGCATCTGTAACAATAACACACATTTCTATGGTTTGACGCATCTGTTCGATGATTAAACACGTAGTCAAGTATGTGGTGTGCTTGTGTAGCCGCTTGGCTTGTGTAGTTATGTACGTCTCAGAAGATCTGCTTTAACACAGAGAGCCGGGTGTCGATACATATGCTTGATGATATGATATGTTTTTCCCAGTAGTAACCTGGAAACCACGAGTTCGCTTTTGCCTATAGTTGCCTAGTATCGCAATTGTGAGTAGTGAGCAATAGAGGAGTGTACTAGGCGAGCTGTCTGAACGAGGAGTCCGGGACCAGGAACCGACCTGGTTCCAGATAATAGCCCCCCCTTTGAAGGGGTGAAAAGGTGGAAAGAGGGATAGCTAACACAACTTTGATGTTGTCCCCGCAGGTTGTACCTAATAGACTGCGATTAATGCGAATAATCAGCCAAACTCCTCCCGAACATTTGTAAAAGCAGTTCCTTAAAAAAATGTGTACCTCTGCAACACTGATCCACTTCTCCAGGAGACGAGCCCTCTGCTGGCTCTTTAGAGCCTTGTTCCACAGACAGGATGCTGTGACCGCATTAGTCAAGCGATTGAACTGCTTGATCGTAGCTCTGACCGACCAGCAGGCTCCTTCCCGGCCCTTCTTATCCCTCTGAGACCACAGAGAGCCCAGGCAGTGATAGGGAACCAGTTTCAAAAAGAGTTCCTTTAGACAGAACAAAATCATTTAATTTTGAGGATCTTATCACAGGATAAAATGTTTTACGATCCAACTCACAGACTCAATCCTGGTCAGCTGCTCTGCAATCACGCTGGATGGAAAGCCCAGGATGCTTGTGGCATCAAAGTCAGATGGATTAGGAGGAGACATTGTGCTTTTGGTTTGGTCTGTAGAATATCAATGAGAGAATGTAATAAGTTGATTATAAGTAACATATTGTGTCAAAGTTATCTAAGGTCTGCATGTCCTAAGGCAAACTGATTTGGTGTTGGTTTGAAAGCAATGTAAAGGACCATTTTAATTAAACCATTATTAAGTTTTCCTTACATAGTGAAATTATGAATTTAAAATATTTCACGAGTTCTCTTACATATAATAACCCCATGAATGCAAAGCAAGTTTTCGTGAGGGTAGGGAAGGCATGGTGGGGGAGCTGTCCATGGAAGGGCCAGGAGGTCAAGATATGACCCAGGCCCGAAAATCCGACCCCAACCCCCACCCCGGTGAGATCATTTCGGAAAAAATGCGGATAGGGATAGAGAAGGGAGTTTGATTGTTTAATCGTCAAAATGGAATGGAGTTATTAACGTTTTATGTGTTAGGGAACGGAGGAGGATTGGACACACCTGTTGATGTTTGCTAATTATATGATCGCTCCTCCCGAAATTGCATTCAAGGAACTACAGAAAAACAAAAAGTTTTTTTAAGCTACAAACTATAACATTATTTTGACAGAACAGTCAGACAACTGTTTTAGGTACAGACATGAGCTTCAGACACTGGTAAGCTGGGTTACATATCAATACCCTTTTAGACTACACATTCTATAAATGTAACAAGATATTTCACAAGATTTGGGTTGTTCTTAATTAGAGGACACATTAACAAATCTTTAAAAATAGCCAAACTGTTATCACTTCTGCAAAACAGCTAAATGTGTGACTACGTTTGAGTGTTAAACAAATACAGCATTACTCCAAAGGGTTGGGCCTACCAACCTGAAAGAGATTCGGACAGCAGGGTCTTCTCACTCAGCTCCTCTGCAACATGCAGCATTCGACTCTTGATTTCAGCCCCGGAGGAGTCCTCTGGAAGCAACAGAGCTAGGCGCATCAGACAGGATGGGTCGCTTAGAGAGAAGAAGTCCTCAGGATAGTCTCTCAACCATGTGCTGAACACCGAACATACCACTCTGAGCACAGCAGGAGAGGATATACAGTCATTCCTTATCAACACAGTGCAGCATTAACACGTGTGGTGTTTAAGTGCATACTTGTTGAACATCTGACGAGTGTTGCTTTGGGTCTCCCCTGGAGGGTTTTTCAACCTAGAAATGCATTCATATGTTTAAAAGGTATTAATGGTAATAATTCAATATTACTGTTTTCTTAGGAAAGTAACATATTCAAGCTTTTTTATACATTTGGATTTCATTATTTTTTTGCTAAAAAACAATAATTAATTAAATGTAATTACTTCATTATTACATTACTTAATTTGACTATTTATTAATTTTCCCATTTAAAGCTATTGTACTGATATATGTTTATTTGTCTTAATATGCAGGTAAAGCTTCAAATTTATAAAAAAAAACCTAAAAAAACTATACTATATTCAATAAATTATACTATATTCAATCAATCAAATCTTTATTTGTACAGCACTTTCTGAACAACCTGGTGGTAATTTCAAAGAGCTTTCCAGAGATATACAGAACATAAAACATTAAAACACATTATAAACATGGGGGAACACTACAAAAAAAATCTAATAATACACTCAGAAAACACTGTGTCAACACATATTCATGAAGTGAACGCTTGCCTAAACAGTCTAGTTCAAAGCTTGTTTTTAGAAAATAGAAGGTGATTTTTTTTTAGTTTAGGTCTGGCACACAAATACTGTTTATATATTGTCTGCACAATTTTCAATGTAATCGTGTCACAGATCTTTTCACACTGCAGGACTGTCTGGGGTAGCATTCAGTCGCTGCTGTGTTCATACAGCATGATAGATCGGCCTCGGGAGGTTCACACTGCAAGACTTTACAAGAATCACAGACAACTCAGTCCTGGGCAAACTCACATCAAAACAACGCAAGGTCAAATGAGAAAAATGGAGTCACATAAGACTTATCAACAATAACGTAAGAAATTGCATGTGCGCCCATTTGTTTAGGAGTATAATAGCATTTATGACAATTATTCTTACTATAACACACCAAGCATAAAAAATCTTCCAAAACCTTAGCTGGGATAAAACCCATCGGGCAGTATACTGTACAAGTCGAGGGAAGTGTACTGTACCGATCAGTGAGGATGTCCAGCACTCTCTGGGTGGAGGTGAAGGAGCGGTAAGTTGAGAGGAAAATGGAGATGAAGGAGGAATCACCCATTGAAAAAGAATGGAGGAGATGGAGGACCAACTTTTCTTCAGTCCCGGCTTTGACTTGCTGAGAGCGGGAAACCATTGACTGGAAAAAAGGATCAAGTAGTAAGAAACTTTAGTTTGAGCGAGATTGAGCTTTGAATCAGACAAAACTCACCTGTGGACCATTTAAATTTGGTCCTTGTTTAACTACCACAGTGTAGATGATCCCCTCTTCCTCCATTTCAGACACAGTGGACTACGCCAGACAAAAATACGGTAAGTACACATTTGCTTCTTTGAGATGTCAATTCAAACAAACTAAAAAATTAAATCATTGCAGTGTAGAGTATTGTGCGGGATCATTTTGATTTTTCTTATTTACTTTTGCCAAGACTCCACCATAAAACGGTTTTATTATTAATGTATACTTGTTTATTTTTGGCCTTCAATTTAGGGAGAAAAATACATTGAGACATAGAAAAACAGCAATTCACCCATTTGATCAGACATAATCAGTTTTGCGCCACAACAATTAGTGACCCCACTAGCTTGACTACATGTATCATTGAAATCAATAAGCTTTTAAGTAGCGAAGCAATTTTTCAGATGAAGTAGTGCAGTAGTATTGTAGCACACAAGCTATGTTTAGTGATTCTGGATTGACTTTGGCAAGTGATCCCACAGCCAATCAGAGCTCTGTGTTGTGATGGGTTTTACAACATCGTGGTGACATCCAGATTTTTGGTGCATTTCTGACCTGAACATCAGGGATGCCTGCAACCAAACTCTGGACTTACACACTAGTTATTCCCTAAATATGTGTTACCTGTTTAACTGTATCTTGCAGCCTTGTATTGTGTTGTAAGGTTTAACTGACCATAAGAGCCATAGTAATAACCTTTATTTGAGGAGAATTTGACAGTGAAGACACAATCTTGTTTTTCACACACTAAATGTCCGTGTTTTTGCCTACAATTGCCTAGTATCGCAAGTGTGAGTGGTAAGCAGAGAAGTGTACTAGGCGAGCTGTCTCAACGAGGAGTGGAAGGGGTGGAAGGAGGGATAGCTAACACAACATTGATGTTGTCCCCGTAGGTTGTACCTTATAGACTACAATATTATAGTTCGGACCATATGATTAGACGGCCAATTATAAGCCAAGCTCCTCCCGAACTTGTGTTAATTGAATGATTAACATCATTTTGGAAAGTGACACAATAAATATATATATAAATAAATAATATAAATAAATAAATAATAAATCATAATACATTTTGACTGACAATGTCAGTGTTTTTGAATATTTATGGTACAACAACGCAAAAACACACTGCCATATTTTTTTGTCAACCTGGTGTCCAAAGAACAAATAAAATTATTTTCATCATTACAGTATTTTCTTCAAGCCTTAAGGCAGGGGTTTCCAAATCCGGTTCTGGAGGGCCAGAGACCTACACATTTTTGGTTCATCATGAAACGCACTGTTGCTAACTGAAAACTAATTAAGGTCCTCTCTGATTATCTGTTGCTAGAGTATTCATACTAGTGCAAGGTTGCAACTAAGATAGGCAGGGTTCCGGGTCTTTAGAACCAGATTTGGGGAACCCTGGAAGAAAATGTATACATGACTAATGCCAAGAAAATAATTCAGATCTGAAGTTAAAAATAAAGGTGATCAGAAAATATCCATCCATAAGAAAAATTATTTGTACATTTTACCATGTATTTATTTCCAAAAACTAAACAAGTATGTGAAATTAAATAAAAACTTTCTGAAATTGTTTTACAAGAACATAAAGAGGGGTAATAGTGCTTGCTGCCTTGCTTTAATGATTGGAAACACATTCATTGCATTGGAACATATACATCGAATATCAAAGAAATGCTTTATAACATAGAGTGGACAATAATTAAGTATTTCAAAGCTTAAAAAACTCCTTGGCCAATAGTTCAAAAAAGGCTTACCAGGTCCATGGGACAGTACCATGTGGTCTTCATTGGGGAGGCCTCTCCCTTTTAGAAAACAGACCATTGTCCTGTATTAGTTATCAATTTTATACAAACACAGTTACACTAAAAGTTCAAATCAAGCAAAACAATTCATCTGACTATGACTTAAATATTACTCTCTCTGCCACACTTTGGAGACAAGCATACATTGATTGAGCTTAAAATGGGTATTCATATCAGCTATTAATCATAAATGGATCTCTTTTCTCTGTGCTGTATAAAGAAAAATTATGGGTCATGTTTGAAAATTCAGACCTCTAATAAATAGTACATTGAAATACATGTTTCACCAACAACAATCTTTCCTAATGAAATCCCTTGGTGCTGATGTCTGTCTTGCAGTTACTAAATCAATGAGCTTATCTGTATAGGATAGATGTACACAACTAAGTTTTTCCAACATGAAAAATGCATGATACGGCAGGCTAAAAACAACCCCAGTGGCTATGAATGAGTAAGTGTGTAAGTTTCCCAACAGACTGACACTTAGATCACATAATGTACTGAGATCAATCCACAAAAGTCTTTACCCAAAATACATACCAGTTTATATAAAGAATATAAAAATATTTTCAATGAGAAGAGCTAAAGCAACAAGCAAAAGTAAGCGTTTAAATTGTCCGTCGAGCTCACTTGATTGAAACCATTCAGACCCTCCAACTGAAAAACAACTTCTTGAAAAGCTACCTTCAGTTCAGCGAGTCCTGACAGGCATAGATCTGCTAACTTCCTGGAAATCCTTAGAGTCTGCCGGAAAACCCCTTCTTCTTCAGGTCTTTTCATCAGTTCGGCTTAACTTGGGTTTTGCTTTCTTGCTGCTTTCAGAGTGGTGTTTAGTTCATTTCATGAGATTCTAATACTGTGGTCTGTCTGTGTCCCTGCTCAGATCTCACTCTCCCTAGAGCTGTTCAAACACACCTGAGCATGTCACTAGGCCAACCCCCATCTACACACACACACATTCACATTACACAAAAACACAAGAACGTCACAAGGCCACTCCTATTACAAGCACACAGAGTCTGACTCTCTTTCTCTTCCTGCTGCATTCAAGTTTGAATAGAACTCCTAAGGGCTCTGGGTCATTTTTCCAGACAGATTATATATGGTCTGAAATCTCAAAAGCCATAAAAATAGGCAATTGTATAATGCAATACAGTCCAATCAGGTTTTATTAAATCACAAAAATACAATTAAAGGGACGTGAATGACAATGTACAATTGCAGAAGTGCACTGACTTGGCTGTTCATAGTTTTGCTTATTTCTGTCAAATTCCTATAAATAAGAACTACAAATTATGTCATTTTGGACATTTTCTAAGTATTCATTAACTAAGGATTAAATATTTCTAAAGATTTAGCTGTTTTAAAGACAAAAACTGCATTAAATGAACAGAAAAACCACATTCAAATCCTAAATGTGTTTATTAACTGCAAGAGCAATAATTTGAATGGACTCAGCAGTGGGTATAAAGAAAGAGCAGGTGTGTATGGAACAGGCAACACATAACAGGAGAACAGGGATGAAGCTGACTATGGTGAGAAGGTAAAATCTTATTGTTTTCTTAAAGCCTAAAAATACCCCCACGATTCCGCAGGGTTCCTTTATGCCTCACTCTTGAAAATCACAGGAAAAATTAATGTAGTCAGAACTGATTTGTATAAGGTAGCTGTGACCATGATTTATATACATATATACAATAAGCTGTGCACTGTGTGATTTTTCAGTTGCATGATTCAGCTCCTGCTTAAACTGCACAAGTAAATCAAAGGAGTTAAAAATTCAAAGTACACAATTTATGCTGTCACACCCTACGAGCTGATGCTCAGATGGGACTACACTGTCACACTGTGTACGTCTACCAAACCATTTACTGTTTGGTCCAAACATAATGCACGACTCAGTCACGTGACTAACACTAAAACCCCTGAAGTAGAAAATATGTGTAGCTCACTCGATATTTCTGAACAGAAATAAATGAGCTGCCTTGGCAATTTGTGCAATTCTCTTTGCAGAAGCTTTTAAAAATAAAACAAAAAGTTGTATAGATGAGGAAATGGCTGAGAAGACGTGTTTGCTCATGCGCAGAGTGAGAAGTTGCATTAAATTGGCTCGTAATGCTGCTTCAACAGTGTGATGTCCTCATGAGGAGCGTGCAGAAATTCAAAACGGTTTATTTTCTTGCTACCATACAATCGTAGGTCGGGAGCTGATCATAAGGAATTAATCACTGCTGGTTAACCCAGGTACACTCCACCAGCATGCATAATTCAGCAGAATTCGGGCTGATCTGAAGAATAGTTGCCTGACAGAAAAATAGTTGAAATATGGGCTTTACAGAGAAAGCGTATCATTTGCAAATACACATCGAAGAGAGAAAGCGTAAACCAATTGACTATGCTCACACCCACACAAGGCTTGCATGGTGTGGAAACAGAAACAATACTTTCTTATTACTTTTAAAATGCAAATGGGAGTTAATTCTTGTAACAACAAAATAACGTTATGCAGAAGGAAAGAGATCACCGTCTGCCTGAAGGAACAGAACTCTTATTTTGTGCATATTTATGCAGTTTTACTCAACTGAGTGTGGATAACTTTTAAATATTGGATATTGATAAAAACTACATGCTAATACATTCTAATATCACAGAATTTTTCAAGGATTGGTGACGTTTTAAAGAAAGGAAGTTTGTTTTCAGTACTTACATAAGAAAGTTCTGTGACGTACCCAATTCCTCTCAATTCTCATCCTGATAAAATGTAAACAATACTGACCCAACATTAACTGTGTGATTTAATTGTTCTGCAAACACTGCCAATGCAAACACATAAGTAAAAACTATTGTCTGTTAGGGACAATTGAAATTGAATCTGCATTTTTTTTATTGATTTAAGAGATCACTTTGCCAGCTTCTTCTCAGTCCTGTAGACATGTAGATACGATGTTATAAAACCTGTTTGGTAAAGTTAAGCATGGTAAATGAAGCTTTAATGAATTAAAACATTCTACAAGTGAATTTAAATCTCAGGTTTGTCAGATAATGTATGTATGTAAATTGATAAACTGAATGCTAAGAATGATCATAAAGAAATCAAAAGAAGCATCTTCAAAAAGAAAGGGATGCTATGAAAAAACACTGTCCTTTCCCAACCCCCTGGGAAGCATCTGTTTGTTAAAGAAAAACTGAAGCAAGACTATATATTGACGCAATGAGGGGCCCACAATGTTTCTGACTATTATCTTTTACGAATTAGAATTATTTGAATGTATCGAAAAAGCTGAGTTCAACGTTTCCACAAGTTAAATTAGCTGACTCAAAGTGAATACAGACTTAAAGTAATACTGAACTGAAACTAATCCATTGAGATTTCTCTTCTCCTTGCATCTTATATCATTCTCAGAGTGTGTGCGTGTGTGCCCATGCGTGCGCGTGCATACGTGCGTGTAAGAAGCATTACCTGCTTTGAATTCACCACGTTTTGGCAAAAAGGCTTTTAATGCTGGAGAAGAGTTTTTTGTTGTTGTTTATTGGTTGTTAATGCACAGAGACCAATAACTCCTAAAGTAATTGGGATGAATGTTACTCAACCTTTGGGTTTTGATTTGATACAAAATCTGTTTAGGACTGTATAATCACATTTTGTCCACATGACCTTTTAATTATAAGTTATAAATCAGCAGGTCATTTATCTGATTAATGTTTATGAGTCACATAAGTGTTTGCTTGCATCATATCTACAATCTGAATGAGCTCCTCCCAACAATCGTTTAATTGGTCATCCGCAAAGAATTCTGGGTTATAGGGCGAATGAAACCTACATCAATGCGGGCTAAATACCTGATAAATAGCGTATAGAGGGCACTAATCGGCATACTTCAGAGACTAAGTGGACAGAAACAGGTGGGACACCCTACGGACTCAAGCCCACGAGTCCACAAATGCACTATTTGTGAGTGAGCGAGTGAGCGAGTGAGCGAGCGAGTGAGTGAGTGAGTGAGTGAGTGAGTGAGTTTGCGACAAACCTCTTTTGAAATTGGTTTAAAGAAAACTTCACGGAGTGAAGTATTACACTGCGTTTGCACTGTAACCCAACGCAAATTTCGGTTATTTACCTAGCCGCAACGAATTTCCTCAACGTAAGTCTTTGAAGTAGCCTTTATCAGATCACAAAAAAATAAAAATGCTCTTGCAGTTACTATGAGTATTAGACTTATGAAATTTTCTTTGGTATACTTGGAACACCAGTATTTGGCCTTGAGGGTAAAACAGCTGTGAGTTTCCATCTTTTTCTCTGCCAGCAGGAAGTGCATAATAAGTGTGGACAAACACAGGAAACAGGACATGCTGTCATGTCATTCTGGCCTTCCTATCCCCTCACACACTCACAGTCTCTGACAAACACTTTTAGCCTCTGTCTTCACGAGTGTTCAAGGAAGGGAACAAGAAAAGCTCTGTAGTAGTCCCCCAGAGAATATCAGCTGCTCTGTGTTTACTCTCCTCTTTGAGGGGGCATCAGGGACGCCTGTCTGAGAATTCAGTTATAAACAACAATATTTGTCCAATAACAAAGAGGTTAGAATGACCTTTATTTGGAGTTGTATTGAGGTTGATGGCATAACAACAGAAGATCATAAGCAATTATTGACATGCTACTGCATTTGTGGAATAATGTAATTACATTTGTATATTAATGAATATTTACCAATTTGATTTAATATGTTGCAGTTGTTTTTGTCGGTTGTATTACTCATGTCCTTGTCCTGAGAGGAAAAAGACTATTTAAATTAACAACCATTAAGGAAAAAACACCATTGAATAGTATGTGATTGAGTTTTTTTGCATACACACCCAAAGTGGAGTTGTTAGATCATGTTTTTATTAACTTATTCAAGACTGGACTTACTCCTCAATTGCTCAAGTTATACATCCACCACACATCGACTGGTTGCTGTCTCAAGTAAGCATTGCTTCTGAGTGGATAGATGTTTATTGTGAGGCCAAATACAAAGCTAATGCTACCTTTCTTAGCTCCAGTCATGAGCCGACACTCCATCAAACCCCAACTAAGAGCCAGAGTCTTCTCTCACCTTGGCTTTCACCTGTCAGTCCCCTACATACACCAAGCTTAATTGTTTATCCAGCTTTGCTTTAGAGGGTCAATGTGTAGTCATCTCTATGGGACATCCTTCCTATAGTCTCCCTCTGATACAATTGAGTTCTTGGCTTTGCTCCACTCTACAGTAACCCAGTCCTCGGTCATGAGGCCCTCCAGCAATACCGTGTGACTACATCGTGGATCTTGTAAGCAAATGTAGTGCAATGACTCTTTAGCTTGTAAGCTCCGGCTTGGGTTCTCAGTTTATGATTAAGCTCTGCCAGTAAGTTTCTTGGGCAAATATGAGTGTTTATTTTGTCTCCAACTTGGGTCTTCTGGATCCCCATAGTTAAACTTGATAAGCGCTAGGACATGCTTTCTAGAAGAGGGTTAATGCCAGGGTTGTCCTTACTTCAATATATTTCACTGGACTTGTTATTGTTTGTTATATAAGCAGTTAATCGGTGTCTAGTCTATTTCAAGTAGAATACACGTATTAATGTGTTTGCTCTTGTGTACCAATCTGATTAAATTTATTCGTGTCTGTACTTTCAGTCTCCTTGTTCCTTACAACTTCGTGACAGAAAGTCATTGAGTGTGTTTACGATGGCGCAGTGGTGGAGTAGGTCGATCCCCGCTAGGTCATTCTGCCGTTGTGGCCCTGGGCAAGTCACTCCATGGATGTATGTGACTGGTGGGATGTGTTTGGTGGTGGTTAGCAGGCTGTAGGCTCAGATTGGCAGCCACGTCCTGTCAGACTGCCCCAGGGCAGCTGAGGGCTACCAAGGTAGCTTATCACCACCAGAGTGTGAATGTGGAGTAAAAGAATAATGCACTAAACATTGTAAAGTGTCTTTTAGATCTGGAAAAGCATTATATAATATAAATTGAACGCATTATTTTTTATTACATACACTTAATTAAACAGGTTAAGCAGATTACTCAATAAACTGTATTTTTGTGCATTTACATGCCAACCCATAAACCCATTTAATATAACCCATGTTTACATGCGACTCAACCTCAACCTACTCTCATAGAAAGTAGTGATTGTGCATCAACCCTATGAACTGAGGGAACGACTTTGTGAGTTTTTACCTCAACAAAGCATTTTGTTACACATACGTCTTGGCCACTTTGGATCAACCAGACCACAGAGAGACAAGTGCAAATGAAGAAAAAAAAAATAGAACGCAAGTTATTTTGTTTAATTGCTGGGCGGGGCGTTTGACCTCAGGGAACATGCTTTTTTAATTTTCTATTAGTTTTTTTTTTTACTGTTCTAGAATAAAGTGCAATACCACTACACTACATTAGGAGACAGTGGCCCTCTCATTGCCAGAGTATGAAGTGTAGACATGAAGTGTGGAAGACAGGCGGAGGGAGAAGGAGATAAAGAGACAAACGAAAATCTCCCGAAAGTAATAAGAAAGAAATATGATGCGTATGTAGCGCTTGGCTTCACTGTGGGAGACGAGGAGAGACAGGTGTGCTTACTGAGTCTAAAAATGTTGGCAGCGAACAGCATGAAGCCAAATAAATTAAGGCGTCACTTAAAAACATTACACCCCAATCAAGTTTTTTCAGCGAAAATGTGCCGAATATTGCCAGAAATCATGGTTGGTAAATCAGTGTTTACAGTTTTATTAAGCATTTAATGTTTTTTTTCCATTTCAGATGAACCTTAAATCTTTTCTGTACAGTTAATAAAGCTATTCTTTGTTGTAAGTTGGTCCATATTTCTTTCTTTTTTTTCTCTATTATATGTTAATAAGGATACTGTGTTATGCAGAGGTGAACTTATAATAAATTTAAAGACAAATAATACTATTCATAGTTGCGCGAGGGGGGCACGAGATATTTTTTTCTTCCTGGGGGGGCGAGACAGAAAATAATTAAGAAACACTGCATTAGCGAAATCAGCTTATTGAGCATAACTTTTTATTGAAGTTCATGTAAACTTTACAATTTCAAACTAGGCTAAACAATTTTTAACAAGACAATGCAAATTTGTCTTAATCGGTTCCTCTGCCTTTATTTTTACCCTAGCAAGAGCCTGATTCCTGACTGATGATCTACACTAGAGAGTTTTAGGCGCTAAGGTGACATCGTTCAGACATATCACTTCCTCTTGCTGTTTCCAAGGCAAGAATGAAACTGGTACTTCAGCAGAATTTGAGTACTTCCAAGTATTTTTTTAGTTCTTGGTGAATTTTTTTTTTTTTTTTTTACTTCTGACTCAGTTGTCATTGTAACCGAACTATGGGGATTGTAACACTATAAATGACATAAAAATACAGTTTACTATCTAAACTGTCAACTCAAAATCCAATAAGGAGACACACAGCCCTGCAGACTTTAGAATCAAACATCACGAAACACAACTGATCACACTCTAAGTTGATCTTGGCTTTTCAAAACACAGAAGTATAGTAGAGAAGGCTGCTGTACAAGAGGACTCTCACAGATAGGCGCCATAAAAACATCAAAAAGGATCTATTTACAGAAACCTATTGTTTCCGCCTTCTCCATGAATCTCTCTCTCTCTCTCTCTCTCTTCTCTCTCCCTCTCTTCTCTCTCTCTCTCTCTTCTCTCTCTCTCTCTCTCATCACCCTTGGTTGCGTTCTCATCTTTCACACCATTGACCAACTATTCCCCTGTCTTTGCCAATCGAAGTCATTCAGTGACCGCAAGTAATGAGGACAATGCAGCCTCATGGAAACCAGTCAATCATTTCAGGCCTGTCTGCTCTAAGCATTTTTTTAACACTCGCTGGCTACACGAGGCCAACGATGCACTGTTCAAGGGACATAAAGAGTGCACTGTAGACAAACTGGGTCAGCTGAGCTTGTTTTTAGCTAAACAATTATCCACCCTCAACGTATCTCCCTCCCTTCCTCTTTTCAACATTTCACCCAAATACACGCAAGGAAAAAAGCTTAGTGATGACTGAAACACTTTTTGACCAGAAAAAGTGCATCCTGCCAGAGTCATTAAAGAATCAAGAGAGACAGATCCACTTTCATGCTGTTGCGTCCCTTCTGGCCTTGCTTGCGTGTTATCTGAGAAAGTGTGTTTTATATTGGCTCTTGCATTATTCACAGACGAGCCATGAGCTAGTCACATGACCTGCACAGGAGGGAAGTTGCCACATTGAAGTGTATGTGTTGGCGGAGCTTCTGTTTTTAGATTTAGAGGTCTAGCATTGAATAAGATTAACTTAGGTGTGGCACTTCCAAGTTAATGCTGTAGAGGTTGTGAGAAGAAATAGCTGCAGGGCTGTAATCAGCCACACAGAGGACACATGCTCAGCATACTGATCAATGCAAGATCAATATGGCTCGGTCAATAACTGATTCTTAATCACCTCGACAGCTCTTCATAGTCTAGTGTCAATGCTGAAGAACATATATTAAACTAGTAACAATTTCATTTGATAACTACCATAAAAATACATATATTATAATTTAACAAAAAATACCACAGTAAGCAACTGATTCCAAAGAAACCTTGTATTTGCAATACCTCTTTTATCTCTCAAGTAGAATTACTTTTTTCCAGATAAGCAAAGTTTTTGGATGAAACTTGCTTGTTGTCTGGCTGTCTGCTGACATAAAATACAATGTATTTTTTTTACTGTCATTAGTACAGAGTTACTAGAAAAGTATATAGTTTACAAACATATTTTTTATTCATTTCTAAAAAAACAGGAAGCAAAAAAGTTAGAACAGCTGAATAAATTAATCATCACTAAACTATAGTGTGGGATAAAAGTAACAACAGAAAATTGTACTTGTAAGATTGATTCGCAATGTTTTATTTATTTATATTTTTATACATATTATGTAGGCACAAGCTTTATGATACTGAACACAAATATTAATTTTGAAATATGATTATATAGTAATTATTTTATACACACAGGACAGCCTCTATTTAAAAGTATATAATGTAAGAATCATTCTGTTTCTCTTTTAGTGTTAGTTATTAATAGCTTGCTTTATTGATATATTCATATTATTTATTTAAAGTAAAGATTAACTTTCTCTTGTGTTTTACTTTCTATTGTCATTAACATATCAGAGAAAAACATTTAAAGTGAACAATTTAAAGCCACAACAAGCCAACATACCTCACTGAAAAGCTCCTTGGACTTCAAGGAAACCCTTGACATTTATGTTTGTAAGTTTCTGACGTGTGATGTGTAATCGTCACCAGCTAACAGACTAAAATTCAGAGCGCAAAGGGAATTGAAGGTGGAGTCATAAACACAGCAATGCTCAGGGCTTTTGTTTCAGGCTGATAAGAAACTCACCAGCCTTCAGTACACTTCTAAAACAAAACGGCACAGGCTATTTAAACAAACACAACGTGGGTCAATCTGTGAACACAAGATTAATGTGTTTGGGTTTGTTAACTTTTGAGCCAGACACCTTAACAGTAGTGCAGCTAGCTCCGTAACTGATCTCCTTTACAGCTCTCTGAGAGGACATGCTGTGCTTCTGAGAAATAAATAACCGAGAGTAGATTCTTTTTTTTTTCTTTGTGGTTATGTGTCTCGTCCAGGTCTTTGTTACTTCAAATTTAACAAAAACCTGGGTGGATGGGTCACAGCTCAGCTGAATATCTTGTTTCATGCAGAATCCACAAGTGAAAGCTGATCGAGCACAAAACACCAGAGCACCCAGGGAAACAGAAGCCTTCTAGCATCCAACCACATAAGAAACAGCTATGCCTTCAATTCTTCACACTTCCTAATTAACTGCATGCATTCATTGTAAGGCCCAGGAGTAAACATTAAGCAACCAAAGTTTTAAATAGGTGCAAAAAACATGTTATTATATGTATATGCGATAGTTATAGTTATATATAGTATATATATATATATATATATATATATCTTTATAGTAGCTGTTTATACTTACTATGGTTAACATGTGTAACAATTTAGAATAAGAGAGGTGCCTAACTAGGCTAGTTAGGGTCCGTTTCATAGCTTTTTAATAAAGAATTAATGCTTTCATAAAGCCTCATGCAAATCATGCAATAATCCTGTATTCCCTTTTAAATCTAATAGTATTTTGGTCCTTCTGGTCCCTTTGCAGCTCACAGTGGTCCACCATGACCCCCTTAACAAACTGACTCATTGACCAAACAATTTTCACTACTGTCACCAAATGACCCAAATGTAAATTTGAGTTTCGCTACTCAAAGTTTGCTTTTTAAGTTTTTGTTTGTGAATCTGAAATTTACATTAATCATTCTGGTGCAAATCCCTCATGGGGGCAGTGTTAACTGTGCTTCATACTCAATGGCTAATAAAATCAGCAGAAAGTAAACATTTAAAATATATTTAATACAAAGTCACTTCATGTGACTAATTCTCAACCACATTTTAAAATGAATTGAAGAAAACTAGCCAATAAATACAAACCAGGGCAAGCCATGCCCCCACAGGAGATTTGTACCAGATTTACAAACATAAAATTTTAAATCACAAATTAAAATGTATTTATTTTAAATAAAAAATTTAAATGTTAAGAGCGCAATGAAACCTTTGAGTAGGGAAACTGAAAACTGAAAGGGAAACCAACAAAAATTCAGTTTATTTAAAAACAATGTCAATTTGTTTGATAATTACTTGATTGTTTTTGTTTTCAGTGAGTTGTTTTTCCTTTTTTGGCAATGTATTTTTGCTCTTTTTAGTGGCTCAAATTAAATTCCATAATAAACCAGAGGGGGCATTTGGCACAACAAAAGAGAAGGGCATCCAAAATCCACTCGGAGAGGAATCCTAGTCAAAAATGTAACCCTGGATACCTTTGTTAAAAAATCGAAATAAATATTATAATAATTTTTAATTTGGTAAAAACCTATATTAAGTTAGAAAAAACGAGAATTAAGTATAAAAAATCTGTATAAAAGTATTAAAAAAAATCAAATAAGGACTCGAATATTTAACTTTTTTTATCCAAATGCTTGCCCACCTCTAGTTTAATGTTTAGGAAACAATTGTCTTTTTGATGGTGCTGATGAGCGGTGAATAAATCTAAATACATAACATTGGTAATCCCCACCAACTAATTTGCAACATAAGTCCGCCTGCCCGAGTAAACCAATTTGTTTTCTGTAGGTTTCTGCAAAAAAGCAGCTGTCTAATCATTCAAGTGAATACTGCACCACTCCCCTCCACCCATCCCCACCATATGTCCTGTAAAGCTCTTTGGGTCAACAGGCAGAAACTGCTTAATAAACATAAACAAAAATACATTTTTACAGCATGTCATCATCCCCCTTATAGTCTCACCTCTGCCTCCTTGTTGTCCTCCTTCCACAGATGATCCTGTGGCCTGTCCACCTCAGTCTGGAGTGGTCGATACCCAATCAGGGGCACTTCTTTGGAATCCACACCTGGTAACTCCACTCCGGACATCCTCATACTGCGCGGGATCATGGTTCTGCTTGACCCCACCAGTATGAAAAAAATAAAAATAAAATAAATATATATATATATATATATATATATATATATATATATATATATATATATATATATATATATATATATAATAAACACAATATTCAGTGAGGCACAGACATAGATATATCCGCTGGATTATTTGTTTTCAGCATTTACATTTCCCTTGGCGAGGAGACAACAGTGCATTTGAATGCAGGCTCCTCCCTAGCCTTTCCCTTGCTTTGCCTTAGCATTTATATTAGCCAGCTGATAGAGATCTCTTTCAGGAAAAGAGGGATGGGAAGAGAACAACTCATTGCCATTATCACAAAGAACAAATACGCTAAAAATCAGTTTGTTCTTTCAAACATATCCTAGCTGTTGCACATAAAGGACACATTTTTTCACCTGCTAATCAGGGATAAACATTTACTTGGGGTTTAAACTCAGTAGGAACACAAAGCTTCTTTTCATCAGACACAAAGTTTGCTTTATAACTTCAGGAATTGCTCAGCCATTAAATTAATTGTGCTCACTTCTGTAGAAGGTACAGGTGTTTTAACATTCTGGCTGCTACACTGACTTTAAAATCCATAAAGTAAATAAATGATTTCTTCAAATACATTTAATATTCAACAAAATAACACTTGGCAGTTAACATTTAACAGAGATGGTAAAAATGTTTTGTTTGGTAAGCTAATTTTATTAGTCCCTCTCAGTTTATACATCGGAGGAAATGTCAGACCCATATTTAATTTGAAGCGAAATTCAAGAAACAGCTTTCTGGCGGTTCTAACTCCCTCGGAAAGCCTATGACACATCATTTCCCCCGTAAACGACTCTCGGCTCACCGGACTGAAGCACTCGGGACAAATACCTGTTATGAGGAGCTGAACTTCGCGTCCATCCGCCCCTTTCAGTGAGTAGGTTCCTCCAAAGTTCTAGTTTCTACTCGTCCATATCTCTCTCCTCCTGGTTCGCCCGTCAGCGCTTATCGGCAGGCGGAGAAGGAAAGAGCTCGTAGGGCTGTTCCAGCTCGTCACTCCCGCGCGCGGTCATTGGCTGGACGCGCTGAGGAGACGCATTGCCCACTAAATTCAGCAAAAAGGCCGTTGCTTCTCTCGACGCAAAAATGGGTTCTTCACACCGGACGCGTTGAGACACTCTTGGTTTTCTGAACTTGAGAAGGAAGCTAGAAATTGAACCATCCAGAAAATCCTGTTTGTAATTGTATGCATTTCTTTCTTTCTTTACGTGTTTCCTTTATTCACATTTAAACCTACAAAATATTTAAACATAGTAATAATTGTATTCTGACGAGTAATAACGGCATTTTAAGGAGTATAGATACATCTAGAGATGTCTGCAATTCCTATAACACTATAGTAGCAAAGTGAATTTAGAGATCTCTATAGATTGATTTTTTTTTCCCAGCAATGTGTTGCGGCTGGAAGGGCATCCGCTGCGTAAAACAAAATGCCAGAGAGTTGGCGGTTCATTCCGCTGTGGCGACCCCGAAAGGGAATAAAGCCGACATGAAGATGAATGAATGAATAGATTGAATTTATATTGAAATGTTTACTGAAATAGTATAAATGGCTTGCCACATTGTCAGCTCTTATTGGCAGGTGGAGAATTATGAGCTTGCAGGGCTGTTTCAACTTTTGATCATTGACTGGACGCACTGAAGAGACACGTAGACCCCTAAATTCAGTAAAAAGGGTTTTCCTTCTCTAAAGGCATCGCATTAGATGGAAAAAGAGGTTCTTCACACTGGACGTGTTGAGACACTCTTGGTTTTCTGAAATTGATAAGAAAGCTAGAAATTGAACCATTCAGAAAATCCTTTTTGCATTTATATACATTTCTATCTTTCTTTTTTACACGTTTCCTTTCTTCACATTTAAACCTCTCTATTTAATTTATAAGTTACGGAAACAGTAACGTTAACTCTTACAGGCAGGCGGAGAAGCAAAGAGCTTGGTCATTTGCTTGAGTTTGCTTGCTTAAGAGACGTATTGCCCTCTAAATTCAGCTTTGTACTAGATGTCAAAAAGGGGCTCTTGACATCGGACGTGTTGAGATACATTTAGAGATGTTTGCTATTCCTATTACATTATAGTAGCAAAGTGAATTTAGAGCTATATAGATTGAATTTATGTTTACTGAAATAGTATAATGGCTTGCCACACTGCCAGTAAAAACACTACACTCGAAGCAGGCTGTTTAAGTGGATAGACCAGGGGTCGGCAACCCGTGGCTCTGGAGCCGCATGTGGCTCTTTAGCGCGGCCCTAGTGGCTCCCTGGAGCTTTTTCAAAAAAGTTTGAAAAAGGAAAAAATTAAAGGAAAAAGGTAAATATATATTTTTTTAAATATGTTTTCTATGGGAGGACAAACATTCTTAACGTTTTCCAATGCTGTAAAAGAGTGTAAAATAAATATTGAATTTCAACATTTCTGTCAGCGACGATTTGCGTCATCACCCGCGACACACGCTTCTATCAGCGGGGCGGGATGCCAGGTAAGGTGGCTGCTGTAAACAAATCGGCGGCTGTGTGAAGGGCCCTGGATCCCAAAGAGAAAAATAACTGAGGAGAACAGAGGATTCTTGGACCGAATCGTTTGCATTCAGTGCCGATGCGGAAGGATCTCCTGAATGTTTGCTCTGTATTGGGAAGTTGTCTAATAACAAGAGTAAAGTGGAAAGACATTTCCAGGGAAGGCATGCACGTATTTAGTAACAAAGTGGCTGTGATTTTATATACTTCTTTTCAAAAGGCTGCTGTTTTTTTTTTTTATAAATGTATGCTGCGTTTTTTCGCATTGTTGCCCAGTTAAGGGGCACGTTGTGCACGTTCCATTTTGATGTTGTTTTTAGGAATCCTCAAAATAAAAATGACATCAAAAATCTGATTTCTTTATTGCATTTCTCTAATTTCATCAAAGCAATGAAACATAATTCGTTAATATTGTAATCGTACAACAGAGTAGTCACGTGGTGCGTCGTTCTCTACAGGATTCACTGCAGGGAAAATAAACATTTAATCATGAATGCTCATTATGTATTCGTAGCAAACCTCGTCATTTTTATAGTAGGTTAATATAGATACATAAAGCATGTGTTGCTTTCATTATAAGGCTTATTCAAGGCTTTTAATTTTTTGCGGCTCCAGGCCTATTTGTTTTTTGTTTTTTTGGTACAATATGGCTCTTTGAACATTTTGGGTTGCCGACCCCTGGGATAGACTGTGTAAAACTTACTTCTTGAAGTAAATGGAACTCACAGACTGTTGTACAAGATTCATCTATTGCAAAAGTCCTTTAGTAAGTGCAACATTGGATTGCTGCTTGATCAAAAAGGAGTCAGTATTGAGCTAAGCACAGAAAAACACAATCTTTGTTTAAATCAAGCCCTTTTCCCAAGTTGCTCTTCACTGATAACTATATTGTGTTGGAAAATACATTCTGAAAAAATCAGCAGTGATACTTTTCGGGGTGATCACTTCAAACTACATATAAACAATGATCGCCATAGCCAAAAGGAGATGTGAGGACAGGTTACATGCACATGCCAATTTTCCAACAAACATCGGTCTGAAAAATCTCAGAATTTTGATGCTATTTTATTTTTACTGATTTTACAAAAATCACTTCATGAATGGTAACAATTCTTAACATGAGTGTGTTTTCACTTTTCATGGTCAGATATATCTCCAAAACATAAAAAACTTTTCAAAAGTTGACTTTTTTGTTGTGTTGAGGAAAATAAAGAGTTAAAACGGCAGCTATATGCAATAATTCTAGTCACATCATTTAAAGGAGGGACTTAGTATGAACGAGTCAATAAACTAATCATAGGGGAGTCGCAGAGGAATCACTGGTACTATCCAGTAAGCTTATATGAAAATTTTTTGTCTTGAATGCCTCCAGAAATAATTAACAAAAACCTTAAATTTCCACCGCGAGCTCCCACTTTGAAGGGGCAGAAGCTGCTACTGTTTTTCATATTAGGTGCCTTTCAAGCTCCAAAATCTCAAGTTTGCTGCTGGTTTTTGTTGGTACCTATC
Source organism: Danionella dracula (assembly GCA_900490495.1). Lineage (NCBI taxonomy): Eukaryota > Metazoa > Chordata > Actinopteri > Cypriniformes > Danionidae > Danionella > Danionella dracula. The sequence goes on along the minus strand of UELW01000039.1, from coordinate 3,446,660 downwards.
ATTTCTAAGTGGGTTTGTTCCAAGGTCATCACTCAAGACACAAAACTTTACTTACATCAATTTAATTACGCTTGTTTGGGAAAGCATGTGTCGGTGATCAAAAAGCTGATTACACACAACATGGAATAATGGAGACTATTGAGGGACTATTATTCTTTATGCTGTGTATGGTGATTTTTAACGCTCCAACAAAAGGGTTTGTTTAAAAGACAGATGACAGAAAGATGAGGAACTGCCAAAGACCTATCTGTGAGCTCATTGATGGACCAATCAGGGATTAACAGGATGCTTTTCTTTCCAATTCAATATTTCCAAAAAAAGGGTCTTTTTCAAAAAGTCCCAAAAAGCACACAAACCATTACAACACGGCTTGGTGGACTAGTAGCACAAGCTTTGGTTATCAGCAAATGCTGTAAAATATGCTACTTTTGTCTCAATTACCATTACCTGCATTGATAAACAGTGACTGAAAAAAATGATTCGATTTTAATGCGAAGACAGTCAGCATGAAGGTTATATGAATGATGAAACATACACTATGATTAGTCTTATTATACATTTAATTATGTTTTTGTAGCCAAATGTAAAGCATGAACTTTGTGTCTGTGTGTATCTGCTCTCATACCCAGTCAAGGTTGAATTTTATTACCTGCTGTTGTTTCATGAGCTAAATTTATGCAGCTGCTGTTTGATGTATATGATTTATGTTTTAAAATGGCTGGTCAGTTCCTTGGAGAGTGATTATTTAAACCTAATCCTTGAGCACAGTACCAGCTCTGGACACCACCTGACCTCGCCATAACTCATGGCAGGGCCTTGGAGGCAAGAAAACCGCTAACAAAAATAATCACAAAACATGACTTGAAAGTAAAGTAGTAAACAATCAGATAGTTGTCTAGAATTTTTTTTAGAAGTTTAAATGAAGCTTTATATTAGAAACCGTCTAGCTTGTTAGTTTAATTTCGTAAGTAAAATATTTGTATAAATATAAGTTTAAGTAAATGATACAAGATATGATAAAATAGGGTGAAATGTGCTTTGTAAAGTCTTTGAATCTTTATTAACTGGGAAAAATGGATCAGAGGAAGCTTATTCAAGGGTTGTTATGGTGAATGGGTTTCCTAGTAATATGAGCTCTGAATTCACTTCTACTAATTAAATTCTGGCGTCTATAAATAATTTATCACCTTTCTCAAGCTTTTCTGCCTTCGCCTTAGATCACATATTTTTGGGGCTGTAATATATTTTTTAAAATCTCTCGTTGTTATTTTCTCCCTAAGCTTAAAATGTTCTGATGAATACAAGCATATTTCTGCTAGAACCATACGTCAGCAAGAGATCGGTTTTAAAAGTTATTTAAGTTCTGTCTCCCTCTGCCGGACGTACAGAATAGGGCTTCACGTTTTATCGCTAGAGGCCATTTTGAATAATAATTCCACCATAAAGCTGCTTTTTGGCCAGAATGTTGTTTGACAAATAAACTTGTAAAAAATGTTCCTTGGAAAATGTCTTCTGAACTTCACCAGACCACGTAGCTACGTATTTTAGCATATGGAAATAAATTATTTTGTATTTACATTATTAATGTCTATCAAGGCAACGAAAACTGTATACAATTGTTTTTTAATTACAATAAAATAGAGGACGTTTATTAAATTTTTTTTCCAATTTAATGCAATTCTAGGCTTATTTAAAATGTTAGACGTGTTCTCTTTGATATACAATTGCTGAAATCATATGCTTGGGATAACCCTCTCTTTTTTCTTTCAATAATTTAAATATCTAGACACTAACTTTTTTTTGTTTACAAATAAACTTTTTATCTGTCCATTGGGGAAATAAATAACCAAACACCATACTTCTGTTTCAATAGAAGCATCTTATCCAGAGTTTTGCATGGCCTCCAGCCACCCTCAAACTTTCTTCTCCGGAAGCTCCACAGCGCGCCCCACCTGTCTAATTACCGCGCCAAACTTTCCCTAATGAGCCGCCATGACTGCTCGCTGCCGCAGACGAACTCGCAAGCGAGTGGTCAAGTTTGCTCTCAAGTTCTCCGGTGCGATATCGGTCAGACAAACATCTGTGAAGGTATTCTCCTGTTCTCCCCCCCTCTTTTCCATCTCTGTGTTTTATGTCTGCGTCACAACAAGTCGAAGGAGAGAGAGCGGCAGAGACGATGATGGCGTCTTTCTCGGACTGATTCCCTGACAAACACGCTTGGTACTTACTGACACAGTTAGAGCGACCATGAATCAGAAGATAGATTGACAGACAGAACAAGAGACAAACGGACGGGGCGATGGGTTACGCGCTGACTGCTTGAGTGACGTGCCTTTGATCCAGAGCGACTCTCCAAACGCACCTATTATTCGGGACAGTGATTGAGACGCAGAAGGAGAAACCTTGGCTTCTGGCGTTTAATGTGAGACCAACGTCTCTTCTTCCCGGTCTCTGTGACCCCGGCAGAGCATAGGACTTAACATAGGTAACATACAGCCATGCACGTATGATCTGTCACGTGTGTTAATTGATGTATGTGGACGCGCGTGCATGTCTTCACCAATGTCGGCACTCCAGAGTTGTGTGGCTATCAATCAGTGCCCATCTGCTCATGCCTTTTGTATACATTTCACGCAATTTGCATACATCATGCTTCATTGGATTAAGCAAGGCAGTGTTTTTGATCATAAGTGGCTCTGCATGTGCATGACTCTTCATCTTTTCTCGCGCTGTACAGTATACTGTCGCTATGCACAAAGTTTAACCCTTTAAGATGCTTCAGTTATAGAGTAACAGTTTCTACCCCTGTACCTCTTTTATGCTCTTTGCAGGATGGGGGGAGTTGGGGAAGGAGAGGATGTGTTGGCCAGGTGGAGTGATGGACTTTTGTACCTCGGCAATGTCAAGCGAGTAAGTTTGTTCAAGTGAGAAGTTATATTTGAAATAATAACTTTAGAACTGGTTAGAAATGTTGTGTTTGAGCATTTTTGTTTTATATGTCTTAATAAAGAATGCACCACCTGCTCATCTATGGATGCGAGGGAAACTGCTGTTCGTCACCTGACTGCCTGAGTCAGTTAAACGCAGTCTTAAATATTCAACTTCACACACGAAAATAACATTTTGATAAGTGTGACGAGGACAGTTTCTACAATATTTGTACATACAATATTAAACCCTAGAAATTATGGATTGTAAGTGGTGCAGCAACTTGATGTCATTTGCTTGCAATGATTCCTTGAAATCAGCCATTATTTCATTTCAAGTAGTGTTAAACGTAAGCTCGACTAGCACACAGTAGCTGACAAACTCTCAAATAAGCCTCTTCAACACCTTGAGTTTTTTTTTTTTTTTTTTTTATAATTCGGTGCACGTATTAACTTAGAAATGCTGTCAAGTCTAGAGAAGTTTTTACTGAAAATATACTAGCATAAAAGTGCAACATTCTAATGTACTTCAGAAGCACTAGTTTCCTGATGAATTTACTCAAGTAAATATTACATACACTATAATTTTAAAAATTGACCATTTCAGTAAATAAAACAAAAACTTAAATCCAGTTAATTTTGTACAAAAATATATTTTTATTTATTTCTGTATTGTATAATTTTTATGTATATTCTAGTAACTTTTAGATATTTTTTTCCTTCACTTAAGATAGGATTATAATAGATGGACGGTACCCACAAGATAGCTCGAAATGGAGTTGTCCAAGTCTTGCTCATTGATCTCTATATCAGCGAGCAGGATGACTTATCAATGACTGATCAAACATGTGAATACAACGCATTAGACTCTCATCAAACCAATTCATCACAGACACTTTTTGGACAGAATAATGCCATTTTAGTTATCTATTGTAGCAAAAAAAAATTAAAATTGCAAGATTACATTTTCCTGTGACTCAATAGAAAAAAATAAATAAAGATAGCAGGCAGGTGTTCGGGATATAAAGGCACTTCTTCAATCAGTAGACTATCCCATTATCAATACAAGGTACAAAATACAAATAAAACGCTGTAAATCATGAAAATGAACAATTCCATAAGTTTGACTTGATAATTGTTTCGTTTTTCTACAGAATTTTTTTACAGTGTTGCAAATTGAATTACTTCCTTCTAACCAATGACACAAGTGATCTTGCATCCCAGCCAATCAGTCCAAACATAACTCTATTGGCAATACATGTGCTTCTCATGCTGCTGCAGAAGTCTGTACAATAAGTCCTGTGCTTTAAAATGGTTACCCTTATAGATTTAATTAAGGTTTATTTGGCCAACAATTGAATTATGTTTGTTTCACAGGTGGATGGTGTTAAGCAGTGTTGTTTGATCAGATTTGAAGATAACTCTGAATTCTGGGTCCTCAGGAAAGACATCCACTCATGTGAGTTCCAAATATTTTCATAATGGGTATCAAATCCAACTCAAAAGTAAAGCAATTAATTTATTGTAATCTTGGTTGGGGTCATGAGGGAATGCCATTGCTTTTACAAGCACTCTAGCTCACACTAACCGAAAGTTATTTACAGTTAAATTATGTGTGACATTCATTCAAAGATAACTCACATGTTCTTGTTAATGGAAAATTTTGTATTCCTGTCCTTATCATGATCTTGTTTTGCAGCCCTATTAAAATCAAAAGAAGAAAAAGGCGGTGTATGTTCTGTGGTGTTTGTTTTTAAACATTATTTTTATCCACATTTACTTTGTCAATTTAATTTGATACAATTTCAATTAAATGTGTATGTTAAAATGTGTGTAAATTGAACATTTTTCCTCAAAAGTTTATTCTTATTAAAAGTTAACATTGAAAGGTGAAGTAAACATAGAACGTTTTTTTTTGGTGTGGAACAAAACCTAAGGGAACAAGGGTTATCAAGATTAATTTTGTAATTTACAGATAATCCAAGAAGTACACAACCCTGCTCTCTTTTCAACTCAGTTTAGCATATGTATTATCTAAGATCATATTTTAGCCTATTTTGACTTGTGACAGCTGTATGGGGTGATCTGTTTTATTACTTTGTCTTTTTTGTCAAACACATTATTTTAAGGGTAGGGTGATGCTTTGCCAAGGAAGAAAGACACCACACCAGCTTTGAGTTTCATTTTGGCTCAATTAAAACCTATTGCTGAAGTACATCCATGTTACATACAGTCAGTAATTACAATATGTCATATTAGTATGTAAGTATGTTCTCATTCTACTACTTAATGTCTCACTGTTTGGACAGTATGGGTGCTGCCAAAACAGGCACAGAACTTTTTATCTTCACATTTACTAGGGGTTGGGGTTAACCCTAACCCTTCAGAAAGGAAGCTCCACACTCTTGGAAAGATTTGACTGAATGTGAGAGCCACCAAGCTAACATCAATTAATATAGATTGAGAGCAGGCGCTGACCTCAGGTCTCAATAAAATGTGATCAAGCTAATTGATCAATTTTCATTTCATTCAAGTTCTACTCAGTTAATACTTAAAGCATAATTGCACATTGTCTGAATCTCTTGAGGGTTTGTACTTCATTTCTTTCTTACATGCCTCATATAAATGAGGGATAACTGGTGTAACATTTTAAAAGATATTTCTCCAAACCAGGATGCCAATTCAAAGTGTTAGAAGACCCCTTTACATCATTAGGTCCATGTCTTTTCAGTAGATAAGTGATTTTTGTGCACTGTGACAGTCTCGTCGGGAGAAGAGGAGGTATGCTGTATTTGTGATGCCCCGCCTCTTAAAGAACCCCTCATAAACTGCCTCAAATGTCGGCATGGTACATTTTTTGTTAAATAATAAAAAAATTCTATTTTTATTTTCAAGCATGATTTATACATGAATTTGCTTTTTTCACTAGCTTACCATCCAGAGTGCCATACTCCATCCGTTGAACCAGAAGTTGACCCACACAGCTGGATATGTCGGCAATGTGTCTTCGCCGTCGCAACCAAGGTTGTAGCTTACCTAAATACTGAAAAAAAAATTATAAAACTTACACAATGGAATTTAAACTTAATTTTTCTAAAGAAGTGGTTGAATTTTAATTACTTTTTCAAAAATGAAGCAACGAAAGTGTGATGTTCTTGAAACAAGGGTGGATCCTGCACCTTCAAAGTGGAAAATCGCAATGGAATTTTAAAGTGCCCCTGATTTTGGAAATTTCATTATTTGGTTTTGGGAGTCTGGTAGTTTTATAAGGCATTTAAGATCAAAGAAACACTTTTGTTGCCTTTTAATATGCATTTAAGGGTGTTTTCCCATCTGACTACTTTAGTTTGATTAAAACAAATGAGAGTTTTCTTTTCATTTTAGTTCTGTTCGTTATGGCAGTTGAAAAAGCAATCACCGTACTCTAGATTGCTCCAAAAGTGGACTAAAAAAGCAGTCTGAGATCTGCTGGATGAGGTGGTCTCGGGCCGGTTCCAAGCGAACTCCAGAACTGTTCATTTGTGGTGAGAACATGATAGAACTATCTAACCACTCTGGAGTCTGAACAAAAAAAAGTAGTGTTTTGAATGAATACAGACACCGTACTCACTTGTGTGTGGCATTTTGAGTTTGCGTGCATCTGTTTTTAAAGCAGCTGTTGTCATGGTGGCTTGCGGTCAAATACGGAGTAGTGAGGAGCTTCGTACTTTTATAGAGCTCTGGTCTGATAATCACATTTCTTCTCAGTTTTCCAAATGCCACAAGAACACTGCATTTCTTTTTGTTCAGCAAGCAGCTCAGAGAACGAGATTTAATAGATCTGTTGAAGAGTGCCGTTTTAAGGCAAACAAACTCCTTCAACCGTCTGTTCCTGCACTCGGATACACTGAATTAAAGTACTACCTGCTAAACACTTTAGGTCAACTGTTTATATTCTAGACAAATGTAAACAAAAAGAGGAGAGTACATTACCTGGTAGGTTGTTTGTTATATGGTATATCTGTTCTAAAAGTAATTTTCACAGCCTTCTGAACTGTTAAGAGATTAAAAGAAATGATGTAGTAAAAAATTATTGAGCATGTTATCTTGGTTTGCTAGTGTTCATTCCTCCATTGTTTACTTCCGTGTGCTAATTCATTTTAACCAATCAAAAAGCAGTATAGGGCAAACCTGTGTTGGGGTATTTGGCCAATGAATGGCCTGTATGATGACAAATTGCTCTGTATTCATTCCGTTCAGCTTGTACGCAGCTAGTTTCTGGTGTTATGTGATGGAGGACTAAAACAGCCAATGCAACAGTGTATCAGTCGTTTCTCTTGGTCTGCATCAAATTAAACAAACTAGAGCTGTAAAAACACCTTGAGCTTACTGGATCGTTCAGTAACACCAATAAGATTTGTTTAATGGCTTTTTCGTACTAAGCCCTTCCTTTTAAAGAGTTTAAACAACAACTACACAAGCAGCTCTGGTTGCATCATGTGAAGGAAGGGCTTAGTACGAATGAATCAATAACCAAATCATATGGGAGTCACTGAACAATCAAGCCTAAATGTATATGCAATAAAAGTGTTTTTTTTATTTATTTATTTTTTTTTATTAGATGCCTGTCAACCTGTTGTTGGAGACTCCCAACAACAAATAATGAAACTTTCAAAATCACAAAAGATGTACTTTAATGTACTTCTATGTTGAGCTTCCACTTTGAAGGTGCAGGATCTCCCACTTCCTTTGAATTAAGGAAGTAGACAAGAACAAGGATGAAGATATTAGGGCTTATTGTAATTTACCTGAAATCTTCAAGTGACTTGAAGATCAAATGAACAATTGCATTTCTTTGTAAGTGCTGTATGCATGTCTTTGTTTCAAGAAAACAGGTGAAACAGAGATTCAGAAAGTGCAAATAATAAATAGATTGAAAGATGATGCAAACACAAGGGAGATTGCATTTTGGCTTATACTTCCATACTTATCATAATGTCAAATGTAATTATTAATAACACAAGCAAAGATGGTGATTAACGGTGAAGCACACTAAATGGTCAGTGACCAAGAAGCAGCCTAGGCATAGGCTTAGGATTGACTGAATCTGCAACAGTAACTAAGGGGTGGGCCTTAACAGTAAGTCGATTGCAACATTTAAACAAAGATTCTGATTATATGTCCTCTTCAATCTTACTTGAAGATGGTTTAGGGCTCTCAACTGGGTATTTAACACATTGCAGCACACTGCAGGTACAGACGCTACTAGAGCTCTGTAAATGGGTCTGCACTTTAATCCGTCTGTCAGCACACTCGTTTCACAAGCCTCGCCTGCTGATATGAAGATAAAATAAAATCCCTCTCCTTCCATGGCAGGCTCTATTAATGGCCTTCCTCACCGCTTCTTCACAAAATTTAATCTTGAGGTAAAACGACTGTTAAAAGTGCTTACATGAAAGCAGAGATCAAGTCACGGAACAATGGGATACATTGTAATGATGAGCTGTGTTCTGTCCTAGAGAGGGGGAGCATTAAAAAGAGGCCGTTTTGCGCGCCTCATGCAGATGATGAAAGTGCGACTGCCCTATCAGCTGTCATCTTTGGACTGGGACTCACAGCACCTGACCAACCAGCAGCAGTGTTACTGCTATTGTGCTGGACCTGGAGAGTGAGTATGAATTTAAAGGTTGTTATTTAAAGAGGGTATATGTGTTAGTCTGCATGAATATTTTGTGTGGAACCCATAAGGTACATTTTTTTTGTCAATTATTCATCCCTGAGGCTCAATCATATAAGAAATGTTTTACTATACAACTCAAGTGGCTCTCAGTGGACTAGCCCAGTCTTAATTATGCAAAATTTTAAATTTGACTATAACCTAAAAAAATTTTAGGCAGTCAAGTAGTCAGTCAAGAAATTACAATGTCATTCTATTCCTATTATATTCACAAAGGGAAAGTGGGGGTTGCCAATTGGTTTTTCCCTCAAGTAGAGCACTTATTCTGGACCCCTTTCAGTAAAAAAAAAAAAAAAATCAACACAATACTTTTTGTATGAGATACTACACATTTAAAAAAAATGGATATCTAGAAGAAACCCAAGGACTGCGACAATATAAAAAAGTAGGCTGTTTAAAAATAAAATGATGAATTAAAAAATTGTATGTGACATAAACGTGATTTCAAACTTTTCGTAACCTCAAAAGGATGTATTTCCATAGTCTTATCCATGAGTGTATAAGCAATTTAAAAGTTTTAGGTGTACCAAAAAAGTTGTCTTAATGAAAACAGTACTTTTAGTTAATTTGAAGACAAACTTGTGAAGTGTGTGTGTGTGCATATATATTAAAAAAAGCCGCCTTTGTGTCTAATCAAGAATTGCACTTTTCAGTGAATTGTTAGTCACTCCGTCAAAAATGTGAAAATGTGGGCTGTGTGAATAAGAGTTGTGGACTCCGTAGATAGCTCAATTCATGTCACGTTTGATGCGGTAGCTTTACAGGTGTACATCCACGCCTCATACAGCCGAGCCAAACATCCCAACCCAACTTTGAGACTAGATTGATGACGTTATATTTTTATTGGTCAGACGCTGTATGAACAGCAGCGTGACGTTGAGACTGGCGGAATTAATCTATTTGGTTGTGCAGGTACTGTAAAAATCAATGTTGCTGCCATGATTGCACTATGTATTTGCAGGCGAGCAATTAAAATGATGAACAATGAGGTGCACTGACTAGTTCAAGATGGAGGAAAGAATTATATTTGCTATAATATTAAATTACATTTTTGTAAGATGACATTTTCATGGAAGGGTTCTATGATCTTGCAGTTTATTACAAAAGGTTACAAGCATGGTTTTTGGTTATGTGTTTCCGTGTTCCAGATGGAATCTGAAGATGCTACAGTGTGGTAGTTGTGGCCAGTGGTTTCATGAAGCTTGCACTCAATGTCTCAGCAAACCTCTTCTCTACGGAGATCGGTGAGGAGGCTGTTGTTAAGCAAATTCAGTGGTTGCTAAGGTAATTCAGTCTGAGGCTTTTCATCTTCGTCTCCTCTTCACCTCTCAGCTTTTATCAGTTCCAGTGCTCAGTGTGCACAAATGGTCCAGAGTGCATCCAGAGGCTCCCAATGACCTGGTATTTGTTGCTTGATTGTTGTTTTGATTTTTCAATCCTTTCACAAATTCTTTTAGTGCTCTGTGTTTTTTATTTTTACAGGGTCGATTTGGCTCATCTGGTACTGTATCACCTCTCTCTCTGTTGCAAGAGGAAGTACTTTGATTTTGATCATGAAATAATGTCCTTTACCAATGAGAACTGGGAATCTTTGCTTCTTGGGACGGTAGGGCGATATCATTTTGATTTATCTGTCATCAGTTTACAGAATATTTATAGTCATTAACAAATCCAACCATATTTGTTTTATTTATAATATTATCTTTATTATGTTGAATTCTCAAGTTTTCAAACGTTTTTAACAAAAATAGTCAAGTTTAAATAGAAGAAAGTACCATTTATTTAGTTTAGCTTTAACCCAATATTGTTAATTGAAGACGTTGTCTTTCATGTCTTCAAAAAGAAATTCTAGTCAGTTCTTCATCTTTTGAGAAAAAAAAAATAGGGAAACGCAATTAAATCTATTGTGTGACTTTTGTAATGCTTTTTCCTTCAGATACATTAACACGTCTTTCGTTCCCCTCAGCTCTCTGACACACCAAGACAAGACCGTTGCCAAAATCTTTTCAATGCTCTAAATTCTCATAAAGATAGGTGAGATAATAAAACTCTTAAGTCTTTTCATCTAGTCTGTTCAATTTACATGCAAAAGCAGATGGGGTGGGGGATTTATTTGGAATATTATTAGCTAAAAGAATGATTGTATTTGTAATTTCTTTGCTATATTGATGTTGATTGTATGGTGAATGCCTCTCATTGTCATTTGATAAGTAAGTTGAAATACATGTAGAAATGCAAGACGAGCAGCAGTTTTATTTGTTTTAAAGGTTTGTCTCTGGGAAGGAAATAAAGAAGAAAAAGTGTCTCTTTGGGCTCCAGGTTCGAGCTCCTCCCCCTTTGTCATCGGATCAAACTCCACTAATTGCAGAGCAACCAATCAGCATCACCCACAGTAGAAGGTCAGAGAGAGAGAAATCCCTGTAGATCCAGATTGCCATTGACATAAAGCGACTCTTGTTTGAATCAAAACATTCTTATGTGGTTTTAACATGTAAAAATGGCAATGCTTCATAAATTTCCATTGTAAGAAATAGAAATAAGGCATTTAGTTTAATTGAACTGTGTTTTGTGATGATTTATTTTTGGAATGTGACACATAAGAAGTGTAAAACAGCTGAGCTTTTTTTTTTTTTTTTTAACAAAAAAACATGTGTACTTTAAGTAACATCTCAGCTGTAATATCTTATTGAGCTTAATTCCTAAATATTTTTTATTTGAATTAACTTCTGACTGAATTTGTAATATTAAAGGATTTTTCCCATTCTATTGTAAAAATAGCTGTCAATGAATTGGCAATTCTGATGTTTGTTGAATTTCAAACATAATAGTTTAATTTCAAATAACTTCTTAGATTTTTAAATCAGCAAATATAACTTTTACTGAGAAACGGTGGTATTTCTCATCTCCAGCCCGGTGTCTGTGTCGTGTCAGCGGAAAGTTCAGGATCTGCGTAAAACTAAACGCCGTGTCACTGAGACTCAGGTCAGCCTCTCATTCACCAGATATATATTCTTTTCATTTGTTTTCTTACCGTATATTTTTTCTTCAGCTTTCTTTGAAGAATTCTAAAGCCATTGTAAATTTTGTGTAATATGTGTGTGTAATAAATTGATTATTAAATTTAGGCTTCTATTTTTGACAGAAATCTGTGAAATCATAACATAAATGGATAAGGTTACAGCTGTCAGAATAATGGGTTTAATCTCTTGTTTCCAGGCATGTTCAGAGGGAGTTGCCATGAATGGTCTTGATTTAACACCTTGCTGCCAAAGTTACACTGATAGATCAAGTCTCTACAGCCCCAGAAAAGCAGACGATGAAAGGAGTGTGGGGTCAGTAACAAGAGAAAAAATCCCTACAAAAAAGTTTAGATTAAAGCTTTTTTTCAATGGAAGAAAAACTTCAGAATTGAGAATTCAGGGTTGCGATTTATGAAGTAAGCTGTTTGTTTCTTGCAGTTCCCCACCAAAGAGAATGTTTGCCCTCTATCACCCTTCATATAATGCCTCTCAGGACCTTTCCAGAGCTCTGCACCATTACAGGTCTGAACTCAACACCAACATTCATTTGTTTCTGCTGTCTACAGTTTTTTTCTTCACAGTTATTTTAATGATGTGTGATTATAGTAGGGCATGAGCCAATATACTTACTGTACGTAGCATAGCATGGCAGAGATATGAGGAGACCAAGGCAAGGGTTTAAAGAACTAATAAAGAATACATTTGAAAAATTAGAACTAGGAGAATACACAATTAATGAGCGACAGAGTATGACTCAAGAAAACATTAAGAAGGAGTGCAGGAAGAAATGAGAGGATATTCCAAAATACAAATAGATCTTTTTCTCTAACTTTTCAACTCAAATTAGCTTTGAATCAGATCTGTTTCAGGTATTGGGTGGTGTTATACGAGTGGTATTGATTAAAAATGGGTTCTTACCCTTGTTAGTGTAGAACAAAAGTTGTTTAGACATGGTAGAATTGTTGGTGTGAAAGTTTGCTGAGCAATAAATCTTAATTTTTTTTGTCTCATCAGTTTTCTTTAAATGTTTGTGTGTGTGTGATTTTGGGAATGTTTTATTTATTGTTTCAGTGCAGAGGACCCATGTCGACTTCCAGCTCCCTGCCTTCCATGCTCAGTGACCTCTTCTCCAGCTTCCCCTCAATGCATTGAAAGCTGCCCACCTTTCTACCTGCGTGACGTTTCTTCTTTCCACAGCCCTGTGGGTATGGGGCCTCCCATGGGCGTGAATTGGACAGCAGCAGATGCTGTCCGGATTCTAGCCAGACGTGTGACGCCCGACGGGAAAGTCCAGTATCTGGTGGAGTGGGGGAATGTGAGCTTGTGCTGAGAACTAGAACTACAGACATATATGGATACAAAGAATTGAGTGGGGATTGTGGGAGACGGGAGCATTACTCCATTGTTGCAAAGGCACGGTTTCTCCCAGACTGATCACCCAGGTTACAGCTGCTTCTACGAGATTATCTTGGATGAGATATTGGCTGGTGGTACAGTAAGGTTTACAGTGGGATCTATGTCCTTGTTGATCCTTGGAACAATATTCAGATTAGTCAATTAGGAATAAAGACCAACCATTCAGAAAGAGAAATGGGTTGAGACCAAACATTTTTAATGGAACAAATTCAATGTTGCCAATTTCAAATTTGAGAAATTAGTAATAGATAGTCAAAGGATTAGATTCAGCCACTTGAATACCACACAAACATTTATGTTCACGTTAATAATTGATTAGTTGAAGTGATAGACTTAGTTTACCAAGGATCTGCTAGTCTGATTTAAAAAAGTAGTTGAATGGTTTATTTCTAATCTAGGATCAGCTGATCAGTTTACAATAATAGTTTGCTAGTAGAAACTAAATATGTGTAAAACATTCAGTGTAAATTTTTCACTTAAAAATAATATGGGATAAAAATACAAAAAAATAAATTATAGGTCCGACCAATGATAAATGAAAAGATTCATTTGTATGAGTTATTTAAAAAAACTAGCTTCCAAGATAAATGTGTTCATTCATAATTTGAAGGTAAAACAAACAAAAATATCTGAGAACAGAAAATATTAATTAGCTTAAATATTTGTTATAAGAAATCAGAGAAGGGTTCATGGGGAGGTTGTAAAGAAATGTGTATTAGATCATTTTTGATGAAGAACCAGGGACCTATTTTTGATTTGCAAAGTTACAATTCCCCAACAGCAAATATACTGTTACTATCAATTCTTACCTTTAACAGTGTCTTTTATATTTGAAGTACTGTTTTTTGAACACCCTTAGAATGCCTTGAACTTTATTATCTTGGTATTTTACATGGTACAAGCTTTTCATCTGCAGCAAACATAACTCATGAACACCCACAAAAGATACGATGATAAGACACTTACGGTTTCAGGAAATCTTTCACATGTTTCAATAATTGTAATGTTTCAGCAGCAGGGATCAAATACTCAACAGGTTTCAACAGTTTCAACATCAGGTTTTGTCCAGATAAATTGCAGGTCAAAGCTGTTTAAAAAGAACACACATAGAACATGTAAATGTTGTCTTATAAAATATTTTGTTTTGACTTTTTGTGAAATGTGCGAACAATGGTCTAACACATTCCTATTAAAGGCAAAAAAATCCCATCTAAATATCTAAACTTTTATATGCCAGGACTCAAATATTACATCAACTTTGTTTTTCAAGTTAGTCTATTCCCATTAAATTTTTGTTTATAATTATTAATTGTATAATTCAAGATAAATCAATGATTGTGTGTACAACATATTTTTTCTAATGGAGCATAGGTATTACTTTTCCTAGTTGTGTGATTAATGGTAAACATGATTATTTAACTAATAATTAAATTAATTTCCACGCATTATTCAAAACAAAACTGTTGCTGTTATTGCATCGTCTTTTTTGAAATTTTATTTGATTGGAAGACTGTTTTAAAGTCACCACCTTAAATCACCATAATGGTAAAGCCTTGCTGTAATAAATGTTGAGAGAAACAATCCCATATTATGTTGTGTTAAATTGGTAATTTATATGTGTAGTTAAGATTTGACTTGAACTATTTAAAATTCACAGTGGTATTGAAAGACTTCAGTAATGTGAAAATAATGATTGGGTTTTGCCTAGGCCTTTATGTATTTATTTTTAACATAATTTACAACTCTGTGGCAAAAGACAATGGAAGAAACAGATGAAATAATTTATTAGTAATAATGTGGTGATCATCTCATCATATTATGGCGACTGATGTGTGACTGTCATAAAACTCATGGTATCTACTTGTTAGAATTTAGATGGAATGAATTGGGTGTCGAGATTTAGCAAACTGCTGACTTTTAGCAAACTGCTGACTTTTTTTTTAACTAAAGTCTGATTTAGTTTGATGTAATCTTACATAATACAAATTCTGTTAATGTATGTAATCTAGCAACCTCAAATATAAATGGAAAATAAAATGTACTATTTTGTTGTGTAAAATTTGAATTTGTTATTTCACTAGAATTAACTTGAATGGACAGAAGACTTGGTGAGCAAGTAAACGCTTGATTTCATAAAAAAACAATGCTCTTTTATCTTAACTAATTACTCATTAAAACATACAGTTTGGATACCCGGAATAATTTTTTTGTCTATACGTTATTTATAGCATTAAGATCAACATTTGAGGATGTGTTTATTTTTATATCCAGCAGATGGCAGCCATTTACGTTTTTTTTTATTGTCTTCCTCGTCTGAACAGGTGAGCTCTATCACGTCATTTAAAAAATATAAATATTTAATACTTATTAGAAATTTAAACGCGATATTATAGCATGCACTTTGTAACGATGATTAATATTTTTTTGTAAACTGCAGTAGACGGATGTTTTACCGCGATTTTAAAGTAATTAAGACGCCATCTTGGTTTCTGTTGTGTCGACAGTAAGCCACATTTTTTATTTTTAACGTAAAACTTTTTGGCTTTTTTTATATGTACTGCTATTGAAAAAGAGAGGTTACATTTCTCATTGAGTTTGAGTCAACTTACTAATTTTTAAAGTACAAAGTCAGCATTCTAATGAGTGAGATAAAATATTCTATCAAGTTGTATTTGTGTTCTAATAACCCTGTTTTGTTAACTCCAGTAATGTTTACATACTTTTACGTAGAAAAATTACAAACTGAAGTTTTCAAACTGAAATTAGCAGTCTGTAGAAGGTTCACTGACGTTCAATCATGAATGTGTCTAAAGTATTCAATATAAACTGTAAGGTAACATTTTTACTGTAATTAAATCAATTAAGGTAAGCCTGTATAACACTGTCACACACAACAAAAAAAGTTGTTCACAAACTTTTTCACCAGCAACTGGGTCAATAACTTCCTTATTAGTAGGCTAGAAATTATATGTGAGAAAAAAAGTGATATGTATATTAAGAAGTGCCACCAGAATGTCTAACAGCTTCCTAATTACAAAATAATGCCATGAGTGAGAAAATCTCAATGGAAGGGATTTGATGCAATTGCACGATGACCACAATATGGTGGACATGACACATCTGAAGTTGATTCATTGTAGGCCTACTCTTATTTATAGTATGTGCTGTATATGTGTTGTAGTTTTTACTTGCATCTGACACAGCTGGGTCACTCTTATTTTATCTTCCTTGTAACAAACTCTATGTATATGCAGGATTATCTGAAACAATTTTTTGGTAAATTGTTCCTATTGCAAATCAGAAATAGATTGTGCAGTAGATGTTAGGTCAGTTTTTTTGGGGGTATGAGTTTTATAATGATTGTTAACAGGGAATAAGGTTGAAGTTATTCTGGTCAAAAAACAAGAATTTTGTCTAACATTTGTACAATTACTAATGTCTAATTAGTACAATTATTCTAAGGGAAGTTTTGTTTTCCCTAATTGTTGATCATAGCTAAGGAAAATTGCTGACCTCAGCATTAATTGTCTGGACACACAAGATCTTTATTTGATCTGCTTGGTAGTGAAGCAATAACTTCGTAGGTTGTCATACATATCCAATGCCTCAATAGAGGCAACCTGTTGGGACATTGTGGGGCCTGGTGGGGTCAGAAGTGAGTAGGTTCTCATTTACTCCAATGTTAAAACTGCTTAACTTTGAAGCTGAAAAAAAAAACATGTTTACACACCCGGTGCTGTAAAGAAATTGTATTCAGATCGCTTGTATTTTTTAGTAATGTTTTTTTTTTATTAGATATATTATATTTAAGTCTTAAACCAAACACCAACAAAATCTTCTTGTTTCAGTTGCGATTTTCCCCATCCCATAAAATGAAATCACAAGCGTAGACATTCATCCAGCGGAAGTCCAGCCATTTGTAAAGTCGGCATAGCTAAAAGTGAGTGAGCCAAAGACCAAGGCCTCATATCTGAATCATGTAAAAAAACAAAACAAAAAAAAAACAACCAAACATATACGTACATACATACATACATACATACATACATACACACACGCACACACACACACACACACACAACATTTTGGTCAGATTTAGCTGGCAGTGTTAATGGGGCCTGATATATTTCATTGCATTGCTTGACTTACTGAGTTGCAATTTATAACAACATATCATATTCAATCAATCAATCAAAATGTTTTTATCTAGTGCTATTTAGTAGTTGCTTGGTGATGCACGGCTTTGTCCACAAGTATGGCTGCCGTGAATGAGTTCTGCAGAGGATTTTGACATCATCTTCTCTTGTCCCGTTTTAATACAAATAATACTAATTAGTGAAAAGTAACTTTTAAGAAGTTAGTCTTCAATAATCAAACATCACCATGTTTAACATGTAACTAAAATATTTACACCAAAAAGGTCTAATTCCTCACACACAAGTCTGATTATTTAACATGGTACTTACCAATCCAAATGCCAAATGTATAAATAGTCACACTGCTCAATAATCTTTTCACACAATATCGATTACGTCTAGATTTATATCGATCTCTACTATAGCAAACGTGCACATGCAAATACGCGCGCGCACGCTCCCTTCACCGCCCCCTTCTTTCTCCTCTCATGTTCTCCCTCTTCTTTCGTTCTTCTCTTCCTCATCACTCTTGTTTAGCGCGCGTGTGATATGTGATGCGACTCAAAGGCTGCAATATTTCCAATGGCTCTTGTCCACCATGGACGATGATTTTCTCGCATCTTCCCCATTGGCTTCACAGGAATACCGCGCCAGCGTCGACGCAGTCCATGAGCGTACGGGATCGGTTACTTCCCCTGGCTGCTGAAGGATATTTTCGCATGCCGAGAGCCTGAAGAGACGCGGAGAGCACGTTCAATGCCGTTGGAACATGTCATATGTTCCCTTTCAAGGTAAGAGATTCTTACTGCATCCCCCGTGTTGCTCCCTCGGTTTCTTCTAGCGCTTGAGGAACAGCTGATGCTTATGCAGGTGGTGAGCTTCTATCGTTTCATCACTCCAACTCATCCAGTTATACGAGCTCCTGGTGATAATGAACCCCTTAAGTGTCATTAGAGGCTACATTATTGTACAAAATCAGTGGTTTCCTTACAAGTGGAGTAATTATGAATCATGTTTTGGTGATGGGTGCTCAGTACAAGGTGCTCTGTACTCCTTCTTGAGTTTTTTTTTAAGTAGTTGACTCACTGCTTTAAAGGGATGAATTAAAAGAGATAGCTGAATGAATTATTACTAATTAAACATTAGTTTCATCAAAATCTAATCTTCATCATAAACAGACAAAAATTGTTGGAGTATAAGTAGTATGTGAATAAATTCTGCAAGTTTTTACTATCTCTGTAAAATCCACTCCACATAGTCCATAAATAGCACCTGCACATTGAATTTATGGTCTTTAAATGGTGTATTAATGTTTTGTACGTTTGTGTTAGGAGCTTGACCATTCATTCATGATTTTTTTTAGGCATATATAATTAATAGTCATTCCAGTGGCTTTGCTGAATGTTAAATAATGTCAGTTCAGCACATTTGAGCTCAGCAGGTTGTGTTATTGCATAATGTTGAGGACTGCATTGGAACGCCTGAACACTGAATGATGTAATGAAAAAGGTTGGAGGGTCGAGTTGAGAAGTCACTTGTCTAATGGCTGAGCTCTTCCGGTTCAAAGTTAACATGATGTTCGGAGACATTTTTGACCAGCAGTTTCTGATCTGATCTTCAGTATTTTGTAATATAATGGATTATAATTGTTGGAAAAGGAATTGCGAATAGACCGATGGTCAGAAAGATATCGCATGGTGTATTTATATTTATTACGCATTCAGAAATAAAAAATTAATGGTGTTGAAGTTTTTTCATTTGTGTCCATATTTTCGAAATCCAATTAAGTTTATTAAATTCATTTTTACATTGTGAAGACTTCCTATTTACGGTAGCCTTTTTTTTTTGCAGGCTTTGATATTAATTTATGTTATGGCTCATCATGTTGTAGTTAAAAAAATAAATTCAGAACCGTTAACTAGTTTAAAAGTAACATTAGCTCCCCTGTTATGCTGCTGATCTGTTGTGCATGTGGAAGACTATTCTTGAACATGGAACTGTATTATTGTGGTGACCAGCTTGGAGTCCTGATTTAGATGAGAGTTTAGTGATGCCATCACCGTTCAGAAAAGGTTCCGATGTGTTTAAACTGCTTCTTAGAAGTTATTGTGTGTTGTTGAATTGTGTTGCTGTGTTCATATTTGTTTATCGGTGTGTGCTGATTCTAGGGGATGAAGAGGTTTTTGTGTGTGAAGTATTATACTATTGTTGAGGGTGACGCATGTTTGAATGCCGTAGATAACAAATCAAATTGTTTATTTGTTGATCAAAGTCTGTATAAATATTGTCTGATAGTTTACCATGAGAGATTTCATGATGTTAAGACATATAAAACAAGTAGGTAGGACTCAGAAGATCATCTGTAATAATCAATAATAAGATTATTACCAAATAATTTCTCTTCCAATAAATTTGATTAATGTGTGTTTGACAAACATTTAATTGAAACACATTTTTAGTGCAGTTGGGTTTGATAAAATTAAGTTTGCCTAACTATTACATTATAGTAAATTAAATTAAATATGAGTTGGATGAAAATTATACCCTCAATTTAATTGAATTCACCCAATTAGTTATTTTTTTCAGTGTACAGTAATTTTTAATAGTATATTTACAGTATAATTACTATATAGTATATTTTATTATATGTTGTACTCTAATGCATAGCTGTCTTAAAAACTCACAAAGTTGTGTCATTGATTTGTGCAGTTTGTGCAAAATCATCAAAACTAAAACTTGCTGCACTTGAGGGTGCTGAACATAAATTGAAGGTAAACTGGTGCAGTATCTTAAAGTCCCAGTGTCTCATTGTAACACAGCTGCTGTTTGAACTGTATTAAAGCCAAAATTAGTTTGAGAAAGGACATGAGAGGTTTTGAATCTTAAAGTATTAGCTAACATGCTAAATGGTTAATTTTGTTGATACTATTCTGTCAAAAAAAAACAAAACAAACAATGTCATCAACACAGCTTCACTCAAAATGGCTTGCTTTGAAGTTTATCTGTTTAAATGATAAAAACTACACCTGATCATGCTTATTCTGTTCTCAACAAGGTTTCAGAAAATGTTAATTTAGCATGAGTCCAGTATTACCAACCGGAGTAGATCACTGTCTCTTGGCAGACACAATAGACGGCGCTTTATCCTCTAACAAGAAAGTAGCAAACTTGACCACCGTAGATGATGATTCACAAGGGATAAAATGGGCTGAGGTTTTCTGCACATTTTTGTGTCGAATTTTTACGAAAATATTTCACTGTTAATTAAAAATACCATTCTCAACAACTCATGTATTTAACTTCATTAAATATGGTTAAATCAAGATCTTTGATTTATTTATACTTCAAGAAAGTGTTTGACGTGGATGAATTAAGAGAGAACTCGTTTGTAAGCTTTTTGGCTAAATCCTTCATGAGTTGTATTTTGTTTGAATTGAGCATCAGATTTAATTTAGGTGCCTAACATTTAATACCATGTTTATCCTGTGGCCTTTTCATACATTTGTAAACATTGTTATGAAGTTTGCAGATAGTTACAAGCAATTAAATCTGAATTATACATGATAATCTAAACCAAATAAATATAGTTTTTTATGTAAAGTTTCAAAATAGTTTGTTTGTAAGGTGCCACTTCTTGAAGTAATACATTTATATTTACAGTATCTAGATATTGCAGATAGCATGCTTATAATTTAACTGTGAAACATATAAAGATGGTTTATATATACTGAACATATATATATTTCATCAGTAGTCCTTTGAAAACCAGTATATCCAGCTAATGTCTTAAAAATCCTTGCCGTTAGTTCCCTATAGGTGTTAGAACAGAGCGTCTGAGTCAGTTTGTCCGCAGTAGTGCAGAATAAATCAAGTTCAATTGTTCTCTGGTGCTTTAATGTTCACATCATGACCGATAAGAAGCTTGCAAGTTTCAAGTCAGGGTGTTCTCAAAGTGAAGTCGATCTGTTTAAATTCTGATCAAATGTTCGGCTTTAAGCTTGGGTAATCAGAAATATATAGTCTTTCTTTTATGACTTTAATGATTTGTGTGACCAGAAGGTTGTGTTATGAATACGCGCATACTGAAGATTAGGTAAAGCTGATCTATACTCAAATTATTATTTAGACTATGTTCAATTCTGAGTCTTAAGTCAGTGTGGATTAGGGAATGCTATTACGTTCATGCATAGGCAAGCACGTATGTATTTTCACACATAAAGTGCTCAAGTTGAGGGATTTGGAAAAAGCCCTAACCTTATTAAAACTTAAAGAAACATGTCTTGTGTCTGTAGTTATGACATAGTCAAGCTGAATTCATGCTGTTAATTGTATCATGATTTTTCCCCATGCTCGCTTTAAAAACCTTGAATATAATAGAGGGGGTGCAGTCCTATAGTAACATGCTAAAAACACTCAGAATACCTTAGCAACAGCAAAGCAGTGATGTGTCAACCACCCACAACAGCCTAGCATTGATGTTGGCTTTGCATGGCTGAGCACGACCAACATTTCCTTCTATATGATGCAGGGAAATTTTAGCTAATGCCTTGAGTCTTAAGTAAAGTAGTTTTTTATTTTGAACAAGTTCTAATTTTAACGAAGAAACAGTGCATTTTAATCAGAATTTTAAAAATGATAATTGTTATGTTCTATGAATTGTGAAGCAGGAACAACTTTCATTAAACCTTCCCTGTCCTTACTAAGAGACAAACGCTCTTTCTTTCTCTTGGAGCTAATAGTGAGAGGATAGAAACTGTACATTTTCTGACCAATTACAGCCGGTACTAAAAGAAATTCAATCCCATAGGCGCTCTCAAATTAAAGTGTCCAAGTTCACATGAGAAAAAACTGTGAGGTGATGAATATTTGTACAAACACATTCTGTATTAAGTTATTTCAAGCCCTTTTATTTGAAAACAAAAAAAGCAAGAAAGTACTTGCTGCAAATTAGCAGACTTTTTCCACTTTTCTCTCTAAGACTTTGTTCAGAATGCAGCCCAAAGTGACCCAAATCCTATGTTTTTGCCCATATGCGACCTGTATCTTGCATTTTCAGGACAGTCTGAACAGTTAAATTCAGATTTTTTCAAATCCGACCCAGGTCTCTTTCATATAAAGTCCTGAATATGATACGCATCTGATTTTTTTGCAATGAAAAGTTTTTGAAGTTTTTTGGCTGAACAGCCATGTTACATTTATCTGACTTTTGCATCATTGTATGTGGACAGACATCACATTTCTGGTCATGAGTGGGAGATTTCCCATCAATCATGGCTGATGGCAAAGCTGAAGGCAGTAAAAAAATCTGAAAGTGAAGTTAAAAAAAACTACTAATTATGTCTTCTTTGTCTTCTTGATATGATTTGGTTGAAATGATGATGGCTCTGATTAGAAATTAACTGAAATAAAGCCAAATAACCACCTCGAATTGCGTTCTCGCCCATATTTACAGGATTGCGTTCATACACAGGACGGATACAGGTCACATGTTGTGTATGATGTGAATGAGTACACGCACACACACACGCACACGCACACACACACAAAAACAGAATTAAGCATTACGATCATGAAGTCTGAACGAGGCCTAATTTAAAATGGCATTTCCATAAATTGAAAATTGAATTGCTTGACAGACTTATACCATCAGCTACTGACTGATATCACTAGGTTATAACTGAAATTACATGAATACAACATGCCAGACTTGCACATTAAAGTTCACCAACTCAACAGACACTATTTCGATAGAAATCTGTTATTTAACTGTGTATTTCAGTGAACAAACAGATGCTTTATCTTCCATTGTGATCAAAAGAAAAAGAAGTTAGAGCGATACAGTCTCTGATTGCAATGCGAATTTAAAATTAAGCAAGAAATCTCTGTAAACCCTTAATGTAATTCACTGCATTAAATTAAAATGCCATTTGTCCTGTATTTTTACAGAGTTCAGTTGACCGTTTACACATTTTATTGGAGAAATTGGTGAAAAAAATAGCACTGAGCGGGGTAATCTTTCTTAGGTTTCAGTTTATTTGTTTTCCCATTTCTGAATATCAGGGACTGAGAATATTGTGCTCTTGAACTGGTGACAACTGACCATGACTCAATTTAGCTCCAAAGTAAACTTTAATAAACTTAACAATAATGTCCATCCATTCCATTTTAAAATCTGTGCGCATTAAGCATTGATTTAAAGGTACCATCTATCATGTCTGTCTCTACGCCAAACTGTTTTAGTTCATGTATTCATGTATGTTTTCTCTGTCACATTGTTATCTGAGTACCTCATTCTAGTCTCTAGACTAGACACCTGCACAGCCACCTGCACTTCCTATCATTTTTACCACACCAAGAAATGGAAGCCATGGGTGGTTTAAATGTTAAATGAATAATAAGTTGTGATAACGAATGAATCTGGACATTTTGTGTGTGGTGCGGATGATGCGCTATAGAGCTGTGGATAATGTAGTTCCTTTTCAATGCCATCATCACTACACCTAAGTTAAAATATTTGACTTGCTTGGATTTTCTAAGAGACACAAGCTAATCAAGGGCTTTTTCTTGCTCAAGATTGGACAGTCACTCCGAGAAGGCCACAGCTCTTGCTGGTTTTGCTACAAACCTGTTGTACAAGACACAAGATTAGTTTGCAATGTATGAGAAAGTGAGTTATTCAAATAACATTTTTGTTTTATGTTGGCCATTACAATTTTTCAGCCTTTTATGTATTTGAGGTTGTTTTCTTCTTAACAAATGAGAAAACTTTAGCAACTGGGTTATAAAAAAAAACTTTCTAAAGTTTAAACAAAGCTGTCTAGGTGCTCAAAACCAACAATATTAAATTAAAAAGCTGCTGTGTTTAATGATTGTCTTTGCTTCATGGTGCAAAGGAGAGGTTTAACCAACCAAAACACACCTACTTGGCATGTTTTAAGCTTTAACTCATGTGCAGGTAAATGTGTTATTGGTTATGTTTTCATGTGCGTTATTGTGGAAGTTGCAACTGTAGTACAGAACAAAGTCGGGTGACAAAATTGCAATAGTAACATTAACCAGTTAGGTTCGACTATGAAGTTTGAAGATGAAGTGAAATGAAATGACACTGTAATGTCTGAGTAATTTCCAGCTTTATAAAATTTAATATAGAGTTCCACTTGGAAAATAAACAAAACAAAACTAGAAACAGAAAAATATTCCTAAGGATAATATATCAGCAGATACACCCTTAACAAAAGGGACTTTTTCAAAAGTACAAAGTTCTTCTGATTGTTTTGTAATAAAATGATCAACTGTCTGTTTGATAAGTGGACCTAGGTTAGTACTTATTTGAGGTCAGTTCCACGTTCTTGGTGTCCAATGACGACATTGTTCCCACCTCAAAGGAGGATCAGAAGTCCAAAGGATGAGTCTGAAAATCCAGCAAAGTTTCAGATCTTTGGGGGCTTGCCAACCAACTTCCAGGGTTTCAAAAAACCTGACCTACATTTGATCAAACTATAATATTTAAAGTTCAAGTATTGGTAAAATGCAGTTTTAAAACTCAATAACTCAGTAACTAAATATATATATATATATATATATATATATATATATATATCCATCCATCTTCATGTCGGCTTTATTCCCTTTCGGGGTCGCCACAGCGGAATGAACCGCCAACTCACTGGCATATGTTTTACGCAGCGGATGCCCTTCCCTGCCGCAACCCATCGCTGGGAAACATTCACACACATTCACACTTTAACACTATGGGCAATTGTTCTTATTCAATTCACTTATTCCGCATGTCTTTGGACTTGTGGGGAAACCGGAGCACCCGGAGAAAACCCACGCGATCACGGGGAGAACATGCAAACTCCACACAGAAATGCCACCTGCCCCAGCCGAGCCTAGAACCAGCGACCTTCTTGCTGTGAGACGACCGTGCTACCCACTGCGCCACCGTGACGCCTATATATATATATATATATATATATATATATATATATATATATATATATATATATATATATATATATATATATATATATATATATATATATATATATATATATATATATATATATATATATATATATTCTATTCGGATCCTCTGCACTTCATCGGGACTACTTAAACCGCGTTATAAAGATCATTACTTGTATGCGTAAATAAAGCAGTGCGCATGAGAAACGATCCAGAGTGCGCTGGATGCGGAGAACCTGCAGAGAGACGGAGAGGGACAAGGCCTGTTCTTTATTATTGAATATACGCATGAGTGCGGTAAAGTTAAACATTTAAGTTTGAATTTTGTTTTATTTTTACAAATTTAGAAATATTTTTATAATTTCTAATTAATGCAATTGCAATCCCTTCATTTGAGTAAGGTTAGTACACAATTATAGCCATAAATTCAATGGTACCAATAATAATAATGGCAAAATTTATTTTGGCGTTTCGGTTTTCGGTCTTGGCTTTCTCTTTTTCGGTTTTCAGTTTGGGCCAAGAATTTATATTTTGGGGCATTCCATATATATATATATATATATATATATATATATATATATATATATATATATATACATACAAATAACACAGCAAAATATACAACATATTACCAACTGGTAAACTCAAACACAGTGAAACAATAGAAACTTTAACAGAAAATACACTAAACAAACTAAACAAAACTTACCAAATCAGTTGCAAATGAAAGCTTCATTCTGATGTGATGCTCACAGCAAACAGGTTGTTTCAAAGCTGTGTTTGATGTTTAGTTCAGTGGATTCTAAAATGGAGGAACACTGTGTGCTTCCGGCCAACACCCCAAAAAAGTGCACTGATAATTCAGAGCTACTGAAACACACTTTTAAATCCTATTTTCAATTGGATAAAGCTCCAAAATGAAAATACTAATATAACAACAAAAATGTATTAAATATGTTATGGTACTTGGAAAAAAAAATATTATAAATAACTTATACCAAACAAATGTACATACTGAAAAGTGTACATTTTACTCCTTTGCTTCACAACGTTGAATGATTTCTCTCTTGCTTCCCCCTCCCTGTCTCTTATCTTGCAAAAGCTCTTATAGTATGCCTTTGGCTTGATTTTGTCAAATAAACCCCGGGCACTCGTGTTTCACAGTAATTTTTACAAAAATAGATTCTACACGTCAAAGCAGAAGACATTTAAAAGATAATGCACGCTGAAACTTTGTAATAATGACCACTTCATATTAAACATATTTTTGAGCTTCCTAAGAATCTGTGTTCTTAAGCCTCTGACTAATGAGCAGGGCAAGATGCAATCTGCTGAGTTTTTGGAGATTTTTAATTTGTAAGGGGGGAAATGGGGAAATAATCCAAGATCTGATAGTAGAACAATAATGGTAAAGTTTATCAACTGTCCAATTCTTCCGATTTCAGCTCATGAGCTACTCTACATTAATATTTTTTTACTAGTACTCGTTCCTACAATCTGTGGAGTTCTGTCAAGTTTTCTGCATAAATCAGGAATATGTATGTCCTTTTACATAGCTTAACTTTTTTCTATTGTTATATATAACATGTTAAATATTAAATTTTAAGTTGAGCAAACAACTTTTAATTCTAAAACAAAATTATCCATCACAGAGAAATTTTTCAGTTGTTATGCCTAGTGGAAATTGATCTCATAACTTCTGTGTCAATTGTGCAGATGTCAATTGGTTTATATCTAATACAGTGATGTTCTGTCATAAGCATAGACTAAGTTTCAAAACTGATTTGTTGCATTTGAAGGATTGAGAGCAGCAAATAGTCTGCAAATCAATGAGTTTGTGGAGTGCAGAAGAGATGGATGACAGATGCGGTGGGTAGGAGGAGTGTGCCAGACTGTTGCTTATTGATGCAGCGATAAAGAATGATTCTTACTGTAATTGACTGTAATCATGTCTGCACATACGCACTGTACAGCCATGCAGGACAACATTGAGCTAATGGACCCCAGCATAACGGCATTTAATTACAGCATAGATGGGCTACCGTTGAAAAACTTAAAACTGAGTGGATTCTAGGGTCTCCTGCTCAGTGGTTTCAAGATCAGTTTGCAGGATATGTGTGTGCAGATGCACATCGGGTGACCCGAGTTTGGATTCTGATTTCCTGGTCCTCTATAAATAGTCAAAATGGCAAAAAAAATAATCTTTATAAATACTCTAGTTTTTTTAGATTTGAAAAAGAAGTATATCTTTTTTGTGCTGTTCTGAAATTATTTATTTTGATATAGTAATAAAAATACGGTGTTCTACGCATCCAAGCAGTAAAAAAATATTGGCGGCAGTGAAATAAAAAATAAAATAAAAAAAGCCTGAATAAAACAACTAAGGTTGAGTTTTTATGTGATCTAAATTAGTATTTTTAAAGAGAATTATACAATAAATGTAGAGAGCAGGGACTGACTCAGCTTGATAGTCAGATATAGTTAGAGGTAAATATCTTTTAACTTTACGGCTGAAATTCATGTCAGATCTTCATAGTTTCATCAAACCGAATAGTGCTTTGGGGGAGAAAGATATTAGGCACATTCATTATCCCTTGAATAGTAACTTAAGGAATTAATCAAACTAGCCTTTAGGGCTTTACAGACTCAGTTTTGAATGAAAAATCATCATCTTAGGGTATCCCAAAAGCTTTCTCTTTCATGGTTTTTTTTCTAAATTTTGTCCCTCCGTTAATCGAGTACGACTTTGTTTGCTGACAGTTGGGCCTTTAAGTAATGCCCTTTTAAGGTTCTTTTTAAATGGACTAATGTGGTGCTTTTAAATGAGTTCAGGGATCCAGTATCTAAGATTCATTGGTGAGGCACGTCTTTTTGAAGCACAAATCCTGTCCAGGAGGGTTGAAAACCTGCACATTATAGGTTCTGTCGAGAGACAGAGAGAGAGGGGTCATAAATAATACTCCGGTAGTTTGTTTAATGACATAACAGGCTATAGAAGGGCCATAGATTAAGAAGGTCACCTTAAATCTAGCTCTAAAAAGTAAAGTTAGCAAATAAGATTAAACTCAAATCCTGATTTCATAATGGGGAATTTACAGGATTTGGGTAAGTGCGTAAAATTCTGCATAGGCTCTGCATAGTGAACTTGTCTGGTTTTCTGGGAGAAGTGAGTGTTGCGTTTGGTTTTGGTCTGCTCAAAAACTAAGTTCAGCCATATGATCAAGAAAAGTGAAAGTGACCAGTTGGCCAGACATGGAGTGACCAATACATGGAATTTGTGCTCTGCATTTAACCCATCCCAGTGTACACACAGCATTGAACAAACACACCGTGAACACACACCTGGAGCAGTGGGCAGCCATGGCTGTGCCACTCGGGTAACAGTCGGGAAACTGGTGCCTTGCTCCAGAACACCACAGTTGTGTTTGATGAAACACTTGCTCTTCCATCTTCAACACTCACACCACCTTCAACTCAGTGGCTGTGGGGATCGAACCGGCGACCTTCCGAACTCCTTATCCACCAGACCACAACTGCCATTTTTGATAAGTGAAAAGATGATTTTACTATCTGTGGGCCTGCTCGATTAATGTGCTGATTTTCACACTCCAAACATGATGAAAATTTCCATGGGATTGGTTGTTGGCCGTGGTTTGTCTCTTCTGGCGTTTTTAAGAATATCCGTGTTTAAAAAAAAATCCTTTTGGGACCAATTTTGTTCACAGACATTCATCTTTTAACAGTCAGATCTAAGCTAGGCTATGGAGTCGCAAACTTATGTACTGAGTGAGAGAGGGGAGAGAGAATAAAAAAATACAAATGAGTTGAGTATCTGCACTATATACACTATACTGTACATGCTCAGACATCAAGGAGAATTCTCTTCTCTAATCTTCTAATCTAAAAAAAATCTTTTAATAACAAACTATACTTCTCCTTATTTTCCACTTTCTTTGGGTAGATTATCGGCTCTAGTGTGACATGTATTAGCCGAAGAGGAAACAACTTCCCCCAAAATGCACTGTTAATGGAGGTAAACTTTGACGCAAACGCTGGGAAAACAACTGTGACTTCATTAAAGCTTTAAAATATGCCTCTGACCTTAGTCTCCTCATTGATGAGGCTTTTTGTAACTATTTCAGCAAAAGAAAACATCTTCCCCAGGATTTCGCGGCTGTGAAAAACTGCATTTAATTTTGGCTCCATGATTCAAAACTGAAAAGTAATGCAATGGAGCTGAGTTCAGATTCAAATAGGATGACATATAAAAGCAGCCAGGGTCGGATTTAAATAAATCGGTATTTTCCAGTTCAGACTGTGTGAAAAATAACTGGACATGACAAAATTATTTTATTTGTGTCTCTTTGGGTTGTAGTCGGAACATAGTCTTATTATTATTTGTTCTTATTTATTAAAAAAAAAATTAAATATTGCATTGATTGCAAGTAATGTAACAAAAGGAACGTGAGAGTCCAGGTGTCCATTAATAATAAAGTTTGCAAAGAATGGGCATTTTATCTTGAGAACATGGGACACAACTGAGGCATGGGAAACCAGGAGAGCATGTTTCCCGTTTAACTCGCCCTTCAGTCCTCAGCTCACTTTAAATTGAAGTCTGAGGCAAGATGCTGCAGAGGCTGTTCATGTCTGTTCCAGTTTGTGTAACTCAACATGACAGTGACCCCTGAGCTTGTGCTCTTATCATGAGACGCCATGACATCCCTCCCTCTAGTGAGGCCACTACACTAGTGTGAAAGTGTCTTCACAGTCTATAAGATTAAAGCAGGACATTACCAAAACAGACCGCAAAATTATGTTATTATTATATTAAATGTAACCAGAGTTGTCCAAGTTACTTGTTACCTTTAATTTAAACACCACCTATTACTGCATTTTTAAAGTAATATCTTACATTTCAATATTATTAATTTAGAAATGAAATTCATTATTTTTCACAAATCAGTAAGGAATTGCTTACGACAAACTGGAACAGACTTAAATTTAATATATAATTAACTCTAATTTTACTCCATTAAATCTTCTTGTAGAGATGTTTGAGAGAGCACCAGCACAGTTTTTTGTGGATATTGATTATTGCAACAAACTCTGTAGATGTCCGAGGATGTTTGAGCATGTGAAGCCTATTAGATTGGCTACCCTGATGTCAAACACGCATTTCTATGGCAATCACTGCAGCAAAATATGTGTGCAAAGAATATGTTTGGTATTAAAGTGTTGTTTAGTGTATCCCTGGCACTCATATCGGTAAAGTATAGCACTATTCATTAGTGGGCTTTGTCATTAAACAGTTCTAATGTGTGAGAAATCTTGCGTGTGGTGTGAGTTTGTGAAAATGACAAAATGCATGAGACTCCCTTTAAATTATTTAATATGGGACATTGATGGGGAAAAAAATGAATGAGGGACAATAACAGGGCTATATATATACACACACACACACACACACAAGATAAAAACAAACATTTCTGATCATGTGATCGGAGCAGAACGTCCTGAGTAAATACCATACTTCCATACTTTTCCATGCTGTAATGGCATATGTGTGGATACTGGGAGGTTCCTGACTAGCATCTGGGACCCTGATGTCACCATTGACAAAAGAAACGTTTTGTTGCTTTGTCTTCTCCCTCTTCCACCGTTGTCTTTCTCTTCCAAGTAAAATTTTTTTTAAAGTACCCCATTTGGATAGGATGATTATTTGATTTTGGGAGTAATAACAAGTTGATGCGATTCCAAAGTCAAAGAACACTTTCAAGATGTGTTTATTTTTACCGGATTGTTCAGTGACTCCAATATGATTTATTTATTGATCGTTCGTGCTTAGCTCTTTCTGTGCATGTTGGAATACGACCTCTTGTGGGTAGGCTATATGAGTTTCGTATGAGACTTGTCCCAGCCCTGCATGAGAATGAACAACAACAGCAACAAGAGAATACAATTTTAGACCCATTTCTAACCTGCCATTAATGGAAAATATTCTGCAGCGTGTTGTTGGAGCATGCTTCAATCTGGGTTCCATCCATTGTACAGCACTGAGACGGCTTTGGTTTAAGTGACCAATAATCTGTTCCTGGCTTCTGGCTCTGGTTCTCTTTCAGTGCAAATTTTACTTGACCTCCGAGCTGCTTTTGACATCATTGATCACTCAATTTTACTTAGAAGACTCGAAAACGAGTTTGGTATCAAGGGCACAGCTTTGAAATGGTTTAAACAATATTTTACACACTGATCCCAGTTTGTTTTTATTCATGGTTTTAAATCTGAGATGACATCGGTTCTCACTGGTGTCCCTCAGGGCTCTGTTTAACATCTAGCTGTCTTCACTAGGGCTCCTTCTTCGCTCACTCTGTCTTAATTATCACTTTTTTGCTGACAACAATCAAAATTTATGTTCACTCAAAACCTGTAAAAGATCTTGATTTTACCTATATCTCAGACTGTGTTTCTGTCATTCAGACATTGATGATGACAGTGGCAAAACCGAAGTCATTCTGATTGGTTCCCGACATCAGATAGGGCGGTTGAAAACTGGGGCTTTAAGTCTGTCTCTAGATGGTTCACTTTTAGAGAGGAAGAGCAGAATAAGGAACCTTCATGTGATTTTCGATCCATATCTGACTTTTGAGCAGTTTGTCCAAACCACCATCAAGTCTTTATTTTACCACCTGCAAAATGTAGCCAGACTGCATCCTATGCTACAATTCTCTTTTGCTGAAAGACAATGCATTTGTAGTATCTCATCTGGATTATTGTAATGCTCCCCTGGCTGTGGTTTCTAGGTCTACTTTGGAGAGTTCGCAGTATGTTCAGAATTCAGCTGCTCGTATCGTGACCGGAGCCAGAAAACATGATCACATCACACCTGTTCTTAAATCACTGCACTGGCTGCTGTTCTGCGTTCGTGTAGATTTAAAAATTTTAACCCTAACATATAAAGCACTACATGGTCTGGCCCCTGAGTACTTAGTCACTTACAACCCAAGTTGTTCGCTCCGCTCCTCACAGTCTAAGCTTCGGTCTGTTCCACGCACTCACACTAAAACTATGGGAAACAGGGCTTTTTCAATTTATGCACCATTACTCTCTCTGAATCTCTCTCCCAGGTGAGCTCAGGGATGCACGAAACTACACCATTTTTAAATCTCATCTTAAAACAAATTTTTTAAAACTGTCTTATGATTGTTGACATTTTATACTTTATATTGCTTTAAACTATTCCTTGATTTTAATTTCCTTGTCTGACTACCTATGTCGTTTTATCTGTTTTTCTTCATTTTACCTCTGCTACTAATTGTTTTTTTTTTTTGTTTTTTTTTTTTTAAACTGTTTTACTGTTCTCTGTACAGCTCTTTGGGAAGCCAGCTTTAAAGATGCTTTATAAAATAAAGTTTATTATTATTATTATTATTATTATTTCAATAAGTTGAATGAAAAATCATGCAACAAGAACGTGAACTTGATAGAGTATATTATGAGGGAAATAACAACAAGAAGGATCACTCGATTGAGTGTATTATGGGGAAAATAACAACCAATTGCATAATTCATCACTAGAGCTGTAGCTATTGAATATTTTAGTAATCGGGTATTCTACTGAAAATTTCATCGATTAAACGAGCAATCGGTAAAGCATGTAAGACGTCACACGCCACTTACGGTGCATGCTGCTCCACTCACATATAGACATTCAATGGTAAAAGGCGATTAAACGCCTTTAAATCAGTTTAAAATCAAGCAGGATATTATGTGTAGATTACCATTAATGTGCGATAATAAAAGTTAGTCAAGGTGTCCTAAAAAATAGGTTTATAAAGAGGAATGTGTTGTTCTGGAACACAAGTTAAAGGAGAAACCCTGTGTGAAACAACAATGTCTTTAAGTTTCATTTCATAACAGCAGTATCCACTTTATGTTCGTAGTTTTTTGTCCCGTTTATTCCATGTTTTTTTTTGAGTAGAACAATACAGCTGAAGGTTTTTCCAGTCTCTATATCTTGCTTTCACTACGCCTACACAAGGAGTGTGGATGTTTAATGTTGGGATGTTCTAAAGTTTGGCGTGGATTATGCGGTTCATATTATTTTTGGCCAACATTAAAGATAACATACGGCGCATTTAACGTTATGCTATCTGGTGAAACCCTTCACATATTAAGCATTTGCTGTAAAACGAAAGCTAACATGAACATTTAACATGAATAAAAACAGGCAAATTTCAATTTGAAGCTTTTGATTTTCGTTATTATGAAAATAAAATGCAATGCGTTTGTAGTTACCGTCATCTCTCTTCAATATGAATATTTCTCAGTGTCTTTGTGTAAAAAATTTCCATGCAACTTAAATAATATGCTCGCTAAAATAATCCAATCCATGAACGCTTACTGAACTGTGATCTAACACGCGCGTTGAGTGAAGCATGAAGAACAGCAACATTGCGCAAGGATACAAAGAAAAAACAGACCTGGACTAACAGCCAATGTAATCCAGTTTTCAGACAGAACACCACATAAAAGGAATTAATAGCAGCTTTGAGGGAGAGGTTTTTGCTTCTATGAATGTTTAAAATCGAATTATTCAAGTAACTTGAGGAACTGTTTCAGCAATACTCATCACAAAGTCTAACGGAGCATGATCAACACAACAGAAAACAACAATGTCCTTTGAAGTAAATTGTACAAACCATAAGTTGGTATATTTATTAAACAAAGCTTTGATTGACAAAAAATTAAATTAATCATTTTTGTAATTTATTGAATTGATTAATTCGATTACCTGATGCAACCCTATATGTTACACCTTTTGTAAATGACAATGTTTTTATGGGCACATGAACTTCGAGTTCAACAAATACACATTTGAAACTTAGCATTAACAACTGCAATAAATACACTGTGAGTGTTTTAAAAAAAGCAACAACAGAAACATAAATTTTTTCAAAACATCAATCAACTTTTTACCTCCTATCTTCTTCCTTTATTTCCTCCCTGCTATGGTTTATTGATCAGTTGATACAATTTTTATGAGAAGCTAAGATAGACTTTGATGGTGTAATAGATTGCATACTGTCTCTCCCCTAATGTAAGTCGCTTTGGATAAAAGCGTCTGCCGAATGCAGAAATGTAATGTAAATGTAAATTTGACTTTAATAATTTCAAAATGAAAAGTTAGGCAAACTATCCAGCCCTACTCTCGCCCAAATATTTTGTATTTAATTGTGCATTGATTACTGTAGTTATTTTTAAATGTACATTTTAGTTGACAATTTTTGTTGTTTATTGTGTTTCTTTATAATTGTAATTCTTTGACTGAACAAAAGAAAGTGACACCTTTGCAGCCTTTTTGGGAACAGCTGTCTAGATTTTTGTTGTTGTTGTTGTTATTGGTATCGGCCAGAAAAAAAAATCACACTGGTCAACCTCTAAAGCCTAATGAAACGTCTCCTCATTACCCACCAAATAAAAAAAAAATTATTCGTCATTGGCAGCTGTTTTGGCCTCTTTGACCATTCTTGAATAGCTTGAGTGTCCTCTTTAAAATGTCTCCCACGTGAAGCCACTGAAGTCTTTGTGGATAAATCTAGAGAGCGCTTCTTGAAGTGAGCTCAGAGCTGAGTTTAATGAAGGACTCTAGAGTGTGAATTTTAATATCAGCTTATTTTTTTCTTTTTCTTCTTTTTCTGTGTGACGCTATAAGCATGTCATGATTTATCTTCATAATGGCTCACAGCTCGTCTTTACCTAGCTCTCGGTTTAGCTATGCTTTGTTATATTAGATGATTTTTTGTTATTTTCTGTTATTTTATATATTCTGTGTTTAATGTATTCTGTGCGAATTAGTAATCATGTTTTTGTGTGTGTTGATCAACCAAAATCCATTTATGGCAATAGTAACCTGGGACAAACTGATATAAACGTAATGGCTAGCGACAACTGGGTGAGGGTTTGCTTTGTCTTTTGCGCCATTGGACATATTTTCAGAATAAACATATATGGTACTTTATGGCACTTTAGAGAAAATAATATGTGGACTTGTTTGTGTTTGTAGATGGTAAACTAGGTTTTGTTGGTTCAAATAAACTGTACATATTCGTTGTTCTATTATTATACATTTCAGACTCCACAGTTTCTGCTATTATTATTGCTTGAATAAAGTATTAGTTTCATATCAGTTTTCGCTCTCTTTAATCCCTCCTTTTCTCTGTTTGTATTTCACAGGGAGATTGCTGAGCTTCTCCTAGTGAGAGTTCAGGAAGAGTAGAGAGGTAGTCTATTTATTAACTTAATAAACTTTTTCAGAAGTTAAATTACTAAGAAACTATTACAATGGTTGAGGTTAACTATTTACATTTTCCCCACAATATGCTTATAAGACTCGTTTGATTCATGGGTGTAAGCTAATGCAAAGAGTACAAGTTATCTGAGTTAAACATATTCATGATTAATACACAGATGTAAATGAATCGATCTGATGGAATTCATCGTCTCTTATACTGTGGAAAAGTAAAGGCTAAGAAAGACTGGAATCTCATTCTGAAAATGAGCCTACTGATAAAATGCAAATAAAACTTGTCTGCATACTTTAATGATACTTTTAACCCTTTAAATGCATCAAATGTTACTAAACGATATGTTTAGTAACGTTTAGTAACGATATGAAAAACATAAATGTAGGTTTTTATATTTACCGTGTATTCCAGACAAAAGCCGCTACTTTTTTCTCATGCTTTGAATCCTGTGGCTTATATGATCAAATAAATATGTATTTTTGATGTTATGTAAAATATGTATGTGTGAATTTTATGTTTTATCAAGTTCTGGGTGTTTAGGCTGCTTTTTTTTTTTTGGTCAAGTCCCGCCAATGAGGCCGTATGACGGAGATGGCAAACAACCAATCACATGTCGTTTATTATAATGTCATGTTCTAGGCGTGGAATGTTACCACATCAACTGACCAACATGCAATGAGTTAGTCATATAAAAAGTCACAGAAGAGAAGGGATATTATCGAAGCCATTTAGCTGTGCTTTAAAATCACACAATAACAATTTTCCGCACCAAACTCATTAGATATTTAGCTAACTTTCCAATGATGTGACGTCTGAGGACGAGGCTATAACAAACCTATTGCTGTCCCTACCACATTTTATAACAATATTGTTTGTGCGTGACTGGTTTGTAGACAAGTGCGAACTATATATTAACAAAACTTTTTTCTCCAATATTCAGGCACATTTTATTGTTTGGAAATTACAGTACAATAATTATTATGATGAGCCATGTCTTAGTCTAATGGTTTAAGTTCATTTACATTGTAAATTGGCATTTGGGAATTTGCATGATGAAGCTACTATTACGTTATTACATTACGTAATAATACAGTTTTATTAATAAGTATTATATATAAAAGAAGATTAAGATGTATTTTTTTGTTAAATATCTTCAAAATGTGTATTAATAGTTTTTTTTACTGAAGTGTCTTATTTGTAAAAGTATTTGACATATTATCATGCATTTACTTTAAAAAATAAAGAGGAGAAAGCAGTGCATTCGATTTAGACACAAAACAGAGGGCAGTCACATACAATTGTAATGTAAACAAACAAACCATTTTTTTCTTTCGATTTTTTTCAACAAATCAGAAGTCAGACATTCTGAACTGTGGACAACTTAAATATATATATATATATATATATATATATATATATATATATATATATATATATATATATATATATATATATATATATATATATATATATATATAACATTATTCACTTTCAGTTTTGTTGTAATTTTCCATTAGCTCTTACATGGCAAAACAATCAGGAACTTTTTGTTTTCTCAGTTCATCCTACTTGAATTATCCTGAATTGCAGTTTAAGGTTAGTAACTCAGCATTGATCATCTTTCACAACATCTGCAAAACAAGAGCATACTGTCTAAACTCAGAGTTGCATGGAATCAGTATGTGCATAATATGAATTCTCATTACAGAGAACAGCAAGATGAGTAACATCTAATATGTTCATTCATCTGTTTTTATTCTCTTAAAACATACACATGTAGCATGTTTCTGCACAGTTATCAATGTTCTCGACAGGCCTTGGGGTAATAATACAATGACACAGTTCTCAGTCTATCTCTGGATTGAGGACAGATCACTATAATTATGCTTAATCTCTCAGGGCCCAAATCAGAACCCCTTTTCTCTCTGTGGAGCCAGCCAAATGTATGAAGACATAAAAGAATACACAGAGGAGTAATGCAAGAGCACACATAATTGTAACTCTGCTGAAGCCTAGACTGAAGGCTGTGTCATGTGTTTATACAGACACGGGTGGGAAATATTGTAGCCCCTGACTGTCACTGATTTATTCAGCATGTGAAATATTCCAGTGAAAAGAAGAATGTGCTACAATGCAAATATGCTAACTTCACTGTGCTTCTGCTGTTCATTGATTCTTTGGAGACAAGTGTAAAATAGATGCAGACGGACATGACGGGAGCACTTGGAATGAAGGGCTAGCTTCGTATACAGCAAAAGCTGCCAACGAGTCTAAAAAAAACAATAACATGTATTTTTTTTTGTGTGTTTGTTTTTTTTCATAACCATTGGGATAAGGTTCCATAAAGCTTTCGAGGAGTGACCTGACTAGCTTTTAATCGCTGTTTGGTTAATCGCTGAGCTCACCAATTGGTTTGAAGGAGCTTAGCAAGTTAATCAAACTCAAGTACTCTTCGTTCGTTATCGAAGTTCGTTGTCTATCTGCCGTAATCCTTCTTTTAAACAAGGGTTTTCAACTGCAACTCTGAGGAAACAAGTGTGAAAGGTTGCAGGTCGAGTAAAGTGAAACCAAGTAATCAGAAAAGGTTCATTATGTGGAAATAGTACAGAAATTCTGCAGTAGCAAAATTGCTTATTTCCTTGAACAGGTAAGGTAGATTAGTGGTTACACCAAATTGCTTTGGCTAGATTACACACAAGCTTTTCTCAACACAATTGATGTTATGCATGCTCAGAATTTGTTTTCTACTCGTATTCAAATCACATTTACAAAATTAGTAAATACATTTGTAAATACTTGTTGTTTGTATTGTACTTATGTTGCTTGCAAAATTCCTTGTGTGTGCAAACTCGCACACTTGGCAATACAGCTGATTCGGATTCTGAGTATTCTGATTCTGATATCATTGTACTCTGTTTAGATGCGGTTGCCTTGAAGTCAATGTGATATTATGCAATTATAACTGAATAAACATTTTATAATAGTGAAGTGCTGTATGTCTTGTCTTGTATGCCATGATTGGTAACTGTCACTTCAAACTGGCAAGCAACCCATTGTCTGGAGGAGGAAAGTACTAGTTCGCTCTGCCGTGTTTATTTTTTTGTTTGCTTTCCCATGTTTAGCCAAATTTCTACAGATTTAATTCCAGTAATAAAGTGGTTGCCGCTCCTAGACTTTGGAAGTGTCTTTTATTAGAACTGAGTATTTTTAGACTATTAAATCTTTATTTTTCCTCATGAACATGCTTTGATTCGCTGTGTATTGTGAGCATGACACATTTTTTTGTTGTATGTTACTAATATATCTCTGTGTTTATGTTGAAATCTCCAATGTTCTGTTTTGATGGAAAGCTGTTTGGACTATGGTTACACATAAAGTGTTATACAAAAAAGTTTATTAATTGATTGATTAAAAATGTTATATATTTTCTGTTTTATTTGAAGTTTTATTTTGTGTAACTAGATTTGAATAGTACCTTCAGCCTGTTAAGTTGAACATAAAAACTAAATTAACATTCAAATGTAAAAAAGGTAAAAAATTATAGATTCTTCCATATACAATGAATTATGGAGCATGTAAAGTTGTTTACTCAACATAGACAAAAATAATCCATAGACAGTATATAATGATTATAATTAGAAACAATGCAGTTATTTTAATTAACTAATAAAAACCATGTCAAGCTTTCTTTTAAGCATCAAAAATCAGTGATACTTTAAGCTTTGGAAAGTAGTATGCGTAAATGAATTCTGGCAGTATACTTCTGTGCTATCTTGGTGTTGAAAGAAAACTCATACCTTTCTTTCATCTTTTACAGCATCTAATGTTATTTGTCTCACTGTTTGTGATTGCTGTCTCACTTTAAAATTTCATGAGGCTTTAGATAAGAGAGAGAGAGAGAGTGAGACTATGAGAGGCAGATAGAATAGAAGTGTGGGCGTGGGGCTATACTGAAGAAGCACATGGGAGGAGCTGCCAGTGAAATCTCTAGAAAATCTCTTTTATTTATAGAAGAATCATTATTATACTCATATACTTTTTATTGTCATATACTTTTTATAAGAAATGAAGCATAAGTAATGATAACAAGGTGTGAATATTTCAATAGGATTTAAGGAATAGTTTTGAGTTCAAGAGCTAATCACTGACATAGTAGTCCCTTGGTGTTTCGTACAAGGTGCTTACTCGTACCTCCTTCAATCGAATTGCCAGTCAAATATTATTGATGAGGTTGCCAGGTTTCACTCATTGACCTATAAACGATGATCAGAAATGAACGACAGTGTAATTATGCACTAGTCATAGGTTAACTAGGGTTCCCCAAT
This sequence comes from Danionella dracula, assembly GCA_900490495.1. Taxonomy (NCBI): domain Eukaryota; kingdom Metazoa; phylum Chordata; class Actinopteri; order Cypriniformes; family Danionidae; genus Danionella; species Danionella dracula. Next base: position 3,406,848 of record UELW01000039.1, on the reverse strand, counting down.
TATTTGGGTTCTAGTTACAAATGATCAGTGGTGGCAAGAGTACGGAAAATCATACTCAAGTAAAAGTACCATTACTTGCAAAAAAATTTGAAGAAAGCAGAGTAAAAGTATCTATTCTAAATAGTACTCAGAGTATGTGTAAAAAGTAGCCCTTCTGAAAAGTACTCATGAGTAATGAGTATCAAACTGCACAATTATTTAACTTTATATGCTATAAATTAAAAACATGCAGTACATAAGAGCAACATTCTTAAAGTGTTTCTAAGGATAAAGAAAAATCTAAATTTTTTAATGCCAATCAAAGACACTGAATAATGAACTTGTAACCAGTTAACAACTGTACAGAAACAAAGCAGAAACCGTACAGAAAACAAAATAAGGTTGCAAAGCATTGTAAATTATTTTAAAATCTGGTAGTACAAATAAGAAAATGAAACTGGAATGAGTAGTGCAGAAAAGTTAAAAGGTTAAATTTAACAATGAGCTAGTTCTCAAATTTGTACTATACAGCCTTGCACATTTCTTGCACAGGTGCCCAGCAAAACTAAAAAGACACTCACATGCTGCTGAATCAGGCAAGTGTGTGTTCAGTTCACAGGAAATGAGTGAAGCAATCCCATCTCTTCAAGCCCAAGCCAAGCTAAGTCCAAGTACTCATCCATTGCTCTTGTTCAGCACTTAGATAATGTAAAGAATAAAAAATTCAGAGGAGGGCTAATCATTTTCCCTCAACTGTACATAATATGTATATTACAAATATTATATCTGAACCAATAATATGCTGACATAGAAGGTTGATAACACACACAAAATCTGTGTAGCCATATGATAAATATCTAGCTGTTGTAATTTAATAAAAAAACTTTAAACTTTCACTTAAACAGGTGCCGCAAGTCAAAATTGTGAAGGATTGACATTAACCGGCCCTACATAAATAGTGTGCAATGCGCATATTTTTTAAAACGTCTATGCGTTCTTGAGTACAATAGCAACAGTTATTGTTTCCGATTTCAGTCATACAGAGGTCCCACTACATGCCTGAATTCAGTCATAATTGCGTGTAATGATTTTGACAACAAGGATGTTAACTTAAACATTTGCAGCACTTATACTTATACCTACTAAATTACTATTTAAAAAAAAAAACTACTCAATTACAGTAGCGTGAGTATTTGTAATTCGTTACTTTACACCTCTGCACATGATGTAAAGCAAACTGGGCTTCGGGCCAAAGAACCTCCTTTCCCACTCTACCTGCTTTACATATTCACATTTATATTCTTTTGTTATTTTTACAATTTAGTCTTTGAACACAGTTTTAATCAAACATCCAAGAGAGAGGGGCACAGTAGGTTGTACTGCTGCCTCTCATTAAGAAAGTTTCTGGTTTGAAGTTTTAATGGGTTATCAAAGAAAACTCCAATTTCCTCCTACAGTCAACACGTGCATTAGTAGATGATCTCAATAGTGATCACCCTGTGATGGTCTGGCAACCTACCAATTTAATATCGTGAATTATCATGATAAATGTCAAATGTTTGTTTCTGTTCCAAATACAAGTGTTATTAATAAAAGTCCAGTGTTAGCTCTGAACTGAATGTTATACAATTGGTTTAGCAACTAAATGTGCCTTTGTTGTAAACTTAAACAAAAACTATGTTTAGACTTACAGGAAATGTCTTTTATATATATACTTATGTACATATATCGTGGAGCTGTATATCTCAACTGCATGTCTCCATAGGCTAATAAAAATTTCAGTCAATGAGCAAAACCAATCAGAAGCAAGAGTGACAGGGAACCCGGCTTTTGATTGGTTTTGCTACACATGATTTCATGCCAGTATATAAACTGAAGTCTTTGCCGTGTTTTTTTAAGTCTCTGCACTATAGATGCAGAAAGACAACAAATGAAGCCATTTTTATTTTTTACTAAACTATGATAAAAGAGCAGCCATTCAGGCTCGATGCAGGAAAAGTCTTTATCCTACATGCCTCAGAAGTAAAAGCAGTCGAGTAAAGCAGTCCTGCACAAAGAATGTGGTTAGCAACATGCTGTTCAGACAGGTATCAAGTTTTTGATAAACACCTCTATATTGTCCTATAAAAAAACATTTATTTTATGATGATTAGTGCTGTTGATCAATAAAAAAAATTAATGAATGATTTGATTGGTCCCCTAAAAATATATTGCCATGAATTACAAATTGCCTGAAATGGGTTTGCTCAATTGAATATTTAGACATGAAATACAAACGAATGTAGAAAAAAAACAATAAGTTTAATACTCATTATAAAAATTAAAACAGTATAAAGCATTATTCTGGTAAATAATTGTTAAATAGGCAGTACAGATCTGTCTTTCGTTAGATTGATTTAGCAGATATCGTTGCTCTATCTCTTTTGGTCATTTGACAGGAAAGTGAAAACATACATTCACAAGGCACTTCATATGTAGCCTGAAGTCATCAAAAGCATTTTCACTACATGAACAGCTTTATACACTGCCTCGTTCGGTCACTTGTCGATTAAATTTTACTGTTTGAATTTGATTCTGTCTATAATTTCTTTGTTGTGTGTTTTGACTCTATTAGCCTTCCATACACTGAATATCTGCACTTTGTTCTGAATCTCAGCGGTAGCAATGATGTGCGACTGAAGCTAAGTGGACTGTGTTGAAGTTGGAGCTTTTTAGTGTAGAAAACGGTACAAATGCTTTTTCAATCATTCATGGTGATCTGTGTCAGAGTTTGTTTTAATGAGATATGATATTCAGATCACGCCACCCAATCAGAGACCTTGCAGGGTTCATCTGTTGCTCCGCAAATTTTTTGAAGATGTGTTTATAACTATACAGTTTATATATTTTATATAAGGTCAGTGATCCAGCCACTTAGGGGTCTTCAAGATAAATGCTGATAAAGTTCACTCAATACATTTGCGCTAATGTCAACTTATTTTTCAATACACTAAAAGGTAATGTGTTTTATCTGGTCACATGACTGTTTTATGTTTTTGTAACCAATATGGGCTCTAAAGCTGTAAAAAGTACCTTTTTGATCATAAACTAATTTCTGGAGCCTTTTTATGTAACCAGAATCTGTACAAGCTCATCCTATGATTTCCACACCCTCTTGTTCGCTCATCAGATCTCTGGTGTCAAACACATACTATGAGCTATACATAGCGAACAGAGAGAAAGAGAGTATTTCATGGATGTCTAGGTTGCTATGGGAACAAGAAATGGTCTCACTTTTCCCAAAAAAGTGTCCTCCTTCCCTTCATTTCTTTAAGAATTCCTCTTTTTCTCTCTTTATCCTTTCTATCTCTCAGATTCTTTCAATCATTTCAGTTTATTTTTTCTTTTTCCCACACATTTAAGCACTCTTTACATCTCCCTCGCTCTCTTTAGTCCAGTTCTATCTTAATCTGCTATACCTCTTTCGCCCCCCTCACTGATCATCTGTCTCTTTAACACTCACTTATATTCTATTCTTTTCCAGGTTGTCATGGTGATGAGCTGGGGGTGTGTGGGTGCGAATGAGCGAGGGAATGAGAGAGAGAACTGAAAAGGTAGAGAGGGATGGAGAACATTGCAGAAAGAGTGAGGGAGAGAGAGAGAGAGAGAGAGTGGGAGTATCGGAAGTGACATCTCTTGGGCAGTAACCAGTAACCTTGTTTCCTGTATGTAGATCAGGAGGCTGAGTGGTGCAGCTATAGTGACGCCATGTGGAAGATGTGGGGAGACTGGATTAACAGTGTGTGTATAAAATCACTGTTGTAGTATCTAACGCTTTTGATTAGAAATGCATTAGGACAGTCTTGTATTTAAACTTAGAGCTATATTTGCTGATTTTTAAATATCTCAGAATTGTTTTAAAGTGATTTTGGTGTGCTATTTTATTTTTTTATGTCTTTGTAGCATGTTTGTTTTTTGTATTTTAGACAAGGGAAATATATTACTTCAATGGCTAGCTATGGTTTAGAAGATTGTCCATTCAATCCCAACCGATGCTTGTTCAGAGTTTACTTGGTTTTTGTGGTCACATGGTTTTCTTTCTCAAGTCCACAAACTTACATGTCATATAAATGTGAACTGAACAATCATCAGACCTTTTAAAACTTTTTAAGCATTCTAAGACACGTCAATGTTTCCATTTAATGATCATCAGTTGGTGTTTAGCCCATTCGTAAGACTAAATAGGTGCCTTCTCTTCCTACTGGCAGGTGTTAGTAGTTGTAGCTTTAACATCCAATTAAAATTTAGACAACGGTGAACTCCAATAGAGGAACTTTTTCATTCAGTTGATGGAAATATCCTGATGATGGAAACCATTATCTACGGCATCAAAAAATCCAAACTGTTTACCATATAAAAGTCCCTCTCCCACCATTGACATTACTCTCCAATCGATTACTCTCCCATTGAGTGACATACATGCATAACCGTGTTTCTCTCTTTACAAATCAATCTCCTCAAAGAAGCATTACTGCTGCTCTCTTTCACAGTGTATATCCCAACACCAACAAAGTACCTCAACTAAAATGTTGTTTGTCTGCAGGTACGTCTCGGTGCTGACTATACTTTTTGAATGAGTGGCAATTCAATCCAGGATTTGCCAAAAGTCTTGTTGATTATTGGTCATCTTATCCAACAATAAATGATTTACCTTCACTTCAAGCCTTGGTTGCAGCCCCCAGGGAGCAGTTGGTTAACTGGTAGCTTGCTTAAGGGCACTACAATTGTGGACAATTGTGGTTGTTGTAGATTGGAGAACAAACATTTCGTCGCTCACATATCTTCAAGTTTGGGGATCTGGAGATCTAACCAGCGTAATTCTGATCTTCAGTCGACCTCTTTATCTACGAGGGCACAACTGCAGCAGAAGGAAACAGGGCAAAAACACGAAAATAGTTTAAAGAAAAGAAAAACAATGACAATGTTATTAAGAGTAGTTATGATCTGACCAATAATGCACATTTACATTAAATTTATGTATTTACCGGACATTTTTGTCCAAAGCGACTTACAGTAGGGGACGACGATCAAGCAACCATAGTAAGAAGGAAATAAAGGGCAAAAAGGAAAAAAAATCATTGTAAGTGTTTCTCGAAGAGAAATGTTTTAGAAGGTTCTGCTAAGAGATTTACTGCCTTTTAGGTACGGAACCACGAGACTCTGTTCCTTCTCTGAACGCAGGCTTCTGGGAGGCATGTAGGAGTGAAGGAGCTTGTGGAGTTAAACAGGGGTTGATCTGGAGAGGGTTTGTAAGTCAGCATCAATGATTTGAACTTAATACGAGCTGCGAACGGGGAGTCTGTGAAGAATGTCGAAGAGGGCCTCAACATGAGCTCACTCCAGTTCCTTTAAAATAAGAACTAAATCTTCTGCAGAGGTTTGAGCGTGTTTGCTGTAAGTCCGGCTAGAAGAGTGTTGCAGTAGTCAAGACGTGAGAGGACCAGAGCCTGAACCATGACTTGAGTTGCATGCTCAGTTAAGAAGCCCCTAATGTTTCTGATGTTGTGCAGAGTAAACCTACACGCTTAAGTTGTGTTGGTTTTGGGGTCTTTAAAACTGATCCAAAAACTGAAGAAGTGGTGATAGTTGAGGGTTCCAGCTGAATAGTCAAGTTGTGATGCACAGTGCGATTGGCAGGGACTATCAGAAGTTTTGTCTTGGCCATGTTGAGCTGTAGGGGATGGTTTTTATCCATATAGAGATGTTGATCAGGCAATCTGTTATGTGGGTAGTTACCGAATGGAAGGGGGGCTGACGGCAGGTAGGATAGAGTTGTAATACATTTAACAGAAGTGAAGGTGACCAGTTATTGATTGGTCATCAGGAGTTGGAGGGCAGAGAGAGTTGTAATACATTTAATATTACTTTCTATATGGGTGATGCAGCCTTCAACCAGTTTCTACATCCTTTTAATAAAACATACTGTGATGTCATGGTTGTTTACCTCTACTTTTGAGTTTGTTCCCATCGGAGCCTCACTTTCGTTTTAAAAATGGCTATTGCATGAACTCATCGTATGCACAAATGAGGAGAACATGAACTCTCTGAGCAAGAAGCCCCTCTGCGAAGGCAGATTCATGTAACCTCACAAAAGCAGTTGGCTGAGCTGGTCTGGTGCTAATCACCTCACCATCATGTGGCCCATCGGACATGAAGATCCATTAACTAGCAGATAACTGTGCACTGTAAATAGAACAGTAAGAGAACAGTTAGAGTAAGTTATTTACATCAGTGTATAAAAACGATGGAGTTGGAGGTTACTTAAATTAATACTAAGCCAGATTGTTGTTTTAACAGTTTGTTTGCATATTGTTCATGTCACCTTAAGGGATTTTGACACACACAATGAGCCATTTGTTTGAATGCTTGATTAAACAGATGCGTTTTAATCAAGTTTTAAACACTGTGAGCATAGCTGAGCTTCAGACACCCTCCAGGAGTTTGTTTCAAGGCGTTGGAGCTATATATGAGAACACTTTTTCTCCTCTGGAGGATTGATTACTCTTTGGGACTATCAATTATGTGATGTCATAATGATTTAGCATGTTCAGGTTTACTCATCAAAAATAGCAATATTCTTTTATGCCCCAACAGAACAATTTTAACAAGTAATTACATTTAAAAATATGATTCTTTTTGAGCTGAAACTCCATTTGCCACATTTAGGAGAGTCAACATAGAGTAGGTGACATTTACAAAACCCTTACCCCAAACCCAGCACTTACTCAAAGCCATTTTAGGAGTAATTAACCTAAATTAATCTTATCTACTGACACTTTTGAATGCTTTGATAATAAAAATGTATGCTATTATTTGATTTATTTGATTTTACATCAAACGTCAAGAGAGCAACCTCAAAGAGAAACAGTTTTATTTATTTTTTGAATTCTAGCCTTTTAAAGTCCTTTATGATGTAAGGTCATATGTCCATCAAGCTGACTGAACACAGAAATGCTTTGTACATGAATCTAAGCACTCTTTCAGTGTGTGCAAGCCTACTTTAGAACATACTATTGACATCTGTTAATGCCACATAGAAGCAAGTATAAAACTTGCATGTATTGCCTTGGGCATCTGCAGAATTATTTTTAGCCCCGTTTGGAGACCAGCGATGTGAATAATCAGTGTTTCTCCTGTTAGTTTGCACTATCACAATGTGAGACTGACCCATCCATGGAGAGCTTTCATGTTTGTGCAGCACACGTCAGGACACGCAGGCTGCTAAAGCATAGTGGCACTCTCTCAGAAGTGTGCTAGCCAGTGACACACTTTCTGATGGTGACCATGAATTGGGGCCTGCAACGCTTTCGTTTAGAGTGGTAGAGAATTAGAGCTAGTGCAACAATGTGCAGAAGTGCTTCAAAGGGATATGTTTTGAGGGACAATTTCCAATTTTAAAATAAATAAAAGTTTATTGAAAGTGTAAAATCTGCATTTAATCCTGTAATTTGCAGTCATGAAATGTATAGTCGTTGGTTGCACAAATTCAATCACTGAATCACTTTTGCTGTCCAGCTTTCTGCAGTTTTCATTCACATGATTTAGAGCCTAGTTAATAGTGAGAACCGATTATATTTTATAGTACAGGCAAAAGATGTGAACAAAAATACTTGCATTTAAATAAAGTAGCTGCTAATCTGGAAATTGTAACCTTTATTTTAAATATGCAATGTTCCACTTTCAATGCGTAAATGTATGCAGGTGCGCATTGTAATCCCAGAACTCTATTTCTTTCTGGAGATGTATTGGCTGATGATTTGGAGTACTTGGATGAAGTACACATGCATGTGTGTGTGCGTGTGCGTGCGTGTGTGTGTTTGTGTGTGTGTGCGTGTGGGTGCGTGTGTGCGTGTGTATGTGAGTGTTAAAGTCTGGAAAGAAGCTTCATGTGCTGGTCCAGCATCCCTCTGATGCTGCCACCATCTGTCAAGGCTGCTTCTGATTGGCCGGCAATTCAGAGGGCTAGGAATCATGCAATGAAAAGACGCTTTGGGACAACATCTACTCAAGATGTATCTTTTGGCGAGAAAAATAAGCACATGATTGAAAAGCAGTCAAAGGCCACAGTAAAGTGTCTCACTCATAAAGACTTGATTTTTAACCTGACATAATATCTGTGATATGCACATAGATGCAAAATAGATATCAAATCTGCTTTTAAATTACCTATGAGAATGACTGTAAGGAGCAGCACTAAGTAAAAATGTGAAATAATGTTTTAAGTTTGTGGAAGTTGTCTATAAATCAGTTATTTTCAAGATCAGTTAATGATTGTCGCAACACTTTTTAAAACATTGTTAGATACAATATGCTGTTTGATTATTTATGAAAGATGATTATTGGTGTCAGTCTGGTGCTAATGGCATTTAGTCAAAAATATGATTGGCAGAAATAAAGCAGAAAAATCCAAACAATATAATTAAATTTTGAAATAATTTGGATTCTAATTTCCCTTTGTCTCTTTTAGATGCGAGGTATGCTGTCCCCCCCTCTTATCGGCACCCCCCCTCCTCCTCCTGCGAGCAGGTCGACTGGAATCCTCGTTTGGGTTTGATCAGCGGAAATCAGCTCTACATGTTGGACCAGGAGGAGGTACACACAACTTTTATTTTATTTTTTTTTACCTGTTAATGATAATAATAATAAAACAACTTTTTAAAAAATTATCTTTGACAAAATGACAAGTCTGATTGTATCCTGATTTTCTTTTTCACATTTCATAATGACTTTAAAAGACTATGATGTATTTTAATATATTAGAACAACCTAACTTTCCAATTGTCCTTTTGCAGAATTTAAATTTAGTTGAGTGTCTCTGATCTGCATTCTTAAACAAGGATATACTGTTTTAAAAACTAAAGAGCTCATGAACGCGAACACACATGTTGTATGTAGCCATTTTTACATAACTTATGTTTTCATCAAAAAAAAAAAAGCTTAATCACAATTTTAATTATCACAGTTTAACTATAGATTCAATGAGGTGGAGATTACTTTATTGGGAATCTCGGTAACCCTGCCCCATGTCTGACACTGGCAGGCTGCAAGCTGAGTTATAATGTACAAAGCAATAGTTCATTTTTTGTACTAAAGTATTTTATGGATGACTTGAGTATTTATACTTCTTTCTACATTTACTTTGCTATATTACCTATATAAAATGTGTACTTTTATTCTAAATCATTTCCACAAAGGCGTCACGGTGGCGCAGTGGGTAGCACGGTCGTCTCACAGAAAGAAGGTTGCTGGTTCGAGCCTCGGCTGGGTCGGTTGGCATTTCTGTGTGGAGTTTGCATGTTCTCCCCGTGATCGCGTGGATTTTCTCAGGGTGCTCCGGTTTCCCCACAAGTCCAAAGACATGCGGTATAAGTGATTTGAGTAAGAACGATTGTCCATAGTGTTAAAGTGTGAATGAGTGTGTGTGAATGTTTCCCAGCGATGGGTTGCGGCTGGAAGGGCGTCCTCTGCGTAAAACATGTGCCAGAGAGTTGGCGGTTCATTCCGCTGTGGCGACCCCGAAAGGGAAGAAAGCCGACATGAAGATGAATGAATGAATGACTTTCTAAAAAGACTTTTTTGTTACTCCTACAAAATGAAATAACACTGTGTGCTTATTTGACTAATCAAATCAAAATGCTTTTTCTTCTCAGTTTACTTCTATGTAAACCATGAGATCTATGTTCATGCCCCATTTCAACAAATCAAATCCTTCGCTCATGTTCAAAACATTTGTAATTTTTATCATCCATCCATCTTATTGTCGACTTTGTCGACAGTGGAATGAACTGCCAGCTCATCTGGCATATGTTTTATGCACCGGATGCTCTTCCAGCCGCAACCCATCACTGGGAAACATCCACACACACTTATTCAGATTCATAAACTAAAAACTATTTTGTTATCCCAAACCACCTGTACCACATGTCTTTGAACTGGATGATGACACCGGAGCACCTGGAGTAAACCCACGCGATCACTGAGAGAACATGCAAACTCCAAACAGTATGCCAACTGACCCACCCAAGCTTTGAACCAGCAAGCTTCTCGCTGCGAGACGACCGTGCTACTCACTGCACCACCGCGATACCCCTACTGTTATCATACCTCATATAAATTATAATATCTGCCAATCCAATCCTTTTTTTGCTCCAGATACAATTCCTGTACGTTTTCCTGATTAGATACATTTGAGCAATGCTTTAAGAATAAAAGGGGGCATTAACTTATTGGGGTTCCTTTTTTATCCATTCATGGATATGGGCAACTATAAATTAATTTTTGTTCCATAATTGAATCAAAACAAAAGTTGTTATCAGTGGTCCACCACACAATATATACAAATTAAACTAAAAGAAATTAACTGTTGAATACTGCACTTCCAGTCTTCGTCAAAAATAAAATCTCTACATCACTGTCATGTGTCAAGTTGTTTCCCTCTGTAAATAAGTAAAAATAAGAGGTTTCATTGTAACCAACTCTGACACCTGCTGGTTTCCTAGAAAGTCAATAAAATACAAAAGAGGATTGATGTCTAATAAGGATATGCTGCTCTATCACAAAATACTCACTGCAATCAGCTCTCTGGTCTTTATGTTGTAATGGACACATTAGATAAGATCTCAGGAGAGGCTCATAAATCAGAGGCAACGTCTCGTCTAATTGCACTCGTTTTGTTGAATGCTATGTCAAGGCCACATTTTAAATAGATGTGAATGGGTGGTGACAGGCTAATGGCTGTCACCTTAGTCAAGACGAGAGCCATCAAATATTCATGCTTGTCACTCATCCGCTGCAGGGGACAGTAGCAGGCCTTGTGTGTGGGTCTTTATTCAGGTCCTGTGGTGAATGACAAGTATCTACCCAACAAGGGCTTCATATTTTTAAGATGCTTTCTAATGGTTTATATAAAGGCTATTCTTGGCACTTAATTCATGTTAATTTGATTTATACTACCTTAAATGCAGGTGCAAGTTTGGAATACAGGAAAATACCATATGAAGTTTTAGAGAAATTATTTTGAAATCATTAATTAGAAGAATATATGTGTTTAAAAAAAAAAGGTAAAAAAAATCACGACAGTGATTAACCGTCAGAGGGCATCAGAGAGCCAGGAGTGACTTGCCATCATATTATTAGATCAACACTGATTTGTGGGGACAGTGCACCCTCTACACAAACACAAACTCAGACACACTTTGTTCAGCAAGGCTCAGATGAGTGGTTATCATTCCACTTCAACTAGGAGTTACGTAAGATTCTTTCTGGCAGTGAGTGGGCAGAAGCCCTTCTCAGATCTGCCCCAGGAATCAGCCTGTAAAGCCATGCATGTTCTCATGTTACAGAGATGGACACTTTACTGGTTCACATTTTTGATTGCTTTTTGAAAACCTCTCATGTATGACAAATGACCATAAACCTAGAAAATTATCATTAACATAGTCTTGCAGAAGGGTATGATTTGTGAACAGCAAGGGTATAAAAATTGTGTTTACTCAAAGAACATCCAGGTTTTATTAATCAAATGTTCTTTTTTTTTTAAATAAGAATAATGATAACAACAAATAAACCTTATACTTAGAACACCACTTTGTTTCATAGGATAAGCATATGTTAAGCATGTCAAATCATGTGTTCTATGGTATTTGTTTATACCAGCATTCTAAAGCAGTTACCAATATCACTGTTACCAAAGACCTCCTCAACAACACTGATTCAGGCTTTCTTAGTATTGGTATTCTTCCAGACCTCTATCTTCTGAGTTCTTTCTTTACTGCTACATCATCTGCCTCTCATAGGGTTCAATAGGGTTCAGTTCTTGGCCCATTAATGTATATTATTTCTATGCTACATCTGGGCAACATCATCGGTCAACATGGTTTCAGGTTTTTTTTTTTACTGCTACCAAATCCACATCTGCCCACATCATTTCTATTCTTTTGCAACCTTACTGACTACCTGTACAATACCTTATACCTTATAATTTCTAAAATACTCCTCCTTGCCTTCAAAGCACCCCATTGTCTCATCCATCTGTATCTATCAGATCTCATTCACCCTTACATTCCAGGTGACTCTGACTCTCTCTCTCTCTCTTTTTTTTTGAATGGTGGGCCGTTATCACAGTTTACGTGCTGCGTTAACACTTATCAGGCGATAAAAATATTGCTGTTAATCTATTATCAAAGTTGGGTCGGTAGCTGAGTCTATTTTATGCAGCTTGATGTTTAGCACAGATGTATACAGAGTCTCCGTACCTATGTATATGCCAACTGTGAAATTTCCACATCAAACATGACATGAATTCACAGCGGAAATCTGTGAATCTTATAAATAGGCGCTCGGCCATTTATTGTTCATTTTCATTCTTTAAAAAAAAAAATACAATATAATCTTACGGTGTTTTCGAACCTGGATCTCCCACATGAGAGTCAAATGCGTTACCTCAAACGCCACTCTAGGTTACGTGTTAAATAGAAATAAACTATATATATAATATACATTAAACATTATTACGCCATTCAGAGGTCACTCCTAAGAGCACAAGCTATCAGAGGAACAACCGTAGTTGGGCTGCACATTCCATATTTACAACTCTACGTGTTACTACTACTTACTACCTGGTGTTACTACCATGAATGCCCTAAATCATTGCTTCCCTGAAGGTTTTCTGAAGTGGTACTTGGTGAAAAACCACTTGGTTTGGGAGCCACTGCCCTAAATAATCCAATCAGCTTGAGAGAATCTGATGTTCCCTTTAAAACACTGTTTTAAAAAGATTTCAACAAGCCTCTCTACTGCTGTTCTAGGATGATTGAAGATATCTAAACATGTTGTTCTTGGTAAAGCCCTGTACAGACTCATGTTGCTTAAACCTCTTACTCATTTGTAGCACATTTCTCTGCATTTCTGTGTACTGTTGCAGGGCATCACAGTAAATAGATTCATTAGTATGGAGCGCTTGCAGCTGACGGTGTGACTGAACATGACAAGTCCTCCAGAGGAGCAGAGAGCATTGTGGGAGTCAGTTTAAACCGCAGGGAAGGATTATGTAATGGATTGTGTCACATGAAGATATGAAATGGTTTGACAGTCTTGGATTTATTTCTCATAGAGCTCAACAGTGCCTGTCCACTTGTTTTTATTTTTCCTCAGAGGAGATTTTTTATGAGCCATGAAGCAAACCAATCAGCGATGAGGAGAATCACTACTATACACACTTCAGATTTTCATCAGAATGCACAGAGAAGATCATGACACATAGTCTTGCATTTAAGGAAGAAACAATCAGAATTTCAAGACTAATTTAAATTATTCTAAATTATATAAACACTAATTATTCTCAGAATAATCTAGTGATTTCTTTCTTATAGCTTGGGCAATTTCATACAATTTTGTTGTGGTTTGAGAATGAATTTCCATACTGCATTGAGAATGCTCTCTATATGTTTGTAGTATCTTTCAAGTGACTGCCACGTTCTCAGCTATATTAATCCTCACAATTCAGAGATTTCACAGAAAAAATAAAACAAGCCAAGATTTGTGAAAGTCATAATGTGTACTTTAGCAGAGCAGCTGGGAACTGACAGTAGTTTGATGCTAATGGAGGCAGACACTTCTCATCCCTCTTGTCCTCTGATGTGCTAGGGTTCAGAGCACTGGAGCCAGTTTGGGACAGAGACTAGGTGCTCTGTGTCAGGTTTGGCTCTGTGTGTGATCAGACCGGACAAGCACACCTGCTGATCTCCTGCCTTCTCATAGCTGCATCATTTTAGATTTGCTGACTCCGAGTTCTCCATGACAGTAAAGCATGTGTGCTTGCCAACAATATATATGGGGGTTTAGGAGTCTAAATAGAAGCCTAGAAGAATGTATGTGTACAGGTAAATGTTATGTACCAATACAATAATAGCAAAATAATATATCAAAGGAACTATTTTAATTAAGAATCTTTTTTTTATCACGCAAAAATCACTCAACATTGAGAAAAAAAATATTTTCACTAATTGTGCATGCATATACAGAAACTCAAATTCCTCTGTAGATTCGACTTGAAGTGATTTTTTGTTTGTTTGTTTGTTTGTTTTGGTTTGATTGCTAAAGTAACTGTATTTTACAGTATTTACAGTGCAGTATGATCTTTGAGCCACTTTTTGCACAAAAAAACTAAACTTCTGCAAACAAAGATTTATTTTAAAAAACGGTTTAAAAATAACACTAAAAGGAATAGAAAAACCCTCAAAAAATGTGTCCAGTCAATGTTTTCTCTATCTAGCTCTGGTTAATGTTATATAATAAAAAAATAGTCTCTCGCCTAAGAACATATGTACATAGCTGCATAGCAGCTTCATCTCCTCCTGCTCTTGGAGTCAGTGTAGTGCTGAGTTGCTCTTCAGTGATGTGAGCCAGATAACATTGAAGTAGGTAATTGCTGCCAATTCAACAGTGTGAAACAGGGCTGATATCATTCTGCAGACTGATTCACCTGTGTCTTGCAGTACCACGTTATAATTTGAGATATACACCCAGTTCCTGAAGTCTCCAACATTCACTAAAAGAGTTGAGGTTAATGAATTGTTGAATTTACTTAAAAAAAAAAAGTTCTATGCAATGTTGCGCACAGAACATGGTTCCTCCAAGTCTGATCGAGATCTTTTTTCTTGGACTCTTACCTGAATCTGATGCGTACTTGATCGTTGAACTATGCAACCACCTGCTTCAAACAAAACATTGATGGGCACTTTGTTCAGGAATGGGGTAATTTCCCTAACGTGCTCATAGATGTCAGCAAACATTGGCTTAGTAAAATTAATTTTTATTTTTGCTCCAATGTCAACCTGTGTGAGACTACAGGCACTACAAAGAAAGGCAAGTTCATGTGTGTTCTCTCAAGTCTCATCAGTCATCAGTTAGTGTAGGAACGCTATTATCCTTGTTATCCTTTAACAGTTAATGTTACTTTAAAATCATCCAGATCAAATATTAAACATGCTTACTTTTAATCCCTGATTCCTCTTGTCTTTAAAATAAGTCTCAGAAAGAAATTTGCTAATGAAATATGCAATTTTAACTCTTCATACATCAAGCGGAGCACACACTACATAACTTTTAGAATCTTATAAGGAAATCTGGTTTCAGCACACACATGGAGACTTTATCAAAGGGGGATTTTATCTTCCCTCAAAATCCACGCACTACATGATTCAACAATCGTGTGGAACGCACACTACAGAATGTCACTACGTGCTATTGTGCAAGGCTCGCTTGTCAAAAAGTAAAAATCACGACCAGCTCTTCTATTAGCATTTTACTGCATTTGTCACAAATATACCTATAACCAAATAAATAATTAATAAAATAATATATCGACATTAGAAATCATACAATGTAAAAGTAAGCACGTCTGATTTACCTTGTTAACCTGTCCCCGAGGAGCCTTTTTTCCTGCGGTTTCTGGGTCATTATGTGGACTCCATGTCAGACTCTGGTTCACACATATAAGGTGCTGTTTTTCTGTCGATTAGAATGTTTTCAAACAATAACACTTGGTTAAAGTGCTGCTTGTTGTGAGTGTTTTTTATTTTATTTTATTTTCTTAATTTGGACTAACATGACTGTACTTGTCAATAGGGGCATGCCGAAAGCATGTCTGTGGGAAAGATTGATGTAAACAGCGCATTTTGCTGGGCCAAAATACGAGGTGATTCAAAGACTTCTTTACAAAAAAAATTCTATTTGAAAGTTATTAACAGTGCAGCACTAGTATAGAGGCTTTTTTATAATATAATAGCCTTTTTATGTTTGTTCAGGTTGATATTGAACCTTATGGATTGGATAGTGGAAGTGTATATGCTAGTCAAGGCAGGCATTTTTGTTTCATTATGAATGAAGCAAAGTCTGTGTGCGTTTTTCACCACACATTTCATTCCACAACATAATTAAAAAACATAAGGCGAATGCACCTTCACAGCTGCATTGGATGTAGGTATGCAATGTTGCTTTTGTAAGAAATTCATGCAAGTCTTTGGTTTTTACGTCCCTTGTTTGTTGTTACTGTTGTTGTTTTTTTTTTTCAATTAAAAATTTTTCTACCAACGGAGAGTTGGTATTGTCATATCTCACAAATTGCATGCAAGGTGTTGTCTAGCTAAAGCACTGTTCAGTGCTTGGTGTGCGTCGATGGTTTAAACTCAAAAACTGTTCAGTTACACATTGAAAGAAGGTCATCCCTGAAGAATGGTCTTGCACTGTTAGTCCCTTCTGACATTCAGTTCCAATAAACATCTTTTCCTCTTTTGGTTTAATAAAAGCGTAACAATAATGCAGCTGCGCCTTGTGAATTCAGAGGAATGACTTGGCCACCTCTGAAACATTATAGCTGCTTCCCATAGGGCTCAAAGTCTGATCCTCTCTTGCTCCGCTCATTTATCACTCCAGACTGGAGGTAATCGCCTGCTTCACAGCCCTGCTCTCAATATCCACATTATATCTCCAGATAACCTCAGAGAACACGAGAGATGCCTACTGCTGCATCAACTGAAGACATACCATTGCTTATGCCATCACGCTTTCAGAAATGAATGAATGTTATGAACAATTCCTGTGAGACGGAGCCCCAATTCGATGCTTTAAACTGCACTGTGCACACACAAGTTAGCAATTATTTTTTCACACACCCGAAACACACATACACACACCCCTGCTTTATTATTCAGAGGATTCCAGTCCCAACGGACCATTAATTAAAGTTTTATAGTTACTCAGCCTCATCTGATCTAAGGCCAATTGCTTTATTGGTTTTTACACTATCATCACGCTTTGTAGCAGCATAGTAGAATTGCATCATGTGACTTAAATTTTTTTTGAATGTTTTCATTTAAGAGAATTTACTAAAAATACAGTACATTCTTGGCTGAAGAGCTGTAATTCTTTCATATTTAAAAATAATAAAAGCAGAACAAACCTTTTTTTTAATCCAGCCAAACAGATACAACACGTCATCTTTAATTACCTGTAGGTGACACAATGCTGTTTTTGTGCTGAGAAAATGAACACTGTTGATAATTCTAAACTATGTAGAGATTAAAGATAAGTCGTTGCTTTAGTGCTTTTATATAATTAGAAGATTAAATATATATATATATATATATATATATATATATATATATATATATATATATATATATATATATATATATATATATATATATATATATCTATATATATATATATATATATATATATATATATATATATATATATATATATATATATATATATATATATATATATATAGATATTAAAATTAAAATGGCGAAATTCTCAGTTTAGGGAAGAAAATAAAATTTCACATTGTAAAAACCTTTGATGCTATAGATGCATTAAACCACACAAGCATTCATAATTCTATTTTTAATCGGGGGTATTATTTCTGTTGTTACAGCAGAGAGCTCTGCAGGTTTGAGTCATCTTTTTGCTTTGACCTCAGGCTCTCTGTTCTGACCTTTTCTCTCTTCTCTCCCACAGGTTCATCCTTTGTTGATGCGCGAGCGGCGCTCCGAGTCGCACAGGAACAAGCTGCTGCGACGCACGGTCAGCGTGCCTGTAGAAGCCCGACACCATCCGGAAATGGGTGAGTTGCACATGGCCTGGGCTGCTTTTGTGCTGTTGATTTGATCTGTATTGTATAGGGCTTGGCATAGATGCTAAAACTTGGCATAGATGCTAAAATCTTTTTCTGTTATTATTATTAAAGCAGCTGTAAAACCATCCATCTCAATTACATTTGTTTTCATTTAGGGAATTTAAATAAATACGATACTTATTATTTTTTTGTCAGAAAAATTCATATTGAGAAGCTAGCATTTTCAAAAAAACTTCACATTGGAGTTTAAAAAAAATTCCAAGCTATGCTTTAATTCTGCTACGTGTAGGTGTGGACTGTAGCATAATCAAGGAAAAAAATCTCAGTTTTCAAAATACCCAAAATATGTGTGGACAGGAGATAAATAAAAACTATTATTATTATTATTATTATTATTATTATTCAAATAATGTCTAAGATATCATATATAACATGTATTTATCTAAAAATATAAACAATTTATGAAGTTTGTTTTAAAACGAATTAAATTATTTTAATAAAACCAATCTGAAACCAAGGGTCTAACATGTAAAAGGCTGCTATGCTAGTAGGCATCTCGTTTATTCTTCCATGGAAAAATGACAACAGCAGAGTCAGGGAGAGTTTCTCTGCTTGAGCCTAGAACTCCCCAGAATGCAGTCAGAGCAGAGAGTGCGAGTCAATGACTCCTTTTGGGTCAGTTCTTCTACTCCTCCCCTCATTCGACTGGCGTGGCAGATAATGATGGACACGACTTCCTTGAAAACCGAAACTGACTAATGATAAACTATTGTGCGGCTGTGAATAAATATTCATTAATGGAGAAATCACACTGAAGTGAAGTAAAAGTGACCAGTTGGCCAGATATGGAGTGACTCATACCTGTGCTCTGCATTTAACCCATCCCAGTGTACATACACATTAGTGAACAAACACACCGTGAACACACACCTGAAAAAGTGGACTGCCACGGCTGCGGTGCCCAGGGAGCAGTCAGGAAACTGGTGCCTTGCTCAAGGACACCACAGCTGTGGTTGTTGAAGATGGAAGAGCAAGTGTTTCATTACTCATTCCACCTTCAACTCTGGATCTGGGGTTCGAACCTGCGACCTTCTGATCACAAGCCGATCTCTTTATCCACCAGACCATAACTACATAAAATCAATTGTTATGATTTGCACCTCATTTACATTTATGCATTTAGCAAACGCTTTTGTCCAAAGCGACTTACAGTAAGGGAGAGACATGCAACTTGCAGCTGTTTACAAAGTCTAAGTTAAAAGTCAGTTCGCTCATAGTAGAAGTTGTATCACCTGATCAATCAACCATAGCAGGAAGAAAATAAAGTGAAAAGATTAAAATAGTAAAAGTGTCATAGGAAGTGTTCCCTGAAGAGAAGAGTTTTCAGTTGCCGTGAGAGAGAAGGTTCTGCTAAGAGATTTTCTGCCTTTATGGGACGGAACCACAGGGCACAGTTTCTTTTTTGAGCAGCACTGTTCCTTCTTTAGATTTTACATGTTTTGTAGAAAAGACTCAATGAAATTAAACCACTCTAACACAGTGGTGTACACGACATAAGTGTACACGTTTTTTCATAACTGCCTCCAAAATTTTGTATCATTAATATTTTACCTTTAAATTAATAGATGTGAACTGGTTAAAACAAGACCACTGTATAATCTGACCAGCATGAAAGTGGACTTTACAGTGAGAAGAGAAAGTGAAGTAGTGAAATAAAAAGATAAGGTTAGAGTATCTAAAATAATAAAATAAACAACTGTTATTTGAAGAATATATTTTAACTGATATAATGATATTTAGATGAATATGCAATTGTGTGCCGCATATAAAGCCAGAAGGAACACACATTTCTGTATGGTGAATATCATATTCATGTGAGCTTTTGAGTGAGGTGGCCCTCTGCTGATCATCCCAGATTCCCTCCACAGTTTCCGTGACAACGATCTGAGATTCACACCGTTCTTATAAAGAGCTTCTTACAGTTGTATTTTACTGTTCATTCTGATGAATGTGATCCATGCTCAAGCACCATAGGCTCTCATCTGCATGCCAACACCATAGGAAGGTCAAATTCCATGGAAGTAATCTTGAGAATTTGGGGTTGATGTTTAGTTAAGTATCAATATCAATCTTATAATCTTGAGAATTTGGGGGTGATGTTTAGTTAAGTATCAATATCAATGTTATAATCTTGTCAAAGTTTGAGTAGTATCTACGCAACCTTTGTATATATATATGTTCCATATAAACTCTTATAGAGTTGACAAACTTTGCATATAGTTTTGTGTACCCTGCAGTTTAACCACCTGCGATTTATACCACAATAAGTATAGGGGAAAAGCATATATCCAATACCTACAAGCAGTGTTTTGTGAAGTAGTTCTTTTTCAAGATTTAGTTGAAATTAACTGAAGTAGTCTTTTTGTTTGTTTTGTTTTCCATCTCCCCAAGGCTCTTCCAGTAAATATAGACTTAATTGAAAAACAAGCACTTAAGGCTTTGTTTTAGTTTCGATTGTTAATGTCATTTTCTATTTGAAAGCAAATCAGAGCTACAATATCCTCTTGTGGAAAAAATCTGTTAATCCTGAACTTGGACACATTCTCATATTGACACCAAGTGCATGACATTTAAGGTTTCGTGGTATTAAACATGTAGTTTCTGTAAATCTTAAACATAAATTTGGCGAGTCATTTTAAAGCTCTATAATGCAATCTATAATGAAACTATCGCAGGAGCTGATGCTAAAACCAGGCAGAACTCTAAGTTTGTGTAAATATAGTTCTTTAAATCAGAAATATTCATATCAGCTAGGAATCCGTTAAACAAATTGTGTTGCTGTTATCACCCCTTGTCAAAGAAACAAAGTTAAAAAGCCACTAGGCAAATAAAAATGAGAATCAGGGTCTGGAACTTTTGTTATGGATGGGACTAGAACCAAGGAGCACCTGGACTTCCTTGTCTAAGTCTATGTGTCAATGTCCTTTGTACAGTTTTAAACACCAGAAAACCAGACAAGGGCTTCCAACCCCATTACTATTTACTTAAATATTTGTAAATTATGTATTATACAGAATTTTGGATCTTCAAAATTACCTCACTGAGAGATGTACTGTCTCTTGCGTAAGAGTGAATTTTTATCCTGTGATTTACATTTTATACACATGGCATTCTTGTTCCCCCTCTTCTAGTGTCCTCCTGTTGGAATTCAGCAGCTGAAGGCCCTAAATTCCTTAACAGATAAGCTTATCGAAGAATACAATTATTTTGCCCAAAAGGCTTTAAAAGAAAGACCTCCATGCAAGGCACACAATCACTAACAGAAATAAACTACTATTAAAGCACACTCAATTAATTGAAGAAAGCAACTATGATATAAAGAATAAATAAAACGGCTGTATTAATTAAATGAACACTTTATTTCATCTATTCATCCATCATCTTGTCAGCTTTGTCCCTTTCGTGGTTGCCACAGCGGAATGAACCATCAACTCGTCCGGCATATGTTTTATGCAGCAGATACCCTTCCAGCCGCAACCCATTGCTGGGATCAAACACACACTCATTCACATTCATACTCTATGGACAATTGTTTTTACCCAATTGACCGGACCACCCGGAGAAAACCCCCTCGATCAAAGGGCAACACAGATCGTGCTATCCACTGTGCCACAGATACTAGATTCTAGTTTTTGTAGTAAATCGTTTTTTCTTTTTAGTCAGTTTTCCTTATTTGTCAGTGTCAGTTTCAGTGAAAAATATGTGTTCAGAGCACACCCCTTAGTTTCCACATTCAGCATTTAAGTATTTATGTTGTTTTCCTGCAAGATATCCTCGTGTCTTTCACGTTGTATTTAAGTTATGGGTTTCATACATTCGAGGTCCATCATTGTTTGCTGTTGCTATTTCCCTTACTCCAACGTTGTTTGCTTTTGTGTGATTAAGTTAAATAAATGTGTTTGAAGTTTCTTCCTGACTTTAAGAAATTTCAGCCACAATGAATGAAAAAAATTACTCTGCTAGCGTTTATTGATATAAAATGTAGCTTGTTTGACATTTTATCCGAAATTAAATGTAAATGATTTTAACTATCATGATTAGCCTAATGTTATGATTGTAAACGTAATACTAAATCTAGATTTTGTTCCACAGAATGTGTATTACATCTAGACAAAAACACAAAAATGAGTTCTGAGCAAAATGAATAACTGTAACAGCAAGAAGTGTAGTCACATGAGAAAATGAGTCACATTAATGAATAAAATTCCCTTTGCTTGGAATTACAGTGTATGGCAAAGCTGTGCCTTGGAACACTAACTAATCTATGATGTAGAACTTGTTATTCGTTTAGAACTGCAGATTTATATTTTAACCAAAACTGTCAGTTCTGTCATCATTTGTTCATTTTGTTGTTCCCCAACATATTAGTGTCTTTTCACGGTTTAATGAACACATATGTTTATCTCAGACTATGCAAACATGCTCTGCTCTAGCTATTTAAACACTGTACCGTGGGAGGTCTACTTTATAACAAATTATTACAAGAATATTTTATTAGGCTTTTATGGATGAAGTATAGAGATGTAGATATGTACAGTGTTTTACTACTGATGTCATTATATCAGCAGTCGTCTAGCTGAAGGAATTAGGTCTTAGTGATATTAATTTTATAAATGCTCAATGTCTATAAAGTTTCAACCCTTGTTTTTAACTTTTTCTGCTGAGACTTCATGTTATTTTCCAATATTGCATTATCTGCCGACATTCATTTGAACCCACGAAAGTGAGACTACAGTTTATTTAGTTCTGTTGTATTTTACTCATCTTTACTGTCACTGTTCCAAACTAACACTTAGCAACATGAATTATTGATTCAGAAAAGGTTCAGCTGTTCTTGCAACAGAATGGTGTTCCTTTGTAGACCCAGAAGGAACTTTTGTGCCATTTTTGAGGTGTAATTATGTATTAAAAATGCTGGAGAGATCTGTTTTTCTTTAGATCAGAGGAATTTAGGTGACTT
This sequence comes from Danionella dracula, assembly GCA_900490495.1. NCBI lineage: Eukaryota > Metazoa > Chordata > Actinopteri > Cypriniformes > Danionidae > Danionella > Danionella dracula. The sequence continues at coordinate 3,384,169 of UELW01000039.1, read as the reverse complement.
TAGACATAAGTTATTCATGGGTTGAAGGCACGTGGATCCCATTTCTACCATAGCTTAAAGAAAAGAACTAGAAAAATCACTACAAAAATAATTAAATTGTGTTGACACCCCAGATGCTGCACATCCTCACAGCTCTTCTGAAGCTTAATAGCGCTACAAAAAGCCCAGAATATAAATGTTTAAAGGTGGCTCTTAAATCAAATATTCCTACACTGGGACTACATTCTACTCAAAAATAAAATGTAAACATCAGAATATGTTTTTTTTTAATATGACAGGTAATTAGATTTTTAAAAACGTATATGGAGGAAATTAAAAATCACACTTTTGTGATTCATGTGATTTTGATTCATGGAATGCTCATGGGCATTTACTCCTGCATTTTTAGTTCACTTAATTCAAAGTAGAGTACAGTTTACTTGAAATCAATCAAAAGAGAATCAAACAGCATATCAACATGTTTAATTCAGTAGTCTCTGTTAGAACGTGATCTGAACGTGATCAATCCAAATAATCTAGATGATAAAAGGTCAAAGAGAGAATGTTAATGGGAAGATGTGACCTTGAATTCATGTGAATATAATGAAAAATGTTAATGGAAGATACAATCCTGAATTCTTGTTAATCCAGTGGAGCAGTTTTTGCTGGGTCTGCTGTGAAGATAATGTTGATTTACGTTCAATATTCAATCTTCAATATTTCAGATTTTACTTGTGGAAAAGCAGGGGAATAGACTAGGGAACATTTTATGAATTTACCTGATCTTGGTATACACACGACTGTAGACATCTGTGTCTGGCATTATAAAACATGTGCTTTGGCAACTGAACCTCAAATGTTTTATTTTTTTAACCTTCAATTTCTAAGTAAACTATGTTAGCTTTTGAGTGATGTTTGTTTGCTAGACATCATTTAGAAATTATATATTTTTTGTGTTTATAATACTAATAGTCAAATAATAGTTTCTTTCCTTCACTTTCATGGTATTTTTGGTTTAAAATCGAATTCAACTCTTTTGACGTTTCACCTTTTACGAATGTTTGACAGTGACATGCATATATATCATAAACATTAAAGTAACCTAATTATAAGCCTAAGTTATTTCATCCGATATTAGAATATACAGTGTATCTCCTTTTTCAGATATGCTGTAATGAATAATGTGCTGTTTTATTTATTTAATTTTTCTCTTTGCAAACAGTTTCTTTCATTTCATTACTATCAATGTTTAAAATTTGTGCCAAAAAGAGTTATTGACTAAATGATGTTCCTTGTGTCTAACTGGGTACTCTTAATTTTTGTTTAAGTTTTGAAAGTGACCAAAAAATGCATCTGTACCTAAACTAAAAACTATTATATACTTGCTTACTAAATAAATTTAAATGTTTCCTTTTAAATGGATTTAGATTTCCTATTTTATAAGAATCCCTATTGTATATTCCTATTGTGTAAGAGGTTTCCAAAAATGCACAGGTGCATGTACCAATATCCACCTTTCAGCAAAACGTGGAAGGCAAATGTCTCTAAGCAGCATTAATATTCACAGCCCAAACCACTTTGTGCATAGCTGCTGACAGAAAGTAAACGTCCCAAGGAGAGAATGTGCAGGCAGCAGAGGAGATGCAAAGACATTTGCATAAATATTGTTTCAGTATACTAAATGCTATATATTTTACAAAAACAACACATGCTATTTTACAAAAATAACACTTGCTTATTGACCTGTTCCATAATTTCTTTTTTTCACAAGGAAAAAGTGTGTGGCAAACAGCTGTTAAAACAAACTCGAAAAAGTGATATTTGGACTAACACTACAGGAAAAACTGAAGGTCGACTGACTAGATGAAGGAACGGACAGATAGAAAGGCATGTGGATAAGATAGATGTTGGGAGCTCAGGTCAGTTTTCAGCCCAGTCTGTTCTCGGGTACTGTTTTTCTGCTGGTAATGAGCTCTGGCTCTGCATGTCCAGATTTAACACTCATCTGCACGGTCGACCTTCACTCTTTGCATGGCTCAAAGAGGACAGATGCTGCCCCTCAGGCATTCCAGTCTTTCTCTAGGATCCAGATCCTTCTAGGAATAAAACTCTTTTTGTTTCTGTGCCTCCTCTTCCAGAAACATCTTTAATGTTATTTGTAAGTAAATAGATCAATAATTACAGATCCACCAAATATTTATAATAAACCCCCTTGAGCTCAGATAACTCAGACATCTGCTGCTCCCCTAAAGACAGGGGTCATGCAAGGCCATACAATTCATTTTAAGTATTGCTGTTTATGTGGTTCTGCTTTATTGACATTGTTTAATATTGCTGTTGTATGAAATATGCAACAGATGTATGATGGTCCCAGTGTGTCCGGGGGCAAACCTGTCTGGATATCTGCCACAAAAAAAAGAACTCTGACTGCTACTGACTTACTTTAGAACCAATCACAACCCCCCCACCCCCCCAAAACAACTATGCTTATTGTATGATTTATGCACTGTTGTCTTGCTTATGTATTAAAGAAGGAATTAATTGGTTGGTCTTTCCAGGGTTTACCCTACATTTTTACCCAACATAATGCCCCTTGTGAGCTTGTCACTAGCAAAACTATGCAAACCTAACCAGTACTAAAAGTGTAAAGAATATGGACGGGTTATGCGCAGTTTAATAAGAATGTATTTGGTTTGTTGTCTAAATATGTTTATAAAAACATATTTGTAAACGTTGTATTGTATACATATATCTGTAAAGCATAATCAACAGCTGTCTGTGCGTTCTACAGTTTTAATGCACACTGTGGATAAAAAGAACATTCCAGAGAACTTGGTTAGAATACTCTTAGTCTTGAATTAATCCTTATCCTACGTATTATGAATAATATTCATATTTTATCTGGAATACTTGATTAGAATGATAAACAGATTGTTATTGTTTCTTGCATGCAATTAAGTTTTCCACATTGCATGAATGAAATTGGTTGGGGATTTTTTTCCATTAAACCCCTACTTTAAATGTGCATCTAATTTGAATGCATTTGAGCATCTATAAATTGATCATACTGCCTGGTCAAGTCAAGAATTTACTGTGTACATAAATTTACAGTGTGAATGAATACCCGTACCCTTACTCCTACCTGCCAGTCAATCACAAAGGAGTTTTTTTTTGTGATTTAAAATGTCCACAAAGGGTCAGAGAAAGAGGATCCCAAAGTGATTTTTATAACTTCAAGGGGTTTAAATCTTTTTTTTACCAAAGTAAATAAACTAACTTGACAGCTTGATGTTGAATGAAAATTTAATTTAAAATAAATATGATTTCAGCATCCATTATTAATACTTTCATTTATGTAAGTGAGTAATGGGGTACAGGCTGCAGTGGTTTAAGTGCATGAATGAAGACAATTTTTTGATGGATTTGAGGATGGCGGGTTATGTATTAACAATGGCTAAGTTCACATTTTTTCTGTATATACAAAAATTAAATACATCTTGTGGATTAACTCTTTAAACAACCATTCAGAAAGGATGGATTTCAATGAACAGGTGTTTAACGAATTTTATGACAGAGAATCTTAATTACAATAATTTATTAAAACATGTTTTGTAAATGGAAAACTAAATCTAATAGATCTTAAATCTTAGTCATGATTTGCCACTAACCTGCAAGTGACTAATGCCAGTTCCTTAACGCTCTTGCTAAAAGCTATTAGCTAACCTTTAGTGTAGTCTAGTGAGGAGGACAGCCTCGAGACATAAATGGACTCAACACAAGACTTAACACTTAACTTAACACTAAACTACTAAATCAATGGCTGAACTGCTTTAAATCGAAAATGTTCAATATAAGAAAAAAAACTGCATTCCACTGATTCCAGGGCTAGTAGAAGCCTGATGTATGAGGAAAGTTCTAGCATGAGCCCCCCTAAGCAAAATCCTAACCTGTTTAACTTCTGTTTAATTAAAAATTATAACAAAAACCTATACAATATTGATAAAGAAGATAGATATTACTCTACATAACAAAATGGCCTCACCACACTGGATCAAGGAAATACCTCTCTTTTAGTTCTTCTAGATATCAGTGCAGCCTTCGATACATTAGATCACAGCATTATCCTCGAGAGACTGGAGAATGATGCAGGCATCCAGGGTCATGCTCTAAGATGGTTTAACTCTTACCTCTCTGACCGGAAGCAGTTTGTTAATGGAGAGTCAGAATGTGAATGGAGACTCATCAGACACAGTAGCAGTAAAGTATGGAGTTCCTCAAGGATCTGTTCTGGGACTTATCATATTCTCAGTCTACACCCTCTCTCTTGCCAAAATGATTACAAGACATGGGGTTAGTTTCCATTGCTATGCAGATGACACCCAGCTCTATATCTCAGTAAAATCTAGCGACCTTTCAAAGCTAAATAAGATCTCAGAATGTGTTGCTGAAATCAATGACTGGATGAATGAAAATGTCCTTATGCTTAATCCTGATAAAACAGAAATATTACTTATTGACTCTAAACACAATTGCAGAATCTCTCATATTTAAATATGGATCTGGGGGGACACACTTTTTGTTTCTTCACTACAGTTAAAAATATTGTCTTCATTATAGAGTGAACTGACGTTTGAGAACCATATCATATATTACTAAGACCTCCTTCTTTCACCTCAAGAACATTGCTAATGTACAGAACATGCTGTCTATTGTAGGTGCAGGAAAATTAGTGCATGCTTTCATGACCTCCAGAATGGATTATTGTAACGCACTGTTAGCCGGCTGTTCAGCCGCCACGCTACAAAAATTACAGTTAGTACAGAACGCAGCAGCTAGAGTTCTCACAAGAACAAATAAATATTACCACATTACACCAGTTTCGTGCTCTCTTCATTGGCTTCCTGTAAAATTTTGCATTGACTATATGATACTGCTTCTTGCCTTTAAGCCGCTGAATGGCTTGGCTCCGGCCTACCTGAGCAGTCTCCTATCATGATATATTCCAGCTCGCTCTCTTCGATCACAAAAAAACAGTACTATTGATTATTCTGAAGATTAGTAAATCCACCAAAGGTGGAAAAGCGTAAATAGAGCCCCGAAGTTCTGGAACAAACTCCCAGATGTTTTCCGGAGCTCAGCTTTGTTTACAGAGTCCAAATAAAAACATATCTGTTTAATCTAGCTTTCAAATAATTGTCTTCTGGGATTTTCCCAAACTGAGCATGTGTTTTTCATTTGTAAGTTTCTGTTTTTTCTTTGTGTTTTTTTTTTTTGTTTTTTTGTTTTTTCAGATTTTTTCAGGTGCTGTGCGGCAAACTTTTGGTTGATGGATCTTAAGTTTAAATATTCTTTATGCTGGGGAGATACCTAGCATCTGCCTCAGTCAGCGAGGCTCTGAGGGAACTCACATAGGGAATTCCTATTTACCCTACCTGATCCACACTAGGACTTTGTGAAGCTGCTTTGAAAGCAACAGCTAAAAAAAGCACTATATAAAAACTTGATTGATTGATATTTCTCTGTCATTGAATCCCAATCAATAGCACACCATTAAAACATGTTTTATACAAACAATCTCAACAAATACTCATCCAAGAGGTTAAAACTGACCCACCCCACCCCCATAACACACAAATAGCTGAAGGCCACAGTTGCTTTAGTTAAGGCCGTTAGATAGAGACTGGGCAAAAATGGCTTTCTCGACATGTTCCAAAAAGGAAAAAAAATTTCCACGAAACATTTGGATAAGGAACCTCTGGTGGGTTGAAAAGAAAAAATCTGAAAGTGTTTAAAGTTCCAATCTGAATTAATGTAATTACAGAATTTCGAAAAGGATTTTTATAGCAACGGTGAAATATGGTGGTGGTAGTGTGATGGTCTGGGCCAATGTAATAGACTTTGATTTTTGCTGTCTTCCAAAAGTTCTTTAAGGAGACTGTCCAGCAAAATAGTTCAAAACACACCAGCAAGACAACAACTGAATTGTTTGAGCAAAAAAGGTTTACAACCACCTTAACTTGGAGGGTCCTTGTTAAAATTCTGACCTAAATTAGATTGAGATGCTGTAAAAAGGTGACTCATGGTAGAAACCTTTACAATGTAGCTTAATCTCAGAATTTCCTCCAAAATGTGTGCGTTAATATACCCCTATAATGTACATTTTTTATTTTTATTCGAATTTTGCAGAGTTTGTGTAATTGAAAAAAAATCTGAAGTGCCAAACACTTTTCCAGACTACTGTATTTACATTAATAATTTTCTTGTAATACCCTCCAATAAAATCTAACAACCATTAGCGTTTTGGACACACTCATAGAGACATTATCAATTTCATTTCATGCTGACAATTACGATTATGAGTGACACATTGGTAGCAGGTTTTGTATGACCGCTGAAGAAAGCATGAATAAAAGGAGCTGCAAAAAAAAACTGGGCTTAGTCTAAGGGAAAAAAAATGGTGGTGAAATGAGGACACACTTGAAGCGTGCACAGTGCCACCTGGCTAGGCCCTGCGCCAAGGCTGTTGTGTAAACTGACAGTGCCTTGTACATGCACGTGTGAGCACACAAATCCATACATCCTTTTTTAGCAGCTTTGTGTTGCTAGCTCTTTATGCTCCTAATGATATCACACAAATGCATGAGGCTAATTGGGGACGGAGTTCATTGTTGCATTCCTAAAATTACTCCCACTCACACATTGTTTAAAGTCACAGTTCACCCAAAAAATGCAACTATTTGACTTTAATGTATTAAAAAAATGCTAACAGTTACTGCATGTGTTTTGACATCCCATTTTCTTCTACTATTTAAGTCCAAGTCAAATGTAAGTAAAAGAGTGTGAGAGTGTTTCTTGAGCTGTTTTTTTTCTGACTCTGGAGAAAAGAGAGTTCGGTGGCTTCCTCCCCCCTCCAGAAAGGATGTGCACCAGCGGGGCTGCAGTGCTGCAAGTGCATCATCATTTAGAGCAGTAATGGTTCTAGTCTCAGTGATGGAGGAAGACAGCAGCTGGAGAGTCTGCAGGCGAAAGCACAGATTGTCTTCTTATATATGCACTTGCTAGTATTCTAGAAGTCTATCATTTTGAGAAGTGTTCAAGTTCATTGGGTTAGAAGTATACTAAATAAGGTGTTTTTTTATTAGATGACAAAAATAATCGGGCATATGGTGATCGAGAGAGAGCACAGATGAAAACAAAAATCACAGGAGAGTAAATAAAAATGTAGTAGCCAAAATCGCTCTTTTCATGGAACACACAAAGATGAATTAAGGAGGAGATTGAATAGACTCGATTAGATTTGTCTACCTGAAGATAAAACAAAAGAAGCCAATCCAAAATATTAAAAAATAGTAAAAAAAAGCAAAAAAAAAAAAAAAAAAACTCATAGAGTGGATACCAGGGTCTAAGGATATAATTAAAGGACTAAATGTTAACAGAGGGTGCCATGTTTCAAGTTTGATTAAATATTCTTGAAATTAAATAGTGTTTGCCAAAAGTCAGGAAAGTCAAAGGATAAGCTTGTGCTATTGGTGAGATATAAGCATAATCATTAAAAAAATATGTTATTGTATGTCATATATACATAAGATCATTTTATTTATATAAATAGCATGTTTTTCATGCTGTGCAGAAAGTTTAAGTTTTTTTGTCATGAAATATCCTGATAGAATCTTTATTGAAAATGTACTTTCTACTTCTGATATTAGTTCTGATGTTTGCTTTTGCTTCAAATCAGTTATCGATTTTGTCCAGTAAATTTTTCCAGCAATTATCATACCCATCATTCTCCTCATTACCATTCACCCTGTCTAAACTGGTTTCAAATGATGGTCACAGTTGCAAGCGTAAAAATCCACAAAGAAATGTGTGCAAATGTCAGCAGTAATAATGTCCTCTTTGGGTGGCTCAGCAAAGGTCAAGATCAGGTCTCTCGTTGGCCAGAAATTCACATAGAAATTCTTTTTGGTCATGCATTCCTTGGCTTCTTTCCTCTCTTAAAGCAATGACGTCAGTTAACCAAAAATGCACCAACACACAAAAGTGTCCATTAACAGAAAGTAAAACAAAGAAACTTGTTTAAAGTATTAAATGAAATGGATTTGATTTATTTTAGTTTTCTCGGATTCAAATTTTGTGACAAAATGGAATCAAGTTAGATAAGTGAGAGGAAAAATGAGTTACATAAAACAAGCAATGCAGCTTTTAAGCAAGAGAGAGAGCGAGATAGAGAGAGAGAGAGAGAGAGAGAGAGAGAGAGAGAGAGAGAGAGATTACATTGCTGTTGCAACCATGACAAGTTGGAGGAAGAAAGAGAAAGAACACAGTGATGGATGTAGGATCATAGTTGCCATATGAACCATGAGTGGGCACTGGATCTCATACATTAGCACTCAGAGATGAAGGAGTCGTTGATGAAAACTTAAGTAATTTTTTGTTCATGAACAAGAGAGCTTTTTTTAGAAAACATTGCTATTTCAAAGGTAGGGTGGCGTAAAAATATATTAATAAATGTAAATAAATTTAATATTGTACTTTTCAAACCTCTGAGTAATAAGATCATTTGTCTGAAATCGGTTCAGCAAATAGTGACATATGTTTGTATTTGTTTTTGTATACCTTTAATAAGAATCATTTTAGACTCATTCTGCTCAATGGAAACATGCATCCCTACCCTAATTTGATAAATGGGTAAAATATGTTTAAAAAACACTTTTCATAAAAAAATGTCTTCAAAAACCTTTTACAGCACAGGGGAACCATTGCTACAACAGTTAACAATTGTTTATCTTTCACCAAAAAATGCGGAAGAGGATTAAATAATTTATTATGAATGTGATGTTATTTATTATATTAATATTTTTATGTTATTTATGTATTTAGTTTTTTCATTGTTTATTGTTATTTTCCTGTGTGTGTGTGTGTGTGTGCGTGTGTGTGCGTGTGTGTGTGTGTGTGCGTGTATGCGTGTGCGTGCACGTGATTTATGATTATGATTGATAAAGGGTGAAAGGTGGGGGGGGCTATTAAGGGGAATGTATAAGGCAAGGCAAGTTTATTTGTATAGCACATTTCGTACACAGTGCAAAGTGCTTTGGAACAATGGAAAATATAAAAGAAAGTACATTTAATAAAATCAAGTATTAAACAAGTCAAATGTAATTAAAACTGAAAATTAAGACATAGATTAAGATAGTGAAGTGTAGATATAAAATAGTTGTTCGGACGTTGGTGCTCAGTCAACAAAAGCGCAACTAAACAGGTGACTCTTTAGTCTGGATTTAAACGTGGCTAAAGTGTTAGCACCGTTGATCTCCTCTGGAAGCTGATTCCATCTGTGGGTCGCAGGGGAACTGAAGTAGTATTTACCCTGTTTGTAATTAAACCGGGGTAGATCTAATTTATTTGATCTGAAGGAACTCAGCTCTCTGTTTGGTGTGTATTCACTGATAATGTCTTATAGGTATTTAGGTGATAAGTTATGTTTGTACTTATATACAAGCAGCAGAACTTTGAAATCTTTTCTGAAGGAGACCTGCAGCTCAGACTTAAGAACTGGAGAAATGAGTTCTAACTTTCTAGTTTAGGTTAGAATTTGAGCCGCTGCATTCTGAATGAGCTGTAGCTGTTTAATGGTCTTTTTGGAAAGACCGGTGAGAAGACCATTACAGTAATCCCGCTGGCTGGAGTTGCCTTGCCTTGCCTTGCCTAAGATCGTAATAAGCTGATTTGGTCATTGCTTTGACGTGTCCAGAGTCAACCCAAGATTCCTTATTAAGCAGAAATGTTCATTTATGATCTATTCATGTATAATGTTTCTGCACAAACCATAATAAACATAATTGTTTAGAAGAGTAATCATGTTTAGTTAAAATACGACAGTACTATCATGCAATCCCAACACAGGGTCATTCCATACTCTGCTAGTATCCTAAAACATTTTCTGAGCAATAATGACTGCGGCTACGGCTAACAATAGGAAATAAAAATGCTCGGACCTTGTCAGAACAAGACGGCAATATGAAACATGACTGAGAAAGTTAAATGAGCACCGTTTTAGTTTGTACAGACTCTCCAAAACAATCTAGATTCCCCAAAGCTGACAACCAGTGGTCTGTAAGAGTAGAGGGTTATCATGCTTTGCAAATTCAATGTAATTGCAGAACCAATTTTGACCAAAAGCGTACATACTACACCTTTAAATCTATGATTAGAACACCATTCATGTCACTAAAACTTGTTTCAAATTTTGTGAAAACCGTTGTACTTTCAAATATAATTTGATAAACATACATTTTGTAGATTTCTGCTTAAACTGTTCCTTTAAGGTTAGCAATTAGTATGCTTGGGAACTCATAAAGTTTCCTGATAAAACTAAGAGCATTATCTGAACTCTAGAGTCTGAGCTCTTGGTATAATTGCTCAATCGCAGCGAGCGATCACACATCAGTGCTAAAGTGTGTTTCGCTGTTTGTTAGGCTTGCTCAGCTGCTGTTTGGTGCTGATCCCAGTAGGTGGTGAAACTGGAGGTGGTGGGTGGATCTGTTATTCATCAGCTCTACATGTATGCTTGTGCAGTGCTTTCTCATTCTGTGAACTGCTAGGATGCGCTAGATGAAAAAGATAGACAAACTGATGTGAAATAAAATTGTTTTGGATAGGTTACAGTTTTAGAGGAAATTGTCCGAAGAAGTTTTACTGTGACATCCTGTTTTAAATTTTTTACTTAAAGTAGGGTTCAATTGGAGAACACTGGAAATATAAAATTTGAATTAATTTAATGCAACTGATTTTAATTTATTTAATTAAATGGCAATTTTTTACTTTTTTACAGCAATCATTTAGCTCGCTCTAAAACATGTTTATTTTTTTTCACTGGACAGAAAATAACATATTTTGACAAATGTTTGAAGAAGTTGAACAACCCCTTGAATGTTTTTATCTTGAGTGGTTAACAGATTAAAATACTAATTATCTTTTCCTGCTACTCTAGAAATTTGTCTGATGACAGAATTACTTAAAAAACTTATTTTTTTTTTTATCTGTCTGCTATGTTTTGGTAGGGGATTTTATTATTTATTAGCTATTTCTTTCTGAAACAATGGTACCTACCTTTTTGCTCCTACTCAGTAGACTGTTCAATGCCGGACCAGCTAAAAAATGTTAAAACATTTGAAATAAGGATTCTTATTTGTTTACAGTTTTATACATTCATTAGATTCTATTAACTTTACGTGCAGTAGATAGTTAATTTGGCAGTTATTACCATAATTTATGTACTATAGAGCACACCTAAATATAGGTTACAACGAATAAATGTAGGTTGCAACTATAGATGTTGTTCATCCATAGACCCCACCTGCCCATATCAGCAAATAGTAGATTTTTTTTCAACTATTTTTATTCATTTTTTCAATTCCAATTGACTGACTCCATCAACGTTCTCTTCACAATAATGATAATTTTCCCTCTAAAGTAAAATACACAATCAACACATATGACTCAAGAAACACATTAGAAACACTCACAGGAGCCAATATACTCAATATATTTAAGCAGTCCTCCAATAGGAGATACACCTTCTTAACATCACTGTTAGGTGAGTGTGTTGTGCTGTTGCTGGTGTGCTGTTGTTAAAGCATGAGTAAAGCCAGAACTATTAAAAATTAATCATTTCAGTCTTTAATTTTGTTTTTGAAATTTTGTTAAAGTATGAGCTACAAAGTTTTTTTTTAATGTTTATCTGTTTTTAATAAGTTTTTAAATGGCAGCTTAAGAAAGTCAATAAAGCAAAGAGAAATTCAGAGCAAATCGGTTTTGGGGTTTATGCTCAATGCAATAGCTTAGAGGAGATCTCCTCTTGACTGATCAGATCAATTCAAATGTGAACTTGGAAACAGAAAGTGCTGCCATATCTACTGGTAGTTATTGCGCCATCATCACCAACTAATAAGAGCTCAAGGCTCGTTCAAAGAGCTAAATAAATCCGAAATGAACTTCAATCTGCCCTTATTTGATGCCCGAGGCCGCTCTTTCATTTTTGTTCTTTATTTAACCTCATCTCTGTCTCAGAGAAACAAAAGAGCGGCGGAGTGGATGTCCTCTGTGATTTAAATTTTTTTGTAAGAGAGGAACATCTCGTTTTAAAAGAGTAAATGTCTCAAAAGGGGTAATTGAATGCTAACTAATACAGCCAGGCTCCCAATCTGGAGCTGAAGGCAAACGTGAAAAAGAAAAGAGACATTTGTACTTTGAGCTTAGCTTAAGATCGCTGATGGTAACCATGGAAATAATTATAGAGCAGACAGACTGGAGCAGAGAAAAGAAAAATGGAGAGGGAGGAATTTCTAAGAGAGATAAAAAAGAAGAGCATCCTTGAATATTGTGCTCAGTTTACTCGTTTAAAAAAAGTTTCAGAAAACAATGCATTTTTCCATGCAGACAATATTTCTTATTTAATATACAGTATAGCCATTCACTCCACATCAAACACTATTCAGGGTTTCTATACTATACTAAGTATCTTACTGTACTAGCTATCTGAAGCTCTTCTGTAAGCAAGTTTTAAGTTTAACTTTTGGAAATGTATCTCTGTTTTAGTTTTACAGACTGCATTTTAGTTTATAGTCGCCATGGAAACATATCTACTAAGCAAAGATAATTTTATGGCGTGTTCTGCCTGAAAAACACTGCAGAAAATCGCAGTATATCCTTTTACTAGAGTTTTCTCTGTTGCAGAGTTTTTGTAGCATTCTCTGAAATATTATCACACAAGGTTGATGTGATCAAATGTTTATAAATTTGACTATGTGGGGATTTTAATGTAACTACTTTTAACTCTAACTACATAACACTACATAAGATGTGTTATTGTTTTTCAAGGAAACGTACAATAAAATAATGGCAGCTGGATTTTTTTATACTCAATCAAAGATGTAACCAACAATTAGTGCAATCTAGTACTGGTATTTATAAATATATATTGATCTTTTAGAATACTAAACTGAGCCTTTATGTCAATGTACTGTGAGAGAAACAAAGGAAACTTACACTGTTATTCAAAGATCACACAAATCCCACTCAAGCCTCAGAGCAAGTTTAGCTAAACACACTTGCAGAAGAAAATTTCAATAAAATTGCTTTTTCAGTGTGTTAAATTGCTTTTGCCTTTTGGTTGTTGTAGATGCAAATATCTCGGAAAATGTAAATATTTTAGCTTCTATAACATCAACCACAAATTTGTTTCTTTTGAGAAGGTTCTCACTGCAACATGCAACCTACATTTAACTTCTTTCTGCCAGTGTGTGATTTCAGACGAACTAGAATGCACAAATTATTATTTGTTATTTTTAATTAGTTGCTGGAAACAATTGTTTTTAGTAACAACTTTCCACATCCTAATGCCCACGTGAGTTGATCTTTCCCATAACCTTTCACATAGCTCAAAAATGATAAACAACATAAAATAGCATTCACATTTAACGAAAAAAAAAGGATTATTATTTTAGTTTATATATATATATATATATATAACCTACTATGCTAAAATGTTTGCTAACATACATTCATTGATGCCATCTCAACATCTTTATTTTATTTGCACAATGGCACTCCATTCCAAAGGTGGCACTGATGCAAATGGAAGTGGTTCGCCAACCGCCATAAAATATCAAATGGAGAAAAAAAGGATTTCTTTCATTTTTACTTTTTCATTGCTTACTTTAGAGCTTTACAATGCTTTACCCCAGAACATGTGCATCACCTCTCATCTTTTGACCTTAAATAACTCCATGCTTTTAACTTGGTGTAGCCGAGTTTCAGTGCACAGCAAGTAGTACTTGCTCAGAGAGGTTTCCAGCCGGTAACAAAGCTGCAGGCTTCTGACTGAGAGGGAGTTTAACTGCTTTAAAATGTTCTTTTTATCTTGTGAAACACTGGCTGTAAAAACAGAAAAAGGACAATTTTAATATTCATATACACATTTTGTAAGCTTTAATGGCATTGTGTTTACCTAAACATTGAATATTAATTGCAGTTTGAGAATCAAAACAAAAATTTGCTGCTCAGGTCACCTTTGAAGTAAAAACTTTATTTTACAAAATGAAGCAGAACACAGACAATGCTTGTTTTGTAAAGCAGAGATCTTCAAACTTTTTGTGTTAGCCACATAATGAGATTAATCTGAAATCAATATAAGTTTGAGAGGAGCTTGTCTGTTAATTGACCATACAAACATAAGGTCCCATTTATCCATATTTCCAATATGATCTGCGGGACCTTTACATTGTGCAAGCTATCCCTTCTTCCATCATTCTCCAGGTCCAGGTTCCCCTCCTGGTTCTGGACTCCTCACTCTGACAGCTCACCAAGAAAGCTTCTGTTGCTATGTCTATCTTTGACATAGTTATAATGTGGTAACTGATTTTATGAGTTGTATTTACGGTTTGAGAAGTACAATTTATATTTGTATAAATTTTTTTCTGTATAATACACATTATTAAATATGCTTCTATGAATTTTACATTTATATTTTATGCCTAATAATTTTTATTTATTATCTAATACAAACCAATTACCTATATATTCCACATTCATTATTTTACAACATATAAATAGTCTTACTAGGTCTGTTTTCAAAAACTTTTTTACAGATGTTGTAAAAACATGTCTGGACTCCTTTATGAAAATACAAAATGGAACTGTTAATAATTAAATGTTAATTTACAGCAAAGTCAGTATCCAAAATCAACTGTAAAATAGTTTATTTTTTTAAAACCGTGAAACTTTATTTAAAATGGACTTGTCCTCATGCTTTAATTAGCATATTATGCATTTAGGGTGGGAAACACACAATAATCCATTGGGAAGTTTTTTATGTGAGAACCATGAGGGAGACACATAGAGAGGTATTTAGTTATTGTTTTGTGGTTTTGTGCATGCAACCACAGTCTATGCATTAAGCAAATCGAATTATGATTACACATCATACTGTCATGATTCTGTTTGTAAACATTTCACAATAACAATAACTTACACTACTGTAAAATAATGTTTTTTTTTATGTGCTCCTTTGTTAAGAAAAGCAATGGATAGTCCAGCTTATCAAGTATTATATTTTGTCAGTTCTTTAAGTAATGTTTTCACATGGCAGTAAAATTAAATAATTACATTCATAGGTATATCAATATATTTTGAATATAATAATACTATTTTTAAGTCTAATGAGCATCACAAGCCATTAAAACTATTGAACAGGCAGAGACAGCAGCAATAAATCTGAGCTGGTTCAATAAAACAGCTCCAGTAAAAATTAAAATAAAGTATATTTTCTATGAACAATTTTTTGCTTTTACTCGATAAGATTTTTTTATTTGTAACCTCATTTGTATTTGAGTACAACATTTATGCACTCTTTTCACCTCTTGTTTTTGTATACATTCAACAAAATAATAACCAGTGGCCAAAAATGTAGTAATATAATTTATAAATATTATCATTGGCAAAGGGTGAATCGAAAATTCTGTTTTTTGTTTGTATATGAATTATCATCTGTACAATGTTTTCACAGAAACGTATTTGGTTTTGTTGAAATAAAAGCCCCAAGATGTAAAAGGTCTATGTGCTCCATGAAAACGGGCTGAACAAGTTTTGTCTATGTTCCACTAACTTTAATCAAGTATCTCTAAACCACATGTAGACATCCAGAATATGAGAAAAACAGCCTCTATTGAGAGCCACTATCTTGCACAATGATGTTTCAACTTTCATGCACACCTGATTTCACTAAATAAGATCCTCACTTCTTTGAAGCTACTCTCATGTCTCTTGAAATAGTGTTGGAACAAAAACCAGCAGGGCCTGTGTGCTCAACACAGTTCAACCTGAAATCTAACTCACCTCTGCGGGTACTTTCTCTACTACACGATTCATACCCAAGTGTCTCTTCTGTACTGTAACATTCTCTAGAGTTTAATCCATGCTGTCATTCGTATTTAGTTTGTGTAGTTGTGTAATTACACCCAGTCCTCCCACATAACCTGCCTCTACAGAATCCTCTTCACTCACCGGCTGCTTGTGAGGCTCAGAAACACACATACATGCACACGCAAGTCTACATGCAACATCGGATCCATGCAGAGAGAGAAAGTGAAAGATAGAGAGAAAGGGAGAGAGTGTTTGCCCTAGGCTTTCACATGAAGTTCTCTCCTTCCCATCCCATCTTCCTCACCCCCTCCCCTCCTCTCGGTCCAGCACAGCCTCTCTCCTCTTCTTTTCTCTCCTCTGTTCATGTGAGTGAGAGCACGCAGTAAAGAAAAGAACAGTTGCAGGAAAGGATGCATTGCTCAGCTCCGGGAAGTAAGAAAGCCAATTCTGGATTACAGCAAGAAAGTCTCAAGCTCCTTTCTCATATGAAGGATTCCCAATCTCATTTTGGATTTGCGTATGATACGTTGTATTTCTCTGCAAGATTAACCATCGTGACTTTGGATGTACACAACAGTATCTAAGCCACAGAGCTGCGGAGAATTGGCTCTAGCATATCATACTTGTCTGATCTCTGAGGTTAAGGCTAGAATAAACGATTACTGCACCCATGCTCTGAGAAGTTCCATACGCTAACAGCTCCGTTGAAAAGCAAAACAAAGGTTTTATATAGAGCTAGAGTAAAAGATGAGAGAGTTTGAATGCAGATCTGGTGCTGGTAACCTCCGTCAAGGCAGAAGGGAAGCGGCTCGTGGGTTAAGGCTAGTTTGTGAGTGGTGTGGGGACCCGGAGCTCTCCATCTGCCGCTCTGCTGAGGAACGGGAGAGATTGACTGAGACCAGGTGGAGACCGAGGCAACATTTCTAACAATTTCTCACAGCTTCTTTTTTTTTTTTTTTTTACTAGTGAAGCATTATCTTATGATTGTCCATACTATTTATACTGCATTCAATATTATAAGAATTATTGTAGGTTAATAGTGTGCATAAATTTCACTAATCATATTTAACCAAAAATACTGTTAATTGCAATAATTCATGTGTCTAGTTTTAGCATTTAGTCAAAGACTGAAGATTTTCAGATATGTGTAGGATAGGAGAAATAGACATGTCAAGCGAGGAACTTTTGACCCCATCATGGAAAGGATTCATTCACAAGTTACACCGAAGCAAGAAACAGAAGTGAAATATGATCGTTGAAGGACAGTTTTGGCGGTCCGTTTTCTTGTGGCTTAAGATATTTTCTGGATCCTGGACAAAACTAAATAAGGAGGATTAAAGAATTGTTTTACCCAACGGCTGTACATCACCCCTAGGTACGAATCACACGCACCTTGCATGGGCTATTATTGTATAAAATATTTAAATTCAACCAAATCCTTTTTCAAACATGTGAAATATAAGGTTCAAGCTTCCAGTCCAGTGAGCAGTTTGAGATTTTTACTTTGTGATGTCTGTAAATCTGTCGTTCTGTAAAATGTGTTTCTTGTGAATGTTTTTAGAAGGTTGTTTCGTGATGCGTTTATGAAAAAGCCTATAAAAACATCCACGGCAACAAAGAGAAAAAGCCTTCGAATTGACAATAGAGGAACGATTTTTCTGAAGTCCTTTGGCAGCTTGTCTCCTTCATGGATTCATAGACATCACTCTTTCTTTTTGTGTGTTCACACTAGAAGTGTTGATTTAATTACATAATGCTTCTCATCCTGGCTCCTCAAAAACTACTTTTATTAACAAAATTAAAATTGTACACAGCTGCCATCTTCAGTGCTGTATGTAAAAGGGAACTATGCAATACTTGTTTGAAGAAGCATATTTTCTTACTAGACAAGCTGTTTGAAAAGCTGGATATTTTTTTGTTTAATGCTTGCATATTGTTCACACAGGGACCAGTACTGAAACAGAGGAGGTTGACAAGACAACAAAATCACAGTCACAAACTTTTGCTTATTTTTACCAAGAAACATATTAAAGATCTCCCCTGTTCACCTCTGTTAGTCTATTAGACTCTCATGAGAACAATGGTGGAGTCATTAATTAGTCATTTAGGTGTCTCAAAAGACTCAACTGATGTCTGTGTTCTAAGGTTGAGAGGGTTCTGTTTCATTGAAGAAAGAATGTATTCATCTCATTCATGCTGTGTACACTTCTGGCATTATTATGAAAATGACAAATTCTGTTGTTTAACTTTAACTAGAGGTTTACCGAGCATCTATTTACAAAAACATATTTTAAAATACATAAAAATAAAATCTTTATTTGTTTTATTTTGTTATCAAGGACAGATACTACTTCAACCACTTTAACCCCAAGGCCATTTAAACAATTTTTTTCTCGTTGTTTGTTGTTGTTTATTCTACTAATTCTTTACTTCATGTGCCACAATGATTGGTCTATGAACAAAAATGTTCAAATTTTTAATGAATGCCTTTAAGTTTTGTTAAAAGCAGTTGATGGTGTTTCAGTCAACTTTATAGAATTATCTGTGGTGAATTAACTGTATATAGATTTTTTGTTGTTGTTGTTGAAAGTTACCATTCAAAAGTGTTCTATTCAGAATGTAAAAAGTCTAACAGGTTAAAACCCACTTTATCTATTTCTACTAATTTACAAAAATGCATAAGAAATATTTTTTCTCATATATCTATGTATGTTATAATTATGAGCATCTTCATTGAGTTCTATTGGAAGGAGTCACATAACTGAAAATTATGCAAGTCCCACAGTTCCTCTTAGGCATGGCCTCAAATGACATGCCCAACCAATCCTCTGAAATCCTGCTGTCAAATGAACGATCATTAACATAAACAATCTTGTGGAGATTGTAGATGGAACATTTTTATGCTAAATATTTTTTAAAACCCTAACATTATTTTCTCATTTTCCTCATAAGAGGCATTTTAAGCAAGCAACTACTCAACCTGATGATAAGAATGCTGAAAATGCCTCATTTTGTAGCTAAGAATCAGAGGAAACTAGAGCTAGAGATCCTCCTAAAAGGTAAGCCAGGGCTCTCTAATGAACAAGTTTTAATTTACACACTGATACTGTTTGCAGAAAGGTATCAAAAACAATTTGATTTATAAAAGCTATAGTCTAATTCTACTGCTATATTAAAAAAGGCAGGCTGATCAAATGTAATCTTTTTTTAGACAATCTTTGTTCAATTGCATTCTTATAAACTCACTGCATCAGATCTAATTAAAGTCAAATATATTACATTGAAACCAAACAGATATCAATCAGAACCTGAGCGGATATTATAAATAATTCTTTCTTAAGTTTACATTTTTTCACAATTTGCTCGCCCCCCTCCTTGTTCCGATCTGCCTCTCTCAAAGGGAATGAAGCTTGAAGCTGTTTCCACCCACACACTCCAGCTCCAGCTTTCAGCTTCACATCAGATTTACATTCAGAATAAAAAGTGCACACACCCTCACACACAGTCTCACCCACTCATGCTTTTATCAAAATGCAAGTCCAACTTTCTACCTTACATCATTTTTTAGCAAAATAAAATTATCTTTTGGTTTGTAAGGTATGCAGAACATTTATTAGTAGATTGTTAGTTTTATTTTAGAAATATGTTAAATGTTTGTGATATACACATGATAACTTTCTAATGTTCTACATGTTCAAAGAAATGTGTGAGAATGTTTCCTCAATTCAGCATTTCGTCATGTTAGTCAAATGTAAGGTACTAGAGAATGTTGCCATGGCAACCAAATAAAGAGCCTGGATTTGGATCAAAAGGGACAGAGGGTGAAAACAAAAACCAATGGATAAATCAAGCCCACTTGGCTACAGTGGTCCCTGACCCAGTACATTAACTTTTGGACCTCTTGATGGCATTAAAATTCACCGTATTTGATATAAAGTTTTTTTTTTTTTAACTTTATCTCTCCCTCTTGACACATTAAGCGACTTGAGGAGTACCATTGGTCAGTTTGGTCTTTTCTGTTTTGAGTTCCCATCAAATGTTTATTGTATATATCTATGTAAGTTCAGCAACAGCTTGTGACTTCACTACCTCAAACTCTATATTTACTCTATATTTTGTTTGAGCAGTCAGATGATCTTAGACTCTGTCTCCATCTGGGTTCGACTACCAAGCCCGCAAAATGTGGCCCCATTGACTCGAACAGACCATCCAGCAGAGCTACATGATTCAGTTCAGTGTGAAGCCACCCATGTTCTTGCCTGGTGAAGTACACTCACATCGATCCATCCAGCCAACAGTATAAAGGGGTTTACAGCCCGTACTTGCTAGTCCTCCCTTCTAGTCCCCCACAGGTGTGTTACGACCAATCCTAGACCTAAATCAGTTGAATGAAATCTCCTGAAATGTAACCCGAAGATTACCCGATGTCATGGTCAGACAATGAAATCATCTCCATTGACGTTAATGAATCGCATACGATGGTGCAAAACTACCAGCCTGCGCTGAGAAGTTTTGGATTCCACTCCAACGAAAGTTCAGCTGAATTTAACTTTAACTTGCGATAACACATCACGTGATGCAGCTACCAGCACAGATTGGAGAGGTCAGAGCATGTGTTCACTGTAATCTTGTAAAGTTAGATTTTATTTTTAGGACTTTATTTTTTAGGAGTGTTTTTTAGAATGAAACCTACTACCGTGTGTAGCGTTTATATTTAGAGCTTGATTTTCTAAATGTGCTACCTGCTGGGTGGGGTCTATGCTGCTGCACAGCCATATGGTGGCGTTCGGAGCTCTCAAACGCTAATCTGACCGAGGCATTATGGTATTATTTTAAGTCTATCCTTGAGATTAGTTTTCTACAATAAACCTTTGGAATGCATATTTTAACATGGTAGTACTCTGTTGTCACAGAGCTGTTCTAGGGTCCTGCATCGAAAGTCAAGCACTCCAGTACCGTCTCCTCCCTTGGAGTTGTCTCTGTCCCCTCAGTATCTGTCGCCTTTAAGAGGGTAACGCTAAAAAACCTAGAATAGAGCTGACTTACTCTTTACTAAGAATGAAAATGAACTCTTTGAGCATGCGAGCATGTCACGCTCTAGAATGTGGCCAGTGGTCCTGCTAAAATATGCGACATGGGCATATTGCATCAGTTGTAACCATAACACTGCTAGGATTGCTCCACATAAGATTACTTTAGACATTGCCCCAAGCTTTGAGTTCCCGACATATGGGGCAACTGAGGTTGACCAGACATGTTATTCCCATGCCCACATGAGCCACTGGAGCAGCTTACAGTTCTTACATGGTTAGACCAGGTGTGTTGCAGTGAGCACGGATTCCTTTATGACCAGATGGATGCCAAAGAATACATTACTCAAGCCTACAGTCTCAGACCCCGGATATAGATGCAGTCATGCTGGCAACATACATCTCTGTGTTTAAAGTGAGAAAAACAGTTCCTGACCTTAATGTATACATTTTATTGGATATAATTAACTGAGGATATTTTACCTTCTTAGGAGCAGAGAGCATTAGATTAGAAGCACGGATTTGAATATTTAAAAGTTTAAGGTCACAAAGAAAAGACAGAAAAGAATAGAACAGGAATAATGTTGAAAGATATGAAGAAGGAAAATGCTTTCATGAATAGAGTGAGAGAGGCTGAGAGATGGATAAATACACCGTTTGATTTATGTAAAAAAGTTGCGTGGGTGAGAGCCGAAAGAACTGTATGCTTGTACATGTGTGTGCGAGAGAGCAGTGAGCTTGAGAGATTGAAAAAGTGAAGCTGGTTTAATCGACAGGAGAGTAACTGGACATTTCTGTCAGATATATGGTAAGGTTATGACACTGTCGATGTGAAGAGAATGATGGTCCAAACTGTTGCTCCTTTACACACAATCAGTGTCCATTAATTTGTTTCGATGTTATTATGTTTTAATGTATTCATAAAAATGCTTTAATATATTCATGTTCCTGAGGTTCCTGCTGCAGTCGTGTCTGACTCAAGGACACTGGTCAATAAGCACTTTGCTTGCAAGTGTCTGTTTCTTGTGCTTTTTTGAGGTGGCTCCCCCTCATTGTGTCACTGCTTTTTTCTGCACTACAAAGCAGATGATTTACAAGGCAAAGATAAAAGCATATATACTTAATAGTATTATGTCACTGAGACATAAGTAAGTAATTTACATTGTTCTTGAAAACATTGTTCACAAAAAAATATAAAGAATGTCAGAGTGTTTCTAGCATGTAGACTTGAATAGAACAAGTTCCTAATAAAGCAACATAGATACACTCACTAGCCACTTTATTAGGTACACATGTTCAACAGAAATTTCTAATCAACCAATCACATTGGAGCAACTCAATGCATTTTGTCAGTGACGTGGTGAGGTTCATGTCTGGTGAGGGACTGAAATCATCACTGTTAGATCATTTAGCGTGTCAACATTTGTCAACATTTAACATGTTTTGTTTGCATTTCATATCAGCATTTTGTTAATATGCAAACTGTCGCATAGATAAAAAAAGAACTTACATTTTTATTGTCTTACCTAAACGTATACTTTGTAGCTGGTTTGAGTATTTGTGCTGATCTACTAAGTAGGGGTGGGCCGTATTATATCGTCCACGAAAATAGCGGTACAAATATTATTGCAGTTAAAAATGTTTATATCGCAGAACTCTGACGTGTTGATGTAATGGCATCATTTATTTTGGGTAAGTCACACACCTTGAGTGTGCACCGCCCAAAACTTAAAGGAGGATGCTAAAGAACAGTGCTGCACATCTAGCAGAGCTTTAAGAAATTCAGAGAAAGTATTAAATCCCAAAAATGAATCAACTTTGTTGTGTGGAAGTGTTTTGAGTAAAGCAGACCACTCGCAGAAAATAATGCAAACTTAATGAAAAGAAACAAGTGTTTCAATCAATTCATTGTTGAATTTCTTTGGGAAGAAATCCTAAAGAACCTAAACCTAACCCACACCTTAATTGAATATTTGAATTGATTCTTACTATGTTCTGTTCTGTATTGTAAGGTGCCCTGTGTGTGTTTTATGCATATAGTGATGACATATATTGTGTAGGGTTGTATTTTCTTGAAACATTTTCCCATTAAAAATATTGTATCATTTCGTTATTGCTCTAATTCTCCAAAATATTGTGATACTATTTAAGGGCCATATCACCCACCCACTACTGAGATTTTCACGCACAGTCATCTCTATGGTTTACAAAGAATGGTCTGAAAAAGACATAATATACAGTGAGCTGCAATTCTGTGGTTGCAAATGCCCAGTTGATGCCAGAGGTCAGAGGAAAAGACTCAGACTGGTTCGAGTTTATTGAAAGGAAACAGTCACTTAAGGAAAAACTCATTACAGCCGAGATATGCAGGAGAGAATTTCTGAACATACTACATGTTGAACCTTGAGGCGGAAAGACTTCAGCAGCAGGGGACCACCCCAGGTGCCACTCCTGTCAGCTAAGAACTGGAAACAGATGTTAAAAATCACTCAAGTTCCAAACGAGTCAATAGAAGATAGGAAACATGCAATGTCATAAAGAGTGAATCATCTCAAATTGATTTCTTGAAAATAACAATTGGTTCACTGTACTAAAATGACACAGTCACCCACCAGTTCCCAATCCAACCTTTGGGATGTGGTAGAACAGGAGATTCACATAATGCATGTGCAGTCTTTAAATCTGCAGCAAGTGTGTGATGTTATCGTGTCAATATGGACCACACTGTTTGGGGAATGTTTCCAGTACATTGTTGAATCTATGCCACAGAGCATAAAGTAAGTTCTGAAGGCCAAAGGTGATCCAACATGGTACAATGTTTACCTAATAAAGTGGCCTGTGAGCATACAGTGCGAGAAAACAGGACTAAACAGGACTAAAATAAGTATAAACAGACATCCAACATTGTGAACAATCACAAAGGTAGCAAAGAAATTCAATGAACACAGGCAGAACTAAACAAAACCAGGATAATATACAGTATAAAACCTAATAAGGAATTAATAGAAATTCTGTTGACAAACATAAGGCTAATATGGAAGGAGACAAGAGGGGCAGAGACATAAATTTGAACAAAGCATATGGAATCATGTGGTCCAAACAAAAAACTAAAAACAAAGCTCAGATAAAGAAAATACAATACCCATGGGCATAAAATGTATGACAAACATTATAAAAAATGGTCAGAAATGTTTGACACAAAAATAAGGTAAACCTGACGATGTAGTAAGAGCCTGACATATTTTGTAAAAAAAATAAATAAATTATTGCATAAACTTAATAATTCAAAGTTGATTAAGAGAGAGTTTTTGATCGAGAAATTCTTTTTTTCATTTATTTAATAGTTTTTTTTTTTGGAAAAAATAGATATAGATAAGAGTGATAAGATTAATTCACGATCAAGTTGTATCAATACATTATCTGTTGAATTAACACTGCATTCTGAGATGTGTTTTATATTAGAAATACTGTCTTAATTCATTTTTGGAACCGAACTAGTCTTGAGATGAGATGAGATAAGCTATGCTTTAGCTCTTAATCAAACAGAGCCTGGGACTACAGCCTGAAGAAAAAACATGATTTTAGTCAACCATGTTTTTGTATTTGCTACTTAATATAACAAGAATGCAGATGTTGGTCAATCAAATGTTATTTTTTGGTAGATAGAAGTCATCGATGTTAGCATGGCATCTGATGTGTTGTCAAAAAAGGTGTGGTCCTCAAAAATAAACAGCAATATATTTAAAATTGTGGGTTTGTGCGATTGTGTACTAGTTATGAAATTCAAATGGATTGAGGAAAAATACATAAAATCAATGTTTACCACTCGTTGCCCTTTACTTATTTTAAAACTAAGGTGTTAAAAGTGTATTTTAAAACAGAGCTACCTTTTAATAGGATTGAAAATCACTGGTTTCAGTATTGCAAAACAACTAAAAGAAAATCTGTGAGAATTGTCCCTAAATGTTAGAACACAGAATCAAGACAGCTTAGTATTTCTTTTGATTCAGCCAGTTGCTTAGTTTGGTCACATAGCTGTGCCGAATGCAGCATGGGAAGTGCAAGAAATACATTTTGAGGGACCAAGCACGAAGAAAAGAGAACACAGTAGAAATCCCAAGAAAATAAGGGGTTTTGTTTAAATGTTTTCTAAATAATAAAAAAAATTCCCTCATATTTATACGCAAGCTTTAGTAAACTACAGGTGTTTCAATATGACTGCACAATAATTCCACCATAAAACCTAAAAAACCTTTAAACAAAATAATCTATCGTCATTTGAGTTCCATTGAAATCTATTGTCTGAGAATAAAAAAATGCTAAATGTCTAGTAAAGAAAGACAAAGAGTTCTCCCTTTCTAGTACTCTTTTGTTTAATCTAATTGTCTAATATTGAGCATTTTCTCAGTTGTGAACTGATCTTTAGACCCTTGTTTTTCTATGGATGTTTCTGGCATGCTCAGTTGAAAGTCTCTAGCGGTAAACGTGTGCAAACAAGGCATAAATGTATAGCAAAGCTAAACTTATGAAGCTTAAAATGTATTTCTAAATACTTTTCTGCTCTCTCTCTTTCAGACCACGCTCGACTACGGCGCAAGAGCATAGCCACAGGGAAGCAGCCAAGCATGGAGATCCCCCCCTCTGCCCCCCCACAACCCTTCCGACAATCTGTGAGTAGCCCACCATACCGTCCTCGCTCCCTGTCTCCTTCCCTGTCCCTTTCACTACCAGTTGCCCCCTCACCTCTCTCACCCCTATTGTCCCCAACCTGCTCACAATCTCAGAAGCGAGTGAACACTCCTCCACTCCCTCGCTCTCTACCTTTATCCCCAAATCTTTCCCTCTCTCTTCCACCCTCTGCCCCTGTCTCTCATTGGGCTGCTGGGGAGTGGAAAGGGACGGGACCCAGAGCAGCACCTTTACCCTCGATTGAGGTATGTTACTGAATGTTAATGCACTGTAAAGGACAGTAACATTTTTAATATTGGCCATGATCACCGGATAGCTTAAAAAAGTCTTTTTACACAAAGACAGTTATGCTTCCCTGAAAATCCAGATGAACGGTAGAAAGAACATGCAAGGACATATCATAAATTTACTTCTGCTAGAGCTTTCAAAAATACTTTTAACCAGTTCTGCATTTAGTGGATGAATATTAAAGTGGTTATCTTGGCCCAGACTACTAAAATAGATACTTACAGGAAATAAACAAGTTTAAATTATTATAATATCTTATCAAAATGGTAAATCCCAACTAAAAATAGTTAATATCAAACTAAAATATTTAATAGACACAAATTTGTGTCATATTCACATTTTAAAAATTTACGTTAATTTTTTGTATGATCTAGTGAGTACCTGGTTTTCTCCTAGCTTGAATTTGAGTAGCTAAATTTATGCTTTGCAAGTGTTATCAAATAAACTAAATGTTCCTAATATGTATGGGTAAGCTTGGGTTAAGGATAATGATTTGGTAAAAGTTTTTAGGATGTGAAACACATGCCACAGTATTACAGCATATTGCATTCCATAATATTATATTACTACAGTGCAAGGATGAGTTCCATTTTTACTTCTAGCTCTTACATCTTCCCCTTCATTTTGCTTGCTATTTTGAGGTGAAAAGTTGTTCTTTTCTTCTGAAAAAGGAGAATAAGTTAGACATAGGGCTGCATATTCTTTGAAACAAGGGTGATTCTAGAGTAGTCTCAGATGTCACGCCCATGTAACATTGGATATAGGTATGATGGGTAGGTGCTTTTTATGATAAGCACTTTGAGAATCCTGAAGTCATGTTCTGAATATATGAATTTGTCTGGGTTTCCTGGAGAAGCTAGGTTGTTTTCATTCCGCTTGGAAACTAAGTTTAGCCGTATGATTGAGATTTTTCTTGCTGTGTTCTCCCTCGATTCAATTATAGAAATTTGTTGTTCTATTCTTGTAAGTTGTTGCACGTCGGCCAGTTTATGTGGTGACATTTTCACACTCCAAAACATTAAGCTATGTGAAACGGGTTGGGATTGGTTGTCATGTCAGTGAAACAGCGACATGGGAAAAAAGGATGGAAAAAACCTGGCTAACCCCGAGCCTCTCTTCAAATGCACCAATCTCAAGTATTTGACGAATACTGCTGTAGAATACATACCTAACCCAAACCCATAAATGCGTCCAACATGTGAAATTTGCTATAATTAACTCTTAATTCCTGCATTTCAAGTTACGAATAGATTTTGCTGCTGGCATATAAGTCCAAACATACCTTAGCACCTAACACCTAACATAAATGCTCAGTGAACACACCAAACAGGGAACTGAAATCCCTCGGGTCAAATAAATTAGATCTACTACAGGTTAATTCCAAACAGGGTAAATACTTCTTTATTTCCCCTGCGGGCCACAGATGGAACCAGCTTCTAGAGAAGATCAAGGTGCTAACACTTTAGTCAGGTTTACATCCAGGCTAAAGACACACTTGTTCAGTTGCGCTTTTGTCAACTGAGCACCAACGTCCGAACAACTATTTTATCTCTGCACTTCACTATCTTAATCTAGATCTTAATTTTCTGTTTTTAATCTCTATACTTTAATATGACTTGTTTTTATGCTTGATTTTATTAAATGCACTTTCTTTTTATTCCTTGTTTCCAATGTAAAGCACTTCGAATTATCCTGTGTATGAAATGTGATCTACAAATAAACTTGCTTTGCCTTGCCTTGCCTTACTATTTAAACTCTGTGCAGAATACATCTTCACAGCTGTAAAAAAAAAACCCACAAAAAACCAAGGCATGTGTTACACAGCTCTTGATAACGATTCCAGTGGAAGTCTTGAAGTCTACTAATATATAAGCAAACTAAATCAGAGCGGCTCACTTGAGCATGGATGAGAAATCGCTGCTAATTTGAACACAGTTATCTGATGCTACCACATTCTAAGAAGGTTTCTACTAGTTGTGAAAAGGAACGTATGTATGTCATCAGAAACAAAAAAAAAATCTTTTGACAATTGTCCAAAAGAAAACTACTCTTCATCTGAACAGGGCACAGTCACAGAGAGCATAAGTATAGAACCAATGCAGGATAACTTCAACTAAGGTAATTCTCTCCAGGAGTTAAATGAGCTGAGATTCTTATTTTGAGACACAGACAGAGGTAAGTGCAAAACTGGATGGGATAAGAATACACAGATTAACACAGATTAACAGTCAGATTCATCGTCATCAAACTGTAGTTGTATCCCACACTAAAAGGGGGGAAACCGGAGAGAATAAAAAGTAAAGTAAAGTAATTTAATGACACAGGTTATGCTAGCCAGAGTAGAGAATGAAGGGAAATAGGCACAGTTAACCAGAGGAGTGACATGCTTAACAAGGGACAAGACAGAAAACACCTAACAATCGTTTAAACTAAAAATTGAATTAACCTTTTAACATTTTTATTTTTGGGGCTCTCTGAAATTCAGAGTGGTCCAAAGATTTAGATGGAGTAATTGTTTGATTGTTCTTTAACAATCCAACGTTTTAGGACAACTGATAGGTTAAAAAAATCTCAGAGACTGTTACACTTTAAATTAACCATTAAGACTCAATGTTTGACACTATTGTTTTATGGAAAAAGTAGGCATGCAGGGATAAAAAAATGTAGAAATCTAATTCAATAACCGATCAATTTTAGCTCCTAAAGATCAATAAAACACAGACATACCTAAGATGGTGACATCAATAACAAAAGTATTTTCAATCTTTAAATTACATTTTTTTTTTCAGCAAAATTTATTAGAAAACTTCTGAAACAAATTCCAAAAATTATAAAAGTAAAAACTTTGCAACTAAATTGCACCTGCAGCGTTTTTTTTTTCTTGAGGCACAGCCCATACTTGCAACACTGTCCTTGCTCATATATTTTACCATATTACTTGATTTGCCTCTTAAGATATCATGCATCATCTCAGTGGTACTGTTTAGAGTATGTATTGATCCATTGCGCATTCAGGCTCATCGCGCTAAAATGGGCTGATACCACAAGGTTATACATAATGAAACTCACGTGATTCACATTGTTTTAAGTCAGAGTTTTAATGCATTTGGCCATTGCATCATACTTAGATGGAAGACACACATCAGTAAAAGTGCAGTGGGTCTGAATTTGAAATTGTGGCTAATCAGATGAAAAAAGCCTTGGTCTTCAGCGAGAGTAAATGGAGTAGACTTAACCTGTTGGTCATGTCTGGTAATTTTTTTTCGTTTTTGTCAAAAGCCCCAGTGACATTGGCGAGCCTTATTGGCTTCTTAGTGGAGCGCTTGTTAGCGTCTTTAGCAGCCAGTCAGTCTAAACCTTATAGGATAGCAAGAAAGGTTCTGTTAGACAAATTTCGATACAAATGTGCATAGTTTTGAACTAAGGGAGTTTAATTTTGTACTTGGGCCCAATTTTCCTGGAACGATTCATTTAAATTGAGTCAAGTCTTTTTTATTTTTATTTATAAACTAAATAATCCAAACTTAGAGTTTAACAAGCAAACAGTTTATGAAATAAATGCTTTCATAGACTGTAACCATCTCCTGCATATACAACAATACTGAACAAGCTAGTTGCTCTTATTTAATTCCAAAATGGTCCGTAGCCTGTAGTTAAAAGTAATTTTGAGTTAAAACATTCTGTGGTAATAAAATAAATACATTAAAATGAAATTAAAACAAAGTGCAAATGACAACTATGGATTAACATTAAACCTACTGTTGAATTTTGCTAGAACTAGAATGACTGGATGATGGAACAAGAAGTTGCGCTGCTGGTAGCCGTCAGGTGCAGAACAGATTTTTTGGAGCACTAGGAATTGGTCATGCCCCAATGGTAAAGAATGACTGGTTTTAAACATTTACACAACTTTCCATTTTCCTTATTGAAGGTGCTTTTTAATCTATCATCTAAAATCTTTAAAAATGTGATTAAAAAATTCTGCCTGAACAGCTGAGCTTGCTCCTTCGAGGCATCTGCGAATGGCTTGTCGAAGGTGTTAGACAAGCAGTTAGTCACGCAGGAAGCAAACATGTTCATCTGTTTCCTAGCCAATGATTTGCTCATAATGACTGAGATCATGAGAGAGTATCCAGTTTCTTTAAGATCTAGCTGTGTAAATAATAGGATTTGAGGTAGAGTTGGGCAATTTAACATAAAAAAAAGTTATCTCAGATTTTGTTTTTACAAAATTAGATTTCAATTTTAAAGTAATTGATAATTTTTCTTTAAATTGAACACAATAAAACAACCAGACATCAGAACTCAATATTTATATGACAAATTCAATTTTGCAGAACTTAAAAAGGGCTATATGTTTTTTTTTTATCTCCTGATATACAGCCATGTAAAACAAAGGAAATTTGACTTGTGGAAAGTACTATTGAGGAATAATGATTTTGAGTTTATTATTAATGTTGTTAAGTCTTAGCTTATGGCACAGTGTCTTCATCTGCACCTGCATCCAAGCCATACCAGCCCATAAGTTAAATTGGAAACTTAATTTTCAGTTTTAAACTTCTTCTTTAACAGCAAATTCAAGTTTTTAGATTTTACAGATTAATCGGCCAGCTCTACTTGTAAGTCTTGAATTAATTTGACCTTACAGCCTATTAAAATAGTTATTTTTGTCTACATATCTGCAATTTAAAGCACTTTTAGGAAATGAATCAGCATTTAGTGATCTCTAGTCATGAACCAAAATATTACCGATATCACTCTTGTTTAGAGATTGTGTTTTTATGAAATCAATAATTGAGCTTCTAGTCCGTGACACTGACACTGAAATCATCAGGTGGGCTGAGAGAATTGAATCAATTGTATTCAATATATCTTACATGTTTTTGCTTTTTTTTTTTTAAATATGTTAATTATATTCTGCACAGCAGAAGCCATTGTTGAAAGTTGTGTGTTTGTGCAATAACATATTGAAGAGTAGTGTTAAACATCTTAATGTCAGTGGCTTGATGCCACACTAGTAAGACAAGAAAAGGGATGTATGTTGGGAAGGCAGACCGCGACAATGATGGGGACGTTTTAGGAGAAAAAAATAGGTTGATCAGAGCTCTGAACCAGGCATTATACTGAACGAGTATGTATAATATTAATTTATTGTATTATCAGTGTTTGTAATATGATTTTGTATTGTTTTAGTTGGTGCAGTACTGTGGGATTTTTTTTAACATTACATCTAATAATGTGTATGATATCTTCATTTAGGCCTGTCCTTCACCCAAAAGTCACATTCTATAGTCATTATACTGGCATAACAAAAACAAAAAATTATTTATTTATTTTTGTACTGTTTAAATTGAGACATAAGATATGCCCCTCTTTAACAATATCTCAACCATGGACCAGAATGCATGCCCTGTCCTCCGGTACTTAAAAAGATTTAACAAGAAATGAATGACTCCAGCATAGTTACTACGGGCACAGGTAGGTCTTTGAGAGTGGCTTTGTCTATATATGTCAACTTCCACTTTTGTGATGAAAAATTGTCACTTTTGTGCAGTCATTTGGTTCAGGTGTTTCTATCTTTTACAAAAGTCGTCTAATTTAGAAGTAGATTATACAAAATTCTGCTAGTGCACAACATCCTACTTCCATGTATCGTTTAATTACATATAAAACATTTAAAGTGAGATTTTTTAAAGTGAGAAAATTTGGAACACAGTGGTAGCTTCAAATCCATTGATCAAATTAACCACTAACCCCTAGTATCAAAATTTCAATGTTTATATGTTTTATATGTTATTGCAATCAAATTAGATTTGAGATTTTTAATTTTATTTATTGATTTATTTTTTGCTTAAATGCTTGTGTCAGTGCTTTCTCTGTATCGGAGGTCTCGAATGCAATTCCTGGAAGGTCACAGTCCCTGCTGGTTTTTGTTCCTTCCTTGTTTCAAGAGTCACACCAGTAGCTTCAAACGAGCCAAGAGGAACTTAATTAGAGGAATTGAACAAGCCAAGAGGAACTTAATTAGAGAAATCGTGTGTTCAGTTAAGGTTGGAGCAAAACTGTGCCGGGCTGTGGCCCTCCAGGAATAGCGTTTGAGACCCCTGATCTACTTGTCGAGAAATATTTATGAAGCAACACTTCCCACTAATGGCCAATGCTAGATAGTGCAACAGTCATTACAATTTTTATTTCCCATAAATAGTTCAATGTAAGCTACATTTGAAAGTGAATCTGAAATGGATAAATAAAGCCATCATTAGCAGCCGAAAACAATACATACAATGTATATAATATTCTATAGTGCATTTCCTGTCAGATTTGTGTTCTGATTTGTAATCTGTTTAATATGATTACTGTATACGTAGTTGACAGATTTGAAGGAGTTATTTAATTTTGTTTCATCTGCACTTCTTTTCAAATTGACATTTCCTGCTAATTTCAGAAATCACAATAAGACCCATTTATGAAGGTTTGTGGCTTACAAAATGATCTGTAAAATTAATAAAATGATGTGAAATTTAATCAGACTCTCATCTGGTAGAGATAGACAACTTCATTTAATTACAACTTACAAGCAATCCTTTACTGTCCTAGCAATATTGTATTTAAATTGAGGATTGTTACCAAATGCCAAAGTTATTCCAAAAGTTTAAAAGTCTAATTTACAAAATCTGTGACAATTTCAAATCATATAATCCTTCAGAAGTAAACATTAGTCAATTATAGTGTATAACAGCACATAATATGCAAATTTTGTGCAAATAGAGTTTTTTATTGTCAATCAAACTTCCCTGAAATGTTGATCCATGCAAATCATTGTGTATATTCATGCATTTTAATTCAAATGGTGTTGTTTCTGCCAGAGTTTCCTCAGCAGAAGACTGAAGGGGTCCATTAAACGGGCCAAGAGTCAGCCCAAACTGGACAGAACCAGCAGCTTCCGACAGATGATCCTCCCTCGCTTCCGCAGTGCAGACCAGGAGCGGTAATGACCCAACTCTTTCTGTGTTCTGCTTTTGGAGTGTTTGGTTCTTGCTAAGCTGTTTTTTTTTTCTATCTTAAAACATATCGGTTGCTTCCTGAAAAATAAGCTCTTGTAAGGCAGATTATGGTGAGTTAAAGACACCGTTTTCTCAAATCGACAATTTGACGGAATTTTTATTTAATTAATTTCTTTATTTTTAAATAAATAATTTTAAATTGAAATCATTTAATTTTAAATTTCACGAAAGAATGTAAATGTGTACTGTTTCCAAAAACAACTGCTTAATTCCATGTATCCTATGGAATGTCCTGTTTTGAAAAATGGTATCATTTTTAAGCCAAAAGAAGGTGTTTAAAAGATGAATTAGGAGATCTAACAAATTCAAATAATCCTGGTTAGAGTCTACATCTTATTTTCCTGTAAGCAGTCCGTATTTATATGAGCAAAGGATTTTATTCAAATAAATCTCAGGATATTATTATATTTTTCTCGTTTGCTCTTAAAACAGGGTTTGCTCTCCCTAATTTTGTACCTTCAACTCAGTAGCAGGCTTCGAGCTCTTCGAGCATGCTGGCAAGTGCTAGAAACCTAGGGTCATACTTTTGTCTTTGATTTCTTTGAGCTCAGGTCAGCATGTGTTCCTCTAGAGGCAGCATCTCATGCTCTCTGAAGCCCCAGTTCCATGCAGACAGTAAAGCACACTGTTCAAAGAGCTGTCTCTGCTGTGATGAAGCTTTGACATGAGGTTGTTTAGATGTTTGGTATAATTAAGACAATAGTTACAACAGACTTTAGTACCATG
This sequence comes from Danionella dracula, assembly GCA_900490495.1. Taxonomy (NCBI): domain Eukaryota; kingdom Metazoa; phylum Chordata; class Actinopteri; order Cypriniformes; family Danionidae; genus Danionella; species Danionella dracula. The sequence continues at coordinate 3,350,472 of UELW01000039.1, read as the reverse complement.
TTTTGATTCAGATTCGTACCATGAGATGGATGTGGTATGAAATGAAGTTAAGCACAAATGAAGTGATGTAATGGTTGTTGAATTTCAGCTTCTTTTCCTGTACACTTTTCCTTTTACTAGGGATGCACCGAACTTAACATTGTGACCAAAGCCGAATAATAATTCAAATGATTAGCCAAATATTTGCCGATTAGTTATCAGTTTTTCATGAATAATTCATAAACAGCTAAGAATATATGTTAGACATGTTTTGAAATAGTGTAAATGTTTATGTTATATCAAAACATCAATTTGTATAGTTGATAGACTAATAAAGCAAAATTGAAAAATATATTCAAGTATAAAAAGACTTAAAATTGTTTTACACAGACAAAATTTTAACAGCTGTGCCTATATCAAGCTGAAAATAAAGTTCTGAAGATCTGAACATATACTGAACTCTGCTGTAGTGCAGCTATGGTTTTTTTTATTTTTTATTTATTTATTTATTTTTTTACTGTGTCTGATTTGCTGTGCTGTTCCAGGCTGACATATTAAAGCAGTGGTGATGTTTTAGGAGACGTACCCCCTCTTGATAATTTAGTTCTAAATTCAATGCAAATTGTAGTTGTCTCTCTATGTAACTTTAAAGTACCTCTTCACGGCTAACATTTTAATGAGGGTTTAGATCATCGATGCACTGTGATTAACCAAATCAAATCGTATCACATGTAACTTTTTGGCCTTATTTTTCTAACTAAAAATGTTTGTTTAATAAAATCACTCATCTTCAGAATTGTAATAATTATAATAATCTTCTAATTGTAATAGGTAGCCACTATTAAAATCAGCCTCATCCTGGGGAGAACATTGGTATGTCAGCAACCCTTGCATCCTAGATTACTGTATGGGGAGAAGAGGGGGTGTATTTAGATTCATGAATGCACCAGATGCAATGAGTGTGCTCTTTTTACTGGTGGCCCTAATGTACATAAGAGTGGACTTCGACTTTGTACATAGGTTTTTTTTGCACAGATTTTGCACAACATCAGAATTAGAATCAGAAAGATGTTTATTGCCAAGTGTGAATGTGGACACACACAAGGATTTTTTTTTGTGGTACAGGGGTACTCTCCAGTTATGGTACAAAAAAACTACACAATAACATTGCGCAGTAACACATAGAGCATGCATTTGTAAAACCCTTGCAATTGTGTAGCAGATCAAAACTGTCAACTTTTTAGTTTCCCAATGCCATCTTGAAAATCTGGCTTCAGTGTTGTGAATTGGCTAGCAGCATATCTGCTTAATTACATGTAACTCATTCAGTTTACCTGGGAAGAAGGTGGAGTTGTCTAGATAATGCATCATTTCCAGGGGTAATAAAAGTCTGGTTATAACACAAAAAAGTGTAACAGCTAATTTTTAGTTCTGAAACTTTCAGAAATTTTTATTGTTCCCTTAGCTCTTATAAATCAAAGCATTTTCTCTATCAGTTCATGATCCCTAGAATTCTTTGTTTTCCCATAAACTTATTTTGTATCATTGGCTTTTTTCTCATCTTGTGGCTCCATAGACTTGAGACTTTCACAGAATGTCACTGAGGTTCTCAAAAACTGAAAGTGATGGAATCTCAATATACAAATGATGCACTGTGATAAAGAATTAATCTGCTTTGCATCTTGCCAACAAACTGCAGATCTTTTTGCACAGGTACCTGTTCCCCTTCTGTAATAAAATGTTATTTCATTTAGAACCTTCTTTATTTATTCTACTCAACAATGCAAGCAAAACAGAATTTAGAAACATGTTTGCTAAGGTTGACCTGGCTTCAAATGAACTGGCCCTGAAGCTTCATTGCATGATAATTACCATATTGACGTGACAGGCCATAACTAGACAAATAGCTTTCTGACATCTACATGCCAAAAACTATGCCTGACTTTCCCATAGAAACCCATAGCTATAAAGAAATAAACCTTAAAATCATGAACAGTATTTATATATGTATTTTAAAGATTGTATATTTTATATTATGTATGTAAAAAGTGTGTGTGTGTGCACGTTTGTGCATATATATACACATTTACTATTAGTTTTACATTTTATAATTAACATTAATTTTAATTAATTTCTCTACTTTTAATGTCCTTTTGTTAAGTTCCTCTCTGTCTTTGTCTTCATTTCTTCAGTTTTCATAGTTTACATAACATTTTCATTTCCTATTAGAAGTCTCTCTCTCCCACCTCCATTTCTTTCATTCTGACTCACTCCTATGGGTCTATTTTTAACTCTCCCTCTCTTTCTCTTTCTCTCTTGCTCTCTCGCACGCTCTCTCCCACACTGTATGTGTTTAATGCTGTGAGCCTAGTGTATAGATGTACAGTGATTCTCAGAAGACACAGGCAGCATCACTAGTAGGAATATAAATTCATGCTACTTTTTCTTTTGCCTTCTATAATCGCACTTGTCAATATGAATGTCAGTCTTCTCTTCATCTGTTTGAATGTTTCTTGTCTCTGAACTCTGTGATATTCGAGTGTATGGCTGACCGCGTCAGTGTGTAGGTGTTTGCTGGTACAGTGAAGTAATAGGGGTTTGTTGTTTTGCAGTAAATATGGACTTTCAGCTATATAGAGTGAATGGAAACTCTTAAATACAAAATGCTTTTTTTTAAAGATCTAAATTAAATATTAAATTGATTGATTATGGATAATTTTTTCCAACTCATAAACTGCATTTTTTTTTAGGACGGACATCTTACATGAAGTTATTCTGAGATTTTCTACAATAACAATATCTGTCTGTATCAAAAGTTCGTAAGCTGTGTCTATTTGCACTCATTAAGATTATTTGGCAAAATATAGGAATTTCATCAGTGACTGAGATTATATATATATATATATATATATATATATATATATATATATATATATATATATATATATATATATATATATATATATATATATATATATATATATATTTGTGTAATCATTCTTGTTATATTCTCATACTGTGTCCAAATGCATTATATATTAGTGTAATCATTCTTGTTATATTCTCATACTGTGTCCAAATGCATTTTCGGTTTATCTGGAAATACAAGGACATTAATCATGTAGCAGTTTAATTGAATGAAAACACACTTGCATTAATTATTATTTCAGTTGCTACACTGAGCTACATTCGTGAAATTGATACAATCAAAAACTGTATTATAACTGTATGTTCTCCATGCGTGAAACCTTTCATTTAGCTAGAAATAAAAGAGATTAGAGTCTAATTCAGTAAAAAAAATCTCAGCAGAAAAAGCTTCACACTTTAATCTTAAAAGAAGCCATGACCGCGTCATGTGTATCTATTCTATAATTTGAATTGAAAGCGTGACCTCGTCATGTAATTGTGTGTAATGTCAGTCGATCCATGAGTGTCTCCTTCTCAATCCAGCCGTTGTTTTTGCCTTCACAGAACTCGACTGATGCAGAGCTTCAAAGAATCCCACTCCCATGAGTCTCTTCTGTCTCCCAGCAGTGCAGCCGAGGCTCTGGATCTGACTCTGGATGAGGACGCCATTATCAAACCCGTTCATTCCAGCATACTGGGACAGGAATACTGCTTTGAGGTGAACCAAATGTCTGTTAGATTCCTCTGTGTATGTTTTGAAGTACCCTTCTGTGGTACACTGCGTTTTTGGAAAATCTTGGTTGTGTTTTATTATCAAGTGACTTGGGCCCAAGCTGCGCATCACACATACACTATATTGGATTATGATTTCCACTATCTTATCATGATTCCATACTTTTCAGGTCTATTGAGTGCACCTGAATATTAGCTACAATAAGTACATTCTAAAGAAAAACCGATAAAGGAAAAAAAAAGATTTTCAAATGCAGACTAAAGATTTTCATATATAGGCCGCAACTGTCTATACGCCGCTTTTTGTGTGTTCTCTTTTGAAATATTCACACATAAAAGATCCTGCATTAATTAATATAGCTGGCATTAGGCAATATTTTAAGTACATTTTCAACTCCCTTAATTTATTGGTTCAGCCTAGAAGGGTAGAAATACACCTCTGCAATGGCTAAACTCACACCAGTAGGCCGACTCACGATACTGTGCATCACAATCTGCTTTCTTCACTTTAATAGTTATTCCCACTTAACTAATGGGACACATGAAAAAAACATTAAACACAGCACTCAAAGGAACCAGCATTACTGATACAAGTAAGCAGTATCTACCTTCTTGAAAATAAGCACGACCCTGCTAGCTAAGTGTGTTTTCCTGTTGCTGGTGTCCTGTTGTGTCCTGTTGTATTCACCAAGCCGGTGATTGATTGGCAGGAATGCCTGAAAAGCTAGTCCCCGGGAAGCTACGGCAGGGAAGTAAACATGAAAGTGATTGTGATGTGTGGTGTAGTAAAATAGGTTAACCACAATCTGTAATATAAACAAATTCGTTGCTTACCTCAGGCGACTCGCAGCGGTTCACTGGGGGAATCGAACCAGAGTCGGCTCCCGGGACCCAGGATCAAATGAGATTGAACGAGATCGCAACCTCACAGCTTAACAGTTACTCTGTCCACCAAATAAACCATACCGCTATTAATTTTGATCCCTAATCAAAATATGATTTTGTGTCCCGAAGATTTTATGACTCACGTCGCCGCAGGACCGGCTATCTCAGGGAACGATATAAACATATATAAGTCGCAGACAAAGTAAATGCGTTTAAGACGTTTATTTGACTATTCTACAAACACAAAGAATAACTATTCCTAACTAAGACGCTAACCACATACACACACATTCACGCAGAGAGAAAAAGGGAAAATTGGCAGCTAAGTTCTGAAGTCTCATATCAAACGGTTTACAAGAATAACCCCGATTGTGACTCTCATTAACTTTTGTCTTAAAACGATTTTTGAATCGGTTGCCCCAGCCAAGGAGTGATAAACGTTCTTTCTACCGTATTTGAAGTCCTTTGAATCGGTGAGGGTTCAGGCGTTGTTCGTGTAGAATGGCTGATCCTGAGGTTGGCTTCCAAGAGTTTAATGATGAGAAGATTAAATGAAACTCTGAAGAGTCGCTAAGAGTCCAAGAAAAGTTTCCCTTGAGTTTCAAAGTTCTTAAGTTTCGAATTCGAGGCTCGGTGATAGAGTTCGTGATGGTTCTTTATCTCCAAAACAATGCCGTGAAAGGAGGGGAAAGATAAGATAACTGAAGAGCAGGAGAGAAAACAGAAAAAAAAACTTGAAGTGAAGCAGCAGAACAGAAGTACAGAAGTGAGTGGCTGTGTCGCACGTAGACTTCCTAGAGCGGCGAGGCGGGCTCTGCCTCGAAGCTTAGCTAATGGGAGCACTCTGAAAGCTGAACCGAGATGACGTCACAGACAAGAGAGAAAGGCTGGGATTAAACTCGTGATTCAGATTAAATATTACACGAGATCATATCTAGCAAAGAGAATATCAAGTAACTTTCTACACAATGATATCATTCCAGAAATGTGATTTAGAACAGAATGACATCAAACACTACTGATTAAATACTGAAGACACCCATTCATTCGACCATACATTCGTTTTAAACTAACTATAAGCTATTAGCTATACAGTACAAATGATGCCGTAACATGAGAGTATATTCAAGAATATTTACGTGCACATAAGTCTCTGCGTCCTCTGTAATGTTTTAAAAAGGGTTTGTATAGAATATCCGCGAATCGCGGGGTTTAAGTCCGAAGATCCTTGAATTCCTGTACGCTGGGTGAGTCCTGGAGATCGCCGTTTGTCCAACAGTCTCTCTGAAGCTCTTGACTAATAGCTTCCCAGACTGACCCTTGTGGCACCAGTCACCATTTAGGGCTCGGAGTTAGGCTGAACAGAATGTTTTATTTCCTACATCTGGTCCTGAAGATAAGTTAGGAATGTGCAGCCTCCCAGGATGACAGAGGGATCTTCAGGTTTCCATACTGTGAGTGCGCTTTGATGAGGAGACGAACCTAATTCCTTACAGTGGAGAATTGTAGTCATCTGATTTTATGAGGAATGCAAAATATATTTGAACATGTTAGCAGAGCAGTGTGCTGTAGGCATTCATTAGACACTTACACAGACTGTGAAGGACTCCCATCAACCCACATTTTATTATAGCTGGTAAGTGGAAGTTAGCCCAGGAAAAAAAAAATCCTAAATTAGCAGCTTAATAGTATTAGCTACAGGGTTCAAAGCGTGAGAAAAAAGTAGCTGCTTAAAGCAATATGGTTCTTAAGTTCACATATTTCAATTCTTCCACTGCCATAAAGAAAGTTTGATTGGTGTGAAATTTGACTGATTTGCGAAGAATCCTGATAGAACCCGTAATATCCAGCTGCAGACTCAGCACCAGTTGCAGCGGGGTTCTACGACCAGTGAACAAGTGATGTGCGTTTTGACTGGCATTCAACATTGACTTGTGTTTTAGAGGAAGTTGAAATTATTTGGGTGTCAGGGGAAAATTTAATTAATTGGGGTTATGGTAAGTTGTAGATGAAGACAGTTCGCCCCTACCCACCCACTCTGACACTGCCTTTCTGATACTGGAGGGGTTGCAGCTGAATATGTCTTGATTGAATTGGTTAGAAGGCATTGATCCAGGTCCTCACATATTAATTAACATCCGAATCTGACCTCACAGATACACTTATTTAAGAAAAGATCAAATTCTCCTCAAATTTAAGTTAAACATTTTCAATAAATATGCTCTTAACATTTTTTGAAAAGCACTCCAGAAGAGTTGAAACTCTTATAGCTGCATGGTATGTCACTTCATATGCATTAAAATACAGATCAGTGGGTTTTCAATACATTCAATTTGTCTATACAAATTCAATCGTGCGCACACCAATCAGTTATTTATTCTTAAACAGTTTTGAGGCTTCAAAGTGATCTCACAAAGGTCTAAAATCACAGGAAACACTGTCAAAAGCAGGTTACTGAACAGCTGGTATGACAGACAAACATCAGCACCTTCCCAAGGGGGGTAAGCCACATACATTTATTGGCAAAGAAGCTAGGTGTTCACAAAGTATTCAATTATCATAAGAAGGAAAAGTGTGGATGAAAAATATCCACATCCAACCAAAAAAACCTTAAGGGTCTCGTCAAGTTTAGTTATGGGTTTTGTGAAACTTGAGGTAAAAAGAATTAAAAAAAAATGAACACAACTTGAATCTCTTGTGGATTGATTTTATTTAAAGTACGAGATTCAAATTTTGATTTTAATTTCTAACATGAATTAACTTTTCTAGCTCATTCTATTTTATTGAGATTCACCTGTTCTTAATCTTCATAACACATAATTGTGTTAGCAATTGAATCGCCTAGTTCATTGTGTCTATTAAAAAATAATTAAATTATTCCTTACTTCAGGTGATTACTGCTTCAGGAACAAAGTGTTTTGCCTGTCGGTCGGCAGCAGAGCGAGACAAATGGATAGAGAATCTGCAGAGAGCTGTCAAACCAAACAAAGTGAGTGTAACCAAGAAAAAAGAAGGTACACTGTTCCTTTTTTTTGCGTCTGACTGATCTGGTAGCAGCATTTCTTGTCATTTCCATGCTTGCAAACTCTGAATCATCCTGCTATTAGTTGTAGGAAATCAAAAATCTGGACACAATACGGAAATAAGTATTATTTTTCATTTCACATGGAATCCTAAATTTTAACTGTGAAAGTTTCAATAAGAGTGTTGTTGCCCTGAACAGATTGACTGCTCCAGATGTTGAGACAGCAGGAGTTTAGGCTGAGTCATGTTGCATGGAGAACACAAGATGCATATCTGAAAATGATCATCCCACACAATCCTGGAGCAGATGTGTTGTCAAAATGACAAGAAATGAGGACAGACCAAGGGTGTTCATTATGGTTATCAACTGATAGTATGAAGAAGTTTTACCACATGACATTTTTCCACTAATTAATTCGTAGTGAAATGATGAAGCTCTTAATATCATGTTTTTGGGGTTTGCTGTAGTTTAATGTATTAAATTAGCGTTATCTTACTAGGTCAAAATGGACACTGTATTGAACTTAAAAGGGCCAGAAATATTTTAAGGATACATTTAATGGTTCTATAATTGCTTGCATAAATGAATATTCCTGTGGTATTTTGATGGGTTTAAATGAATCATTATTCTCATCATCCAGCACTTCAGACACATAGAAGTTCGACAGTTACTTAGATCATTATCCTTTCTAAAGTACTGGCGAGCTCAAAAGTGCACTCTCTCCTGGATGGTGAATCATCTGGGAGAAAATGGTTTAGACGTCTACTAAGTTTCCAGTGGCAACCCAAAATAAGGTTTATTTTAGCCTGAAAATCTAATTCTGAATGCACAGATTTAGGGCTGTCGAGATTGCCAAGCATTAGTTTGATCGTGTGAAATGTTATTTGTATCTGCTAACTTTTTACCTGCTAGCCTAAATTTTGTCTAATTTTAAACTTTTTAGATGTTTATGTTATGAACCGTTTGAGGAAGGACCCAAAAGCAAGGGAATAAACTTAAAGTCTTTTATTAAAGAGGGAAACCAAACTACTGTTCAATAGAACAGGGATAAACTCAGGCTACTTCGAAAGGGAAAAAAACTGGAACAGAGGTACGCCTCTCCGGAGGGAACGAAAGGGAAAAAAGTCACTCGGGATCCGCTCCCGCAAGCAGGGAACGAACCAGGCTCCGAATCCTCAAGAAAGAGAGGTGAGCTCACCGGCTCGTTGACGGACGACTGGCGCTCAGAGGCGGTCTGGGTCGAATCACTGCAGATCCTCACTGTAGATTAGGCAGAGTTAGGAACACAGAGATCCAGATAGAGAAGAGGATGGTAGACGAGACGACACACGATACGAGGGAAGGAAGCACGATCCGCTAGCACGCTGAGAATGAAGATTAATAACTCACGGAGAGAGAAGGCAGACAAGGTCCTTAAAACCCCTTAGTCACAGCAGCCGCGGCTGGTAATCAATTAGCGGGAGCGATGCAGACAGGTAACAGCAGGAGAAGAGGGAAACAAGCTTAATGAGCTGATGAGACAAAGAAACAGTCCTAACAGTACCCCCCACCTAACGAGCGCCTCTAGGCGCTCACCGAGGACGAGCAGCGAGACGAAACAAAATCAATAATAAGAGAGCGATCCAGAATGTCCCAGGAGGGGATCCAACTCCTCTCCTCAGGACCATAACCCTCCCAATCCACTAAGTACTGATTTCCCCTGCCCCGTTTGCGGCTGTCTAAGATCTTCTTGACCCTGTACGCAGGGGCACCATCAACCAGCAGGGGAGGGGGTCTGACGGGAGGGACCTGAGTGGAAGAGCGAACAGCAGGCTTGATACATGACACATGAAATACGGGGTGGATGCGCGCGAGGTAGTCAGGTAAGCGCAACCGTACTGCGGAAGGGTTAATCACCTTGGTGATCGAGAAAGGGCCGATAAAACGGGGGGCCAACTTGCGAGAGGGCAGGCGGAGTGGCAGGTTTCGAGTCGAAAGCCAAACCTTTTGGCCACAAATATAGTGGGGGGGCCGCAGATCGACGGCGGTTAGCGAAACGTTGGGTTCGACTACTTGACTTCCTAAGTTCCCTCTCCACTAACCTCCAGGTACGTCGGGCTCGTCGAATAAAACTCTGTACCGAAGGGACATTGGCCTCAACCTCCTGATTAGAAAAGAGAGGGGGCTGATAACCAAGGCATGCACAAAACGGAGATACTCCCGTGGCAGACGAAGGGGTAGCGTTATGGGCGTACTCCGCCCATGGTAACTGGTCGCACCAGGATGCCGGGCAGTTGCGGACTAGAACTCTGAGGAGGCGACCAACGGTCTGATTAGCGCGTTCGGCCTGCCCATTGGTCTGGGGATGAAACCCAGAGGAGAGGCTGAGAGTAGCACCGATCTGCCGGCAGAACTCCCTCCAGAATTGGGAAGTAAATTGAACGCCACGATCAGAAACTACATCCCGGGGAAGGCCGTGAATACGGAAAACATGATTGATAACGGCAATAGCAGTCTCGCGAGCGGACGGCAACTTGGGTAGAGGAATAAAGTGGGCGGCCTTGGAAAAGCGGTCGATAACAGTGAGGATGGTCGTATTCCCTCGAGACTCCGGGAGTCCGGTGATAAAATCCATGGCGACATGGGACCACGGTCTGGATGGAATCGGGAGCGGACGCAGCAACCCGGCCGGAGGGGTGTTATTAGACTTAGCCTGGGCGCAGATGGAACAGGCGTGGACAAACTCACGAGCGTCACGAGACATCGACGGCCACCAAAACCGCTGACGAATGGCATCCAGAGTGCGCCTCACTCCTGGGTGAGCCACCAGTCTGGAGTTGTGCCCCCAGCGAAGTACGGCTGGGCGTATACTCTTTACCACAAATAGGAGATTGGATGGGCAACGATGGTGACCCCCCTCTAATCGAAGCGCGTCGGTGACCTGGCGTTCTATGCCCCACGATAACCCTCCCACTGCTATCTCAGCTGGAAGAATATACCCTGATGACTGATCATACGCTATAGAGTCAAACTGGCGGGAGAGTGCGTCAGGTTTCTGATTCTTGGACCCTGGGCGATAAGAGATGGAAAAATTAAAACGCCCAAAAAAAAGGGTCCAGCGTGCCTGGCGGGCATTAAGGCGCTTAGCAGTGCGGATATATTCAAGGTTACGGTGGTCTGTCCAGACTACAAATGGAACCGCGGTTCCCTCCAGCCAATGGCGCCACTCCTCAAGCGCCAGACGAATGGCAAGTAACTCACGATTGCCAACATCGTAGTTCCGTTCAGAGGGTGTCAGGCGGTGTGAAAAAAAAGCGCACGGGTGTACCTTACCATCGTCAGACGAACGCTGAGAGAGAATGGCTCCAACGCCAACATCGGAGGCATCTACCTCGACAATAAATTGGCGCTCTGCGTCAGGTGTGATTAGAATAGGTGCGGAGGAAAAACGATCTTTAAGCTCATCGAACGCACTCTGGGCAGCCCTGGTCCAGACGAAACGAGACTTAATGGAGGTCAGTGAGGTTAACGGGGCAGCTACTTGACTAAAATTGCGGATAAACCGTCTATAGAAGTTGGAGAACCCCAAAAACCGTTGAAGCGCAGAGCGAGAATCGGGCACCGGCCAGTCAGCAACGGCTCGAACCTTGGCGGAATCCATGCTAATTCCGGTGTTAGAAACAATGTAACCCAGGAAAGGAATGGAAGATTCATGAAACGCGCACTTCTCCGCCTTGACAAAAAGCTTATTCTCGAGTAGGCGTTGGAGTACCCGACGAACCTGCGTAACATGAGTCTCCAGATTGGGGGAAAAAATTAAAATATCATCTAGGTATACAAACACGAACACGTTAATCATGTCCCGAAGCACATCATTAATAAGTGCCTGGAACACGGCGGGAGCGTTAGCGAGACCGAAAGGAAGCACGCGGTACTCGAAATGCCCAAGAGGCGTGTTAAAAGCCGTCTTCCACTCATCCCCCTCCCTGATGCGCAGCAGATGGTAGGCGTTACGGAGATCCAGCTTGGTGAAAATGGTGGCTCCTCTGAGTAAATCGAAAGCGGAGGACATAAGCGGAAGAGGGTACCGATTTTTAACAGTTATCTCGTTTAAACCCCGATAGTCTATACAAGGGCGCAACGAGCCGTCCTTCTTCTTGACAAAGAAGAACCCCGCTCCGGCAGGTGAGGTAGAGGGGACGATTGTACCTGCGTTAAGGGCCTCCGAAATATAACTCTCCAGAGCCTCCCTCTCGGGGAGAGAAAGGGCATACAGGCGACCCCGCGGGGGATTAGACCCCGGCAATAAATCGATGGAGCAGTCATAAGGTCGGTGAGGAGGCAGGGAGGTGGCACGAGATCTACTAAATACCGCTCTCAAATCATGATACTCTGAGGGCACGCCCACGAGGTCTACGGGCTCGTCCTGAAACGCAGAAACAGAAGTCAGGCAGGGAGAAGCAGAAGAGAGACACAGATTATGACAAGATAATCGCCACGAAAGGATGGTTCCCTCTGCCCAATCTAAGTGAGGATTATGCTTGACCAGCCAGGGGTGACCAAGAATGACCGGATGACTAGGGCAATCAAAAATAAAAAAAGAAATAGTCTCTGAATGATTACCGGAGATGAGAAGCCGGACAGGTGCCGAGACGTGCAGAATCCTAGCCAACCTTCGCCCCTCCAGACTATGGACGACCAGTGGTTTATCCATGGAGTGAACAGGAATCTGGCAGGCAGCGGCGAACGAGCTGTCCAGAAAATTCCCCTCGGCTCCAGAGTCCACCAGCGCCTCACACTGGTAGGTGCGAGACTCCACGCTGATACGAGCAGGGAGCGTGGTGCGTGATGGAGAAGGTGAGGAGATTGAAGAAACGCCCAGACGTACTCCTCTGTCTACGACCGGGCGGGACCCTTTTACCGGGCAGTCGTTGAACTGATGCCCAGGTGCGCCGCAGTACACGCACAGCCGGTTTGTGATGCGCCTCTGTCTCTCCTCAGCCGATAGACGGAACCGACCCAGCTGCATGGGTTCGGTCTTGCCCTCCGCGCCGGCAGGGGACACCGGCTGTCTGACGGATGCTCGTAAGAACTCCCCGCCAGATTGGAAAGGAGAGCGGGGACGAGCAGCGAGCCGCTTCTCGACACGGAGGGTCAGCTCCACCAATCGGTCGAAGTCCTCCGGAAACTCCTGCGACTGCAACTCGCTGCGGAGCTGGGGTTCTAACCCCTCCAGAAAGCGTGCGGTTAGTGCTGCCTCGTTCCAGCCTGCTGTAGCTGACAAGGTGCGGAATTCAATGGCGAAATCAGATGCTGAGCGCTGACCCTGGCGCAGAGCGGCGAGAAGTCGCGAAGCCTCTCTCCCGTAACTTGAGCGGTCAAAGATCTTGATCATCTCCGTCTTGAACTGCTCGTAGCTCAAGCAGCACTCTGCTCCAGCCTCCCAAACAGCGGTACCCCAGCTCCGAGCCTTGTCTTTCAGGAGGGAAATAACATACGCCACTCGGGCGCGATCGCCCGCGTAGGTGTTGGGCTGCAGAGAAAACGCCACCTCGCACTGTATCAAAAACGCTCTGCATTGGGAAGGCTCCCCGGAATAACATGGCGGGTTGTTGATACGGGGCTCCGTGGAGGCTGTCCCGGAATGGCCCCTGTCAGCCCGGAGTGCCTGGAGCTGTTCTGACAGATCGTAGACCTGGGTGGACAAGGTCTCCATGACCTGCCTGGCGGATGCGAGCTCTACTGCGTGACGGCCCAGCAGGATGCCCTGATGCTTGACTGCTCGCTGGGCCGGAGAGTCCCTCGCTGGATCCATGGGTGGGTGAGTTATTCTGTTATGAACCGTTTGAGGAAGGACCCAAAAGCAAGGGAATAAACTTAAAGTCTTATTAAAGAGGGAAACCAAACTACTGTTCAATAGAACAGGGATAAACTCAGGCTACTTCGAAAGGGAAAAAAACTGGAACAGAGGTACGCCTCTCCGGAGGGAACGAAAGGGAAAAAAGTCACTCGGGATCCGCTCCCGCAAGCAGGGAACGAACCAGGCTCCGAATCCTCAAGAAAGAGAGGTGAGCTCACCGGCTCGTTGACGGACGACTGGCGCTCAGAGGCGGTCTGGGTCGAATCACTGCAGATCCTCACTGTAGATTAGGCAGAGTTAGGAACACAGAGATCCAGATAGAGAAGAGGATGGTAGACGAGACGACACACGATACGAGGGAAGGAAGCACGATCCGCTAGCACGCTGAGAATGAAGATTAATAACTCACGGAGAGAGAAGGCAGACAAGGTCCTTAAAACCCCTTAGTCACAGCAGCCGCGGCTGGTAATCAATTAGCGGGAGCGATGCAGACAGGTAACAGCAGGAGAAGAGGGAAACAAGCTTAATGAGCTGATGAGACAAAGAAACAGTCCTAACAGTTTAATTGTCAACAAGTAATCCAAACGAAACGTTTTCTTTTTTTCAAAAAAGGTTTTTAGAGGTTTATAAAAGCCATCATTTTTTTTCACATGAAGACAAATGAGACAATGAATTCTAACTGTTAAAATCCTCCCAGCCAGGTGAAGTAGCCTTTACAGATTTAAAAACAAAAGGTTAAAATCTCGAATTTAATATGGTACTGTACTGGAAGCCAATAGTATTGAAAAATAATTTCTTAGAATGGATCAGAAACCAGGCAGTGGAGTGAACTAATGAAAAGCCTAAATAACACATTTAAGCTTATACTCATCCAAGAACATCCTTGTCCCTTTAAGCAAAGTCAATTGGAAGAATCTGAGTTCCTCTATAAACCTTCAGTTTGTTCTCAGAAGGAACACAAATGTTTCATACTAAAGCCTTCTCAGGGAAAGGGACAGATTACCAGAATTACCTTTCCCAATGAAAATACACTTATCAGAATTGGTGTTTAGAAAATTGTGTCAGCCAGCACTGAAGTTAATTTACACACGTACCTGAAACAAGTAAGTGCACTTGTCTCAGCTGTGTTCAGAACGGTAGGCTGCATTTAAATTTTTTTCCAGAATGTCTGCAAAATAAAAGCAAAAAAAGAGGGATCCCAGGACTGAGCCCTGAAGGACTGTACAGTTGACACAGATTGCATCTGAGATACAACCACCCGACTAAACAAAAAGTAAAACCGGTTCTTAAAATACTAAACTTTTCAATCACAGTACCACCACACAGACCAACTTCCTCCAGGTTACTCGGGTGAATCAATCGTTACTACGAGGTCATGCAATAGTAAAACTGCCGAATAACAACCATTGACATTTTCCAGTACCTTGGCAAAATAGTGTTTTAGAGATAGGTCTAGTTTTCAACCAAAGCTATGCCTAAATTACATTTTTAAATGTGGGGTTGTGATAGTGAGTTTTTTTTAATTAGTTACATAGCTGTCCCATGGTAATAAAATGTCAAATCAAACTAGCAGTTGTTCTATGGTAGGTTATAATGTTGTTCTACAGTAGATTATAAAAATACTTTATAAAAACTTGTAATAACTAATGTGTTACATTTCTCTTTAACTAACGATTACATGATAAATAATTATTTTAAGGCAAGTTTCTGTCAGACAAAAAAAAAACAATCAATCAAGTTTTGAATATAGTGGGCATGTTTTTTTAATAGGGTTATACAGTAAAATATTCTGTATCTTCTTAAAGCCTCAAAAATGTGGTATCTTCATGCTTACTTAACATCATCATTACAGCCCTCAGTAGTGGAAAGAACACTAAAGAATTAAATGTGCAAATCTTAAACATCCCACTCACAATATAATATATATGTTTGACTTGTGAAGGACAACAGTCGACGTGTAGACAATGTTCTGAAGCTGTGGATCATCGAGGCCCGTGAACTTCCACCTAAGAAGCGCTATTATTGTGAGCTGTGCCTGGATGACATGCTATACGCTCGCACCACCAGCAAACCCCGCACAGATACTGTGTTCTGGGGGGAGCATTTTGAGTTCAACAACCTGCCTGCTGTTCGTAACCTTCGCCTTCACCTCTACAAAGAGACCGACAAGAAGAGACGTAAAGTACGAGGATATCTCTGACTTTTAAAAAATAAACTAAACATTAAATAGAATTTCAGAGGAACGCTAAATATGTTTTCTGTAAGGAGACTTATCCAGACTTTTTTCTTTTTTTATCAGGAGAAGAGTACATATCTGGGCCTGGTCAGCATCCCCATCTCTAGTATCACCGGTCGTCAGTTTGTGGAGCAGTGGTACCCTGTCATTCAGCCCAGTGTCCTGGCAAAGGGTAGTGGTGTTGGAGGAGGGAAGATCATCAATGCCTCGCTGCGCCTCAAATCCCGCTTCCAAACCATGAGCATCCTGCCCATGGAACTTTATAAAGAGTTTGCAGAGTATGTCACCAACAACTACCGAACGCTGTGTGCTGTCTTGGAGCCGCTACTGAGTGTTAAGAGCAAAGAAGAAGTGGCTTGTGCACTTGTGCATATACTGCAGAGCACCGGGAAAGCAAAGGTACTATACCTTTCATTAGATTGCATTTATAGACATTTTTGGTTAAGTTGGTAGTTTAATTTAACTAATATTTTTTTAATCGTTATTGTTTTTAATATATTTAAGCCTTTTGTTTAACAATTACAGCTTCATGGGAGTAGAGCCTGAACTATCTAGCTCATCCTTTCGATCATTTGTGATAAGAGAAAGTCTGAGCCACGCTTGTAAAGATCATAAATCAAGCTTTTGAGCGGGTTTAAATAAAAAAATATTTTTTCTCTAAAGTCTTGTGAAATCCACTCAGTAGAAAAGACATAAACTAGCTTAACTAGCTTAAGCAGTGATGCGTCTTACCCAAGACAAATACTGTATCATGCACAAAATGCAGAGAGTAAAGCTATACCCACCTTTTATAGCTTGAAGGAGTTGTCAGGGCAAACGGGAAACCTGCTAATTGTGTCCAAAACCAAGCAAAGCATGCTTCCTCTCCGATCTGATATTATATAAATTTGATGTCAATGGATGGAGGACGCATTTAGTTTATACACTAGTTTGTAAAAAGAATGCGATGCATGATAAAAAAAAACTAGCAAGTTATTTGAAAATTCTAGTTGAAGCAGGTTGTTGCACAACCTATGTCAGAAGCTATTTGCTCAAAGGTCTAATTGTGCGAAGCTTTTCCTCTTGAAAAGAGTGAAAGCAAGTGGTTTGCACTCAGGATTTAGTGAGAAAGCCGATGCACTCATTGGAAGCATTGAACAAATATCCATAGATTACCAAATTAGATTTTTTTTTGTTCTCTTACACTGGGTTTCCAGTTAAAAAGTCTTCAATTATTTTGCAAAGGTCTTATTTTTCTGAAGTCCAAGTAAAGCTTATTTAATGTTTTTTAGCTGTTGGTTTTAGGTTGCCAGAGATCGAAAAAATACTTCTAAATGTTACAAATAAAGTAAAATGTTTTGTTAGGGTTGCCAAAGCAAAATGTTCATGAATCCTCAAAAACATAAAAGTTTCATTAAGTGCTGCCATTGTTTGAGAAAAGGCTCTCATACACTCAAAATTATAAAAGTGAAATTTCGGGTTGCCAAATTTTGAGAAACTGTTCCTAAATGTTAAAATAATGGCTAGGGTTGTCAGAATTTGAGAAAATGCTCATAAAGGCTCAACATTTGTAAAAGGCATTGTTAGGCTTGCCAGAGTTTGCGAAACATTTGTAAATGCTCAAAAACATAAATGTAACGATTAGGGTTTCAAGAATCATGCAAAAAAAGTCAGGTGATATTTGGCTTTAAATGTGTCTAAATTAAAACACAAAGTAGGCTTTAATATTGACAGCTCCTGTTTTGCTATGCTCCAGGATTTTCTTTCAGACATGGCGATGTGTGAGGTGGATCGCTTCATTGACCGCGAGCATCTGATCTTCAGAGAAAACACTCTGGCAACCAAAGCCATAGAAGAGTACCTCAAACTCATTGGACACAAGTACCTCAAAGACGTCTTAGGTGAGGCTTTTTTCAGGTGTCAAGCAAGGCTATCACTTCTGATGCTAAACAATGACACATCTGATTTCAGGTGATTTTATCCGAGCGTTGTACGAATCAGAGGAGAACTGTGAAGTCGACCCCATGAGAACTCCACCTTCAATTCTGCCTGAACATCAAGCTAACCTGCGCATGTGCTGCGAGCTCGCGCTGTGTAAAATCATTAATTCCTACTGGTGAGACTAACAGCAGATGATAGAGAGTACAGACATGCACACTGTAGTATATTTGTTTTTGTGTCTACAAGTCAAAATGGGTTTCGGCTATGAACAAATAACCAGCATTCCTAGTGGGGATTGAAGTTTTAACTGTGCCTCTTGGGTTGTTTGAAGCCACTTATGTGTCTGTTGAAACAGGATTGGAACAAAAAACAGTAGGAATTTAATTTGAAACCCCTGCTTTAAATTATTAGATGGTATTTAACACACAATTAATTGTCAGGGGGTGTAAACGTTTGACTTTTAACGTTCAACCTGCTTTCATTTGATCATTACATGATGTAGAAAGCCTATATAAAAGAATGTAATTGAAATGCTTTCAGAAAAACATGAGGTTTACTAACCTTGCATTACTGTTTAATATTTTATCTCCTGAACCTAGATACAGAACTCAAGCATTTAAATCATCCCCTTGTCAATTCTGCACAAAACTGCTTAAAGCACCACATTGCTGTGAGTATTCAGATTCTAATAATTGATGTGATCTCTGACTATTGCAGTGCTTTTCCCCGAGAGCTGAAGGAGGTGTTTGCATCCTGGCGTGTGCGCTGTGCAGAGAGAGGGAGAGAAGACATTGCAGATCGACTGATCAGCGGCTCCCTCTTCCTGCGCTTTTTGTGTCCAGCCATCATGTCACCATCATTATTCAACCTCACACAGGAGTACCCAGATGAGCAGACATCCCGCACTCTCACTCTCATTGCCAAAGTTGTGCAAAACCTGGCAAACTTCTCAAAGTTAGTACTCTTTTTTAATAGTTGTTGTTACTGGGATGTAAAACTTGAATTAAACATTACTGATTTCATCCATTTTAATTCTGGATTTGCTGAAATGCAAATTAAAAATGATCGGTGAATATTGAATTTGGTCATTACAATTTTTCTCTAGTCATGGCACTTAAAAAGGGAACTTTGTTTTGTTTTGTTTATGTTTTTCATTTAATTTACTTTGACATTTATTAATAACAAATCTGTGTCAAGTCTTTTTCGTGAGTGTTTTTGCTAAATGCATAACAGGAAATGTAACCATGACACAAAACTATTATTCATTTGTTTGAAATTAAACCAAACCCTTTTTGTACATTCAAATTGATGCAATGTAAAATAAAATTATTCAAAATAATGAAATTACTTACTAGCAAGACAATGCTGTTGTTATAATCATATTCAATGATGTATGCTAAGCTACGCTAAAAAGTGCTGAGAAAAATTTTCTGAAATGGAGGATGGTTGAACAGATTCCAAAATACTAAAACATTACTTATTTTCTCAAGGAGACTTGAAAAACAAAAACACTTTTAAATTACTCATAAACACAAATACTATTATATATATTTTGGCTCAGTTGGGAAAATAATAAAATGAATAATTACATATATATTTTTTTATGAGTGGTGATGAATATAACAAAAACGTATCAGACTTGTTCTTCTAATCCTGCCCTGCAGGTTTGGCAATAAGGAGGAGTACATGTGCTTCATGAATGAATTTCTGGAGATGGAATGGGGGTCCATGCAGCAGTTCCTGTATGAGATCTCCAACCTTGACAGTGTTAGCAATGCAGGGGCTTTTGAAGGCTACATCGACCTGGGACGAGAGCTCTCAATTCTCCACAGTCTTCTTTGGGAAGTCATGGCTCAGCTGAGCAAGGTAGACGATCCTTCAACATAACCATGAGTTGTTGTTTTTTTGTAATTTCTGCCTGGGGAATGGAAATTTATGGATTTTCAATTTCTAGTTATTAAAGTTGAAACAAAGCAACTCATATTTTAAATCAACCCATGACTATTATCAAGATCATTATCTTTATTCTGATTGGTTGATGGGAATGTCAGAATTTTTAAATGCTGATTAGCTTAAGACATAATAGCATTTTTAAGGTTCTGCACATAATTGTTTCAGTTTCTCATGTCATCTGAGCACAAATTATGGACTTATCATAACTGTCCAACAACTCCCCTATTGTTTTTTCCTGCACTCTAAAGGACTTTTTAATCTTCATTTCCCTTTCACTATAGAGCACGCTCTTTCACATATTTAATTGTTGATCCCAGAGTTTGATGAATCTTATCTGTATGATTCTTGCTACTTTGTTCCTGAGTTCGTGAGTTCCAGTTCCAAATTTTTTTTGTTGTAAAAAGTACTTTTGTATATCCTCCTACTCTTATTGCTCCTCTTCCAACTCCTCTCATGTCAGGAAAATACTGGTTTACAAAACTTTAGTATGAGAACATAATGTAAACATTTGTAACGAAACAAAAAACAATAAAATGTAAGAATGTTTGTAGCTTTAGTAATAAATTATTTTACTACTAATGCGTAATCCTGATTAACATGGTTAGACTTGGTCTGACTGGAAACATGTGCACATGTGCATTGTCACAGGCAGTCTGTGCGACTCATCCTTATCAGTCAATGTCATGATTGTCAAATAAATGCCCACATTATAATTATTTGCTTAAAATGGTTGTCTTCAACAAAAACTGACCCCATCGATTTTACCTAGTCGATTCTTAACAGTCAATCGGAGCAAGCTGAGAGCACAAGTTATAGACAGTTTGCAGCCAGACACTCATTGGAATAGTATGGTCATTTTTTTCTGTCATTTAATTTTTTCAAGGATGCCATCATCAAGCTTGGACCATTGCCCCGCCTCCTCAATGACATCAGCATGGCGCTCCGTAACCCACATCTGCAACGGCAGCCCAGCCATCAGACAGACAGACAAGCATCTGAGAGACAGACAGACCGACTACTGTCCCGACCGAGCTTCAACAGGGGGATCTCGTCTGAGTTCCAGAATCTCATCATGAGGGACCTAAACAGGTAAAATGCAAAGTCAATCAAAACATGGGAGCTTTTTGCAATTTATTTAACACAGTTTTTAGCAAACTGATTGCTCCAAAGTGCTTTACAAAAGACAATACATTAAAGTACCAATGAAAAGTTGAAAATGTCGTTCGTCGTTTGGAAACTTTGGACAGTGTGCTGAAAAAATATATTGGACAGAACAGCATTGAAACATCACAACATCACAAAATTCTTAAAATGCCTGCACAAAAAAGCAAATATAACCTTCATTAAGGTCAATTTTTTCTTATTTCACTTAGTTCGGTGGAGATCACTCGCCTGCCCTCTCCGACCTCTGCCATGTCGAGTGGTGGTGCTCCTCCCTCCCGTGCAGGTTTGGGGGGCTTTATGGATCGTGATCATCCCAACAGAGCCTCATCTAAAGATGTTTTCTATGGTGCTCGTCCCCCATTGGCCCGCTCGAGCCCCGCGTACTGTACTAGCAGTTCTGATATTACTGATCCAGATAACAAGGTAAGACCGAAAAAACATCTTAAATGGTGGGGAGCTGATTAAGTATCCGCTTCATTCTCTTGCATTTATGTTAATGCATCCTAGTCCACAATTTTATTTAAATAACAGCTCATTCCCTGGCTTTTCTCAGAATTGGCTTTGTTTCTCTGAGGAAGGGAGTTCCACTAACCTGCTTTATGGTTGAAATACCAACTGTGCCTTGGAAGAGTGCTTTGCAATGAAGTGATAGCTGTCAGCTCATACTAACCAGACTTACATTAATCTTGTAATACTTAAACTGAATTTAATTTCAAAGAACTTTACATCTTGAGGTGGCTGCCTCTGAATTCACCACCAGTGCAGTATCCACCTGAATGAACAGTTGACCTTCTGCGTCAGAACACGCCATCTGCCGCATAAAACATATGCCAGAAGAGTTGATGGTTCATTCCGCTGTGGCGACCCCGAAAGGAAAGAAAGCCGACATGAAGATGAATGAATGAATGAATATAAATGAACAATGAAAAGATTAATATAATGAATCCAATAGAATAAAATAATGTGATGAATAGAATGGAATGGAAAAGAATAGATTGCAAATTAATAATGAAAAAGAATGGAATAGAATAATATATTGGAATAGAATAATAGAATGGAATGAAAAATAGTTATGGAATGAAGTGGAATGTAATAAAATAATAGAACGGAACAGAATACAATGGAAATGAATGAATACAATAAAATAAAATAATGTATTGTAATAGAATGGAAAATAAATATGGAATGAAATGGAGTTTAGTATATCACCTGAAAAATAAAAAGGTAAGAGCCAGCACCACGTCTCCGCTAGTTCTGGCGAGTGATATTTTAGATTTCCTATTCAAAAGCTTTATCATCCCACCACCTTTTACAAACTAATGAAATGCATACAAATGATTAATTCACCTCACAAATTAAAGCGCAAGCCTTTCATGGCAAGCTAAGCCTTTTAAAGTCAGTCAAATTAAGCGCATGTATTGCTGCATGCTTTTTTTTACATTTAAATCTTACTTAAACAATAAGGAATACATTAATCGATCAACCTGAGAACAGAGTCTGGTTGAGACAATGATCAGCAAAATTATGATTTACTGGAAGTACCACAAAATAGATATCAGAAAATGCAAAGAAGTTGTAACTGGTTCGCTTTTAAAAGCATTTCACAAGGATATTTATATTCCTATAAACTACACATCCACCCTCAAACTGCTAGTCAAGTCAGGCATCGGCAGCGCTCCCTGCATTTTCATAACTTGAATGTTTTAATGAAAATGTTTCTATGATGGACCTCCAGGACTCCAGAATGAACACGGTCTCTAACCTGCAGTCTATGGGGGACATGCTCAACTCTTCCCAGGCCTCGCTTGCTGGCCTTGGCAGCTATGGAGGACTCGGCTTGGGAGGAGGCCTTGGAGGTCAGCTCCGTGCTGGTGGCCGAATGTCTGCAGGTTCAGGTGGTTCCAGTATGTCCGGGGGTCTCAGATTAAGCCAGATGGGAAACACCACCGACTCTCTGTCCCAACAACAACAGCAGCAGGCAGCTGCCCTCCGATACCCACTCTCCTTTCAAAACCCTCTCTTCCACCTGGCTGCTGACGGGCCTCAGCTTCATCACCAGCACAGTCGAGCTCAGCCTCCTCCTCCTCTGCTTCTGGCCCCTGAGCCGGATGCTTCTCACCCTGCATACATGCCGCAGTTTGCACATGGGGGTTTCTCCCGAAGTGAGGATCTCTCCACTCTCAGACCTGGCCCTCACCTGGGTCAGCCCAGTATTATTCATTCCCATAGCTACAGCGATGACTACAGCCGACACAACCAGAGTGACTATGGCAGACGCCAACTCTCCATGCATATGCAGGTACTTATTTCTCTTGATTTTCTTTGCCATTAGTTTAAATTTATAGGGCATGTTCTTTCTTGTTCCACAATATTCATAAGCTGTTCTGAACAATGCAAATTTATAATATGAAAAGAAAATATTAATTGTAATTGAATTAAACACACAGTAATATTAACAAAACTGATTCAGAATCCGTGTCCATTTAAATGAACATTACATGTCAGGCAGGATTTTTTTTTACTTCTGAGGATTTTCACTACAATTAAACGTTTTGTTCAAACATTTGTCGTCTAATCAAATGGCAGCAAGTCGTTATATGATACAATCAATAAATTTCACTACTGGCATCACATCACATCACAAAATGTCACAAAACCATTCCAGATCCACTTGCTCAATCCCCAAAACAATTAGCTTGTGCAGCCACTTTAGCTTTACAATTGAATGAAAATATATCAGAAATGTATGTGTGTTTAGATGTTAGTCTTTGGAATTTGATTACATTATTTAAGTACACTTCATAATAATGGTAATAATGGTTAGTGATTTCAAAGTGTGTTGTTTATGACATCTGGTGATTATTTTTAAAGAACCTGTCTCACAAATAGGAACAGCAGCAGATGGGAGGAATGGCGTCCCAGACTGGCACATCCCATTCATCACTCGCCACGCCTCCTTCAACCGTTCAACCAGTTCGTCAGAGCTCTATGGCTCCTCCCACACAGCGCATGAAATCACAACCCTCGCATCAGCTTTCAGTCAGCTCTGCTGCTGCTGCCCCTGCTGCCAAAACCAGGCCTCAAAGTGGAAACCTGCACCAGAGCCCTCGACAGCAGCTTTCGGTCAAAGACAGCACCCCGCCAGGCCTGCCACATCAACAGAGCTCCACCAGGGACAGTCAGGGCTCCCAAGGCTCTCAGGGAGGGACCCCACAGTCCACACAGCAGTCCAAATCCCATCAGGAGCGGCAGCAAGTCCAGCAACAGCATCTGCTCAAGCCTACCATGAGCAAACAGGTGTTTCAGTCATATAAGATTCCTCTATCCTTTGATTAGCGGCCAGACACTGAAAGTGTGAGGCTCCAAATATATTTGTTGGTTTTATCCTTCACTTTTATTTCAGAGGCAGGCCTTGTAATGTCTCAAACCCTCATTTGTCCAAAAAAACTTCAGACCAATAGAAACAAAATACATTTTTCCTCCTAACCCTTATCTCATACCGATGCAATTTGACCTTATATGATAACTTTCAGATTTTTCTTCCAAGTTTGAACATTTGAACAATTCTGATCCTCCCAACTTTTCATTAAATTTTCATAAAGCCGTTTCAAATTAATTATAATCAAATTCAAATTCATAATACATAATGTCCTAAGATGTTGCTTGGAAAGCTTCTGTGCACTGACCCCTAGTGATATAAGGAGATATAAAAAGTGTCTCACTTTATAACCAAAAAATATAAAAATTGTCAATTACTGTAGACCATTTTGGATGTTGGTCATTGTAATAAAATATACATTGCTGTCAATGTGTGACTGTCCATTTAATTAAAACAAGTAATAATTATTTAATTCCACACCTGTAGAGTGCAGTGGTTTTCAGTGATTTGTGAAGAACAAATACTAAAAAGTACCTCAAATAATTAAGCTGCACAAATATGTGATCCAATTATGTCATAATCATGGCTCTCCAAAATATTTTATTCATTTCAGTTATGTTTTGCTCTGTTCATAGGGCTCTTCCCAATCTCCATCCTCACTTAACCCCCAGACCCCAGCCTCAGAGCGAACAGTAGCCTGGGTCTCCAACATGCCCCATCTCTCTGCAGACATCGAAAGTTCCCGCATTGATCGAGAAGAATTCAAGCTCAAAGAGTATTCCAAAAGCATGGACGAATCCCGGCTGGACCGAGTGAGTCCCTCTTTTATACGGTTAACTGTTCTTCTTGTTAAAAAGCTCCATAAGATACAAATTTGATGTGTTGTCCAAATGTCGGTTTGTTCTGATATAAGCTGGTAATGATCTGAAATCCAGAACAGTTACTAACATAACTGGTATTTGTCAAGATTCATTTCATTACCTAAAACTGTTTACTGCCTAATTGGCAGAATTTCTGTCTTGTGTGGTGCTCTCATGGATGTAAAAAAACATATTTAAGACTTCAAATGATAAAAGATTTCATAACATTCATAACATGATGAACTTTTATACAATTACATTTTTGTTATATTGCTGCTATTATATTGACTAATTGTTTTTTAGTTAAAAGCATAAATATTTCCAATTGAGACCATTCTCTGATGTACATAAATACCAAAATTAAACTTGCTTTAATGGTAGGCAGCAGCTGGTCCAATGTAAAATGGTGCTACATCACCTCCTTCTTTTGCTTGACAAAACTCACACTCGAAATTATCATGTTTATCAATTAGCTGGCTGAGGTTTCCTCGTTATATATTTCATAGTTATTAACAATGTTTATTTTCTGGCTTTTCAAAGTGTTGTATCGGGAGATGTTTTACACTGGCGTTAAAAATAATACCCAACCTGTACCATGAGATAGTTTAAGACAAATCTTGACTCCTCATTCCTTTGTTTAAAATAACTGTTGCTTTTTTTAATTTTTCTGGGGTAGGCTCATTCTCAAATTTGCATCTAGATATAAAAACTGTGTTTTTCAATCAATATATCTATCTGTCTGTCTGTTTTTCTGTCTGTCTGTCTGTCTGTCTGTCTATCTTTCTGTCTTTCTTTCTATCTATCTATCTATCTATCTATCTATATATCTATCTATCTAATAATTACATTTGTGATTTGACAGTATTGATCTGCACCCGGATGAAATACAACTGAAAAGTTAATATTTAGTGATGCCGTTTGGCAAGTTTCGGGAGTTCACGAAATATAATTAGAAGGGGCAGTACTCTTAATTAACCTGTATAGCCTCCCTAAAGTAAGCAGTTTGTCTACAGTATTCCCTCAGTTATTCAATTGATAAACATTTTACCATTCATCCATAGCGACCTAATGTTGGTGGCTCCTGGTGGCCAATACAACTGTCCTTACAATCTTTAACTTTTCCGTTCTACATGCTAACCAATCTCACCTAACTTTGCTGACCTATCTCAAGAGAAGTTGCCTCTAAGTCGACTTTCTCAAGAGTGGCAGGAGGTACTCCGGCTTTTTTTCCTCCATAGTCTTTTCCACACCAGCCCTTCGCCTGATGTTTAGCACAGGCTACATCAGTAAAACTAGCTTGGCGACTCTGTTAAGGGCCTCACTCAAGGCATCAAAGTTTTACTGATAAGGTCCTATTTTTCGGGGTTCCTGTTTAACATCCCTAAGACTCGGAGCCCTCTCTCGGACAGACTAGTACATGGTCATGATCATAGATATGGTCACAGCAGGTACAGGGATGTCAAACTTTACTAGAAAAACAAAATATCAGGTTTTAAATTTAGAATATTAAACTCTTTAATAAGTTGGAGAATGTCAAATGTAAATTCCATTTTTTTGACATCACTAAGTTTTGTTGTTGTTGTTGTTGTTGTTTGTTGTTACTTTTAAGTACATTTAAACAATGTTTTTTCATATTGATGACAGTGGTCAGTGATAGAACCCTTATTGATTCTCAAGGATCAAGGAAATGCATTTCAGGTCTTTAACCTTGGCAGCAGATGGTCCTTCATTTCTGCATTATTAATATTTCAAGCGAGATTAGGCAGCCTTCTGGAGTAAACAGGGAGCCTAAGCTTTCTGTCAGAATGTCCTGTCTGATCTTGACCTGCCGTTACACTTTGTGTTAATATGGTGCAAAACTTTATTTTATTTACCCGCATACAGACATTATAAACATAAACAGTTATTAACATTATAAAAAGCCTATAATGTAATCTACAAGTATCATGAAGTTTGTACTGCTTACTGAAAACAAACCTGCACACTACAATAAATTGTTGTTACTTGGTTAACACAAAGAAAATAAGTACTTGGTGAACACAAAGAAATTAAGTACACTTTTTTACTATAATGTATAATATAACTGAAAAAAGTGATAGATAAAGTTTTGGACTCATTAATAATTAAGTATTTAATTCAACTAATTAATAAGGTAGACTTACACTTCAGCTGTTCTGCACCATGAAATTCTGCTCTGCTCTTTGTTGATGGAGGGGCTATAATAAATTCCTCATGCACAGAGTTGTCTTCTTTTGAGTTTTATGAAGATTTTCACCAGTGTGTCGTCTTGATGCTTCATTAGACTAATAAAATGATCAAGAGATGGATGTGAGATCTTGTGATGTGTTTTTCAATAAAAAAGTATTTAAAGTATATACACTTTTGGCAGGAACTACGAAGCAGCTTCACAAACAAGAGGCCTAATCAGGATTACCATAATTTTAAATAAAATTCATTATCATTTTTGGAGGTAAAAATACAATTACAATATACAAATAACTGTGACTTATTTTTTAAATCAGGAAATCTAAATATTCTTTTTTCACTACACAGGGGCCATTTTAATATTAGGAGAATGATTTTTACTTAGTCACACGCTATATAGGCCTAATTTATGAGTATTTTAATTGTGTGGTGTGAGGAAAGAAACGGAGTAAAAAGTCCCTCACTCATACAGGGAGAACATGAACTCCTCCAGAGAGAGTTCCATCTATGAGATGAATGCAGGTGGTGCATGTGGCTTTACAAAAGAGGGTCATGCCGATTAGATCTGGTGCAAACCACCTTGCCTTGATGCAGCCTATAGCATCTTGTAATGATTGCTTTCTTTACATGTGCTTCATAAGCTCAAATTGTGCTCTTTTTGTCCCCAATTTTAGTATTTTTGTGCATTTAGTAGCATTATAGCTCTGGCGGGCAAGGATGTTAAATTAAAAAACATTATTTAAAGTTTAATTTTTTCTGTGATGAATAAGGAACTTATTCATGTTATTTTACATCTGAATTTCCCATCACTAATTTGGATCATTTGAATAATGATTTCTTCTTAATGTCAATGTTAAACAAAGAAGTCAACATATTTTGATAGCAGGACTGACAATTAAATCTGACTTCCTTCTCTGTGTTTCAGGTGCGTGAATATGAGGAGGAGATCAACTCTCTTAAAGAGCGATTGATGATGTCACATCGCAAGCTGGAGGAGTATGAGAGGAGGCTGTTAACTCAGGAGCAGCAGACCAATAAGATCCTGCTGCAGTATCAGAGCCGACTGGATGACAGCGAGAGGAGGCTCCGTCACCAGCAGCTGGAGAAAGACAGCCAGATTAAAGGGATTATCGACAGGTAATAGCAGAAAGACAACCCGAAGAAGCAGTGGTCATGTAATCACACTCACTGTGTGTAGTTTGGAAAATAAATCGTGGCCAAGAAAAGCATTTGGTTGTTGAAATTGTAGTAAATCTGAAAACTCTCTCGGTAACTACTCACTCTTATCTTTTTCCGTACACACCAAAGGTTTGTTCCTCCACAGAACACAGATGAAGATACCACAACTCAAATATGAAGGACACTTTTCACTTTGTAACTACCAAAGCCTCAACAAGACAAAAATCAGACCATGTGACTCCAGTAATGGAATCTGGAATCACATGGACTGTGTTTATTTAATTGTTTTAGTATTTGTTTTCTTGTCATTTTACATGGCTACAGTGGTGATTAGTTGATTATCTATTTATTTATTTATTTATTTATTTGTTGATGTTTGAAGAAAAACGTATTACGAGCAGTGCAAAACTAAAATCCTTATATCAAAATAAAAGCCTATTTTATATGTGATTATGTTTTATATTCAGAATTGTTTCTTAGTATTAACAGATATTTTCAAATACTTTTTCTGGTCACTGTTTCCACTTTTGAAAACCTTTTTCTGTGTGCCATTTGTGTTGTTTGTACCCATTTTAACTGCTTTGTGTTTGTTATGACAAAGCTATTTTTTACATATGAATTTGGCTGATTTATGTGCTGTAATTACTATTTTTATATGAGTTCTGTAGGTTCTTGGGTGCTTTTGTTTCCCAGACAAATTCCAGTATATTTGCTCTGTTATGAATTAATTCACCGCAAAGACTGCTTGATGAAATGATGATGTAAATTTCTGTAATGCTGCATTTACTGAAGATTTTTTGTCAAAGAATGTCTAGGTTCAAGAAGACAAGAAGTGAAAATCATCAAATTGCACAGGGATGTAAGTATGTATGGATCCCACAAGCAGAGTCAGCAGAGATTGTAATGAGGAGGGTTTTTTTCCCAAAAGGGACACAAACTAAAAGGTTAGTTTAAAATGAAAATAGAAACTAAAACAGTACAATTGACTTAACGAAACAAATTATAAGACTTCAAGGAATGACTTCACAATGTGGTCTTATCTAGTTTACTCGTGGGTGTGTTGACATTGGGCCAATGAAGATCATATCCAAAGGGGTAATGTAAGAATGAACTAATCTAACAAAGCAAAGAGAAAACTAACAAACCCTGCATTTCAATCAGCACCTTATTCACACTTTTATAGGTGTGGAATGAAAATGTGTGTGTCCCAAACCATATTATACAAAAAAAAGGTATGATATTATGGTATGACCAGGCTGATATTACCCACAATCCACTGCGTTTGGGTGGAAGGGGTTTTCTTTTGGACCCAAACAAGCCATCTCTCTCTGTAATACAACTAATTCTTAAAAAAGGAAGCACAGAAATAAGTATTAGCCATATAGAGAGTGTTATATCTATTGTTAGAATAGGAAAAGAAGAAGTTAAGTTCTCGCACACATCGTGCATAATGATGTGTTCACAACTACTTCGGTCACATGAAGTTTTAGTGGTTCTCAGATTGTGCACAGTCTCGTCTTACACACTAAAGAGCATGCACATTTTACTCTGAAAATAAGTATCTACTTTAAGGGTGCAGTGTAAGGATTGAGACACAGAGAAACAAAACCTTTGAACACAAAAACAAAGACAATGTGTTACAAACCATAGCAATAAAAATGGCCTCTGCCAGTCATGTGATAAGGTCCACATGACTGGGGGGAAAAATGAAAAATTACATGATAAAATCAAACACAATAAAACCAAAAATAAGATTGTCAAAGATCTGTCCCCTGAGACTGGAAAAAGTATAACAGTGTTGCCTGAGGGGCCTTACATATTTCTCCCAAAAGAGTACAAATTAAGAGTTAGTGTCTTCCTTTCTTGAGCTGGATTGCAGTAAAATCTCAACTACATAGTTTTTGAACTCCGCTGTCTAGGAATGTTTGAAAAAAAGTGGACAATGGTTCTTACAGTAGAAATAGCCTTGCCAAGGACAAATTAAACACTGTGATTGGCAGATTAACAACAATGCAATATAAATAAAATAAAAACAGCAAACTTATTAGTGTTTAACAGGTTTGTATTTCAGCCAGAAGGTTCCCGGTGATTGCTGGCCTCTTTAGGGTGTACTCTGCCTCTTAACCCATGTGGCACGGATAACAAGCAAGTATAGAAGAGTTTGCGGATAAAATAAATGCATTTTCACCTGTTTATACAAAGTTGGAACAGATTCAATGAGCAAACTTTGGCAACACTCTTAAAGTTCATTATGGCTTCTACCTACTGAACATCAGTGACTGTAGCAGTTGCTTGTCTTCCTGAACTTGCAATTTTGTATCTCTGTGTTCATCTGCATTATGTGTCGTCATGTAGTCCCAGCACGATACATCATATCAGAAAGATCATCTTCTCATTTCTCTGTGTAATGCTCACATCAACCACTCCCCATTGAAGAATGGTTTCAGTGTCTGTATAAAATATTTAGAGAAATCGTTTTTCAAGCATTTCTAAAAACATTATATGAATTTAGGCAGCCCATGAAATTCATTATGCATAAATGAAGCCTTGTTTTGATCCACAATACAATTGTATGCTGGAAACAAGTTATTTTGCCATTTTTTCACATTTTAGCATTATATTGTGCATCATAATCCACAGTGTTCTGTTCATATAATGTAAATATAAGTGGTTCTGACAATTAAGTTTTTTTTCCTCTTGCCTTTGGGGTAAACATATTAAACATGGTTTAAGTCATGAAACATGGATGTGAAAGACACTCTGTGAATACCTTCTTATTTTGTGTGGTGCTGCTGTGGTTGAAACATTCATTGTAAATCAAGCAACAGAAAGGCTGAACTCATAAGAATGAACGTTTTCATGCTGATTTAAATAGATTGAAGAATATGGAATGTTTACACTGAATATGCTGTTTTTAAAAAACATTTTTTTCATTGTAATCCTTTCAGATGTTGAATTGATGTACAAATTGTGTGCATTTAAGAATCTTTACTGACAACAATGCTATTTTAAAAGCTTGGAGATTATAGATCATAGTTATATACAAATATGTTATTACTGTAAACAAATTTGTTTATTCTGTATACAAGATTCTATCTATATTTAACCCCTTTGGCCTAATTGTGTGCAATAAACATGCCTTGATTGCTGTAGCAATGAAAAGAGCTCAATAAAGGTTTATTAAATATTCATGACCTTTCTGACCTTTGTTTTGTTTATTATGTCATTGTATGTCTGGACACACAACCTGGGTACTTTTGTTTTGCTTTTCATTATTATTATTATTATGTAAAGTATTACATGTATGCTTTACAACAGTTTTAAATTGATATCCATTCGCACTGTTAAAATCCTACACTGTCATGACTGTAGTCAGTACAATATGCTAAATAGAAGATACGCTTCATTGTACAATATGTAACGTTTGTGATTTTATAACATGCCATACCCAAAACTCATTGTACTCTTGTTTTCCCGGTCATTACCATTTACAAAAACATCGCTAAACACCTCGTTCTTCTCTTTCCTGTCACACCAGTCTCAGACTGGAAGGGAGTGTTTACTTCAGCCTAAAAATAGCGTAGTATGATTCCCAGCCAGGAAATCTTCATGTTGAGATATGGTTGTTATGGTGTTTTTTTTTCTTTATCACTTTAATGCACAGTGGCGGTGTGTCATTGGTTAAATAGGCCCATAGAATGAAGGGAAGCCATTTTATGAAGCCATTAAGCCTGGCCCATTTTCAAGTTTCTGTTCAGTTATTCCCATGGGATGACAGAAATATGTCATTGTATGAGATGTTTTTGAATTATTTCCAGTCCGCCAGAATGGCCTAAAGATATATTCCAAATTAATCTGTGACAAAATCATATTTTAGGATTCAGATATTGAGTGATCTTTTGCATCGGAACTAAAGGATTCTTCTTCTCTCTTGTCTTCTTCCTGTGTGGTTTTGTCTGGTTTGTGAAGACTTATGGCAGTGGAGGACGAGCTGAGAGGAGGAGTGGTGCCTGAACAGAAACCTAGGGTCTTCCCAGAGCAGGTCTGTCCTCTCCTCCTCGCTCACTGTTCGCTTATTGTGTCTCTGTTCATCTCTGTCCTTGTTGGAATGTGTCTTCGCTTGATTGCTCTGGCTGCTTGTAAGCTTTACGGCTGTTTTCCATCATGCAGAGTTGTTTTATTAGCACACTCATGCATCTCAGATTTGATTCACTTGAGGAGGAGCAGCACTGAAGGAAGCTTCATGGTGCTATAGCTGGGTTATTCCAGAGATATAGTTTACGAAAGAAAATAAATCTGACTCGTGCCATCGGTGACATTGGTTACAATTTTCTTCAGTTGGCATTGAGGTACTTGGTTTTCTCTAGAATGCATGGGAATACAAAAAGCTAATTTAGCAGAAGTTAAAACAAGATCAATTCTGTATTGAAGAATACAGTCAAATGAGCATGTCATATTTTTTTTCCTTCAGCTTACCACAGTTGAAGAAAAAAGTAGCACATGCATTAAAGGCTTTGAGATTGAAATGTAAAGCCTCAAATTCTGTTAAAATGCTCTTTCCTTTTATTTAGACTTCTTTGATTTTTAAGCATTACTAAATGAAAAAAGGGATGTCAGATGCTTCTTTCTCAAATGTTTCTTTCCACCCATCATCCCTTGCTGCCTTGATGCTTGTTTTCACCCAAGTGGTTCATGACCGTACTCCATGTTACAACAAACACCAAAATCTCAGCAGCTCCAGACTTCAACTTTGATCAAAGCCTTCATCTAAATTGATTCTGCGGTGACTTTGAGACCTGTAGTCTTGCTTCTGATCAGATAAAATGAAAACAAAAGAATGTGATAAGATTGAGGGCCTAGGGAAGATGCTGAGTGGACAGAAACTCTACGAATGATCCAATTACTCCACTGAGATCATCCTTAAGGAATCACAATGAACCTAAAGTGAAATGGTGTAGAAACAAAAAAAAAACCATGGACTGCAGAATGCAGGTTCAAATTGAGATACATCAAATGCACTGAAATGTCTATAAAATACTTTAAGCGTTGAAAAATAACCTCTCGAACTCAAGAGTTTAAAATTAAAGCAAAGTGGTTTTAATTAGACAATACAATATTTTGAGCTATTTACTTTACTTTATTTAATCTGTTATGGTTTATCTTCATGGTCAAGTTGGCTATAAGCATATAGATGAATTGTTTGATTCTATGATTGGCCAAAAATATTATTTTCAAGCAGAGATAATACATGAAGGGTCAAAATGACATAGCTACAATCCATATTTGAGCTATGTTAGAGTATGACAAGAAATGAGGTTTAATCAACATCAGATGGTTCCAATCTGTTGTTATTATTATTATTATTATTATTATTATTATTATATAAAATAATAATAATGATAATACAGTTAAAGCATCATAACCTTTACCCCTAACTACCATAAGACATTATTTGTTTTAAGAGTGTATTAACATAATGTTTAAAAAAACATTAAATATTAATAACAATAAAATGAAAAGGGTTGAAAAAAGTGTAACATCTTATAAATTGTTTAGTTGAGATCTTCCACTTTCCTTTTCCATGTTTAACTTAAATTTGACTTAAAACTGTTTAACAGATGTAAAATATATTTTAACATAGAAACATCTAACAATAATTGAATAATAAATAAGATTTAATGTAAAAAAAAACGATGTCCACTTTTATCACAAAATAAAGTATTAAAAAGCAGATAAAAGCAATCTTAAGCATTCATGTCGAGAGCTTGTTTGGAAACCTTGCACCTTTAAATCACATTTAAGAGCTAAGATACGTCATTATAGGTAAAGCCAGCCATGTTTATATGCCCAATCAGTGTTTCATCAAGCCCCTTCGCCTTAACTTCTGCAAAGGTAATTTCCTGCACCCAGTTCCCTTATTCAGAAAAAAAAGGCTATTTTGTCTAAATGAAGTGTGTCCATGTAGTTCCTGGAGGGCACAGCCATGCACAGATCAGATTCAACAAACATATAACACACTAGATCTCACTAATTAAGGTCCTCTGTTTGTCTGAAGGCAGACTGCTATACATACATACTAGGGTTGCAAAAACTTTGGATACCCATAAAACTAGCTCATAAAACTGAACAAAAACTAAGTTTGCCTATGAAGCATACAAACACCTTTATTACTAGTAAAATCTATTCCCTATGTTTCCTCTAAAATCCCCTAAAATTCTTCCAAATATGTCCCACATAAAGTTGAGAAAGTTTCTACAGTGGGTTTAGTGTGTCCCCATAGCTTTGTTTAGAAGTAGATTTCAGTATGGTAAATGAGTTTGCATTGATTGTTTATAAACAAGCAACTCTTGCAAGTAACCTGCCAAAATTTAGACTAGTTGCTTATCATTATATATGGACATGGTAAAAACAAGATCTTAGGTAATGAAGGAACTTTTTTTTTTTTCAAATCTGGCTCTCAAAAAGAAATTAATGTTCTGAATCAATCCGGGTTTATTTGATTGTTCCTTCAGCTAATATATCTTTAAAGATAACATTTTGTTTTCTCAGTTCACAGCCCCCTTTATGATCCGTAAAGATGCTTTACTACTTTTTTTCATCTGATTATCAAACACATTAAGAACCATAAATTACAGGTTCGTTAAATAACGGCCAGAGAGAAGTTTGTGTTTGTGAAGCGCCCTGCTTTGGAGCTGTCGTGCAGGTCCTAATGAAGCATCTCTGTCAGTTCTGTTTGCTCATGTGCTTGGCAGATGTTCACAGTCTATGTTTGTTCATGTTTCCCCACCAGTTTCAATGAGTTCTCGGTTTGAAAATGATTGGAATGGAAGAACTGTTGTAGTGACTTGGAGGAGAAGAATTGTAGCATGTTGGCTGTACACTATAATAATTTTGATTGCCTCAATGGTTGAGACTGTGCGTCTGGTGACAGTTTTGCATGTATACTCGTGGTCATCTACAGTTGATATTTGTCTGGGAGATTGTGTATAATTGTTTGTGTGGTTGTGTATGAGTGTTTGTTCACACCAGTGACGTGCAGTGCGAGCTAAGGGATTTCCAAAATAAGTTCTTTTTATTTTTTTAATCCTTGTGTTCTACAAAGTCACAATTTCCTTTCATTCTCAGTGCATAACTGAAGATATTTTAAAACTCATGAAGTTACTCTAAGAAACAATACCCTCTCATAGAAAATTAGATTTGTCCCTGCACTGGCTTACTGGCTTACAAAAGCCGTAGAAGGGCATGCATGGACCATGACTAGCCCAAGCATTAGCCAAGTTAACTGTACTTTTAATCTGCTGTCCATGTCATATAAGTCCTGTTTAAAAATTGTACCCAAATACCTTTAATACCAGAATAAAGCTTTATTTGCCGGATATTGTTTTGTACACAATTAATTAGCTTTTTTTTTTTGGTCAAAAAAGTTTTTATGTAGTATAATTCCATTTTTAGTTCTCGGAAAGCATCTCGTTGCTTTTTAAAACTTATGTCATCATTGTTTATTTTCCACCATTTTATTTAGCTTTGAAAAGAGAACCACAAAGTTCCAATATATTCCGTTGTTTAATGGATCAACAATTTTTCTCAATAAATGGAATATGAGAAGGAATATAGAGAATAAAACCAGGACACATGCTTGAGTTTAGTAGAAAACATTAAGTGGGTTTTTAACCAAATATAACACGTGTATCTTGTGCAACTACTGTCTTGAAAACAATGTACTGCTTGCATAGCTTTATGTATGGGCATAAATGGACAACCATGTTATCAAAACCATGATCATAAATGCAGTAAACTTAGATTCATAAGCATTTATGCTTGTTTGCCTGATAGCAACACCCCCACGTATCGGTGGGTATCCCTCCCTCTGCCAGCTCAAAGCTACAGGCCGCCTGTAATTTTATCACCCTTGAACTTCCTTTGTCTTAACCTTGTCTTGCTGCTTCAGCCATGATCATGCTTTAGTTGTCAATTTCCTTCTTTCAAACCTCATTTTTTGAAGCTAGAAGGAAAGTCTGCTTGAAAGCACTCAGATTTGGTAGTTTTTTTTGTGTGGGTCTTCCTACCTGAATCAAAAGTTTCAGTGTCAATGAAGTTGATGAAGAGTTCAACTCAATTGAAGCTATTTTGAATAGTTTAAAACAATCAAAATCATTTTAAACATAGGATGTTGTTTAGCATAAAATCGATAAACAGAATTTCTTTTTAAAACTTTGTAATAAATATTTTTAATTTGCTATAAATTTAACTCTATGTAGAGATGAAACAAATAGACTCTTAACATAGTTATTTCAACACTAGATTTTATTGTGGAGGAGGGGACATGTTTAGGAAATATTTTCGAAAAGATGAAATAAAATTCAAATAATTAACAGCAAACATGATTTTGACTTTCTTTATAAAGATGCTGATTTATTTTTGAAAAATTTCTACTTGTGAATAAGAAATGCATTGTAACTAAAGCCTCATCTTTGTGAAAAATGTGAAAACAAAAACTACGGATTACTATGAAAAGGGTAACTTTTGTGTAGGCTGTCATACCTCAGTACAGCTATTTGTTTTTAAGGCGTTTAAATATAATAAAAAAGCAGTACTCTGCTGATTCCCAAACCTTTCTGGAGATCTGCTTTGAATTTTAGGAGTAGTCAGTGGCCACAAACATAGAATTCATTCAACCCAAAGCATCTCTATTAAATTGAAACAACTGGATGAATTTCTTTGAGTGGCTTACCTCTCCTTTTGGGGTGAGGCTTACAGAGAGTATACCTTTTTCTATGCACTCCAATCAGTTTCAAAAAATTTTTCACATTCAAAGGTAAGACAGAATGCTTGTATTTTAACCTGTTTTCTACAGAACAACATTTATATTGTAGAAACCCATCTAAAAGGTTTTAAGTTGTATTGAATGGCACTTTTTTTAAGTTCCCTTTGCTGCACATTACTGGTCTTCATGCATGCAGATCCTGTCTCACAGACACGACCGCACACTCCTTTGCACATACCTGCACCCTCAAATCCCCACCACCAGCCTCTCTCTCTCCTGTGTGTTGATGAGATACGGTGATTTCTCTTAGGGGAGGCGGCAGTCCATCCTAGTGCAGCCCCGCCTTGCGCCCACCCCACTGCGAATGCACAGGTAACCACTCACCCGGCTCTGACCCACCCTATCGCATCTCCTCTGTCTACTCCTTCATCAACTATCTGTTCACACATTCACTCTCTCACCCTCAAATATCACCTACACAGAGTCATATGCATCTCTTTTAACCAGGAAGGGGCTAATTCCATACAAAATGTTTTGACACTTTGAACAGGAAGCCCAATTGGGAATGGGATGTGTTTAGAAAGAAATGTAACTATTCAATATAATTTCATTCATTCATAACTTAATTATTAATTAATTGATAACCAATTCTTTACTAACTCAAATTAAAGCTGTCATAATGCAGATATTTCTTTCATGAACAGGCATATTTTGGTTAATATTACATACAAACCTAAATAGACAGCCAATCAATTGTTCATCCAGAGTTAACACAATTTTGCCAACCCAATTTTTTTTTCAAAAAGCGGGAGAAATTACCATGACTCAAGTAAAAACCTGCATGTTCATTGTTACAACAATACATGAAACACAGATGAAAAGTGACATAAGTGTTTTAAAATCCTTAAGGATTTATGAAACTCGATTTAACATCAAACGTCTTTAGATTAGACATCAAAAGTGTTTTTTCACATTTCAGGGGATTCACATAATTTGGGGTATTTCAGTGTCAGTGTCTCTTTTCTTTGGTATTTTTAACCAGTGACTTTCCCATATTTGATGCGTCACTGTTCAGAGTTTATTTTTATTTTTAAATCTGGTAAGCAAGCACTGATCCAATCTGCTTATTCTTTCCCATTTAAGTAACTTGATTTTAAACTTTACATTTTTAAGTTTAAAAAAAAGAACATAATACCAGGAAGATAGACACAGACAGTCAGAAAGACACAGGCTAAAAGACAGACAGACGCACAGACACAGAATCACGAGAATCTCATAACCAGGAAGGGGATAATTGCATATAAAATGTATTACCATTTTTTGACAGCGACAAAGAGAAAAGAAAGAGAGACAGAGATAGACAAAAGACAAACACAGACAGACAGAAAGACAGGCAAAATGACAGACAGACAAGACAGAAAGACACACTCACACATATTCCCCTCCCACACCCATCCCAGAGTGTGCTTTGACACCCCAATGAAAGAATCTGACGTCAAATTAAAGTTACTGCCTAGTGAAATTCTTTGAAATAATTATTTGATTATTCTGTCTTCAAGTAAATAATCCATTTCATTCATGGTTTCTACAATTAAATGTAGAAAACGCTGAAAAGTAGAACAGCAGTGCTTCTGTAAAACTGTTCTAATTTATGTACAACTTTATTGCTGACATGCATTTACACAACATAAATACATACCTGAAAGTATTAATGAGGTGTTTGTTAAGTTTATATAGCATATGGCTCAGTGCAAGGTGA
The DNA here is from genome assembly GCA_900490495.1 of Danionella dracula. NCBI lineage: Eukaryota > Metazoa > Chordata > Actinopteri > Cypriniformes > Danionidae > Danionella > Danionella dracula. The sequence continues at coordinate 3,311,686 of UELW01000039.1, read as the reverse complement.
CAGACCTCTCTTCACAACCATTTTCATTTATACCTACATTTTTACCACAGCTCTCTGAATCCAATGATGCTGAATTCTGGGAAATCTCCGTATCTTTTTCCGCGGCCACCTGACAGTGTCAGTAGTGGGTTATCAGCATGCATGAAATCCCGGATGAGTGTGAATGTATGACAGTGTTTTTGTTTCAAAAGCTTCCAGTGATTTAGATTTGGATAGACTTGTGTTTGCTTTTCAGTTGTTAGATATGCCAGTTTAATGTTGCAATAATGTTTTTCCCCCGGAGTGAATGAAGCAATGAAAGGTCTGATGAAAATGAGTGGATGCTTTTTGTGGTTTAGACTCTTCTGCTGAGGTGTAGAGAGGTACTTTGCAACCATGTAAAAGTGACAAAACCACATTTTGATTTCACCAACCTCAGAAGAGCAATGGTTCTAGATGAAAGGGAATACCATCAGAGTAGCAGTTCTGACAGAGATGCATCCTTCTGTTTTCATCCCCACTTGTCTTTGTTTAGTGTGGCAGCCAGTTCCAAACCCTCTGTTAACCAACTCTACAAATCCATATTCAATCTCAACCATTAAATTGTGATTGAGAAGAGAAACCTACTGCACCAAAACTAAGTCAGACTGACTTATGTTAGCAAAGATAACTACTTTGCTAATGTAACAGTCTGGAACCAATTCAAATTCTTTAGTATAAATATGTAAAAGCTATTGGACTTTGAAGTGAGGTCAAAACAATGAATATGAAAATCAGGTGAGTATGTTTGGAATGGTAAAAGATTTAAGCAACAAATACCAAAACTCTAATGTTGTTGAGAGTTGTTGTTCACTAGCCTAAACTTGAACTCCAATGTTTCCACCCTAAAACAGACTTCAATGAAAAGGACTGATGATGATGATGATACACTCACTGAACTTGATTTAGATAAAAAATGAGCTGAAAATGCTTTGGCTCTGCACCACTCGTCTGTAGGTAAGATTAGAGATTAAGAGCTAAATAAAACAAGTGTCTTCATTATTTGTGATTCTAAGATCTTTTAGGTACACATTGACAGTTTTCACACTGTCAAGGGTTGACATCATTCAACATTATATAAGTATACTGCAAGGGCACACGATGGAATTACCCAACTGTATTATTATTGGAAATGCAACTTCATCCGAATTTTAGCAAAGAAATATTTGAACCAAATTTGAACCAATAGTATTCTACCAGACCTAAAACATTTTTTCTGGGAATGTGTGTATAAATTGATGAAATCTCACTCCTTCAACACAAATAGCATTTTCTCTAGGTTTCAAACAGGTTTTTTTTTAGCATTTCCCTCAGCAGACCAATGGCATTTAGATCCAGATAGTGTGTACGAAATTAGAGCCCTAATCCCTGGTTGAAATATTTTAAGTGGTGCTTAAGTTGCTATCTTAATGTAGGATGAAACGTGTGTGTAAATACATAGAATCTATTCCCATGATGCACAAATAACACAATTATATAAAAAGTTGATTGAAAAATTCACTTGACTTATATTTATTTATATATTATCAATCTATCTGTTTAAAAATTATATACAGATACATTTTGATGCCTATCAATTTTTTATTTAAATTTAATGCCAATTTTAGGTTGAGATCCTTCTAGGTTTTTAGGATGTTGACAGACTAAGTTTTGGGAACAGCGTATGAAGACATCTTCCATTAATGAGTTCTCCAGGCTCCCCTAGTACACTTTAATTAATTTAATAACTATTCATCTGTAACTAGGGCTAATTTCTTGAGTTTAATCTCGGGAAGCTGTTCCAAGCCTATAAATAAGTTCATCAAGACCCATTATTTATGATTCATATAATCAAAGTTTCATTAAAATTTGTATACTAATCATTTCAATACATTAAACAGTTTTCAAGTAGCAATTGATTTTATGAGCGTTACATATTTCTGAAATATCTCATGATATTTCAAAAAAAATTTGCACACACCTCTTTGCCCACACAAGAAATGTGTTGTTGTTATACCTTTTACTGATGGCTAAATATTGACTTTTTATACAATGACAGCATACTTTTACAATTACTCTACATCTATTAATACACATTTACTTTTACTCCAGATACACATCAATTAGATCGATCAAGAGTAAGCAATGAACATAAATGTTTAAAAACATTTTAAATAATTAAAAAGTAAACCTATAACTTTTAAAGTTTTACATTTAATCAATCAAAATCGAAAACGCTCACACAACGTGTAATAAACACAAAAAAGTTTTAATCATCATTCTATTTTTGTAAGTTGTGAGGTTTTACATCACATCTCGAGAAAAGCTTGTTATGTAATTATCAGATTTATTTGAGATGTGGGTCTTCTGAGCCGAGTAACTCTCTTTGATCAAGTTTCCTCCTTCATACAGCCTATCCGGACACAATCATGCTAAACACTTCTATTGAAGAGCAATTAAATGAACTAGATATCAACCGGCTTGAAGGTGTGAAAACTACCCAACATTTGATAAGTGAATGACACTGTTTTCTTAGCACTGTTTGTATATACTTTTATGTTATATGGACAAGTTTTATTTTAATTGTAGTGCTCAACCACATTTATTGACCAAGTTTCATTTGTTTACAAAATATAAAATACAGTTACCTTGGTCTTTGTGGGCTCTGTATAGCATATTTGTGTGAAACACAAGCTTTTAGATATGAATCTGTATTTTAATTGGAAAATTTTGTAAAATATAACTGTCTCTACACACTTTGTAAAAGGTCAGCAGCATAGATTCTGATGGTTACATCATCTCATTTTTTCTGGATGTGTATTCTCAAAGTTGTGGATTACAAGGAGATCTGGAGTTATTTAACCAACAAGATTCTTTGGCAGCAAGCAGAATGTTGGAGCCTCTGCAACAGCCAGTAAACCTCCTTTTTATAGTTGAGTGCTTATTTTGCGGGTCGGTCAGTTTGAGGTGTTTTCCAAACATTTCATGATCGTGCAAATCCTCTGGATGTAGTAGATCTATGGCATTTATGGTTAGCCACGATTACTGTCTCGAAGATCTGGGGTGTAGACATGCTGAGGCGGCAATTGAGGGCTCAGACTGTGTTAATTGCACCGCTCTGATGGGTAGCGCACTTAAATCGAGGTTGACATACTTTCAGGCCGCAACTCCTGCTCGAAAGAGTCAGCGAGTGCACCTTTCTATCGATTTCATGAGTCGAGTGGAGTCGGCTCGCAAATTCCAGGCCTTACCTCCTGTATTTTCCACAGTAAGCCTACTAGGCCGCATGATGTCTACCCTGTATGCTGCTCCGAGGTCGAGCCTGAATGTCAAGGTAGGTCTCCACCTAGGCTCCCTTTGAACCCCAACTCAAAGTCCGCTAGGCCACGGCCCCGCTATGGGAACTACCCATTATGTCCCCTTGGCTCATACATGCTATCCGGCATGGCTATTGACTGCAATTCGCTGTAAGGCCGCCCAGGTTAAACGGGGTTCCTAAGACAATATTTCGTCCAGGTGAAGGCAATACACTGGGATGACACGAGTTAACGGTCAGATTCCTCAGAGGACCCAGAAAGGTTAGACCATCTCCGTTCCTGTCAATTAATACAGCGCTCCTGGTTGGTTTAGCAGGAGATCAAAAATAACCCCGTTCCCTGAACAGTCCACAACCGCAATGTGGTGACTAATTCTCTGGTTGCCTAGGGGGTGTGTACGCCTCCAATCTTCACAACATCATATACATACATATATGGTTACACATCTACGCTGCTGCCTTTTGCAAAGTCTGTGGAGAGAGTTAGGCACCCCTAACGGTGCTTCCATTGTCGTCACCAACATGCATCTCTGTTCCCTACTCGAGGAATGGGGGTTACGCAAGTAACAATAGATATAATAGTGTTATATGTTAAACAAACAAATTTAATTTGACTTGTAGACCCAAAACAACCTTAAACAACCAAAATGTATTTCACATAATTTTAAATAAACAGTTAACTTGGCATTTGTGAACTCTAAGTTAGAACCGGCCACACTGCTAAAACAGTTGCATGTACGCCTGCTCAGTTAAACTATATTTAAGGGCTATCAGATTCTGTAGTGGCAGCTTTTGTTTTAAAGGTGTAACACAAAAGTAGCCAAATGCTCTGGTTTGCAATACCCCAATTGCAGGAATATTAATTCTCTCTGTGATTAGAGATATGTTTTTGTAACTCAAACAAAAAAATCTGCAAATATATATATATATATATATATATTTTTTTTTTTTTTTTTCTAAAAATCGTTTAGCAGTCTAACTAGTTTGTGAGAAGTTACCCTCGTACAATTCCTTTCTGGTAGGTAATAGTTTTCTTGTAGGCTGTTGACCTTTGTATGGAAAGTAACAATGGGATTCTGGGAGTTCCAAAAATGACATACAATCACTTGGCTGCTCTTTAAAGGGTTAATTTAGCTTTTGTTCCTTTTGTACCCTATAAAATATGCAATACTGTTAAGATTAATAGCCCTGGACCTAGACCCTTAAAATTAAAATTAAAAATCCACATTTTATTATTTAATCAGAGTTAACTGGGTAATTTCCACCATGAGGTAGTGTGAGAAATCAACAAACACATTTGTGAAAATGATCTTCTCACCTTACCTGCTAATTTGTAAGGCTTTTGCTCATGAAGGTTTTGCTCATACATGCAAAAAAAAAACATTATGGGAAACCATAGAAGCATGACAATACAACACTGAAAGTGGTAATGGACTGGATGTTTTTGTTTTTTTGCTTTGTGCTATTCATGAATGTCCAGTTTTACAGATATAGCAGGCTGTATATTAACATGAAAAAAAAACCTACGCATTTAATTAGAAAATATCTACTTGGTCTACAATTATTGTCTTTTTGTTTGTTTCCATTTGAGTCAAATTTTTGCTCCTTGAAATATCTTCCCTCTGTATCTTTCAATTCTTGTGGCACTCTTCAACTACAAATACACCAACACAAGTTTAGCGTAGCGGCTATTTTAGGGTAATATTTTAAATGAAAATATACGTTGAAGAAAGCATGATTATAGACAGTGGTGAAAACTTACAGGTCATTTAAAATGTCCTCTTGTGTGAGCTGAAGTAACTATGTTTTAAAACTATTAAATTACAGGGCCTAGAGTTGGGGAAGCTCTCAATTTGCTGTTAAATCTTGGAAAACAGTATACATGTAGCATTTAGGGGTACATATCTGAATATACTGTATACATACAGTTTATCTGTTTGCTCTACGTAAATCAAGATAAACATTTACAGAATGAGACAATTTTTTAGATTAAGTAACAAGTACAGAAATCTCCACATAAGTATACAAATAATAGTAACTAATGTATACTAATGTATTTTTCATGTTTTTAATTTCCAAGTATTAAATTAGACCATTTTGTTCCCCTCTCCCCTGCTTCAATTCAATGTATTTAGAATACATGGTTTGAGGTAAAAAAAAAAATCCAGTAGGTTATCACATTTCATAATACTAATGTAAATGTAATTTATCAAGAAACAGTCAGTGTTTATTTTGAACAGTATATTGTTTCAATAAAAATAAATCTAATGAGATTATATATAGTAGCCCTGGCATGAATTATGAAATAATGCTCAAATGTTATTAGTATTGTCTGAGGAGAGAGAGGAACACTGGGGGAGCCACTAGTACTTTTTGTCCTCCTCTTTCTGCACATCAACATGCATATTTAAATGTCCAGGACATTAAAAAGACAGCAAAAAAACCTAAAAACAACTGTTAGTTAAGAAAGGAGGCCTATATGGAATGCAAAATTATTAAAATATAACAAGACAAAAAGCTAGCATCGTCCAGTAACACAACAATGGTACATGACACCTGGGCATTAGATAAAAAACAGAGGTCAATAACAGCATTTTATTTTAAAATGAAAAACATTTAATTTATGAGGCAAAATTTCAATGAGATGATACATATGAAATGCTGCAACCCCTTTAAAACATAATCAGCAGTATTTAAAACTCAACCGAAGACAGCCGAGTCACTGTGCCCCTCTGATCTTCTGCAGTTCGTCCTCACAGTAACTCAAGTGAATCAACAACAAGATTAATTTTCCTCCTCATCCCCCAATCTTCATTTTCTTCGTTTTGGTCCCTCTTTTCCTAAGTTTCTGTGGATATAACTCATTCAGCTGATGTCCTGTTTTACTCCTCCTTGTCACTCCTCCAATCCTTTACCCCCCCCCCCCATTATTTACTTTGATCTTCCTGGGTTATCGATCTGTTAATTCATCTCCTTTTCATTCCATTAAATTGTTTTGCGGGTTCCTGCTCTCCATCCATTCATCCCTCCTTGCCTGCCCTCTCTTTTCTTCTCCTCTCCTCCCTTTTCTGTCTGTCTCGCTAGGAAATGCAGCTTTCCGCCTTGGGTTCAGCAGACCCCGGTGTGAGTTATGGAGGAGAACTGACCAGCACTTCTGGCTCTGCAGGAGTACCCCTCTTGGACAAATCCTCAAGTCGATCCCCTCAGAACGGAGTAGTGTCCTTCCCAGTAGTTCCCCCTCCTCAGTCTCTTCCCAATGCAACACTCGGGCCAAGAGAAGAGCTCTCCGACAACCAAAAGTCATCAACGGCAATGAAGCAAAATTTGGTGGGGGAGCAGGTCAATAACACTGACCAAATACAAGATAATCTTTAGGAATTCAGATGCTAAAGAATTCTGCAGTTTTTTCAGTTCATTATACTGAGGACAAATGGGAGGTGGGACACAACATCACTTAATATCCAAAATAAAGGGCTCTCCATGGGATCTGAAATCCCATTCTGAACATTTTTAGAGCTTAAACCCCCCAGGACAAAACCTCATACTCATACCTCAACTCGATTATCCAATCCTCTGTAAGATTCAGGTTTTGGGTTTTTTGCCTGAACTCCCTAATGAAGTGTAAAACCTAGTAAGTTGGGAAAGAACTGGAATGATAGGCAAACAAACTATACATCTGTCAAATGTGACCCATGCATTTACATAACAGGCTCGTCATGTTGTCTGACTTCTCTAGTGCCTTTTTGTAACCTTTGACAGGGTCTTCATAAAATTGTTCAATTCATGGAAAGATTGCACTCTCTTTGTGAGCTCATTTTAGAAGGATGTTGTTCTTCTCTTTCAAAGTGCTTACAAGGGCTTTGGATAACTAGGGTTTTTGTGGACAGTGTCTGGAAATACTCAAGATCATTCTGTTCCCTCATCAAACTGAACGTGTGCAATGCTTTCTCTTCTCAATCTCAGAACCTACATGTTTTTAACTGGTGCTATGAATACTGTGTCACATGTCACTTTCACCTGCCATTCTGCCATGGTCTTAAATGTTTACATACTGTATGTCTTTGTCTACATGTGCAGGTCGAGTTGGATGTGTCCAGCATGAATGTGAGGTGATTTCTGTGAGCTTAATTTTTCAAGGTTAGGTAAAGGCTGTAATTGATGGATTTTATGTTAAATAGAAGAACTTAAAATGACTGAGAGCTTGGGAGAAATGAGTTGTGTGGTTGCATATGTTCAGTAGGCAAATGGATTCGGATTGTAAAATTTTTTTATGGACATTCAGCTGAAAAAGCTTTTGCTAAGGTTTTGCAAATTGGATTTTTGCCAACTGAATTGTGATTTCAATGGCTTCCACCAAATACTGACGAATAAGACCAAAAATGTGAAATAAAATTTAAATAGTGAATTCCAGTTTACAATGAGAGTATGGAAAAAGGGCTGCCTCTTTTGTCAGCAAAGGTGTTCATCCTAACTGAGATTTATTTTAAAAAGGTAAACATACAATAATAGTGAAGGTGTCTTTACATTGTAAAATAAAATAACAATAATGGTTATAATAATAAAGATAATGATAATATGAAATAATAATAAAATATTGCATCTTTTCCAACTGCTCTTTTTCCACAGGCTTCTATTAAACCTATATTTACAATCATTTTAAACCTAAAACTGTTAAAAAACAGTAAGACATTGTAAAAGAAACAAACATTCTCATATTGTAACATTTCATATTTCAACAATTATGTTTAAGCAAACATTTTAAATCCCAATTTACTTTTATTTTAAGGTATGTGTCTATAAAATAAAAAAAAAATCTACTAAAAATAAAAACTAGACTTTTTTACCGTGCACGTGGTCTTAGGAGTAAAAAATGTGGCATCTTGCTGTTTAACTAAAAGGGTCCATTTTGACCTAAATGTTGATGCCTCAAAATTGCTTACTTGATTATCACATCTCTGTTCTGCACAGACATTTTGCAAGTTTCGCAAATTTGTCACGTCACTACCAGTTTACATTGATTGTATTCCCCATTTTACTTTAAGATTCATAACTAACCATTCTCACCTCTTCTGTCTCTTTTCATTAACTTAAAGTCATACATTAGGAATTCAATTCATGCTGTTTCGTCATACATAATTGATGATTTGTCATAACACGCACACCAAAACAGAAGACCTGCAAGTACTGTACATGAGAAGATTAGAATTGTAACCGCACATAAAAATTACAGAGCTGTATTTTAATTTACAAAGAGTGGGAAGGCATTGCTGAGGAGAATGGATCGATTGCAAGTTTAGAGCTTTTAGGGCTATCTTTAAGTGACTTCAAAATCGTTTAGTAATAATGATCAAGCCACTTTGTTACTGTCCCATGAGCAGTTGAGAAAATCTGGGATGACAGGGTTAGCGGCTTATAATCATGCCATGAATATACCTCAGACGTAGATATGAATGACTCAGGTAACCTATCAATTGTCTCAGTTTAATGCATATGAACACAATGACGTACCTATCAAGTCAAAAACTACCAGTTTTATAGGTCAGTCCAGTTTCTCTGAGATTAGAAACAGTGATTGGTCAGCGGCTCATCAAGCACCTCTTTTCCCTGCATCTGCAGCCAGAAACAAAGCTTCATGGAGGACAATCTGGAACCTAACTGGAGGCCTCACCTAGGACATTCTTCAGGTTGGCCAAGGCTAAACTCCAGGGCGGTGTCACGCGATTCGGTTGGTTGACAGAGGGGGAACTGAGGCTTTGTCTCAGTGCCAGAGCCAATCCAAAGAAACAATTGTAGGTTCCCACCCTGTGACGTGCCCTCTCTCTCTCTTTCTCTCTCTCTCTGAGAAAGTTTGATATGATGACCGCCTGTCGGGTGGCACCTTCACGCCTCTGATGACCTCTTGACGTCACGTTGCAGTGCAGGGGTTGGATAAGTGAGCTGTGGAGGTTCTGTGCATCAGATCAATCTCAAAGGTGCTGTTTTTTAGGCTCTTTATAACTACATGTACAGTAGGCTATTGAACAATCCTCTGCTCTCATTTTGATCGCCATGTACCACATCCGCTTTGCCTGTCATGCCTGCCTGTCCCAATCATATATTTTAATTTGGGGGAACTTAAAATGCACAGCCGTTTCTTTTTATTCTCTAAAGATGCTGGCTTGTCCTTCAGCAGCCATCAAAAGAGGCTGGAACTTTTTCTTTCCTGGTGGTTTTCTATTTTCTGGACTGAATCTTCATATTTACATGCTGGTAATGTGAGATAAGGACTGGAAAGTCAGGAAGTATCTTTCGATCTGTGATGTTCTATCCTTCACAAAATTCTTCGATGTGTTATTTTACCTGCTCTCCCTCCACACCCTTTGCCTAAAGATTCCTGGATCTTCATCAAAACTCTTGTATGGGAAAGAAAGATGGATTCTTTTGCGTTATAACTCTTTGGTTTTTGCTGGAGTTCTTGATTTAATCAACAATACCACTTGGATGTGGATTTGTGTTATTTAAAAATGTGACAGTCGCACGCTTGTGGGATTGTGGTTTGTTTTGTGAAGCAAAGCCGAGTTGCTGTTTTCTCTGAACTTAATTTCCTTGCTAAGATGCTATTGCTAGGCAACACAAGACATTTCTCAGCTTCCTTTTTAAACCCATAGAGAAACAGGAGCTTAATGATCTTGCAGGTCGAATAATATTGTGATTGACTGTGTATATATAGTTATTTGTACAGTTTTTGTGTATATACTTAATGTGTGGATGGTCATAGAATACAAATACAAATATAAATATATATATATATATATATATGTATTGTATATAAGATATGTTTGTACTTTATATGCAGTGTACAGAATGGTCTTTTGAACAAATTTCCCTGTTCTCCATAATGTGAATAAGGAAAATACTAAGAAACTTACATTTAATTGAGTGAAAAAACTCACTTTGGAGACTTGGGTCCTCACAGCACTTTTGTTCAGGCTGATTATGGACAGTCTGAGGCCTACAACGCACTGGAGTGAATCCGCCACATGGTGTGCCAATATGCTTGCACTCATTTTCACACTGATTGGGGTGTTTCTTATTGTTCTGGGTGACCAAGCAATTCTTGTACATAAATATAGACTTAATACCTTCTGTTTGTATGCATATCTTTCCAGACACCTGCCAATTTTTGCAGCTCTCGCATAACCTCTTGCTTTCAATCTTGATACAGTGGTGTCAGTTGGTTTTTTGAAGGCAGGTTTTGTGAGATGATGTTCTCATTTTACTGCTGAGCTTTTGTATAGCCTGATGCTTTACTCCTTCGTTACTTGCTAAGCTACTCTTCCATGCAAGTGATTGTTTCTTTGTCCCCTGTGAATGGAGTTCCCATGATGTGCCTCTTTTTAATACATTTTAGTTGATCTTCGTCAGCCGTATAAGCCAATCACAGTCATCTTTCTTGACAAGCCATAAGCCCCACCCCTGAATTTCCATTTTAAAAAGGGCATACACTTGGGAATTTAATTTCTTTTTGTATATATAATATATTAACAGAATGAATGAGTGTATTGCCAATGTTTTGGGATTTGTCATGGATGTTGATATTCTGGTTATTCAATTATGATTATTGTTGGTATTATGGTATAATGACTGATGTTATCATTTCTTTATCATTTAGTTTATTCAACGCTGTTCAAAAAAGTTATTTCTTTTGGAATAAATCTGAATTTATATTTTTTGGGGTGGGCTAATTCTAGAAATGAAATTAATTGAGGAGATGATTAAAGAAATAAATTCGTATTGAAATTTTGTTCTGTGTTTATTATACGAGGTCTATCCATCTATCTATCTATCTATCTATCTATCTATCTATCTATCTATCTATCTATCTATCTATCTATCTATCTATCTATCTATCTATCTATCTATCTATCTGTCTATCTATCTCTCTCACACACACACACTCTCTCACTATCTCTCTCTCTCTCTCTCTCTCTCCCTCTCTCTCTCTTTCTCTTTCTTTCTTTGTTTTTGTACCAAACAAGTCAATCCAACCAAGCTCTTGTGAATCTATTTATCTACTCCTTTATCTTGCCAATTTTACCTGATGGCTTACTTACACACTTACACACCTATCTATCTACCTGCTAACTCATGCTCAAAAATCTTTGATAATGCTTTCAAAAGTATATTAAGTATATTCATTTAGTCATATTTTTCTTTTACAGTTTTTCTCAGTCGCTTTAATACAATTCTCAGATCAGAATTGAAGTTTGCAAATATGTGTGTGCATTTTTCAAAACAATTTGTACAAACAGCAAAACACTATGGATTTCGTGCAAAAGCCTGTAACTTGCTCAAAATCTTCAGTTCATCTCTCAAAACTAAGTCTTTATGTCATTAAACATGTCAGTGCCATCAGAATGTCAAGTCCTTGTGTCATTGTCTACGAACAAGACAGTCAAATTACTTAGTCATGTTGTCAATATAACTGTGTACTTTAGAGGGAGGTTCTGATGTAAACTATGGCTTAAGTTTTGATGACAATTATTGTAAAATGTAAGTTACACCTTTTTGTTTGATTGCAAGAGACTGGACAAGATTCACATTTACACTTTTATTGTTTATATTGTAATTTGTTGACAGACCATGTCATACCAACATAGAAAAAACCCACTGCAAACAGTAACACAAAGGGAAAAAAAGATAGGACAATATTCTGTACAACAGTACAGGCAGTGCAGTAGGAATTGGTGTGGTCTTCCTACACCTCTTGTCGTTCCTGTATGTTAGGCCACAAATTCTCATCCACATCACAACGAATATCCTCTCTTGCAATGCCGCGTGGAAAGAATCTTTTAGAGTGTCTTATCCAGCTTCTGCAGGCGTCTGCTGTGATGTCATCACACGCTGCATCCATGGCAGCCAGGAGGGTCATTTGTGTATGTGGCTGGCGATCTTAAACTTTCCATTCCAGTTTTAATCACATAGGACACAGAACATCTCCAGGGCACGAGGTGGGCCTTCCTCCCGGAGCGGACAGTAAGCCAATCTCACCTGCCACTGCCTCGCTTCCGGGGTTGGGCAACCCCTGGGCCCCTTACAACACTTGCAAGGACACACTACATTTAGGCCTGGAGGGCTAGTCTCTCTGTCTAAATCTTGGTGGGAGGAGGCTGCAGATCTGTGGCACCTCCCACAATATACGACGGAGAAGGCTACCCTCATTTTAAATACACATTAGATATGTAGGGCGGGGGGTGGTGCCTGGACGTCATCTGCCAAACGACGGTGACTCTCCAGGACACCATTCCCTCTTTTATTGCATTTTATCTCTCCAACACACCCACATATCCCTGCATTACATGACAACTGGGAGCAGATGTTGGGGAATGGGTGGACGACTGCCCCCGTCTTCCCTCTTGGGGGGTAAGGGCCCACCATCGCGGGGGTGTGGGTGGCTGCGGGGGTGGGTGCGGGCTGCAGGTGAGCGGCTGGCTACTGCGCGGGACTGGAAGACTGAATGAGTGGGTAGATGGATGGATAGATGATTGGATGACTGGATGGGGTTGATTTAGTGGGGGGGGGGGGTTGATGGTAGGGGTGTGCGTGGGGTTAGGTTTGGGGGGCTGCTGGTAGGGGTTAGTGTGTGTTGGGGGACTGCTGGTTGATGTGTGCATGGGGTCGGGGTATGGCCGGGGGGTGGTCCTGCTGCGTCTGGAGTGGTGTCCCTACCCGCCCCCTTCTGGTCCCTTGGCCGTCCTCCCTTTTTCCTGGCGGGTCCACGGAGGTGCCCGGGACTGGGGGCCTACCGCGGGGGGATGTGGGCATGGCGGTGCTTGTGGGTGGGGCCTCCCAGTCTCTGCCCGCACTGTCAGGGGCTGCATTCCCGCCTAGCTTTGGGCTGGTCGACCTCCTGCTGCAGCGGGCCCACTGGGGCCCCGGGCATTGCTCTCTGGGGTTGCCGACTTTACCAGGGGAGGTGGGGCGGGTCCGGCTCCGGGTCCCAGGCCCCAAAACTTGTCGTTCTGTGAGGGGTGGGCTGGATCATTGGGTAGTTCCTGACCATATATGGGACTTGGCCCGAGGCAGATCCCACATTTCATTTGGGACATAGAAGGTTAGTCACGACACCTGGGATGTTTGGTCGCTGTTAGATGCTTGAGGTTTAGGTCACCTGTCCTGTAACACTCAATTACTTATGTGTATGTGTGTATATATGTGTATGTGTATTTTTTATTATTAATATTCTTCTGCATGTTTATCTGCATGTATGTATGTATGTATGTATATTTATATTTGTATGCATATCTGTAGAAAGATGCGAACTACTTGGATGTACTAAGGTAGGTATCTAATATTATTTATTTTACTTATTCTCATTTTCAACTCAATCTTGACTCCTTCCCCCACAATTACCTCTCACCTTCTCTTTCCCCCTCCAAAACTTCTCTATCTCTGTTTCCCCCTCAATTACTTCTCTCCTCTTTCCCCTTTTTTTTATTTAACACCGTCCTGTCCTGATGTATGTTTATATGATTGATTAATGTAATTATTGTGATGAATGCGAATGAAATAAATTAAAAGCTTCTATCCAGAGGAATAATCAATATATAATATCTTCAATTCTCTGGAAAGAGCAAAACTGACCAACTCATACGAAGCACCTCCCTTCTCATGGGGCTGCTTTGAAGTAGGACAGGACAGGTAAAAAAAATAAAAATAAATAAATAAATAAACTTTCCATCTCCATGCTGAGAAAAATTCCTCAATAGGGTTAAGGAATGGAGAGTAGGGTGAAATGAACTCCATCCGCATCCTGTTGTGGGCTGCAAACCATTGCCTGATGATGTTGGAGTGATGAAAACTCACATTGTCCCAAACTATCACATACGTTGGCAGGTGATGTCCACTCTGACCCCTCTCTTCTTCAGGGATGAGATCTCTGTGGAGAGTTTCTAGAAAGGTTATAAGATGTGTTCTGTGTTGTATGGACCTATTATGGAAATATGAGTAAGCACACCATTGTCACAGATGGCAGCACCCATGGTTATGTTCCCGCCCCGTTGGCCTGGCACATCAACTGTAGCCCTGTGGCCGATGATATTTCGGCTACGCCTTCTGCATTTTGTTACGTTGAAGCCAGCCTCATCCATGTAGATGAAACTGTGCAGCTGTTCACTTGCTTCCAGTTCCATCATAAACTATATACAGAAGACACAAAATGAGTTTTATGAATTACAAGAATTTTCATTTTGGCCAAGATAGAGTTACATCAAATGTATAAATCCCATATTGCATTACTTTTCTACAGCCATAGCAAATGTGTAAAGATTTGTGTATTGTGTAAAAACAGGCTTACTGTAATGTATGATATACATAGTGTTTACTGTGCAGTACAGTTGCTGCATGTCCATGCATGTTTTACCTGTACATACTGGTAGCGTAGTTCCTTCACTCTTTCACCATTTCTTTCAAATGGAACAGCGTAAAGCTGCTTCATTTTCATCTGGTGTCCTTTCAGCACTCTGTCAATGGTTGAGATGCTGACTGTTTGGATATTTGCAAATATGTTGTTGTCCTCTATAATGGCACTCTTTATCTCCCTTAGTCTTATCGCATTGTTTTCTACAACAATGGTTGTAGGGGCCCTCTGCCGCCCCTGTGAAGTTGTCTTGCAGTCCTATGTGGAAAAGATACCGTAATGCAAAATACAAAATTCAGGAAGATAAAATGTCACTGTATAAAATGTAGGCCTACTTACAGTACTTACTGAATATTGCAAAAAGCTTTACATATTGTAAACATACTGTAATATTGTATGAAGCATTACAGAACAGTTCATATTTTAGATTACATACCTGTTCTCTCGACGAAAGGTCTGAATGATTGAGGACACAGATGTTCTCCCAACATTTGGCTGCACCCTTCTACCAGCCTCAACCATTGTGAGCCCATGGTTGACAACATGGTCTACAAGTGTGGCTCTTATCTCATTAGGAACACGTACATGTCTTCGGCCTCTTCCTCGGTTTTGCCTCCTAACTCCTCCACCACGCAGCATCACTCCTCTTCCTCTTCTTCTTCTCTCTGGCTGTTGACCCCGTCCAATTCCTTGTCCTTCCATTGTCAGACATAGAACATTGTGTTGTGCTTCAGCCATATACAGTATATACTTGCCCATAGATTGTCAATGAGATGCACCTTTGTTAGAGGAAGTCAAGTCACCTGAGAGCAATTTACCAATTCAGGACATATTTAGAAAAAAACATATAATGGAGATGTATAGAAATATGTTTGTCCCATTATGACAACTTGGTCAACCATTTTGCAGTTAATGACTTATACGATGAACTAATGACTTGGTGTTTTGAGGAGTAAGACTATTGCACAGTGAACTATATAATACATTTTGATCAACATGACATAAACAATTGATAATGTAGCAAAGAGCAGAGAATTGTACATAATCATTTGCATGGATGTATCAAAGCAATTGCAACTTGTTCAAAGAAGTGAGAAACTGCTTATATGATGTGCACAAGTGACATCATGATGTGAAGATTGAACAAATAGTTTTGAGATTTTCATTCTGATCTGAGAATTGTACTAAAGCGAGAAAAACTGTAACACATATTTTGAAACATCTACACATCACTCTTGACATCACAATTCATAATTATCAATTGTTTACCAATTTCACAACTTTTGAGCTAAACATATTTTCTGTAGAGTTAGATAAATGAGACAATGTTTTGAATGCAGGTTACAAATCTTTATGTTCACAGAGCCCAGAATATTGGGCTATGCGGTCTCGCGAGAGGTTGTAACTTCAGCAACTGTCGCGATACTTTCAGTGGCCGCTGAACTGGTGGGAGGGGAAAAATGGCCGCTAGCGAAGAAACTGTCAGTATGAGCACCGATAAAAACACAAACATTACCTCTTTGAAATGTGACAGCTGACCCGAAACGACACCTGCACACACACCGACTCCCTAACGAATGGGTGTCGCAACTGGTGGAGGGGGAGGTCAGGAACGACAGCGTTTGCGTTTCAGGTTTTATTTGGGGGAATTAGTTGAGTTAGCTAACCTGCTAACATTAGCCGCGCGCTAAACTGGAGCTGAACGAAGCGGATCCAGAACAACTGACTTGAAAACAAACCAAGCGGAATCATTGTCACTTCTAGAATGAGTGGAGCGGGACAGGACAGCGAGCCCGAGGCAAAAGTGCTGCATATTAAACGGCTTTACAGGTAAGAGCATTTGATAAGAGCTAGATTACTGTCAAACTACGTTAGTATCATATGATTGACTCATTTTAACTGGGAGTGATATTAAAGTGGGGAGCCCTGTCTGAGTTTGTATTTGGAGACAAAATATAACGTTACATATATATTTTTATTAAACGTAAATCTTGGCATCGGATGATATGTGTTATTAATATGACATTTCAAATCTGTTCATTGTTATTTTGTTTTGTGAAGGTCTGTGGTTGAAACGGTGCATAAATTGGACATAATTATCAGCTGCAAGTCCTCATACAGGGAGGTCTTCAAACCAGAGAACATCAGCCTGAGGAACAAGTAATAAAAAAAAACGATTCCGTAAAACAAATTAATTCCACTGTTTCATCTCGTAATTCATTGTTCCAAATGTTTGGTTTAAATAAATTAGCAAACTAGCTTGGAATTTATTATTTCAATCTCTTTTTTTTAATGTTTTTGTTTAACCAGATTGCGAGAACTATGTGTTAAGTTGATGTTCCTGCATCCTGTGGATTATGGACGGAAGGCAGAAGAGCTGCTGTGGAGAAAGGTCTACTATGAAGTTATTCAGGTCATCAAGACCAACAAAAAGGTATTGTCACTTAACCCTGCATATGTTCAAAGGGCTGGTATGGTTATTTTCAGGCCAGAATATACTGTGCTCTTACATGAGTTGATTGATTGCCCTGGGTTTGATATATAATAATTATGCCTTCAATTTATGTAACACTTGCTCAAAAACGCTTTAAAATTTAAAGAGCATTATTTATTCACTCCTCATTCACACACTAGTAGTGATAAGCTATCTTGGTATGGACCTGGACCATCCCGGGGATCGAACCTCCAGCCTTCTGGTTACAAGGCGACCAACATCACCGCTGCGTAACCTTTATACCCCGATATGTTTCTAATATATAGGTTGAGGATGGGATTGTGTTAAAGCACCTCAAGCTACACAAAGTAATCTGACTTGAAGATACACCAGGAACTTGAAATAAGGAACATTAATGGCTTTTGCATTTGTGATTTTGATTAAATTCTGGTTTTCTTTCTCCAGCATATTCATAGTCGTAGTGCTCTGGAGTGTGCCTACAGGACCCATCTGATCGCTGGGGTTGGCTTTTTCCAGCACCTGCTCCTCTACATTCAGTCCCATTATCAGCTGGAGTTACAGGACTGCATAGACTGGACACATGTCACAGATCCACTTATTGGTGAGACCAGCTCAGTCTTTTGCTGAAAACGTTGTTGTACCAACTGTAATGAAAACTATCCTATTTCAGGTGTTTTTAGCCAGGGATCTTAGGGAAACGAATTTGCTGGTGTTGCAGCTAAGAAAGCCTTTAACAATTAAATGTGCGATTTTTAAATATTGGCTTCAGACTTTTAATCAGTCATTGCCAAGTGTATTATTAAGATATGGCAGGCAGAATGTAATGTGCATAAGAATATTGTTGAGATTAAGCCTTCAGTAAACTTGACGAATAAGTTGTTTTTACTAGATGCAGAAACTCTCAAGACTTGAACATAGTTTTTTATTACAGCGAGATAATCCTCTAAAATGCCTGCAAATATCTACCTTTTAATTGTAATAAACTTCACCTCATTACAACTGACTATTATACTCTTTGAATAATATTAAATCAAAGAATGTTTTAGCATTTTTATTAAAGCTACAATTAGCTTATATTTTCTGAACAAATTTAGCATTTTATTGGTTTATTAACTATTGTATTTTAAGTTTTAAAACTTTTAATGTTTTATAACTGTCTAGCTATGACAGTCTGAGATGAGAACAACTAAAGGGCTTTTAGGGTAAATCTTTAATCCTGGAAGTTGGTTTGCATTAGAATTTATTTTAAATTAATTTCATTTCTGAAATACAATATTGGTTATTTGTAGAATTCTTCTGGAATAGCATGTCTCAAGCTTCTCACTGAACTTTTTGAAACAAAAGTTGTTTTATTTAACTGGACAGGTACCTGTTGTTGCAGATTATGGGAGAATGTTTTATTCATTACTTTATATGGCAATATAATGACTGAAATATTTGCCTTAGTATCATATCTTTACTGTTTAAAATTTATCAAGCACCATAAAATACATCGACTCTCTCTTTGATTATGTTTTGAAGTCTGAAGCTTGGTATATTTTCTGAAAAATATATATGTAAAAATACAACTACGTGTTCAGTCTGAAAACACAAACTAAATTGAGGGAGAATATGCTTTTTGAGAGGATTATTATAATAATCAATTTTCTAATGGGAGCCACATTTCAGTTCCTCTTCATAGAGCTGTGGGACGACCCTGAAAGATTCAGGTTGTCAGTGCTTCAGTTTGGTGCACTTTCTTGATTTTAGAGGCTGATTTTTTTTTAACTGATCCTAAGCAGAGATGGAAGAGCACACGCGTTAACAAATGTGTGCTTTGTGCAGTTATACTTGCACCATACCAGAAAGTACTTATATTTTGTGGGCTGTAACTAAAAAAAATATGTGCATTTAAGAATTATTTTTGTCTTTATTTTGCCTGCTACTTCTTCATATGGAAGCACTGAAGGACCAAACCAGGTCTAGCTATTGGGATTGGTAAAAATGAATGAACCTGTTCCTCTTTTTTATAAAGAATGAATGTTTAGGTAGCAGTCTGTTTAAGTAACATACACGATGTGAGCTTGGTTTTTAATTTTAATTGTGCCAACATTTTAGTGTCTGTGTGCAGCATTCAATGGACTTCAAACATCATTAGTTTAATTTTGCTTCCACATTGTTCAGTTTAAATGATCGTGATTTGTATTTGGTTTCTGTTATTGCGTCATTGAGCCAAATCAATTCAACATCAAAATGATGCTGCACATCTCCAGTTCCTTCACATACAATTTATATTTAAACAAGTTAAAAGCTTGAATTTGTGAGTGCATACTGTAAGTTCACAGCTAAAGTAAAAAAAAAACTATAAATTATGCGATTTAGAAGTAGGAGGTAGCTTTTAGTGAATAATTATTGTCAATGTTTGTGTGTGTGTGTGCGTGTCATTGTGCCGTTTAACATTGCTCAACTTTTTTTTTTGTCTGAACTAATTATTGCGTAAAAATGTTCAGTCTTTACTGTTTCATTGAGCTTTGTCTTTTTTTCTGCTGAAGAAACTTATCATTAAATCATAGTTTTGTGTTATTCTTACAGTTCGCAAGAAACCTGTCTCTGCCACCTCTAAAGAGATGGAATGGGCCCAGATGGCATGTCACAGATGCCTGGTGTATTTAGGAGATCTCGGTGAGCATATTTAAATACTTATTTTCGCCACTGTAAGTATGTATATCATTTTCCTTAGATAACCTTGTTCTCATGGTGTTGTTTCTTGCCCACTTGAGCATTAAGTGTCTTCATTTCTGAATACTTAGCACGGTACCAGAATGAACTGGCAGGAGTGGAGGCAGAACAGCTGGCGGAGCGCTTTTATCACCAGGCCATGTCTGTCGCCCCTCAAGTTGGTGAGCCAGTCATTAATTTCACAGCGTCCCAGCAACACCTTTTCCTTGCACTGGATGACAGGCTTTAACATGTGTGTTATATTGAACCATTGCTAAAGTACTTCATTGTGTTTTTCAGGCATGCCATTTAATCAGTTGGGTACACTTTCTGGAAGTAAATTTTACAACGTTGAGGCTACTTACTACTACTTGCGCTGGTAAGACCTATAGGACTTGCTTATATATGTGTGTGGGGTGTGTGTTTGTTTGTGTGTGGTTTCAGAAATTAAACTAAATAAGTATTGTATAACATGCTAACGATTACAGCTGTCTTTCTTCCTAATCTTAACCTGCCACCCAAAGGTTGAACGAGGGAAAAAAATTTCCTGATTTAAATAAAGGAACTATAAGGATCCTAAGAGAACCATATAGTGTAATTCTTTTCTTACCCCATTTGAGACATTTTATTAGCATGAGAAGATGTTGTATTCTTCACATTCTATAAAGAAAAATGTGACGAACACAGAACAATAGAGACTTTACAAAAGTTATGCGCAGATTTAAAGATTCTCTTTCCTTGGCTCAATTACTTTGACATATAATAATTCCCTCATTCACTCATCATTTTTCGTGAGAGGTATTTTAACAGGTGACTGATTTATATGCTGATGAAATTTAATAAATCAACACCTGGTGAGGATTTACGGTCCTTTTCTCTTAATAAAGTTTTAGTTTAAATATTTATTTCTGAAACTGGAGAAATTAACTAATATAATATATTAGTAAAATTAATCTTTAACATACAATTTTTAATACAGTCACAATGCAACCCTAGATGTCACCGTGGGACCAAACCTAATCAAATATGGCACATTTGATTCATCCATCCCTACTGTATAAAACTACCAAAAGCTTTACTCTAAAAAATGCTCTATTTACAATAAATTTTGCTGATCTTTCAGAACATAGCAACAGAATTAAAATAAGTTTTACAAAAAAATTCAGTTAAATATCAAACCGTTAACTTCCCAAAAAATCATATGTTTTTCTGTGTAAGTGATTAAGTTTTAGTAAAAATAACTAACAATATTGCTATGGTGATATTGAGTGTTCATATTTGATGGTTTTATTATTGTTTTTCTTTATATTTAGCAGACATGTTGCCTGATAACGTTGCATTATAAGTACTACAGTAACCAGAATGCTTAAACCTTTGCTAGCAGTTGGCATTCTTATTAAACAACTATTGATCAGAGCATAGACAGCACAGATGGAAGCCTGAAGATGGAACTATAAATGCTGTTGACAAATGGGTGCGCAACAGGCAATTTGTATCATTGATGCAAAAGTATAAATCCGGCTTTAGCGTAACAGCGCATGCTCACAACATTGTTGATGCTTTAACTCCATTATAGATTTAGTGCATCATAAATAACGGTTCACTAACATGTGATGAGGAAAAAGTAACTCAATATAAACTCCCCAGTGTCACCGTGAAGGTACCCGAAGCACGAGGGTATGATCCACTCGTTCAATTGAACCGGTTCAATACCATTCACCTCGCTATCTGTAGTCATGTTTCTTTTCATTGCATTTGTATTATTGTCAGTGAGTGGTCTGCTCTACTCAAACCACTTATACACCACAAATTTGATTCATTTTGGGGTTCAATACTTCTTCTGAACCTCTTAAAGCTCTCAAAAGTTCTAAAGGGTCCTCCTTTGAGTTTTGGGTGGCGGGTACGCAAGCTTTGTGACTTACGCAAAATGCATAACGTCATTACATCAACATGTCAGAGTACCGATACAATGTACGGAGGATACGATATGGCCCACTCCTAGTGCTTACATGCTGTGATATCATAGTAATAGGATAATAAGGTTTTAAGGTCTTGGTCTTTGAAGAGTCTGATAACAATGTATTATCTTAACGAACCTGTTTTTCTTGTTGAAAAGTATTCAGTCAGAGACTCCCTTTGACGGTGCTTATGGGAATTTAAAACGTCTGTTTGACAAGGCTGCCAAGCTGTATCACCAGGTGAAGAAACAAGAAATGAAGAAACTGTCGCCGTCACGACAGAGGTGTGCTCTAGCTCTTTTTACCATAGTTTATGAAAAATAAATGAACATATTGTTTATCTTAATCTTAACAAGTTTGACTTGCTTTCTGATAAATCTCAATTTACAAAGACCTATCTTTTCACTACATTTATTTATGAAACTTGCATTACACAACAGCTATAAAGTTGTCACTCTCACTATATTGTTGCAAAAGGCTCACATGTAGTTATTTTTAAGACAGCAGAGGGCACTAATGTTTTGATTTAAGTTATTTTGGGAAAAGACCAAGAAAGACAGAGAACAGCTGAACATACTTAAAAGCTTCTAAAGTCTTTCAAGGTACTCATACTGTTTCATAGTTATTATAGTTCTATATTAAGACATACACCCTTTTTGTATTCTAAATGCTGTCAAACTAAATAATGAAACAAATTAAACATGCGTAAATAGGGATTTTTCTCTTAGGCATTTTTATTAATCTCACCACTGATGATTTTGCACTTTATATTGTATATAAATAATAGCCACAGTATAATTGTATTTTCTTCTTTTTTTTAAGTAGTTGAAATATAGTATGATCTTTGGGATTTATGACCAATTACTGTAAAAAAAATTCCTCTATTACTGTTTTGTTTTTTTTCCAATAAAATAGAACAAACATTGATTAAGTAGTCACATTTGCTATCTTAAAAGTAACTTTATTTGTAAGAAAAATGTAATGTATTTTGTGGTGAATATACAGTTTTTGTGAAGATATATATTTTAACAACACCGAATGACAGCACATTTATTGGTTTCAGTATGTCTGTGAGTAAAGTTACAAATAAGGTTGTGTTTTTTTGAAAACTACTGAATTTGTTAGGAAACAGAATGAATCTGTGATCAAGGCAGTAACCATCTTTTTTGTAACCCTTATCCAAAAATTTACCAATTTATAACCAATGCAGAATTTTTCATGTATTAGCTATCTTTCTTTGTTGGTAGAAAAAAGGGTTAGCAGACGGTTCAAAGCTTCCAGGAATGTTCTCCATAGACAAGCAATATGATATTAAGGTTGCTATATTTGTTTCAGGTCAAAAGATATCAAAAGACTGCTGGTGAGCTTCATGTATTTGCAGAGCTTATTACAACCCAAGAACAGGTGAGGACCCCTGCTGCTAACTCATTCTAATATTTTCAACATCAAGCTAAGTTGATCAAACTGTCTGTTTTCTTAGTCTGATGGAGACAGAGCTGACCTCACTGTGCCAGTCTGTGCTGGAAGACTTTAACCTGGTGCTTTTCTACCTGCCGCTTTCTGCTCATGGCAGCCAGCCAGCCAGCGAGGAGGAAGAAGAGTATGACTCAGTTGTTTCTGTGCTTCCCGACAGCCTCATATTCAAGATGTTGGTGATTTGCCTTATGGTGGTGCACAGCCTAAAAAGAGGGGGTGAGTTTGAGATGTGTTTGAAACATAATGTTTACTTAGCAAAGATTGATTTTAAGAATCTAATTTAAAACCTATATCATAACAAATCTTACATTTGACCTTATGAAACCTGAAGCAATCCTCAATGAATATCCCCATTTACCATATATAAATGCAAACCTTTTTAACTAATTTAAGGATAATGGTACATAAACAGCTTGAATTTGATCGGCCAAGAATGTTGGAGTAAAATATGGAATAGAGTTGTAGTTTAAAATAAAACATATTCACAATGCAGCTTTTTAGATACATTTTATCCAAACATGTAATAATCTGTATTATTTATAAATAATATATTTATAAATAACCTGTAAATATTTACACTTATCTCATTCCCTGAGTTTATTGGTCAATGTGTTCTGAGCCTTTTCACCAAACGTCTAGAAATAACGGGATGTAAAACGAATGCATGTGCAATTAAATCCTTGAGATTATTGGTAGTGTAAATTTATTTTTTGCCAATCTTCTTTTGAAAGCGCTGTATGCTATTTGTCCATAAACATCCCTGTCAAAATAAAACAAGCTTGAAGCCAAACAACCGGAGCTCAAAATCGCATTGAGGTACTGTTGTCCAGAATCACATACTGCATCTTTAACAAGAACTTACCACTTTTAATCTATTTTTGGAACTAAACTTATTTTTTTAAATCAAGCTGACTTCATAATTTTAAATGTTACACGGAAAACCCTAAATATACATCTTATTTTAATTAGTTTATTAATTATAAAATTCCATCTTTTCTTCATTTCTAGCTTCAAAGCAGTACAGTGCCTCCATTGCTTTCACATTGGCTCTGTTCTCTCATCTGGTCAACCATGTCAACATTCGTCTTCAAGCAGAACTGGATGATGGAGAGAGTGATGTCCCTCCGCTTCGCACTGACAGTACTGGCACAGGTTTGGGTGGTCTTTTGTTTATCTGATTATAGTCTTGCTTTCATTCTCAATATTGAAGCCTTGTGGGGCAATTACACATCAATATACTTAATTCAATTTAATTAAAAAGCATCAGACTGGAAATCACAAACCTATGGAAGTTACACTATATTGAATGCTGACCTGTATTGATTCATCACATGGTGTGTCTCAATGTAGTAATAACAATTGATATATGCAGGGCAGAAATAGGTTATAAGGGGATGTTTGTTTGATAAATTCAAGCATCACTGTTGGAAACCTAACATCGAGGTAACAGCTCTCAGATTAAACAGTCGCAAGAAAGGAAACATGGTCATGTAAACCTTTAATAGAGATGAAAAAAAAGCATGCAAAAGGAGGAAATGTTAAAGTTTACCTGTGTCTGTTTGCTGGAGAATTAATTTATTCCCTGTGGAGTAAGGAACTGGAATCATATTTTCACCCGGAACCCTGAATGTTCTCTCAACACTTTATTTAATCAAGAGCATTTTGACATTGTGTTGATTGTACTCTGTTTATTAATTGTAATTTTTGTCAATGCATTTTTTCTAAACGTGGTTACATCAATAGAGGACAATTTTATTATGAATGAAACCAATTACTTGGGAATCGCGACCAAATCTGGTAACATTAATTACGTATTATAAGAAAGTATAAGTGTAAGGACTTTTTCGACCTTCTATGTGTGTCAATCTGTTGTTGGAGACCATCAAAAATCACAATAAATGCATTTTAATGTTCAACAATACAACAATTTGTAAGGTCTATATAAATTATTAGTTTTTTATTTAAGGGAGTTTTTCCAGGATGATTGATTTTTACTTCAATGTGAAAGTGTTATACGAGATGCTTATTTTATATAAACAGCGAGATCATACAGTACCTTTCCATTTTACACTGCATTTTAAACTGCACTTGTTTTCAGGTAACAAACGCTAATCTGCCTTGAGTTTAAAGCAGGTTTTGAGAATGTTGATCCATGTTTGGATTGAGCAAAAAAAAAAAAAAAACTGAAGAGTGATTTTTTTTATTTTTTATTTTTTTACAGATGACATCAGAGATGGCGTCTATGCTGCACTCTCAGAAAAGAGACCTTTGCAGAATGGCTCACTGGAAGAAGATGAGGAGGATGAGGAGGAAAAGGAAAATGAGGAAGATGATTGTAAAGGGAATGGCAGGACTGTGGGATTTAAGAAGAACCTGGAAAAGAAGAGGTCTGATGAGGAGAAGCAGAAACAGAAGCGCAAGTTCTCTCGCCTTTCAATGCTTCGACGAAGACGCTGTGCTCCTAAAGAGGATGAAAGCGATCTGAGTGAGGGTTTTGAAAGTGATGAGGAAGAAGATGAGGAAGTTGGTGGTTCGGTTGAACCTCTGGGGGCCTCCAGGGTGCAGATGAACTCTTTGGGAAAGGATGGACCGAGGGGGATGCTGCCTGAGGATGGCAGCTTTGAAAGTGGATCAGAAGAAGAGGAGGGCGGAACAGCTTTTGATGTAGAGACAGACTCTGACATGAACAGTCAGGAATCTCGTTCTGATCTGGAAGATATTGAGGATGCTGAGAATATACCGCAACAGAATCCACAAGAGGAAGATGAACAGCCCAAATTATCAAGAGAGGAAAACTGCACCCCTCCAGTAACCAATGGTCCCTTGGTTTCTAATGATGCAAGCATCAGCAGCAACTTACAAGCCATGTCCTCTCAACTATTCCAGTCCAAGCGGTGCTTCAGGCTTGCCCCGACATTTAGTAATGTGCTACTCCGACCTGCAGTCATCGCTAATCCAGTCCCAGAGTCCAGCTCCAGTCCAGTTCAAGAAACCCCACCTCCTACTGGGGAAATGCCAAGAGTAACAAGTACAGAGATTACCAATGGAACTAATGCTAATGGTACGTTTTATCAGATTAATGTAGTTGAAATACTTTTGATACATTTACTCTTAAGGGGGATTACAACAATTAATCGTCCTTATTGATTATTGTTGTCAAATGAATTGTCAACCACTTTTATCAATGAGTCTGTATGAGCAGTTTATATACGTAAAACCACCTTCATTTAAAAAGAAAAGGTTTTAGAAAATTTTGAGTTATAGGGAGTAAAGATTTCATCAGAGTTAAGGAGTGTACGAGTGCAATTTAAGCCCCTACTTGAAGTTTAACTCAAGGCAAATACCTCCGCGATCAGGTGAAAGGAATATACTTGCATTTCAATTGATTAAAAGTCATAGAGGTGCAATTATTAAAATTTCTAGCTTACATTTTCTAACCAATTGTATGTCCACATATGGACAGTACAGTAAGGTCTTTATTGTTTTATGTAGGCATCTGTATATAAAGTACCAAGAAGCTCTTTTCTGGAAAAGAAACAAGTGCAAATGGCATACTTTTCAAGTAAGACTCAAAATATTAGGAAAAGAAAATAGCAACCAAACTTTGAACACCACTTTTTTTTTTTGTTTTTTTTTTTGACTTTTGGTCTTTTGACTACCATACAAGCAAGTTAATTCGTGGTTAGCATGGAGTCAGTGCAATTCTTGTGCAAAAATGTAGACGCATTTTAGTGATCCTAGAATGCCACTTGTTTTTGATAAAACTCATTGTAGAAAAAGCTAAAAACTTGAATCTATTGCTTCTCTTCTGATAATGTCTCAGCAGCTAAATTTAAGCACTCTTTCACAATGATCCCATGACTGAGCACTTTCTCTGCTGCCCTAAAATCCATGATTCCCTCAGTGAACATTGATTTGCTCGTTGCTGGGCTGTTAGTCTCTTAAGGCCTTTCAGATTGTCATCTGTATCCGTTTCCAAAAACACTTTGCTCTGGTAACGGGTCATTGTAGCGTGCGTGTAAGCAATCCTGTAGTTTACATTAATCATTTCCGAAAGCCTCTTCCAGAGGAACTCTCTAAAATGGTTCACGCAGTCTAGCAGAGATATGGGCGGGACATGTGGATCAAAGAGGAAGTTTCCAAATATATTAGGCAAACTGGTTGGGAATTGCTTGATGGAAGAATGAATGTCCACTCATCCTAAAAACTATGGTTTTCCACATCGACCGTTTTTTTTTTTTTTTTGAGAATGCCAAGCTGTCTGTCACCCTCATCTCTTCTCCCTGCTCCAATGCACTGGAAACATAGGGTAAACAAACTCTACTGGCTCAACTAAGGTAAGCTTTGGCCGTATTCGTTAGAGTAGCGGAGCCCACTGTCTGTCTGCATGACCGAATTTATCCGAATTTTCGCACGAGGCGAAAGACACTCGAAGACACTCTGTTCGCACAGACAGAAATGCCACTCGATACAAGAGTCCGCCATTTGATGATGGCTGCAATACACGTTACCTTTTTGAGGTAATCAAACATTTTTCATATGCCTCCAGACTGATGCCATTATACTGGAGAAGGAATGGTGCTTAAGGTGCTCTCTGATGGCTGAAGAAAGCCTAAGAGACTTGGATCCTCTGTTCTGAAAAAATCTAATTTGCTCCAATTGTGCACTGCAATTTACTTTCCATAGATAACACAGACCCTTTTTTTTTTGGAAATTACTTTTTCAAAATTATTGGAGCTTTGATGCCACTGACATTAAGAATATGTGATTTTTTGTTGTTATTTTTTCATTTGTTTGATACAGATGCTGAATCTGAATCCGAGGCCAGCGAACACAGCAACCAATCGCTTCAAAATGAAAAAAATCTTGCTGAGAGGCTGGAGATTCTGACCAATCAACGACTCCTCCAAATTGTTAAGGTCTTTTTAGATTGGCTGAGGACAAACACTGATATCATCGTCATGTGTGCTCAGGTACAAACAAATTACTGTTTGTCACTTTCCCACTGGAAGATAGTGTAACAGGAGGAAAAATGCATGTGTTTGCATGACTTTTAAGAGGAATACAGATCATATTCAGAACTATATTTCATAGTATTAATCAAATTTTATGGTACATAGATTTTTGATGACCTTAAGTATTATTGTTATCCAGTAGAACAATATTGATGATCATTCACAGTTGATGTCCTGAGAGATAACTTATAATTATCTACTTGGTTTTATTTGCTAATGGTCAGAATCAGAGTCAGAAAAATGTTTATTGCCAAGTATGCAGGACACCTCACAATGAATTTGTTGTGGTACAAGGGTACACTCAACGACACAACAACGTTCCACAGTAACACAGGTTATATAAGTAAATTGCTCAAGTTAAAAGTAATAGAAAATAGTAATATTTTAGAAAAAAAGATAGTAAAAATGTAAAGTAATAGAACTATAACTGTATAAGTCCAAGGTGCTTAATAGATGTGCTTTGAAGGTAATGTCCAGACCAAAGCGTAAGTAAAAGTAAAGTGCAGCAACAGAACAATAGAGTATGGACTTTACTAATAATGTCTTTCTTATTATTAAATAGAGTTCTCAGAGCTTGTGGAACAGGCTTTCAATGCTACTTAATTTACTCCCAGAAGCCAGCAAGATTTTAGAAACAGGTGAGAAATTAGTGCAAATAATATAGTAGCATGAGTAGTTGGAATTCTTAAATGGTTTCTGTTGTAG
This sequence comes from Danionella dracula, assembly GCA_900490495.1. Taxonomy (NCBI): domain Eukaryota; kingdom Metazoa; phylum Chordata; class Actinopteri; order Cypriniformes; family Danionidae; genus Danionella; species Danionella dracula. The sequence continues at coordinate 3,282,669 of UELW01000039.1, read as the reverse complement.
ATTTAGATCTGGATAAAGGAGTAACAGAGTTGCTGAGTGAGTGTGAGCAGCCCAGTTTGGCTCAAACACTGTTGCTGCCTGAGGATCTAGCGCTCCGTCACTTACCTGCCCTCAACGTGGCCCATCGAGCCCTGGACTTTACCAGCCAAAGACCCCAACTTACCCCTCTTGATGAGGTAAAATTACGTTCACTTTATTAGGTCCTCATTTAGATATTAGCAGGGCTGGTGGATAATTCAATATTGATAATTGTTATGATGTATTTATTCTATTAATGAGACGTTATAGAAAGGTTGATGATGGGTGAACAGTACTTCCAGAAGCCCTCCTTCAGACAGGTCATCTGTGATTCATTTATCCATCCCAAATCTAGTTGTGTATCCAAGGCTTAATTAATTAAAGTGCACACTCGGGAACTCTCATATTTGTGCTATTATTACAGGTTATTAATTCATTTTATGAGATATGATTTATATGATAACAATTTATGAGAAAGTCAGTTTAAATAAAATAGAGGAATTTGCTCATTATACACAAATAAATCTGACCCTGAAGTGATGTTTTGTATCGTAATGGTTTTGGCTACACAATACCATTACCTTAAACTGTTAATTTTTAGAAAAAAATTGTCTGGACTTGACAATTACATTTTTGTTCAACAGCACTTAAAGGTTTGTACAATTTTCACTCTGGTGTTAAAGCAAACTTTTACTTGTACCAGAAACAAATATTTTTGGGATAATTAACTATCTATTGATATTGGAACAAATTAATTTTATATTTTTTTGCCCATATCATGTAGCTCTAGATATAAGGATGATGTAATGCTCAAATGGCCTTTTAAATACTAATTTTTTTTAAAATAAAGATTTCGTTTGATAACTTTCTTTTAGTCTAATGTCCTATAAATACATTTATTTAAGCTTTTCAGTATGAAAAGTTTCAGTATTTAGCAAGACATCTATGTAGAGGTTTTAGAGAATTTAGTTTGAAAGAACACTGGGCTGTTCCAAGTAAACGCCTGTTGTGGTTTACTGAAGTTTCAAGATTCAAGGGTCTATATTAATCCATAGTGGCAATTACTGCTGTTCAGCAGGTGTTGTCTTAACTAACCAGAGTTCTCTAAAAATTGGCTTTATTTTGTTTATGGCCCTTCCTCTGTTTTGTCCAGTGTGTGGTGCGCGTGTGCTGCATTAGGAGCTTTGGTCACTTCCTCACGAATCTCCAAGGAAACGTCTTGCACTTCAACCCAGAGGCAGGCATCTTCACCAGCGTCAGCCAATCAGAGCAGGACAACCTGGTTCAGCAGGCCAAGGCTCAGTTCCGCATGGTAAATAGCCTGATATTTAATGTAAATGAAAGATATGCCAAAAGATATACCAAGGGGTATGAAATAGTAGCAAAGTGCTTTTTTTAAAGGTTTTTTTAAACCATTAATTAAGCTTATTTTCCTGTCTTTCCATGCATCTAGTGGTTTAGTCATTGTGAGAAAATAGCAGTAGAAAGTGCCTTTAAATGATAGGCTCTGCATAGACATCTTTCCAGTGAGAAAACAAAGGTTTTTATTATAAAACCTAACCGCATTTGTGAGCTTTTGCTTGAGAGCCTTATGTTGCCAGGCAACCACGCAGCCCTTATGGGTAGAACAAATGATGGTTGAAGTGCCTCCGTGCTGTGCCAGTGAAGAGGCGGCCTTTTTCTGGTACAATTTCATTAAAACCTTCAAGACCTAAGAAAGAAAAGAGCTCGTCATAGACTGCCAGACATTCATAGATTAAGACTAGTCAACACCGCTGTTCTCTCAAACCTAGTCGTTATGCCAGGGGTCCTGCCAGCAGCTTGAATTTACCTCCCTGCAGTCCACCCAGTTGTCATTTTCCCAGTTGTGCTGCAAACAATTCTTATTTTGCTTCTCTTCATTGTAGTTGTTCTTATTTTTTAATTGGTAAGCGTGCAGTCATTTTATAAATCAGTAGTTCTTTTTTTTTTTCACAAGAACTCAAGATTGCATCAACAAAGCATGTACTATCGCATGCCAGTTAAAATTTTGGTGTATATAAAGCTGCTACCAGCATCTCTGTAAATCAGTGTTTCAGTTAAGCAGGTGAGACACTGCCTTGTGTGTAGTATGTGAATCATTGTGCTACGATCAGATCTCATAAAAAATAGGATAAATTGTAAAACATCAGGTTTCTGCTTAATCTCCGTAGCTTGTTTGTGAAGTTGACGAAAACAGCTGGTCTGAGATATTCTTAACTCCACTCTTTGATCTGTGTTTTGAATAAACTAGGTTGTAACGGAAAGAAAATGAGTCTCTGAGTTTGTGTAAATCCTCCTTGACAAAGCCTTGCTATAAAAGTCAAAATAAGCAAAAAAAATGTTAATTAATGGATCAGAAATGACAAGAACGAAACCACAGCATTTGGAAAGTTGCTGTCACAATTAATTCTGCCCTTTATTTTGCAAAAATGTAATGTTTAATAAAACCTGAAGAAAGTAATAATAACAAAAATCATCCAACAAAAAGTTGTCATGAAGGTCAAAACTAGCAATAGGAATAAAAAAAGGATGTAGGACTTTTTTTTTGCACTGTAAATTTGGTAAATTTTTACCATGGGTATTAATGAAAAACTGCTCACTTTCGGCCCTAGCCTCAAGCAATCAGTTGAGGCATTACATCTCCAATAAATTTCTATTGTGCATCAAGAAAGAAAGTGGGGGGTTGCTCCATGGTAACAAGGTAAAAAAGCTTCTTTTTTTTTTAGCTGAATATGCCTGCATCAAGAGAGCGTCTGCAAACACACTACCACCAGTTACACTCATTTCAGCTTCACCCATCCTAATTTTCTTTCTAGTTCTAATGCAAAACTAATTTTGAGGAAGACATTTTTTTCTTCTATAAAATGAATGGCATAATTAGCCTTATTCACTCAACAAAATGTCTTACCACCAGTGTCGGGCAGTAACGCGTTACCTTGTTTTTGTGACTAATTCACTTTATTTTTACAGTAATTTATTTTAGGCATTATAATAAAAAAATTATAATTAGATTATAGCTCAAAAGCCAAGTGAAGAAACATTTTACTGTGTTGCTGAAATTAAGTGTCTATAATCTGGACTGTTAATGAAAGAAATTTCAGTGGCTTTCTCTGAGGTTGATGCTTAGCTTTTAGTCACATGTGCATGCGTGTGCGCATGTGTGTGTAACGTCATTTACACATTTAGTCCTACTCCAAGTTCACACACTACTATCAAAAGCAATCTTGCCATAGAGAGCAAAAAGTTATACTGTGAAGAACTTGAAGAACTCACCTTGGTCGAATTTTGAAAATTTAAATAAATAAATGCTTAATTTCAATTACCTGGTACTACATTTGCATGGAAACAGCATAGGAATAGCTACGATTATAATCATCACATTCATGTAGAGGGCCTTTATACATTTCTTTAAAATTATTTGTAGAAATGTTTATATATATATATATATATATATATATATATATATATATATATATATATATATATATATATATATATTAACTTGTCTACTATAAACATATGTGTAAACAAATGTGTAAACTTGAGGTTCTAGTTTTGTTTGTTTACAGCGTTCCTCTCTTTCACTTTAAAAACCTTTATTTAGCTTATTTTCATCCGTAGTTTGCTGAGGGTAAATGATGACAAATGTTTTAAGGGTACACAGATGCTTCAGCAACCTTTCTTCATCTCATCCACAGGCGGAGGAGGAAGCTCGCCGAAACCGGCTCATGAGAGACATGGCCCAGCTGCGCTTACAGGTCAGACTAGATTCTGAGGCCATTTTAGATTTATTCATTCACTGCATACTCATCTAAACATTTTATTTGATTGGTTGTTGCTTCTTTGTGTTTGTGTGCTTGCAGTTGGAGGTCTCTCAGCTTGAGGGCAGTCTACAGCAGCCAAAAGCCCAGTCTTCGATGTCTCCCTATCTGGTACCAGACACGACTGTTCTCTGCCAGCACCTGGGCTTACTCAGACACCTGGCTGCCAGTGGCTGCTTCATCATCATCATCCCTCGCACAGGTCTGACTTCTTTTGAGGATTATACACTCAGAGTTTTTTTTTTTTTTTTTAAGGTTTTCATTACAGGTTTTGCTTATATGAGGGTGTTACTGAAATAAAATTATGAAAATAATTGTTTTTATCACTTTAAGAGTTAGATGTTGAATGGATTTTGTTTTGATGTAAAATATAAATCTGCTTTAAAGCAAAGAGCAATATATGCAAGAGGACTTTAAAGAATATATTTGTCTTAAAGCTAGGAGAGCATAAAAATTGTCTGGACAGTGACTTACAAAGATTCTCATTTAAAATGTAAAAGCCCAAATTTTAGGCCTTAAAGAGTCAAGGTTATGGGTCTCAAATAACTTTTCACAGATGTTTGTTTGATGTCCAAGTTAAGCTCATGTAATTTGTGTTTTTTATTGTTGGTTTGAGGTTGCCAGAGATTGAGAAAATACTCCTAAATGCTAAAAGAAAATGCATTGGTTGAATTCGTCAAATGTAGAACATTTTAATTAAAAATGTTTAATTTCAATTACTTGGAACTGTAGTTGCATTTAAACAACAAGAAACAGCATAACATTAGCTATGATTATGATCATCACATATGATAACGAGAAGGCCTTAGACTGGACACTGTTACATTCTAAATTGCAAAAATTATTAGGTTAGGGTTGCCATAGTCTGAGAAAATAGTAAATGCTCAAAATCAGAAAAGTTATTTTTAGGGTTGCCAAAGATTGAGAAAACTTGTATAAATGCTCAAAAGCATAAGAGTTATTATTGGGGTTGCCAGAGATTGAGAAAACTTTCATAAATGCTAAAAAACACAAGTCATGATTAGCATTTTAAACCATGTATTCAAAGCATATTTTTCACTATATAAAAGCTTTGTATGTTTTTTTAATGTAATGACATAGGTCTTAAATTTGATTCTCATTGGTCTCAAATAGACCTTAACAAGATCTGATTAAATTTTGACCTGATTAAAACTGCAGAAACCCTGCAATACAGTTTTTAGACTTCCAGTTTTCAGTCTTGCTCCTGGACCTGTTTTTACAGAATGTTTTTAAAAGTAGGTATTGTCTATGGAAAAAAAACTCTGTCACTTTATAAGTTTAGTATAAGTTTGAATCAAATCTTGACTTCTTGTCTTCTGTAGTGATCGATGGTCTGGATATGCTGAAGAAAGAGAACTCTGGAGCCCGAGATGGCATCCGCTTCCTCGAAACAGAGTTTCGAAAAGGCAACAGGTGTATTTTTATCACAGTGATGCAAACGCTACTCTGTTGCAATCCTATGAGCTCTGATGTCGAAATCAGTTTCAAAACTACATTCAGGTTACATTCAGCACATGTTTAAGACATTATTATAATGACTTTGTGTGTTTTCTTATGCAACAGGTATATTCGCTGTCAGAAAGAATCTGGAAGAAGCTTTGAGAGGGACAAGTTAAAACGTCAGGACATAGAAGCCTGGTAAGCCACTTAACGTTCTTTTCAGATAATGTCAGCTTGATACGTTTTTCTCTGATCTCTGATTTGATGTTTTCTGTTTAAAGGCACCTGTATAAGATGGTGGACAGCTGTCGTCAGCTGACAGGATCTCAGAGCAGTGGAGATGAAGACACTGCAGGCATGGTGACCATCCTGACAGGGCATCCGCTGGAGGAGCTGAGTGAACGATCTGCCACTATGAAGGTTTGTCATGCACAGTAAATCAAATTCATCTTTAGCTATGTTATACTCTTAAATTTTACCTGTACATTTCCAGGTCAAGTCAGATACTCCCTTGATTGTTGTAACTCAAAACGCTATTAGATGCAAAAAAAAAAGGTCATGTTGAATATGAGGATCTACTCCATTTCTCTCTTTTGCCCTCGCCAGTCTCCTATCTCTGACACTTTTTTTGAATCCAGGATGCATGCTAGCTACTATGTAAAGCTTAGATTGGAATTAGGTTATTAAATTGTAGATTCCATTTATAGGTATTTGCATCAGAGCTCTTTATTTGCATGTTAGGCAGTTTTGTATTTGTAACCACTTTGTAACCATTAGTTCCCTTCCAGAAATACACAGCACAACTCGATGCAATTTAAATCACAAGACATAATTTCTTTTCATTAGGTGGCAACAGTTCCCAAATCCATACGTCAAACCTCATTTACTCTCACAGCTGTACAAAAAACGTAAAATATGTTTGTAACAAAATAAGGAAAAGTTATTTTGAGTAATACGACAAGTTTTCTTGACTCATTTACTTCCGTGTAGCTCATCAACTTTTTAGGCACAAAAGTCAACAAGTTGTAATTTATTTTTTAGAATTGTAAATGAAGAGCTTTTTTAGATTAGCTTATGGAACTGTAAAAATCCCATAACTGAAAATGTTAATTATTGCGCTTGATTTTATCACAAACCTAAGAAAAAAAAATCTTTTGTGATCACTTTAAAAGTTAGATCTTATTAAAAGGGATTAACAAAGATGGCAAGCTAATAATGTTTTTAAAAAGTGTTCTAAAGTTTTTAAAGGGAAAAAACAACATTGTGTAGATGTTTAGTTATTGCACTTATGGTTATATTTAACTCCACTTCAGTTTTCTCACAAGAGTTCAAAGTAGTTGTTTAAACTGTTAGTTTTTTTTTACGATTTTAACACTTTTTTTTTTTCATTGAAGATGAAAAGATTTTTTGACTGCTATAAGCTGATAAAAATCACAAACTGCTTCAGAACTGAAAATGTAAAAAGATTTTGATCAAAGATGCTTCTGTAAAGACGCATTTGTATGAACCACTATTGAGTCGTTTAGTTTTTAAGCTACATTACATTCTCTCTGATTATAACCAAACAAATTGATGTTTTTTTTGTTTGTTTTTTGTGTAGACATTTAGTGTAGACACCGAAAAAACTAAAACAAAACATTATTAAACCAACCAACAATATACATAAAAAATACATTCGCGACTAGGACAAAGTACAAAAATGTGTACCATATAACCTTTTTCAGTGAGACACTAAGAATGCTCCAGACTGCAAGCTGCTTCCTCATCAAAGCAAGCATCATAGCTGGATCGCTTTACTATCCAAACATTACAGCTGTGGAAAACGTATACAGCACCGCTGTATTAAAATCCACCTTGATATGGTGTTTTTCTGATGAGTTTGGTATATTTGACTTACTCGTGCTTTGTTCCATTTTATTCTAAATAAGACCATCAATTGGAAACCTGACTAGACAAAAGGCAGGAAGAAAAATTATCATTTACACCAAAATCACCTTTGACTAATCATATTACTAATCTTTCAGTGACTGAAAGAACACAGAAGGCTTCTGCTCAAAACAGTGCTGGATTGTTTCAGGAGATGATGCTGAAAGACGTTGCTTTGTTTACATTGAATGTGGTAGAAACAACACTGCTAAGTATTTGTTTATCACAGATTTGCCAATTGTCTCAAAATAATTATAAAACAATCAAGGATACGATGTTTAATTTAGCAATGTATAAAATTTATTTCATATTTTAGGATTAACTGCCCCGCCAGAATACAATTCTACTTAAAGCTGTTGAGCCAAAACTGGCAAAAAAAAAGTAAAACTTATGTCAATTCTATGTTAGAATTGCTGGCACACCAGCCCCATGTGTATCCTCTGCTCTGTGTAATGTGTCCTCTGTAATGTGTGTGCAGTCGGCTGTACAAGCGGTGGCATCGGCGGGCATGGAGTTAAAGAACATCATTGATTTCTACCAGCAGTGGAAAGAGATGGGCTGAGACATGGCATGGAATGCAGGGGGTTGACTTGGCATTTGGCTGATCACACACTCACTCCCCCTCTTACTTGCTCGCTCGCTCGCTCGTGCTCTCTCTCTCCCTCGCTGTCTGTATCTGTGTCTCCAGGACAAAAAAAAAAGAAAAGTGGAGGGTTGGACAAAAGGCAGTCCAGGACATGATCAGAGAAAGAAAGAGACACAGAGCACCCTCCTCCCATGAAGATGGAGGATTAAAAGAAGTGATGGGGTGAAATTAAACTCAAGGTGGATATTTACTGATGAAATGAGTTTTCATGTTGTGAGAGAGAAATCAACATTCATGTCCATATATGTCATGAAGCAAATCCCTACATAAAAATTTTTAGAAGGGTTTTTTTGTCTTTTGGGGTTTTGCACTGCCATATGGATATCCAGTAAACAATTGCAACCCTGTATAACATACATGCCTGACAACTATGGTCACGAAGGGTTCAGGGTTTACGGTTTATGCCGTTTTGGATGAGTTGCTCTGTCTATTTTGGGTTTTCCCCACCGGATTTGTTTTGCTGTGTGACTTTGTGGTATATTGTGATCTGTTCTCTGTTTGAGCTGGAAGTCTGTTGATTTTAAGTAGATTTTATTTTTGTATGTGGTATTATTGAGCATTTTTGCTTAAACAGACAGAAGTGAAAATACTGTTCTGGAGTCAAGGAGGTCATCTGACTCGGCTGTGGTTACCGAAATATTTCTGTTTGACTCAAACCTTGAGATTTTACATAGCAAGTCTAGTTTGCACCAGATTCTCTTCATTTTTGTCCTGTGTTACGTAACGCAAAGGAATCCAGTTTATGTGTGAGGCAGTGCATTAAATAATAAAAGGTTTCAGTTGAAAATTGTTTCTTTTGTTTGTGATTTTTGTTGTGAGTCAGGTCTGCAAAATTTTGCTAACGTAAGTGCTTTACATTAACAGATTGTTTTTTCAACATATTTTATTTTTTATTCACAGAAATATAGCTTCTTTGCATCTTTACTTGAGCAAGTATTTCTCAGTCTTCCTTCACTATCTGTTCTTAAGATTATTTTTGAAGTTGGTAGGCCTCCATTCAACTACATTCCCTGCCTCGTGCCCTCAACGCTGTTGGGCCTTCCGCCAAGGTCTCATTGTCCTTTTGTACTCTGTTCTCTGGCAAACACTACAGGGGCCATGCTGCCAGAGACTGCCCAGATTTGCCCTACTTGTATAAAACAATGCCTTGCAGACCAAGCAATAAACAAATATAAGTACAACTTAAAACAGATGCAAACATTAATTTATTGCAGAGAAACAGAGAAATGTTTACTTCTTTACAAAACAGGACAATGTTCTTTGTGGCATAGACCTTGGCCTTGTCTCAATTCTCATATTCGATGCAGACTTGATTTGTTATGCTCATGTACTGCATACATTCGTAGGGTGTCCCAACTGCCACATATCATTTCTGAAATGTGCTCATTAGCACCCCCATGCACCCTTAATGCAGTCTTCAGTGAAATGCTCATTGGCAAGGGGCTGTTCTTGCCCTACAATGCAGAATTCTTTGTGAATGACCAATAAGACGATTGTTGAGAGGAGCTTACACAGATGACAGATATGATGGGCAAAAGTGACTCATATATATGTAAACAGAGAGTTTCATAGCAATAAATTGTTTTACCTTTCAAACAGTCATGTTGACAAAATGTGACTATATAGTTCTGAACAGATTCTTCTGTCATAACTGAACAAGTTAGATTGTGTACCAATACATTAATGGTGAGGAACATGTGTAAATATAATTTAAGAATTACAGCTCTTAACACAGTGCTTTAATTACGTGTTAACAAAATTCTCTTCTGGAGCAGATGATGTTAATCTCTGAATTAGAAGCAAAAACCATAGTGAATTAACAGCAGGTAATGATTCATTCAAGTTTAATCATAGCTGTAGCAAAAAGACCACCAGAGCTTTTCCTACCTTCGGCAACACCCAAGTCTGTTCCAAAAAATGACCCTAAGTTCACCCTTGTGGACTTGATTTGAGGGCCCCTAAGGTCTGGACTTCATGATGTCATCAAAGGGTGGGCTCAAGTGATTCCACTACTCTGGAGTGTGCCATTTGGGACTGAAATAATTTCTCCCACTTGTTCATGCATTATCTCAAATTATAAATGTTTCTGACAGACCGGGCAACCTACACATTCAACTCCCTTAACAGTATTTTATTGGATAATGTCGTTGACTACATTAAATGCTGCTTCTGTGTGTTTGGCACAAATGTTGGTTGTGAGTAACCCCTTTTCAATGCCCTGGCCTTTTCACCCTAGATTTGGTCTTATTTCTCATCTTTTTGCAACTGTTATATTCCCTTAGTAAAAAACAACAGCTATATTTTTTTTTCACCATCGTGCTTAACTGTAGTCATCTTAGTGGTTATAAGCAGCAGTCCGAAAAGTGAGTTGAGGTGGTGCAGCCTGTTTTTCAAGAGTGTTGTGTTTGTTTTTCATTCTGCTCAGAAACTAAGTTCAATCGTACAATCAAAAAAAGATTATTTTACAAACGGTGTGCCCCCTTGTAGTGATGAGAGATTGTTACTCTATTTCTGTTATTTTGTGGTATCTCATCTTCTGTGACTTTTTTTTTTTTTTCACTTACTACAAATCGGTCATTTCTTGTGACTTTTTCATGTCCCAAAACATGAAGCTATGCTAAATTACATTACATTATATTTGTTTGTTTGACACATTAGCCAAACAACATCCTGGGTGAGCAAAAGAAAGCTGCCAAATACACTCGGACGTGTCTTCCATAACCTCGACAAACTGACACTGAAAACACCTTATTTATTGCTGACATATAGATAAAAAAAAAATATATATATATATATATATATATATATATATATAGAGAGAGAGAGGTAGCTAGAGTTTTTGTCTAATGTATTTTGGCAGATTTTGATTGGCAAACAGGATTTTATATGTCATGTTGAAATCCCTCCCATCTCTCTTGAGATGGTGTTGTAGCGTTCAGATTCATTTTTAATATTACACCTTTTTAAAGATAAAAAACTCTCTTATAAAGCTCTCAAGTCCCAAAATGAAGGCATTGTATTTGATCCATTAGCAACTGTGAAAGTATACTGAGAGCCATACATATCTTATTTACATTATTCTGGTGTTTTTCATGGATTTTGTTTCAGAGTGAGAGATTGTAGAACATTTTCTAACCAGAAGTAGGTTAAATACTTTTCACTTGCTATTCACTTTTGGTCATGCTTAAGTACTCTTGTTGCTTGAAAGCTGATTCATCTGATTTTAATTAAAAACTTCTTCACAGGTGTGGCCATTAAAACAGTGAACACAAAAGGTCCCCTTAGATCTTATAGAACCATAGACTAACTTTCCCCGGAATGGTCTGTGGACTATAAATTGTTGGTGACTCAGTTGCTGTTTCTAATGAATGACATAATAGTTTTGTCATTAAAGATTATTTAATCACATCAACCTTTTTTCCCTTATTGCTGTCATCAGTATACATTTTAAGCCTCGTTATAACCATAGTTTAAATCTTGTTTTAAACTTTAAAATAAATCGCCAACTCAAAAGAAATTAATAGTTTTCTGTATCAAATGGGAAAAAATGTAACTAGAAACGTCAAACAGTAAGGAACATTCTCGACATTGCTATATTGCCGAGTAACTGATTTCTCCTTTTACACTAACAACATTTACTCATACTACTAGTCATAGTTTTCATAGCTACACATCGAAAGCTGCTTTGTTTTGGAGCGGTTGGACGGGTTCGTGTCTTTGTTCAGGCGGTCTTCTCTCCTGACTCTAAACACTGAGCTTCTTTCATGTCTCCATCCAATGAGCGCGGGCTCCAGGGCGAGGGTGGGATTTTCACCGCTGTTTGTCTTCCTATCCTAAGGAATGTTAGCGACTTCAACAAAAACAAAGCCCGAAAAGATTCTCGGGACTGTCCACCTACACTACGTCGCACAGTCGCTCGACCATGGATTTGTAGCACTTTTACTTCATTTCCCATGAATTCTTCGCTTTACAAACTGGCGTCCTCGCATCTCCAGCTGGCACGCGCTAATGAGATCATAGACCAGATCAAGCTCAAAGGTTTGCATTTCAACTCCTTTTTTTCTTTTGGCATTAGCTCTGTTGTGTTATTTTATTCAGGCTTCTCATATTGTTTTATATTTAAGCTTCAAACTAACTTTTAGTCCTTTTACGAATTATTATAAAAGAAGTATTGTGTAATGTACAGCAACATTAGTTGGGTAGACCTGAAAAGTGGGGTAAAACACGTGCCACTTCCAAAAACATAGAGGAGTATTGCAACTTATTAAGGGACACAAGAACACGTTTATATGAGGAAACTTTGTCAAGATCAAGTTTAAAGAGGTTTCTAGGTTTAAGGAAATGAAGTAGACTGTGATATATGTGAATTGTGGAAGTGTTGAGTTGACACTGAGCACCTCCCAATGGGTGAGAGTAGCTTATATATAGCCTAGCAGCAAGTATGTAGGAGCATAGCATGCTTGCTTTTGCAGAACTGCCTTGCTTTTCCTCGAACCCATATGGTCTGGAATATAGGCTGCCTCTATACAGCATTAGAGCACCACGTGATTAGGCTTCTGCAAGGGGCCTCTTGGAACCCTTTTTTACTGTACTGACTGAAGCGATCCGTCTAGGTGGTTCTCTTTTTCTGCTGTGTGCCCTGCTGACCAGAATCCACCAGAAGGAATGAAGAAAGTGACATGTATGTGATTCTCTTGTACCCTTTAGACATTGTGTGGTGTTTAGCAAGTGTTGACATGTTTAGACCTGCAGGAAACATTTAAATTAGGTGTTTGATTTGGTGCAGTGTTTTAGTGTTTTGCAAAACTTCTTAATTGATTATGGAAATGATTGTCAAAGGGTGACCCTTGTGAGGGACCGTGTCATAAAATGCAATGACCGGGTGCCATGGATTCTCATATGCAGGGCCATTATTGTTTGTAGAAAAAAGTGTTATTGTTATTTGTTATCTAAATAAAAACTATAATTTTGTGAAGCAAAATCATTGTTGACATTACTTATCTACAACATATGAAAACTACGTAAGAATAGTAATTTTTTTTAAAATAAGTTAGCTTTTTTAAGTTGACAACTTATATGCTTATATGGAAACTGTATTAATTTACATTTATTATTATTTTTTTATCCAACATTTTTTGGATCTGAATCAGGTTTAAATTTAAGTGTATTAAATGCTTTTTGTCAGTAAAACTCGCACGAACACAAAAAATGCTGTCCAGTGCCTTGAACAACAAACCATACCAAACCCTTCCACTTAACCTCTAGTATTTCTGAGCATGAGTTAATGCTTGTCTTTGGTTTGTTTTTATGGTTCTGTTCTTGTGTTAGTGAGCTGATGCTGCTTTCAAACAAAAAATGGATGTTAGCATACCATATTTGATGTTTGACCTTTTAGGTTTGAATAAACATGTGGGTGCCTGCAGATTTTATTATTAAAGAGCAGACACTTTTTGCAAATTCAAAAATTAGAAAAGGTGAAAGCATGATTTTAAATTGACTCACTGCCATATTATCTAATATGCAGGTTAATTTATGCAATATGTGTACAAATGTTAACGATGGAGTGTGTGATTTATTTTTATAATTTTTTTTTTTTAAAGTTTGGGCGGGCTGACACCATATCAAGGTAACAGCCAATCAGCAGGCCCATTTAAAAACACCAAAGTCCTTCACCCCATCTTTAATATTAAGTAATACAAATTGTATTTTGTGCTGTCATTGTTTTAGTGACATCCTATATACACAACATATAAAATTACTTAAGAATAAAGAACTACTCAATACTTTTTGCTTCAGAAAAAAGTTCTTATAATACACCTGGACGTTTCTTGCCATTGTTAATTGTTAAGTCGTTTTCTAAAAACAGTTCTCGTATTCTTTTACAAGAATCCCATATCTTCTTTTTCATCCTATGAACTCAATGACTTCTGAAACGCCCCTTTTTTCTTTCTCACTGTTTCTATGCATTCAGGAAGATGTATCCCACTGAAATGCACAAGCAGCATTTCAGTGGGTGAGGGGAGCTTTTTTCAGTTTCTTTTTTTTCCTCTTTGAATCTGAAATGTCGGAAAGACGCGTGTTTTTGTTTAAGTTAGTTATATTTCACACAGAAATAAGTCGTCTGGTAGTAGATTTTCTAGTATCGTATTGCAATCATGCAATTGTGTGATACTGCTGGTCAGATTCCTTTCACTTAAGTTCAGGTTTATAATTGATAATTTCCCACTATTTCTTTATATCCAACTTTTGAGGATGACTTGGATTTATAAACAAGTAATGCAAAAATGAAATACAGTACAGTAGAAGTACAGTTATCAATAGCCATGGGCAGGTTTGAGATGGGATGAAATCCTTAGCAAAAATACAGTGGAAAGATTACATGTTGTGCATGCTACTCTAAAGTGTGTTGATTTTAAATAAATTAAGTCATTAATTAACGTCTCTTGCTGAGTTTCTCCAGAAAATGTAAAAGTTATATCATTATTTACAATTCTAAAAGAGTCATTTAATGTTGCAGACTGAATAATGCTTGGATGATATAGTATGACTATGTTACAATCAAGAGTGATTAAAACACGTCAGAGGCAGAGTGAAGATAGAAAGCAAAGAAAAAGTAGCAGAAGTTATCTCTGATGCTGGATCATCTCAAGCTTTAGCATGGTTCGGAGCAGACATTGAAGACAAGGTCAGATGGGTTGCAAAGCCTTTATTTTCTTTCATTTTTCTTCTGTGGTCTATAGTGTGTTAATACTAAGATCTAACATTACGCCTTGTTTAAACTTTAAGTTTTTAAATAATTTTACTATTCTTCAGTAGGTCTTTATTGTTAACTCATAGATTGTGCTGTACAGTATAACAGGATAATGTAAAATCTAATTTGCTTCTGAACATTTCTATTTTTAGTGAAATATGGGAGGTGGAGGCCCCTTTGAAGATAAATTAAATATATATTTAAATAGTGTACAGAAAAAAATTCTTGTCACTTTATTCTATGCTTTCACATTCACACTTTATTTTTTTGTCATAATAATTTTGTGAAGTATATACTATGTTTAAAAAAAATCATAGTAATTTTATTAAACTAAGAGCTTATCAGATTAATCGATCAATTACAGTGATGATTTAATCAATTTTAAAAATAATTGTTAGCAGCAGCCCTAAAAGAGATAACCGTTCACATTTAACTGGTTGAATGCTCATTTACGCTGACTTTTTTCAACTCTGAGCTCTGTTAGCAACTGCTACTCTGATAGCTGCGCTGCTCATACACAAGTGGGTATGACTATTAACTGTATAAAATATGGAAATTGTACGAGTGACATCACACAATGGTTTCAGCAGAAATCAAATGAGTTTCAGAGTTTAGCTAAATCAGTTAACTTCTCCATAACAAGGAGTTAAAAAGTAGCAAAAATCCATGAGGAGAATCCACTGGAGTATCCCGTCCCATAATAATGCAAAACTTTCATTTCATTGATTATGCAACTATACAAAAAAATCACACCTCAGTGTGTGTCAATTGTAAATGTAAAATGGCAACATAATTAAATGCCTAATGGAGCCCGAGATGTCAACGTGTGTTTCAACTGTAAAGTTGGCTATTTTAACTGTCTTGCTTGAACATGAACCACAGTTCTGTCACATCCTATTGAACATTAGGCAGGAAAACTGAAAGTTGGCCCTCGGTAGAAGTGAGGAGGATTTTAGTAAGCTACCAGCTTTCAAATAGTTTCAAATAAAGACTTAAGTACATTACAGTTCAAATAAATTCGTAAGTACTGTTTTACAGGAACTTCAAACCACAGTTTACATTGAAATCAGTGTTCAGCTCATTCTCACTTTGGAATAAAATATCAACTAAATGCATAAACATAAATGTTAGTGTATATAATGACTAAATGAACAACTACCTTGAAGATGTTACATTTGACTTTACAAGCTGCATCTGAAATTATACATCTTTATTAATGGAAAATTTTTAACAGTTATCAAAGATTCTGAATTGTGAAGCGAAGTGGTCTGTAAAGGTATTGTTTGTTTTGCGAGCGCTAATAGCTATAGTTTTTGTTAAACTATAGTACTAGTTTTAAGGAATACCTAGTGCAATTTGACAACAACAACACATTGTTATTAAATATGTATTAAATTATAATTTTAAAGGTAATGTAAATTGATAAAATCTTTTGTGTTCAATATACATCTAGTTATTATAATGAGATTTATAATGAACATAAATGTTTATCCGATTAGTTGATTACTCAAGGGGAACTTACCTTGGTTACTAATTGACAATAGGAATTATTGTTAGCTGCATTTGCTGTGGACAGTAGGTGGGGGTGGGGTCTGGAGTAGCTCAGGTTCTGACTCCAACACTCATGGTGAACAGAGCTGAATTTGAGACTGTGTTTAAAAATATATTGTTTATACGAGTATGGTTCTCATAAATATCTTATGAGTAAATCAGATTGTGAAAATTTTCTTTTGTACCCTCTTTTCAACAATTTGAAATCATTGTATTCTTAACATGCATTAATTGGAAATTCAAATTGCAATTAAATAAAAAATTGCAAACTAACAGAAAAAAAGAGTTGCTTTTTCAATTGGCTGTAGAATATGCAAAAAATTTAGACATGTTATTTAATATTATGGAAAAGATTGAAATGCATACATCTTACTTAAACAATGGCTCGGCTGTTATTATTCTTGAAATTCACAGAAGTCTACCAAGGTTGATTGCTGGCATTCATGCTTGCAGGGTGAGGTCTGGTTCTTTGCTGTTTATTGCTAGGTAATCAGTAAACGCTTGCAATTCCAGGAAAAGCCTCAAGCGAAATTAAATTGTAATTCAGACCGTTGAAACCTACAATTGCTTTCTATTAAATTTTCTTTTTACACTGACACCCTTACTGAGCTAATCAGGGACGTTTTAAACACCAAAATGCTTTTTCTTCTCACTTAAAAACTAGGTCTTTCAGACCTAGTGGAAAATTCCTGTTGTTCCAGTTAAACCATTTGCTTAATCTTGTGTGAAAAGGCGTCAGTGGATAGCTTCATCCCATACTCATGTACCAACAAGACAAAATCATGATTGGTGAGTGAGACATTTAACCATCACCCAGAACGTGTACAGCTCCATGTGTGTGCTGAAATGCACATGCGCAAACAGGATTCATATAGGCGCTTTGTTTTCAAGAGGCACACATAAAGGCATCCATTGAGACTAATCTTGTGACAAAATCACAAGCTAAAGGAAAGAATGTCAGATTTACTGAAGAGGGTCAACACCAGGGCTTCAAAATTATAGCAAATAATCAATTTTAAATTGGAATCATCTTTTTTAAGTGAATGCAAAATGAAATCATAACCGTTAATGAACTTACTTCATAAATGTCATGAACGGTGTCTTTTTGTTTATGGGTTTGCTCAGATATTAATAATAATTTAAATATGTGAGTGTGGGCAATTGACTGGCATAAAATAAGACTTTTTTTTCATGAGGTAGACTTATATTTTTGTCTTAGAAAATGATAACTCATCTCAAGTGTTTTGCCTTTCTCACATTCCAAAGTTGAGAACATTCATAAATAATGTAGAAAGTACACTTATTCAAAAATGTTATCAGAACAGTAATCGGTATTGCTCTGGATCTCTTTTAAATAATACAGATTTGTTCACCAGATGTGCATTCAGTCATGTAACACAATCTCGGAATATAAGAACACCTTTGTTGTCCTCGCCAGCAAAGCGAGAACCAGAGAAACTGATAAAATTAAACACCATTTTTATCCTTTGAGAATTCTTTGAATTGGGTAAACAAAATTGTCCATATGTATGAGTGTGAATGAGTGTGGGTAGTGGGTTGCGGCTTGGAAGGGCATCTGCTGTGTAAAACATCTGCTAGGTGAGTTGGCGGTTCATTCCGCTGCGACAACCCCTGAAAATTTTAAGGGCTAAGCCAACAACAAGAAGACGGATGGAGGGTAAATGATTATGGTGCAATGTGGGCTGACGAGAATAGCCTTCAGTTATATTGTTTCACCAATTTATTGCACCCCAGATATTAATAATAACATAAATATGGCAGCAGGTCATGGCATAAATGGGAAAAGACCGGGCATAATTTCTTCACCTCCATCTCATGCATTTAAAACTGAAATATAATTCAATATATATTATGTTATTAGTTTATATAAATGATTATCAACATATGATACATTGGCCATAAAATAAATGTTGTCTTTTTATTGTCCCCAAAAATATATAAATTAACTTGCTGATCTATATATTCAAATAATATCCGGTTTTGTTCTTTTAGATAATGTTGCCTTTCACAATTCAGTCAGTTCTTGAAGGTTTTGTTGTTTCAATCAGGATTGTGTCACTGAGTTGAGACAAAAACAGCTCTTGTTGATGGACAAACATCTTCAGCCTTGTCTGAGCTCAAATTGTAAGACTCAAAATGGTGTCACACAGGATATAGCTATTCAATCTAAACATCCCCACCTACCAACACAAGCCCTGTCACCCAATTTGACTAAGGATAAAAATATTTTGGACCTCTTGTGTAGGAAAAACAGATTTCGCATATGGCATTATAAGTAGAACTTCAGTATATCCAGTGTCAAATGAATTATATTTGTGTTTGAGTTCCATAGAAACAGCTGATGGAGCAGACAGACATTCCTCAATCTGTTAATCCATAAAATCAACACTGGCTCATGGAATAGTGACCGCATGCTTCATTAATGGACAGCCAGCCCTCTGCAATCAAACTGAGGGGAATTCAGCAATTTTGTTTATACAGAGCAGTTTGAGTGTATGTAGTTTGCACAATAATGAATTAACAGTATTCATGGATCATGAAAGGAATTGTTCATGCCGCTGTCCTCTTTAAAGGAACATTTTTAATTCTCTGTACATTTTTTTATTTGTTTATACCTCAGTGTTTTAAGTTATACAGCAAACTTGATACTTGAACTATTTTCAAGTATTAGCAAAACAAGTAGTCTATCAAAAATATATTCTGTCTGAGTAGAGGCAAGGATTTTATTCAGAAGGAGTATTTAACAGGACATTTAACAGGTTTTTATCTGATAACATGGATTTTTGGCCCAGTTTAAGGCCAAGACAGTTTTTCTGAAGTTACCAGAATCGTTTTGTTTTTTCATGTGTTTTTTCGCCAGAGTTTGTTCAGAGTTAATACTAAAAGTAATTTCTTATTTGAGTCCTGCATCAATTATACCCATTATAGCTAAAGCTATGGTCAAATCCATTGGCTGTGGACTGTATAAGGAAAGACTCCAGTGTCAAGGCCTAGCTGAAGCATTTCCATCTGCTTTGTTTAGCCCATGCAGTGTTTGTCCATGTGCAGAAAGCATGCTCATTTCCATACAGCTCCACAACTAACAGTCAACTCACTGACCCTCACAGAGCACATTCTGTTCTAGATTACTTGATCGGCTCTTCCACACAGCTAAGAACACACCCCTACAGAGAAAAAGGCAGGTACTTAGACTGCATCGAAACTACTGGAGATACCAAGAGAAGGACTGTTGATATAAACACTATGGTTTTAGTGAAATATCATGCATGCTGTCAGTCTCAGCCTACTACCTTATTTAGGTTAAAAAAGGAAGCAGAGGTGTGTGAAATAGAGATTGTTGAGATTGAGTTTAGAGATTCATTTAGTCATTCATTTTATATGGCAAACTCCTTTCTGGTTAAAACACAGATTTACATTGTCCTCCAATGTAAGTTTTTCTTGACATTGTAAACAGTTACCTTTTTGTTTCTTCTGGAGAGAAACACTCCTTACATTAGCTTTGTTGCATTTGTTTTTCCCTTAAAGGAACTTCTTGGTGTATTCTTTTCAGCTCTTGTATTTGGAGCTTATCCGCTCTTCCATTTGATGTGGAAAGGGAGTTTACATTTGAGTCTTGAGTGGCATGTTGTTCTTCGTGTTTTGGATGCTTTTTGAGTCTACCAGCTGAGGACTGTTTAGCACTCTGAAAGTGCCTGGAATCTGTCAAAAGGCATATTTGAAAAGGCATATCATGATAGCAATTGTTATTGTTGCAATTAACAAACAGCAGTCTGAATGTATTTAGAACATAAAATCAAGACGTCATTATTGTACTTGGATCAATCTCTCTTTGTCTTTGTCTCTACAGTGTTTCCTGCCTGGCGGGGGTCTGGGGAGGGTCATGGTTGGGGCTGGGCTCAGTGTGTGAGGTGGGAGGCTGGGGAAGGAGGCCCATCACAGGGTCTGGAGTGTCCGCTCTGGTGCGTCCTGTGCCGTGGAGGCCGGGATCGACTAAAGCAGGCCTGCCAGTTTGGGAATGAAGCACTTCGCCTGCCTGGAAACATTCTGAGCCTCAGACTGCCACAACTCTTTGACATCCACCAGGTGCCCAAGGTGAGAATGGGATGGGGGATATACTAAATGAATTAAACAAATGTAATTAAGAAATTGCAAGTCATTATAATTACACATCTGGTTGATTGGCAATAACATCTTCATAACAGAGGAATTGCTTTTAAACCGAAGACAGCGACTTCTTTATCTGACAAAAGCTCATCAAGCTATTACAGCTGTCAGCTACAAATAACATTTGTAGGATTCTTGCATCCAATGACATCTTAACACTGAAATTATTTCTATAGTTACAAATTATTTATATTTATTTGTTTAGATATTTAGGTTACTAGTAGTTGTCTTTTTTGTGCTCTTGCCTTTTTCATCAACAATAAAAAAGGCTTTCAAAAGCCAAAAACATGAACTTATGCCAAACCCAGTTAATTTCTTTTCAATTGTTGAACACAAATGAAGATCTTAAAACCCACAAATATATCCTCTCCTATCGCAGTCCGCCATCATTGGTTGAAACACTGAAAATTTTATAATTTTAAATAATTATAAATAGCAATTTGACTATGTAAATTGACATAACATTCTGGCTGGATTGCTAGGGTAGATAATGAAGGAATCGCAGTTTCAGATACATTTTTCAAAAGAAATGTTGAAACCAAAAGAGAAAGAAAAGACTATTAAACCCTCAAAGAGTTTTGCAGTTTTCCTATGAGGGAAAGCCCTGGGAAATCCTGCATTTACTTAAAAGCAACATGCTGACTCAGTAGAACCAGCTGCAGCAAGACACGGTTTTAAGTTCCTCTTTAATCGGCTCTAAAGTGGCAAAGGCCGTTGAAGTTTCTTCTGATTGCATCAGATGACTTGAAGGGGCAATTTTAAAGCAACAGTGCACCTAAAAACTAAAAGTTGTTGTTTCATTTTTGAAAAAATGCATCTACTTTGTTTTCATGCAACACAAAATATATTATATAAATAATTTTGTTACATTCTTCTTTTTAATTAATATTTCCATTTGAACCATACTAATTCTCAGTTTTATAAAAAATATTAAGGGTCTAAGGGTGTTTGTTTAGTAATTTCAAAATGCCTACTTTGGATTCGAAAAATATTATACTTCTATTTAAAAGTGTCTTGAAATTGCAAGTCACTTGCAACTAACGACCCTGCTTCAGTGTGGTCATGCCTAAAGACCATCACAAGCTACAAAGCTCCAGCATCTTCATCTATGGGCAATCAAAACTTGGTTAATCATCTGAATGAGATTTATTGTAGATTTCAGAAAACTTCCGATTGTCTCCCTGAGCAGCCATTAACACCTCCAACACACACCCTCACAAACACCTTCAAAACAGACCATTCCACCACTCCTGCTCTACAGATTAGTGAGGGTGGTGTTTGTCAGCTCTTCAGGAAGCAGAAGAGGAGGAAATCACCAGGTGCTGATGGTGTCTCTCCAAAATGCCTCAGAACCTGTGCTGACCAGCTGGCTCCCATCTTCTTGCTGATCTTCAACAGATCACAGGAGCTGTGTGAAGACCTTGCATGCTTCAAACGCTACACCATCATCCCCATCCACAAGAAGCCTAAAATCTCAGGTCTCACTGAATACAGACCAGTGTCCCTGACATCTGTGGTCATGAAGTCCTTTGAAAGACTGGTGTTGGGCCACCTGAAGAACATCACTGATCCCCCTGCAGTTTACCTATCGATCTAACAGGTCTGTGGAGAATGCACTTAACATTACATCCACTACATCCAGCAACATCTGAATAAGCCAGGGACCTATATGAGGATCCTGTTTGTAGACTTCAGCTCAACATTTAATAATATCATCCCATTACTGCTTCGAAACAAACTCTCCCAGGTCTCTGTCCCTGACTCCACCTGTGAGTGGATCACAAGCTGGACTGACTGACAACAGCTTGTGAGAATGGGGGAATTCACATCATGCACCCGAACCACCAGCACTGGCGCCCCCAGATCCTATTTGTATTTTACTTATGTTGTTTGCACTGATGGCTCCATTGTACCACAGGAAATTCTTTGTTGTGCGCGCACACACATGGCAATAAAGCTGATTCTGAAATGATTAACATTAAAGTGCTTCATTTTATGTACTCCCTAGTAGTGACAGGCTATCCACACAGCTTTGCTTTCTACCACGTTGAACTAACCTTTAACTAGCTAGCAATGCAAGTTCAGCAAAGGAGTAAACTGCTAGCAATTACTCAATACATTTTAGTATGTGCTCACAGTTTAATTTGGCATTGAAAGACATGAGTGTTCAAAAATGCTCACCAATAAGAGAATAATTGAAGGAGAAACCCAAAATTAAATGCCACGCCCCTAACAATCCTGGCCTCAAGGATTTAATAGTCATATATAGTAATTTTATTCCAAACAGCACTGTGGTTCCAAATAAAACAAGTAGTTCAAAACCCCTTTAAATGTCTAATATTTTCTTTAATACATATTGCGTTGCACATACTAAAATGCAGCTTTTTAAATTATCACTTTTTGTCATAAATGTCTTTGTTAAAGTTTACATTTGAAATGAGCGTTTATAATTAAAATAATGATAATATTATAAATGTATTATTTAAGGAACTTTAGTTTAGTTTCTTTTAATTCATATCATATATTTAATTTAAATTATATTCATCTTTCCATTAAAAACTACTGGTCTTGACCACTCAACCTAAAATTATATATATATATATATATATATATATATATATATATATATATATATATATGTATATGTATATGTATATGTATATGTAAAAAACTAATTGTAACAGTTCACTCTCTGTGTATCCAAAGGTGGGAATTGACCACAAAAGAAGATTTTATTTCTATTGCTATTCCTCTTGAGTTTTCTTTAACAGACAAATAAAAATAATATGTAAATCACATGTCCTCAACAAGATTGCATGTGAATTTTGCAGGTGTTTCGAGAGGATGGCATCATAACCGGCTACCGCCACCCCAGAAGCTCAGCCCTGGACTGCATTCTCAGCAGTTTCCAAATGACCAACGAGACAGTCAATATCTGGACCCACTTCCTGCCAACCTGGTAAAGTGCCCAGTAACACATGTGATCTCCTCGGAGTGTAAGAACTAGTAGCTGTCAGCTTTGAGGATTTATTTGGGCTGCTTCATTATGTAATAATGATTTAGCACTTAAGCTGACGATTTTATGCTAAATCAGATTTCACTCACAGGCACTAACTCGGTGCTTATTGTTAGTTACGTCACTTCTCGAGTGGGCAGTACTTAAACAGTCATTTGATTGCTCTTTTAGAGGGTATTGTATTAATTAATTGTGTTGTTCAAAATTCATTTCTAAATATAACTGTGAATAAGAATAACACAATGTAAATCTGAGTAACAGAAAAAGAGTTGTTGAGCTTTTATGTACTGTACTGTCTGAACAAGAACATTTCAATTCAAGCCTGTCTCAAAAACAATTCGAAGTTCTCTGGGTATGCTGTTTCTCAAGTCTTGAAAGTGTAATCAAATTCCTCCCGCCTTTCACAAAAAAAAGGTTTTATAGTTATTTTCTCAGAACTTCAGATTGAGTTTTTTTCTTCTGTAGATACTTCAACACTGAAAGCCATTGGCCATTCACTTCCAAGGTCATTTATTGTTGTTGCTTACCTGTACCCAACATTCTTCACAACATCCACTTTGTTGGAGTTTGAAGAAAAAAGAAACTCCCAAAGGTTTGGAACTGCTTGGCATTGAGTAAACTGTTATAAATTCACTTTTGTGGGATAGACCTTTTTAACTGCGTTATTTAGAAAGCCTGCTAAAAAGCTTTACATGCTCTGGGTACCTCAAGAAAGCAATCAAAAATGAAAATGAATGAAAACAAATTGCTGACACCTAACCTGTTTTTGGCTTTCTTAGGTACTTTGTGTGGCGGCTTTGTCTTCTATGGTCGAATCTGGACTTCTTGTCAGATAGCTACACATGGCCCCTGCTCGTCTACATGCTGGTAATATGCCTATACCCCTTCACCTCCAGCTGCGCTCATACCTTCAGCTCAATGTCATCCGAGGCTTTTCACATCTGCTACTTCTTCGACTATGGAGCTCTCAGCCTCTACAGTCTCGGTATTTGCTCACACTGTTTTCTGATTGGTTATCATTTATTTAAAAGATGATAGCATATGAAGGATAGAATGTACTCCACTTTCTTTTGCTTTAGATATGACTTAATAAATAAGTCACTTGTTAAAAATGCATGCCAGTTAGAATAAATGTACTCCTATTGAAAATAAACTTAAATAATTAAAGTTTTGGTGTCTATTTTACACTGATACTTCACTTCAAGAAGACCCATAAGATTGATAATCCGTTATGCAAAGAGGGCATAAATCGTTTTTAAATGTGTTCAAATCTGTTCAGTCGTTATCCCGATCTGTTGGTTTAATTTTTTTAATTTACTTTCAATTAGGCCAGTAGCCTTTTCACAACTGTGACAGTAGCTGGATTATCAGACTGTTTAGTCTATTTAAAACTTGATCTCTTGATGAAACAAACTTGTTTTGGGTGCAGCTTGACATCTCGGTGCCTTCCAAGTCCATGTTGCAGCAGCAATGTTCAGACTGAAGCCCAAAGTGACCCAAATTTGATTTTTCTTTGCCCATATACAAGCTGTATTTTATATTTTCAGGACAGTATGAACATCTTTTGAAAGCTGCAAATATCAGAATTTTTTCAATACAAATTATACAAACCTGACCAGCCAGGTTGCATTTATCTGAGTTTTGCGCCATCAGGCCCAACTTAAACACAGTTTCTCATAAAAAAAGCAGAGACATTCGTGTACTGGTCAACATAACAAAGCATGAGAATATGCATATCAAGATGTTCTCACACATTTAAGAGCATTAACTCAGCTACAGCTTCCAGGAGTATATCGTAAAATGTGTTCCTTTCCGTCTCTATCTTTTTCTTAATATTGTTTAATACTAATGCAGATGGCTCCAATATTTACACCCTCAAAGACTCAATAGTGCCCAAGATCAGGCGCTTCAGTGTTTTTGTCTCATGACCGTGCATTCTGAGGGATGTTCTTTGCTCTTTTGTGCATACATGTGTCATTGGGGCAACATTTCATTTGCACAGAAGACAGATAGCAGGTTAAGTGAACAAACACACAAAAAATTGATTTAACCAAAAAAATACAAATTTGGCCATTAAGACCTCAAGCTTGTTGGTAGCTAGAAGGAGTGCATAGTCCCTAACCATACTGGTCTAGAGCAGGAGTGTCAAACTGAACCCGTCAATGGCCAATTCCTTTACTTAAATTTGGTTCCAAAAGACAGATATTTAGCTTTCAAAAAAGCCTTAATTGGTGTATTTACGGTTATACTGCTCAAACTACTGATCGAATTGTTAGAAACGGATAACATTTCATAATTTTATTGTTAGTTTAAGCTGAATTACTGAAGACAACTGTACTTAGTAAGGCTCCTCATCAGCACTCAGGTCATTCAGAAAAGCATTCGTTTTCAGAGCCAGCCTCTTTATAAGTCTTCTATCACATTCCTTTTTTATTAAAAACCAGTTCAATGTGAAGTGCTCCTCACTATTACGAGTCATTTTCCAAGTTGTTGCTTGTTGCCATACACATAGATTCAACCAAAACACTTTATCTGTATTTGATCAGAACAGATTGGTCAGTAGGTGGCTCTATAACAATGGGAGGTGCTATAATTGCGTAATCTTATTTATTTATTTTTTTGGGAGCTCAAAATGACACATACATGAACGAATCTGAATTCAAATTTAAGCAGGTTTTTGGTCACAGGGAACAATACTAAAACATGCTAGAAATGTCAGAAAAGCCAAGTTTACATATTAGGGAACCTTTATGTTGACTAAAGTGAATAGTGCTGAAAGGCTGGAAGTAAGGTTGTCAGGGTACCAAAATTTCAGTATTCGGTACAGATACCAGTGAAAATATACACATAATTTGGACACATGAGTCATTTAAACCCTCAGCTGTGTGAAAATATTACACCATCCTGTTTTAACCCTAATAAACAATATAGGAGCATTTAATAGTTAAAGAAACTTACTCGCATTAGCCGCGCTAATGGTAGCGATTAACTAGGCAAATGGTTATGTTTATTTCCAGTCCATTTAAATTATTATAACAAAACATTCAAATAGGTTTAAATCAAAACCTACCTGCTTAAACACCTTCATCAAATATGGGTCTGTCTTATATGGTGTTTTAATAAGTCGGAGGCAAATGGTTATCTAAGATGTTCCCTTGGTCCTTGGCCTCAACATTGCTCTTTTCTCCTTTCTTCTTAACAAGAGTGAGGGCATCATCAGCTCCGTCGGTCACCATGTCAATGTTTTTAGGTAGAAAGCACAACTGCGCACCTTATAGACAGCGTGACAAGAACCGGGGTGAGCGGGTCCTTGGTACTACCGGTACTTAAGAAATCCTGGTAGAGTAAAAATTTTTTAGTACTGACTTGGTACCGAAGTACCGGAACTTGACAACACTAGCGGGAGGCTGGATTTTAAATAATGAAATAAAAATCTAAAATAGGGCATTCTTTAAATGAAGATCCACAGTTTAAAAGGATAAGTGTAAAGGGATGGGCTACTGAGCAAAATGTTTCTGTATCTGATGTCATAACATTAAATAACAGCAGATTTGTGATGCAAAGAGTCTTTCACAAGGGCTGGTGGGGTATGGGTAAAAGGATATGGATAGCTAAACCGTCAGAAGAAAATTAAGCATCAAACACACTTCTAACAATTGATTCTGTGACCTGGAAGAAAGATGGCCACACCTGGGCTTCAGGGAAATGTTTAAAGGTTGCTCTGATAAGGAGTGAACTGAAGGCTGATGAAGAACAAGCTTTCTTCAAGCCTTTTAAGAGCCTACCAGAGCACTTTAACTTTAAGTGATTGGCATGTTAATTATTCTACCAGACATTTCATACTCATTTCTCTATAAAAGAAGAATGTGATTAACATATTGGTCTGTTTTGAATTCTTGTTGAAATAGGGGCTGCGTTTCCAGTTAACCGAAGCTATGATTTTCAATATGAGATCAATTTACGCTCATGACTTTAAATGTGCTATACTCAATGTAAAATATAATTGAATCTGCAATTACTCTTGTAAAGGTGTTGGTAAAGTGCACAATTCATATATTTCATTCTAGTCACTAAGTTGAATGCTGATTTGTTTAAGTCATATGATACCTTTACATGTGTCTTTTCTGGAAGAAGTAGAGTTAAGGAAAAATGAATCAAATTAATATTCCCTTTATTAACCACCAGCATCTAAACACAAAATAGACAAATACAGTTTGGCTGGTAATGAATCATGTCAACCTCTTCAGAAATTAATTAATAGTATTGTTACTAAAAAAGGTAATTTACAGTAACATTATATCAGGAAGCATCTTGTTTTTAAGGCTTTCTTAACAAAAATGTAAGCTGCGTAGTGTAAGTTCTGCAGCTGCTTTTTAAAAATGTTTCAGTGAGGTCTCAACTGAAATATACTAACATTAAATAATAAAAAGATAATTTTGGTGAATGTGATAATAACTTTTAGGGCATTCATCTGTAAAGATATAATATATAGGTATAATAATAGATATAATTTAGACTTTAGTTTGTCACCATTAAAAATGTGTTTGGAGAAAACGTAATTCTTCATTTACCGTTTGTTAAGTCAAAGTTAAAATTTTTGTCAAAGCAATAACTTGACTAGTCACAAAACCAATGCATCTATTCAAATAAGATCTTGTAGAAACGGTCTTTTGTTTTTGTTATTCTTATGGTATACCTGGTTTAATCTGTTAACCACTCTTCAATTATTATGTCATTAATTCCAATCGCGTTGTAGAAAACGTAATTTCTACGAACATGTGTCAAAGTTACATTATACATTATACATTACACAGCAGAATGAAATTTTCTAGCACATGTTTTACACAAGGGATGCATACCTCATCCACACACACTCATACACTATGGACAATTTTAGTTTATAAAGTCAGTTGTACAGGAAGTTTTTGGACTTGTGGGGGAAACTGGATGGTTGCAAAATACACACAATCACAGGAAGAACATGCAAACTCCACACAGAAATGCCAACTGAGCCAGCTAAGGCTCGAACCAGCGACCTTCTTGCTGTGAGACAACTGTGCTACCCACTGCGCCACCGTAACGCTCTAGAGCTGATAGAATTCAAACTAACTTAAGATATCTTGAAACTGAATTAGGACATTTCTATAGAAAATATTATTTAATGCTTTTGGTCAGAATGAAAGAGAGGGCTGTAATTCTTTTTTTAGATTTATGCAGATAATTTCTGGGCCTATCAAAACTCAATTTTGGATAACAGCAACGGTGTGCTCAGCTGAATTGTCTGCTTTTTAACTCAAATGTTTTTAAACACAAGGTTAGAAGCTGTCTCATGTCTTTCAGTAACATCACTTTTTGTCTTAAATATGCAGTCTTTCTTAGAATTGACTTGTGTTTACATTTTGTTGATAGCATTACAGCAGTGAAAGAAATATTGACAAAATTCATCAATATTGCTTTGCACTTGTATTAAGGTTAGGTAAATAAAGGTGCACCAGCTGTAGCTGTCCTCATCCTTCTACATAAAGAGCCCATATTGCTATCTTAAAAGTTCAGTCTAGTATCTAATGTAAATAGGATGTGACCTAAAAGCTAAATAAGGGTGCTTTAGTAAAGCTACTCTTTCAGTGTCAGCTTTAAGGTGTCATGTCTATGTCTATGTGTACTGTACTCCTGAAATATTGACATTTTGGGAATTAACCATTTTTACCTTTATTTTGTGATCGCCTAACATAAAAGAAATACACCTGATGTAAGACATAAGAAACTATATATAATATAAGAATAATATAAGGTTTCCTTTGAAACTGCATCATCTTATTACCTTCAAAATGTAAAAACAACAAACTTCAAATATAAGTTATCAGATATCGTCATTAAAGTCTTCTTCAAAGATCATCTAACAGTTCTTAACATGATGCAGTTTTTTTTACTGTTGTTTGATAAATTATGTACAATTCTAAGCTTCAGTGCTCTAAATTGCATGGTTCAATTTTAATACCTTGATTTTTATTTTTATGCAGGCTGTGCCATGTCATACAACTCTTATGTGATGCCCGACTGCTGGGTGAACAGCTGGCTCCACCAGCATTTCGTGACAGTCGCTGTGGGCAATTCACTCTTTTGTACCAGCATGTCCTGTTACTCCAGGTAAGAGAAGCCTTTCACAGGCTAATGAGGCTCTCATTAAATCAGCCTGTGAGCAAAGAAGCAAATTCAGATGTCTTTGCAGGCAGAGCAGAAGTCAATTATATCATGCTCCTAATCAGAGAATTTTTAACTGGACTGTAGGTACAAAAAGGGTTGTTGTTTTAGTGAATGAATAAAAAGTGCTTTAGCAGTTGTTGTTTTTAGTGGACTGAGGATGCTTCTGAAGGATACTTGCACCATTTGAAATCTTAAACCATTATTACGAAAACATTTAAGTGTTCAGGTTTAGGATCTTTCTAGAAAGGACAAGGATACAGATAAAAAATAATATTAAACTTCTTTGAAAATACTGTAAAGTTAAATATGAAAAATATTGATTAGTTGCACAGAAATTGGGACAATTGGGAAAACTTTGTAGTAGAAGTCGAGGTAAGTTAAAACTTAGTGTAGTTTCACCGACTTAAAACATGTTTATTTTTAAGTCTTTTATTCTAGTTAGTATCCCTTTTAAACACATACGTCACAATATTTTTTCTTAAAATGGAGATTAATTCAATAAAGATCTGTATATTTTATTTGTTGTTTAACAATGGATAATTTCTCT
The DNA here is from genome assembly GCA_900490495.1 of Danionella dracula. Classification (NCBI taxonomy): domain Eukaryota; kingdom Metazoa; phylum Chordata; class Actinopteri; order Cypriniformes; family Danionidae; genus Danionella; species Danionella dracula. The sequence continues at coordinate 3,252,522 of UELW01000039.1, read as the reverse complement.
CTTGTAACAGGTTTATAGAACAGCAATTTCCACAAAAAAGTAAAATCATGCGAACTTCTGCATTTGTCGTTCCCTTCCTTTTCGACAGTGTTCCACTTTTCTACAGAGTGAGTATAGAATCATTCCACTGGAAGATGAGTATGGACTGAAATTTGTGTGAAATTCTCTTACCAATAGAGCCATTCTTCAAACAAACGCAATCTGTTTTGCAAAAGATAATTTCGCAAACAAACGGAAACCTGTTTGCAATCATAAAAGTGGAATTGAGCATAAAAGTTTGAGAACAATAAACAAAATTTGTAGCTACCTGTGATGCATGACTTTCTTAAAGGAATATAACAGACTGTATGAGAGAATCTGACCTGTTCACTGGACACCTTCGTGAGCTAGAGAACGGCTGAACAATTATTCACTTGTTGGCTTTTCGAGGGTAAATTGGTCACGGTGCAACTGTCTGCATTGGTGAGAATGTAAAAGATTTGTCCAAATACATAGGGGTCTTTATGACAATTCTGAATAAATTTTATTAAAAATGTTGTCGAAAAAATGTTTTACAGCATTTGAGTTTATGCTACAAATTGGTTTAAGTTTGCATTTTGTTCATGCTCAAATCCATGTTTATGTTTGCAAACATTTTTAAGTTTGTTTGCTGCCTAAGTTCTGTTTATCATCGAGTACACATTTATATTTGCAAACATTTTTCTGTTTGTTTGCTAGTTGAGTTCTGTTTATGCTCAAATGTACTTTTGTGTTTGTTTGAAGAATTGCTCTATTTGTATGTGAATTTGGCACAAAATTCGCTCCATAGTAGGATGAGTTCTGATGAAGAGAAGTCTTTGGTGACTGCAGATATGAACACACTATCTGTCTGTTCATGTTTAGCTGCTGTGGTGTTGTTGGACAAGCAGCAGTCCTGATGAAGCCCTGCTCAGTCACTCATACCATCTACTCTTCGCCTTTCTCACCTGCTTCTTGTTTTCCTCTCACCTGCCTGAAAGACTGGCTCCGGGGCGCTTTGACTATTTCGGTACCTCATCCTCAATTATCACACACAAGTACAACCTGCTCTATCCATAACCTTAATGAAATGGCCATTAAAAAAGGTTTGTTTTTTCATTTAAAATGTAAAAGGGACTAACTTTGTAACCTTAGAGCTGGAGGGAAGCCACAGAAGGCATGACCTATACACTGTACCTGGAACTTAAGATGAGTCTGATGTGACACACAGGACTGTGTTTAGACACAGGCTGCATTCTGGACAGAAGTAACTTATTGCGCATGTCTATAAAGCAATGGACTCGGTTTCCTCAATAACCACAAATGGAAGACTTAGGCTCTAATTATGCTTTTCATTTGATCTTTGAGTTTAAGCTCTCTGTCCAGCAGGACAGTGTGTTCCCAGGAGACAGAGTAGACTAACAGTTGGACTTATCATTGAACAAACTCACATTTGTTGTTGTAGAAGTGAAGAAAGTTATAGACATGTCTATGCTTGGGTTTATTGTATAATTTTAGCAGATCAGAAATTGTGTCCAGAGGGGCAAAATGTGCAGATTATCAGTGTTATATTTGGGCATACTAGGGGCAATAAGTGGCAATGCCAAATGCAAACTAAATAGGGCCTAAATTAGACAGAAGTGAATCTTTTGTTAAAATAAGAGTGGAAAAATCTAAGTGTACACCACCTAGCTCCCTCGCTTGCTCAAGACACTTCAGAAATGATATTACACAATTGGTGCTAGAACTTTTTTATTTTTACAATGATTATGTTTATCCTTATCTGTAATTTAAAAAGCAGGCTGACAGTGTTTGTCACACTTGAATAAACACGACATTAACACATGGGCATATAAACATAATTATAGTCAATAACATTATTTTTATCATGTTTCTTCCAGTATCAGCAAAACACCAAAATTATTAATCATATAGATTCTTGTGATCAACCTACATTTACTAAACTGTGTGAAATATATTTGCAGCATTAACCTTATTTTGGAACTTTGATCTTTCTAGTTTACCGTCAGAAATGTAATTCCAAATACATCAGTTAGTGTGAATTAGACTACTGAAAATTTTGCTTTCTTTTCCACTTGGTGTGATGTGCTGCCCTGCTTTTGTTTAGAGTAGTGCAATTTTTTTTTCAGATTGCATCATACAATGTGTTTCTGCCATTTTATTGGATGACGTCCAACTTAATGTATAATAGGCTTAATTTGAGTGAAAGTCCTTAGAAGCCAAAATATCTTGCCTGACATGTAAAGTCCATTTAAATGGACACAGGGTCTGAAAGGGTTAATGCTGTCCTGTCTGTCCAGATTGAGAGGCATACATGTCAGGTGCCATTTCTGTCAAAATGTTGATGTTACGAACCATAGGTATAATTAATAGATCAAAAGCAGCCAGAACTCTCCCTTGCCGCATGCTGCTAATTAGCATGTTAACAATGTAAATTCTATTTTACTTTAATTGCTCTTTAATCAATTTAGCTGGGCTCAGTTCCCAGGGAGTCTATCAAGAGCGTATCTAATGTAAACCTTTTATCGATGTCCTCTCTTCTCTAAGGTCACAGTCACCAGCTCTTCCACATCTGTGCAGTGGTGGGCACTCATTTCCAAATGGAGGGTGTTTTAACTGACATGGTCACCCGCAGAGACTGGCTGACAACACACACCTCTATGCCTTCCTTCTCAGGAACCATTGGGGCTCTTACACTGGGCATCTTGCTCAACATGGGAATCATTGGTGTGTTCAGTGCCAATTTACTGCGACCACCACACCAAAGCACTTCACACCTACATCAGGAGTAAAGGTCTTTACACCCCGAGTCTGGAAAATTTTCAAAGTTTTCCAAGTTCTCACACTGCCTTCAAAGACTGAAAATGAGTTACATTGAATTATTGAGCTTTTTGTATGCAAAGCGCCACTGTTTTTTTATCGTCGATCAATGAAGATGAGGGAACAGCTATTGATTTATCATTAATAGCCACTCCAAGAATAAATAATACAGTTCAAGTATTAGGACGATCATTCCAGCAGCTCACATAGTAAATGAGAGGCTTCTGAGGAGATTTCCTGCTTCTCTTGAGTTGGGACCAAAGATGCTGTTTATTTACCTCAGATTCTTAGGCAGTTTTAAGCAAGCATCAGGCAACTTAATGGGAGCTTCAGAGTGGAACAAGAGAAAGGCAGAGGAACATGGGCTCTCTCAGGTTAGTTTATGACCAGTCAAGCCGGTTTTGTAGTGTGTGTTCAGGTCAGACCGCCGAAGTGGGAAGTTTCAGAAAAGTATTACAAAAATTACTCTGCCTGAAGAATCCACTCAGCAGGTTTTTTAGGCTGTTTAAACTGTATGTCTTCAACTTTAACAACTTTCATTTTCATTTGATTACGGTGCTAGTTAGATTAGATCAGTTCACTTGAAAGGAAAACTGTACGAACCCCTTTATTTAAGTCACAGTTGTCTTTCATAAATTACTTCAAGTTCTTTGATGCTTTAAAAACCATCCAGAAATAATTTTAGTTTTTAACCCTTGTATGGTGTTCGGGTCTGTGGGACTCCTTTTTTTCTTTTCAAACTAAAAATTATTAAAGAAATTATTATTTGGAACTGAGATACACTGACCATGGTCATTGTCTATGAAAAACATATGTCAGAACAGATTTTTAATGACCCCACACGGCATATCTCCTACACAATTCTATTAGATACAAGGTGCCCGGTTCTACTGGACCCATGGCATGTAAAAGTGTGAAAATTGTAGAGTCTGAAACTTTATTCTGTCTTCTCACACAAACACAAAGTATACAAAAACATAAAATTTTACACTTTAGGTTAAAATTATATTTTTTATATTTATACTGCCTAAAAGCCCTGAAATACAAGACTCGTCAACCACAACTGCAAGTAACAATAATGAGATCCCCACGCATGATTTCAATTCTAAATGCGAAGAATCAAGGTTAAAAAACAGTAATTAAAATATATTTGCTGTTTGACACTTGTTTCTTGGATAAAGTAATATCTTATAAGTACCTTAACATAAAAATGTCTTGATTTGGTCTATTAAAATCCCCAAAAGTTTGTGTGTCCACCATATCTGCTAACACTACCTGAGTAACAATAAAATGAACACCACACAAGGGTTAAATACAGCCTGTGTCTTTTCTTCATGCGGCTCCAGGGTATAACTAAGTCCATTATATCTCTTTTTAGGAACAGAAGTGGCCTCAAAATCCCTCAGTACTGCATGTAGCATTTTCTGATTCTCTTTCAATGTATTATTCTGTTTTCAGAACACACATGCACGTTTCAGACTCGGGGTGCAAAGATTGAAAGAGGCTCTCTGTAGCCTTCTACGCCTCACTGTGCACTTTTCTGGACCATTTGCCTCACAGAGCACTTACACAGTCACTTTCACTGGCACACAAGCCTCTAGCATTGATCCTTTTCTACTAAACATGTGTATGCTCTCTTTCTGTTTTATACTTGCGGATTATTATCTCAGCCGAAAACCCCAACCTTTCAGGTGATATTTAACCAAGGTGCCTTTAATATTACTTTTTACTTATCAATGTGAAAAATTGAGGGGTTGAATGACGCTATCATAGATGAATTCTAACATCATTTTGGGTTTCAAAACAAAGTATGATGTGTGTATTCTCAGAACTCTAACTGGAATAATGTTTAGGTAGCATTAATCAGGGATTTTGGATGTCGTGTTTGGTTTATAACATCATTAACGTAATTAATCCAGTTTAATTGGGTTGCCTACCGAGTTATGATGGTTGAACATTGTGCAGCATTTACACCCTCTATATTTCTGTCTTGATTTCAAGCACAAATAGCCAACTATTCATCAGTCACTTGCATGATAACATCCTGATCTCCATCTTGAAGTTAATATTTAATTCACTAAAAGGCAAGGCCAGGCAATTTCATTTTTATTGTACTACACTTGTTGTTCAAAGTGTTTGACAGAAGAATAAAAACGGTCAGTGATAAAACAGACAATAATACAGATTGTAGATACAAAGCAAGGGAAAATACATTAAATTAAAATAATATCTGAAGTTTAAGACACAGCATTGTTTGAACAGCATTGCTCAGTCAGTGAACCCACATTTGAATAGATGTGTTTTGAGTCTGAACATGATTGTGACTAAAGTTTTAGCTCTAATCTCTTCTGAAAGCTGGTTCCAGCTGCAGGCAGCATAGTGCAATTCATTCAGTGTCCACTAGAGGCTTGTCTTTAAAAAGGGAGTTGATCCCATAGATTCCCGTTGTAAAATGGCAATTTTGACAGGCAAGATGTATTTATTGTTTTGATGTTGTAATGAAAATTGTAATTAAATTGTGAACGAGTGCCTTACTCAATGGCATAGCATCTGCACTTCAGACTTGGGATTCTTTCCTAACCCTGACCTTTTCTCTATGCTTTTTCATCCCTATATGTTTCTAACATCTTATCTATTAAATGTAATATTAACTCAACAATCTATCTTTTTAAAATGTGAATGAGTGACATCAAAATCTATCTCTTAACAGCCTAGCTGTTGTTTTAAAGCAAATCCATTTGTTACGGTCCAGAGAAGTATAAAAAATAATGGAGCATGCTTTAGTATGCCGACTATTTTATGTTTAAAATACAAGAAACAAAGAAACAAGAAACAAAGCATTGACAGATTTGCAATGAAATGGGATTCAGTGAAAAATCACTGGAACTTTATTTTGAGTATCACTTTAATATTAATCATTTTAAAAGCCAGATACTGGTTGAGGTACTTGAGTTGTTGGCATTTACAGTAGCAGTCAACCTTTTTGGCCAGTCCTATCTTTGCATCTTCATTAACTGTCACTGTATACTATAAAAAAAACTTTAAACTTTGTCTTGCTCAATAGGAGAAATAAGTAAAAGTATTTTACATTATGGCCATTGTTATAGGCCAAGACAAAATTATTTTTGTACTGGAATTCAAGACAGAAATATTGAGTGAAAATCATTTAGGGTGGTTGAATGTGGCACTTTAATATTTGTGACATCCCACTTAAGTACTTTTTGGATACATTAGCACACCCAATAGCAGGTCAAAAGGGCTCCTTTATATAGATACATTTTTGCATCTCATGTTGTGAATAACAAGCATTGTTCTGCAACAAAACAGCATTTTATGTGAATATCATGCTGCACTGAAATCCTTCACTATTGCTTTCAGGTCGTATTTCAATGGTGTTGTTTTGTTCATTTGCAGATAATGATAGTCACTCTGTTTATATTGAAGGCATTTATATTGTAAAGGTTTGTATTCCAGATGTATTTGTTATTCATTTGGTATTTAAACCACAAGATTTTACTTTAATTTTGTTCCAGAGGTACGTCAACCTGTGATTAAATGCAGTGCATTCTGTAGCAGAACCTTCACGAGCAAGCTTGCGTAAAGGAACCGCCCATCTTACCATAGAAGTGTACAGTTACTCTCCCTCAATTGCTTTGTTTCATATTGTTTGAGTTCAACTGAAAATGAAACTATTTACTCAATTTAAATGATTCTAAACAATGATTGTGGTCTTTCTCATATTAAACACAAAGGAAAGTATTTATGAAGAAAGTGTTTATGAAAATCTTTATTTGTGTTAAGATATCGTAATAAACTCAGACCAGATTTTAAATAAATAACACAATTAAACTTTATTGAACTATCAGTTCAAATAGCCATTGTTGGTGAAAGGGATCTTGGGTTAAAAAGGAAAAGCATGTGTTTGAGTGGCTGAGGTGGAAATGGTTGAACGGAGAAACACAAACACTTCTTGCTAAGTGTGTGTGTGTCCGTCTTTTCTTCTGCATTAAGAGGTTTAGATGTTAATGGTTAGTGGTGATGTTTGTGTATTATAGGGTTAAAAGAAATGTCAAAGGATTTGGCATCCCAACCCCAGAGTGTTTGTGGCCCAAATGAATGTATTGCGGTTTTGAAAACTGCATTAAAACTGTTATGTTACTACTGTATGTAGCATTTAAAATCAAGAAACCAAGAAACTAAAGATTAGTTAGAATTGTACTTTTTAAATGTTCCACAAACTGTTTTTTTTATATTGAATTATTCCCTGTAAATTAAAATATGCAACCAACCCAGTGCCTTTTTTCAGTGTCGCTTGAAATGTTTTTGTAACAAATGTGAAGAAATGAAAGTGCTTAGAATTAAACATTCTTATTGTTCACTACAATGTTGTCTGGCTATTGTGTTTCAGGTTTCACAAACAACATGACTGGATTAAGAAAAATCTGGTTATGTAAATCCGTTGTGCCTAATTTGAAGTGTTTTATTTGCAATGCAGTGGAGGGTTTATTATCCAGCAGCCTACAAATATTGAGCTTTTTTGCAGAGTTTTATTCAGTCGGCTATGAGGATAAATTTGAGTCGAAAAAATTAATAAGTATAAGATCTACAATTACAAGTGAAAAAATGCATAAAAATAATACAGAGTCACAAACAAATATATACATAATAGATCCACAAATAAATTGAAGGAACTTTTACTTGTGGTTCTTGAAAACATATTTGTGAATATATATATATATATATATATATATATATATATATATATATATATATATATATATATATATATATATATATATACTCAATTAGTCTTTTTAATGCTTGCTAGGAAATTCAGCAGCCATGATTATTTCGTTTATACATCTAAAGATAAATGAAATAGACACTTAAGGAGATTAATTTAGAACCGTTGAGAGAAAACTCGAAAGCCAGATAAGGTGGTAGTCCTCCCTCCTGCAGCAGAAGTCGCGGAAAGATTCGAGCCAGGTCAGCAGCAGCGCTTCCGTCTTCATTACTTTCACCAGCAGAGGGAGCTGTGAGCTTGGCACCACACCGCGTGGCGCGTATCTCGTTTCGTTGCTAATCCACTGTAGAGGAAATGAAGATAAACCTGATGATAAAAGTATGTTTTACTAATGTTGTAGGTCCTTTTGAAGGTGTATTAATGTAACATTAACGTTAGGTCATTTTAACCGCACGACACGTGAGCCTCATCAAGTCTTGAGATATCAAAATGTTTAAGTTGTTAAATCACTGAACATTATTTTCTATTGACAGATGTGTGTATAAACTTTACAATATAATGAATATTACTTTACTAAATTATGTGCTTTATTCGAACGAACATTTTGGTTGCATTAAACAATGCACGAAATATGAGCATAATAGGGTTGCCGTCTTTTGTTTTAAGGGTCAAGGAAAGCTTCCCTAGATTTGTTTTTTTTAGTGCGTAGCCTTAAATGACACCTTTATTTTATTCTGTTACTTCGTGAACAACTAACGTTGTTTAGACGTTTTTAGTGTCAACTGTTATTAGTATATAAATAAATTGTATAAATTATTTTTTTAAGATTTATATATTATTCTTTTTAGATATATATATCTTACTAAATAAAAATTAAAATGATATATACTTTTAATTAAATAAACAGATACGGGGGAAACATAATAATCATTGTAATCACAATCAGTGATGTAATCATGAAATGCAATTTTAACATGTTATATACATGTGTGCCCTGAAAAGGTGTTCTTGAGCATTGTTTATTTTTTAGCTTAAAAAGTGGTGAAACACTATTTGACAGTGTGTGCAAAATGACCCAAACTGTTATTTATAAAAACACACCATGATGTGTGAGTATGTGCATCTGTAAGAAACCCTTGACAATTGTTTTATTGACAAGTGGTGACACTGTACACCATTAGAGCCTGAGAAAACTTGCTTTTGTTTAAACTTTTTATACACTTTAAATGAAATCCTAAATCCCATGAAGTTATTGATATAAAGTTAAGTAAATCACAAGTCTGCAACAGTGTTCATAGATATGTGAATATTCAGAAAGTCCTTTGCATTGATTTTGAAAATGTAATTGAAAATAAGAAAATTACACTTTCTGGAGCTCTGCGAATCTAGGGAACATTGCATGAAAACGTTCAAAAACTGATATTTAATTTTGAAAATCAAGACGGGTTGGAATTAGGAAACCACTTTATGAAGCTTGTTTAGAGGAGTGGGCTAAGCACTAATCAAATCTAATTTTGGTTATTTGGTGGGGGGGGAGGGAGCAAGAGTTCGGTACATGAAATAATGTGTGAGGTAGGTGTGTAAACAATAACAGAATCTGATTTAAGGTTTGCCTAATGGCTCATTCTTGTGTTTTGGGGGGATAAATGCTCGGAAAAGTCTAATCATGACACATCTGATCAGAGAGAATTGAGAATAGACACAACAGATGTACCTAATATTACTAAGAACATATTATCTAGAAGTCTGTAGAGCCCTTGAGCAGGGCTAGTGACTGCATGGATGCGATGGGAGAATAAAAATATTCTAAAATCCCACACTGTACATTTCTTCCAGTCACATTTGGCAGACTGGTCTATTGACCAGGACCAATGGAAAATGGACTCCAGACACTTACTAAGTATTCATATAATGCACAACAAAACATGATCATTAATATTACGAGGTGAACTGCTTTAATATAGAAAGCTAGCGATGCTGAAGTTCAAGATACTCAAATCATTTTAAATGTTTTTAAGATTTGTTTCATCACATTAGTGGCAAATGTATTATTTATTCATCTGTAAATTGTGTTTTTTTTACTTGAGATTTTTTCTTGTTTGGAAAAAAACTGAGAAATGAAAAAAAGGGTGCACAGTAACGAGGTGACATCTTCATGTTCTCATGGTGGTGTTTACTCAAGGTTTTTTTTCTACCACAGCATAAAAACATGACTAATATGTTAAATGAGTACTATATATTGCCCAATAATTATGCCCATTAAGGCTTAAGAAGTCTTATAAAGCAGTAATGATTACAACTTTCTTTCTTGGTAATCTTAACTTAATAGGCTAAAAAGCACAGCGTTTGCCTGGTTTATTTCCGCTAAACATTGAGCCAGTGGCATCTCCAGAATTTTTTGTGTTTTCTAAATGAACCATTTCTTGTCCTCTAATTGATGAGACTTATTTGGAACAGTCTGCTAAAGAAGTTGCTTATTTGGAAAATTTCCACACAAATAAATGATAAGTCTATACAGTATGTTTATTGATAGTTTTACATTGGCAGTGAATAACATAACAGTGCAATAGAAATCTGGAAAAAAATAATTTTTTCCTCAGGAATGAAAAGAATATATCGACTTATTCACCTTACATGACTTTGTTCTTGGTGGCACAACCTTTGGTAGCAATCGAAGAGGACAGATAGCTCCTGTGGTTGGCCTCTTTGCAGATCCTCTTTGTGTTATTAGAGTTTCAAGGCTGATGAGTAACTTATCAAACCTTCAGCTCCCTCCAGACATTATATTGGATCAATGTATTTTAGAGACTGGCATTAAAGTACTACTTTTTTACCTTCTTCGTTTGTGTTGTATCATTGTTTTGCTGCAAAACATGCTCTCAATCTTTAATGCCAAGGCTCAAGGAAGGAGGTTCCCTATCAAAACTGAGACAGTGCATGGGTCTGCCGTCATCCAAATTCAAGTTACCCCATTTGGCAGACCACTAATAATTATGTTTACAACACCATATTTGATAGTGGGGATGTCCAAAATGTCTATTTGAAGCTTTCCTTTGAAGATCATTTTTGGTCTCATCTGACCTCTTTCACTGAATCATTTATTGACAGACTTAGGGCTCTTCAGACTGGCGTTTGTATTCCGCTTCCAAAAACACTCCAGTAACAGTTTATTGCTGCGTATGTAAAACACAGTTATCAAAACTGGGTAAAGGGTAGCCTCGGAAACAAGCAATCGTTCTCGGAAACATAAGAGACTAAACGTTTTTAAGTCTATTTATGTGCTTTTTTGAAGAGGTGGAAACACATTCTGACATTCTCTCCAAGCTGATTATCGATGGTCTTCTTGTCTGTTTTTGCCTTCCAAACTGTTCCTGACATCCTTGGAAAGCTCTTTGGTCTTGATCATCTGGTCTTTCATATACATAACCATATGATCTTACTAGAGATTCTAAAATCATATCTAGAGCTAAATTACATTTATAAAAGACACACAGGGACCAGAAGGCTTCTTGACATAAGGTTACATTTGTGTACATTAATTTTCATTTTATGCCTTTTATTTGATCTGTTTTACATTACTTACTGAAACCATTGTACCAATGCATATAATGCTAATTTCTTTGTTTGCAGGGGGAAAAAAGATACAGTGGTCAAATATTTATTTCCCTCAGTGTATTTTGTATTTATCTGTGTGTAGTAAACTCGGATTCACTGGTGTACACAGCCTTGGTGTTTACACGGCTGTTCGTTGTCGACCTTGTCAAAGAATTTGATGCAGATAAAAGCCAATCTGTAGAGCCGTACATAGAATACTGAGAAAATTTCAACACATGCATGTGTAAATCAAATGCAAAACAAGTTAATGTATGATATTCAGGATTGGGAGACAGTTAAAGGATCAGCAGTCAGCTTGACACAGCTCCAAGATCACAACTTTAGAGTCTTGTTTCAGGGACACATTATTTAGAAAGGATGCATCAACAAGTAAAGGAAAAACTTCAAATCTTCCACCTAATGTACAATGTGTTTGGGGTATTGTTTTGGTTCATAATTAAAGACTATGTGTTCTAAATGAAAAATATGTGTTATGTACAGTAGCTGAGTTTTTTTTTGTCAACAGTTGTCTCCTATTCATCAAATAAAATAAAACGCTACCCCAAAACTTGTGTCACTGGATCTTTCATGGTTGCCATGCCAGGCTCAAACAAACAGAGCCTTGAATATATTTAAAAGTGATATAAGATATGGAAAAACTATACACTTCACCTTTAATGGCTTATAATTACAGTGAGATCAGCTCCTTCATAGAAAATCTTGAGTCTCTTTAAAGGTGAGCCATGAGTGTCCACGGTCCAGTCCGCTATCTTATACATTTAAAATGAGATTTCATCCATTCCTTCTCTTTCTTTTTCAGATTCAAATATAGTTTCAGCATTGTTTCCACTGAATTTAAATTTTTTTACATCGGTTTTGAACCACTTGAAGGAGAAGAAATGGCGATCACTCTTAATTCTTCAAATTGTAGCCATGTCCTTTCAAACTGAGTGAGTGGATGAAACATGCACCTCAGCACACATGAACTATACACACCGCTGATTCAGACCACTGGAAAGAGTTCCAACAGTGCTTCTGCTCAACACAGCCTGTTTCAGAAGGACGATGTTTTATTTTTGTTTTTCATGCAGGCTTGTTGGGCTGTTACTCCAGAATGTCCAGGTAGACAGGTGGGCTCTTGACTAGAGCGCAGAGGCGGCTGTGGATGTCCTTGATGACCAGCCTCTGCTGCGGCTCCCTCTGCCAGCAGCCCTGCATCAGCAGGTGCACTTCTTTCGGGCAGGTACGTGGGCGCTCCAGCTCACGCCCCTGTGTGATGCACTCGATGGCCTTTGGATTGAGAGGAATATTTACATTAAAAGACAGTCACAACTGCAAATAAAACATGAGAAACATCGATTTAAAAAAATGTTTTGACCATTTAACATGAGGGTTAAAAGCATTCTTAAATTGGAAAGTCTTCAGTATTGAAGGCAGCTCGTTCTAAAGCAGAGGAGAAGCACCCCTTGCTTTCAGCTTGGAACGAGAGACTGCAGGAGTAGCTTTATCGGTAGACCACTTTTGCAGACAAGAGTTCAGAGATTTACTCAAGGGCTTGATCAGTGAATACACAAGTAGAAAATTCTTCATTTTAATTGCTTCCGAATGCTGACCAAGGTTCAGATAGGCTTAGAACATCTTGAAACCGTTCAAAACATCTCTTTTCGACGTGAAATAACTGCCTTGGACAAAAATCCTGGACGTGTAGACAAGTGTATGCATGTATGCAAATCTAGTGTTTAGTTGTTTTTTTTTAGTCCTTCATTTTCAGGAGTATAGGTCTTTGTTCAGGTCTTTGTCTCGATTGTATGGCTGAACTTAATGTTTCCAGGAGGAAAGAAAGTAAACACAATACCCTCTTCTGGAAATCTGGATACATTAAAACAATCAGATCACAACTTCAACCTTCTTGAACGCATCATATGTTTACATTAATTTACATTTATGCATTTAGTAGATGCTTTCATTAGTAGATTGCAAAATCTTCCAGAAGAGACGAGTTTTTAGTTGCTTTTTGAAAGTTGTTCCATTGTTACGTTTAGAGGCTGACACTAATCTAATCATAACGTTTTAAAAGCATGAATGACTTGTTTAAGATCAGCAGCAGATAAGATAAGGCTTTGGTCTCGCAATAATGTAAAATGGATTGAAAAAAATGTGTTTAGTAAAACTCAGGTCTGCATCTATTACTATCCTGGGATTTCTGACCTGAGGAGAAACTGTTTAGAAATTAGAAATCATATTTTTTTAAAAGAGCAATGTATTTTTGGAGCACCAAAGGCAATACGTTTTATCTTAAGAAAACTACAAAATCTTAAGAAAAGCTAAGCAATCTTCTAATGCCTGTAAAACAGGCCAAGAGGACGGTGCTAGAATCACTTGCCTTTAATGGTAGGTAAAGCTGAGTATCATCAGCATAGCAATCAAAAAAGATATTATGACCCCTCACGATACCTTCCAAGGGTCTTATGTAAAAATTTAAAAGTAGTAGGCTCAAGACTGAGCCCTGTGGAACGCACACAAGTGGTGCAAATGAAAAAGAATAAGTGCCAAGTTTTCCTTAAGATATGAACTAAAATACTTAATTGCTGTGTCACTGATGCCAAAGGTTCTCAAGGTGCCAGTGCAGATCATGCTTAATTGTATCAAACGCTTCAGAGAGGTTAAGAAGAATTAAATTGGCACAATTCCCTTTATCGAGTGCCAACAAGATGTTTTTAAACATTTTTTTCTACAGCTCGAGGATGACTTTTTATACTGTCTTATTAACATTTATTGTGGAGGTGACAAAATATGTTTTTTATTTGCTTACGCATTTGTTCTTATTTTTTATTTTTATTTTTAACTCGTAAAAATGAAACAATCTAAACAACTGGTACAACTTTTTAAAATTGTTATTACTTTGATTTTCATTGAATTAAACATTGTTATAATTTATTTTAGACACTGTACAGTGAAACTGAAACACATTACACTCTCTAAATAGAGGTCTTATTGCTGTTTTTGAACTTCATTGTGACTAATCTTCGCTAAATCTTTATTCTATCTGTAGAGTGATGATTTAAAGATTTCAACAGTATCATGGCTAAACTGTTAGTCTGTTGACTACTTTTGGAAATCAACATAATTTCTGTTCTTTTACTCATTGTCAATGAACTTTTCCCTAAAGTTGTGATGATACTCTACAGCTATCCTATAACATTAGTGAGTTAGTTTAATGAATAACTCTCTTCTCTTCTGGTGGCCATTCTAAGCTCAAGTGACTTGAAGCCCTTAAAGCATTGAGTCTTAATCAAATGAGGTTAAGAGACTGTCAGCACTACACGAGATCATTCTGAAACGACCTTTCAATCATGCAATAAATTAACAAAAATTCACATTGACCCTTTGAGATTCTGGCATCCTCTAGCCTTCACTGATGGAAAGTCAAACTCCGTCCCATACAATTAAACTTGATAATTAGCTGTGTCCATCATGGCTTTGGAAGGATTAGGTTAACAAGGTTAAACAACGTCAGCCTGAGGCTAAGATGAGGTGTAATTATATTAAAATTGAGTCAGAGGGAAAGTGATCTACCTCTCTGCTGAAAGAAGAGAGGCCTCTGCAGTGAAACATTGCAGTTGTGGTCACACCAAAGTCTTCTTTTTGGTGCCTAATATGAGTGGTCTGGATCACTCTGTAACCAAAAAATCTATTGATCTACATGTTGATGAGTTCTTAAGAGCTCTGGCTGATCCAGAATGGATGTTGAAGGTTGAGAATAGCTCTGTCTGTTCTCTTAGACAAGCATGGATGTCGTCACACAATGTGAAGATGATTATCTCTTTATATTGTCTATTTTTGTTTACCCTAGAGAAGCACTCTGAGAGACCACTCTGAAGGGTTAGAGTCAATGAGCTGATTGGAATGTGCACTTAAATGGTTTTGATTGGAGAATTGTATTTAATGTGTGACAAAATATCCGTACTATATCTATACAGAGGGTTACCAGTCATATTGTCTCAGGTCGTCGCCAGAGCCTACCACATTTCCATGTACGGGAGAAGCAGCAGACGTAAAATAATAAAAATTAGAAAAAGTTTTACTATTGTTGGCTCCAAACCTGGTCCCAGAGGGCCGGAGCCCTGCACATTTTTTGTTCAAACATCATGAAACACACCTGTGGCACCCTAATCCTTTGATTGTCTGAAGCTAGAATACTATGCCCTGGACCAGGCTTTCGGAACTTACAGTATTCATAATGGATTACAGTATCATTACAGAGATTAAAGTATTCATAATACATCCAATGATTTAAAAATCACTTGTATGTTGTATCCAAACAATACTCAGTGAAAAGTATTTGTAATTTGGCTTCTATGGAAATGCTTAACAGTTTTGTTATTTTATTTGTTTTATTTTAAAATAATAAAAAAAACTTCTAAAATATATTTAATGTTGGATAACAGTCTTTAGTTCTGTTCTTATAAATTGTAAAAAAAAAAAAAAAACACAGCTTTTAAAGTATTAAAATCCCAGTTAGAATAAAGAATGGTCATTTTAGTAGTAGGATTGGGTTGCAAAATGTGGTCCCCAGATAGAACAATTTTATATTGGTAATAATTGGTAAAACTGTACCTCGCTGTTGGAGAGCTGATACCAGGGTTGCTTGCCATACGTGAATATTTCCCATAGAACCACACCAAAGCTCCAGATATCACTCTCTGTAGTGAACTTCCTGTACATGATGCTTTCTGGTGGCATCCAGCGAATGGGTAACATTGTTCTTCCTCCAACCTGACAGTGTGAAGACAAACTTAGCTTAGCAAAATCTAATTGTTAAGGGTAAACATGCAGAGTGTTTTCACAGACACAGGATGGATGGTAATTAATTAATCATGGATGGAAATTTTGTAAATAGTATCTTGCCGTAATATCCATTCCTGTCGTCTAAATCTCTCTTATTAGCCAAGTTATCTGTCTGCTTTATGAAATACGTCGTACCCTGTAGTAATCTGTACTGTAGATGTCCCTTGACATGCCAAAATCTCCAATCTTGACCACCAGCCCTTCACCGACCAAACAGTTCCTGGTTGCCAGATCTCTGTGGACGAAATGAAGTGAAGCAAGGTACACCATCCCAGAGGCAATCTGAGCTGCGATCTGGAGCATCTGAGGAAGAGTCAGTTGACCCATCGGAGGAACCTTCATCTCATCCAAGATACGAGCATCTGGACCATGAGCTCTGCCCAGAAACAGAACACTTTAAAGAGCTTCTTTTTATAAATATGTTTATTATTTATACATACTGACACAAATTGAATGTGCTTGCTACATGATAGAACAATGAAAGTAAACCACATTGTAATAATGACGGGGTTATAAATTACCCAAAGACTCGTTCTGCAAGGAAATATGTGACCAACCATCCATCGATCCTTGCTTTACAGGAGTATTTTTGAGTCAATTGAATTAAAAATTAAGTTTATGTTCTACAAATAAATTAGAGAAGTTACACACAAAAAGATTCTGATTCATATATATATATATAAATTATTCATAATCATAAATATTAATTAAAACACAATACACAAATATGTTTTGCTACTTTACATTTGTGGATCTCTTCAGCATTAGTTGATCTCATCTTGTGCTTGGTGAATCTCTTGTCTTGACTCAAATAGAGAACCAGCGATCCACAAATTAGCTCCACCCACGCCTGGTAAACCTAGTTAATATACTCTCATATTGCTTGATCCACTTAGAGTATTTTTTTTTACTTAACCTGTTTTGCCTCACTAACAAAGGGTAAAAGTTAAATGTATTTTTGCTTATTTGGTCACCACAGACTAGGAAGAAGAGTTTTTTTTGTGACCAAAATATGAATAAAAAAGTCCTATTAGGTTTACAGCACTCATAAATATGAATAAATGTAAATAATAATGTAAGTGCCCCTTGTAAATACATGTAGGTAGGCATGATAACTAATTCACATAATAAAATGCTTTATTGTATCTCCTTAAAATAAATTATTACCCAAGTCGATTATAATATGCAAAATGTCTGTGTTGTTGACTTGTGAGAGGTGTAGCTGATATTTTTGCCTTTTTGGTCATTTTTTTATAATTTATTTTGGTGATGAGTTTAAGCTGACATCTTGAATATAATCTGGCAACCCTTTATTTTTTTTTTAATGAAATGCAACAAACTATAAAAATGTAAAATTTACAAATGTACAATAATACTGGTGGAAACTGATGGTGATTAGTGACTGAATTCAAAACACTCAAGAAGTTCTCACAGCAATAAATAAATAAAATCTCATGAAATCAGACTTTAGAGAAAACATCTGCTTTATGACAACACAAGCATCTTTCCCATGCTTGTCAGGACTTAATATGCAATCCACCATCTCCATTCATCGTAAAACTCTCTCAAAGGTTTATATGTGATTACTATTAGTTTAGCAGGCAGGTGGCAGGATGGGACAGCTGCGACTGAGACTGGAGCCACATCCTCACACGTGAAAATGTGATTTCATCTCCCCCTCAAACATTCCCGTTCCCACTCCCAATCTGGCCCCAGCAACCACCTGGCAAACAGACTGGATCTTTACACAACGAGACGCCTCTGTACTGGACATATGGTCAATCAGTCCCCCATCAGCCACTTCATACTTCAAGCAACTTTACTTTTTTCGCTGTGACCAGAGCATCTGAAAAAATGTTTGGGCTCTGTGTGTGAATCTGAGGATGGGAACGGGAAGGACTTGAACTTGGTGTGACATTTTGTACAATTAATGTATAAAAATGTAAAATCAAAAAACAATGTTGCAGGAGTACTTCATGGCCGTATTAATAGTCATCTTGAAATAGTCAACAACAGAAAACGTGTCTTCATATTTGACACAGTGTCTTCATATTTAACACAGAGGTCTTACTGTTTGTTGTTTCTGCTCCGTAGCAGGAATATTCATGGTTCAAATTATAGAGAAGGACCTTTTTGGAATGAGTTTGCATGTTCTGATTGATTTGTGACTCTGAGTCAAAGAGTGTTGAGCAATGTGTGCAGCCTTGCTATAAATTGGCAACCTGTCCAGGCTAGCTTTTGATCATTTAGAGCTGTTTACGGCTCCAACAGACATTATGCTTGCCTTCAATTAGGAACGCATAAGTATAGACAATGCCTAAATGAATAAATCTACATGGACAATTTGGGATTACAAAATGTGGCATTGTAACATCCAGACAGCATCTGTATCTACTTAATCTACTAAACTGACAGTAAATCAACTAATTTTTGCGTGAGTTAAAAAATTTGTATTAATTTTTGGGTTAATGTAGCATTTTTTTCAGCTATCATGAAAAAAGTGGAATGTCTCTTTAAAGTAGCTGTTATTTTATTATCAGTTTATTTGTGTGCAGACATGATGGATATGGGGTTTACTTGTGCATCACACAAGGGGAAGCCATGTCACCACAGTAGGTTATAAACTTACTTAACCAACTATTTTTCCTAGAAAGCCTGATCAGCCAAACATAACATGTTTTGACAAAGCAATGTTTCAGAGAATCTTGTACCTCAGCATCCACAACTAAGATTAGAAATGAGGGCCACTGTCCTGCACAATTAAACAGTGGCATGTATGCCACACACATGATTCCAGTAATTAAGCTCCTCTTGGCTATTTTGGCACTATATTTGTGTGAAACTGGAACTAGTAAGAGGCTACTACTTTTTCCTTCACTGATCTGGAACAGTATTCCTGGAGAACTTAAACATACAGAACTAGATTTTTTGTCTTGGGGTGGCTTTTCCAAAAAAATATTTCAATTCACCAAATGCAAACAGAGTACCTTGTCATCAAATAATTTCTTAAAAATTCAACAAAGTGAACACCATGTGGGGGTTTTTCTTGCCCAGATCTAGGCTAGATCCTCTCCGGAGGCTTTTGATAGGCCAACCTGTTGGATTGAAATGCAGAGATTTTATCACCAGCTGTCTATTCAAGAGTGAAGCGCAATAGAATAACTTTAACGTCAGATGGCTCTTCACCTCCACATTTTTATGTATAACTGAATAATACATGCTTAACCATTGTATATCCCTTACTCAATATCCCTTCACTACCGGCATGTCCCACCTCTGCAGATGACTTTTCGATTACTGGCTACACCCATTCGGAGCATGGGGCAGCCGTGTGCCTCTTGTTCCCTCTTGAAGCTCGATAGGAAGTGACTGAACTGTAGTTCTCCGAGCGGTCTATTGACTCCAAAAGGAAGCAAATTCTCATTCACTCCGATGTTAAAACTGACCAACTTTGGGGCTGAAAAAAACATGTTTCCACCCCTGGCTCCATTAGGTTCGTTTATTCAGATCACTAGCTTTAATATTCATGAACCCTCTGTCTTTTTTTTTCTGTTTGCTTGTTTAAGATACATAAAATGTAAACCTTATAGCCAATCAGATGCCTTCATTGCGGCCATGTCCGCCTTTGAGGACACATTTTCAGTTTGGCTTCACCCATTTTGAGGTTCATTTGCCAGAACCCTATGGCTGATGTCACGAACACATGTTACATACAGACAATGGGAGCCATTCAAGCTCTATATACTCTACCATATGATACTATACGTATGATCCAGAAGGTTTTACTGGCCGTTTTGCGGGCACTAGAGATAATTGGGTGTGAGTGGCTGGTGGTCATCGGACTGACCTTAGAAAGCGGTTGAGGTCTCCGTGTCGCATATACTCAAACACCATGGCCAGCGGTTCTCCGTCTGTGCACACACCGTAGAAGCGTACAATGTGTTCATGCTGGAGCACAGTAAGCAGCTCGGCTTCACGCTGGAAGTCTTGTCGGGTCGACTCATCTGCTACCTTCAAGGTCTAAGACACATCAGTCAATCAGACGTTTGAATACAATGTACACATGTTCACGGATATACATTTTTTTAATGGAATGAACTGGAATAAACATATAGTTAATATTAATCAAATATTTTCTGTATTGTCTCTAATTTTCTTCAGCATTACCTCCAGTAGTCTAGATGTCTTCAACTATTAAAATTGATTATATTAAATATAAGAAATATAACTTTAATACATATGATTATTGTTAAGTCATACCTTGATAGCGACCAACATCTTGTCTGTGTCAGGGCAGAGGTTGGCACATTCTGCTAGGTAAACCTTGCCAAAAGCTCCTTCACCCAGTTCCCACTTCAAAATGATGTCTTTCCTCTTAATGTGCTGGACACCTGAAGAATGCACAGAAACCATCATTATCTACCAAACTTCCGCTGTGGTGTGTATGGTTAGTAGAGTTTGAGTTACTCACACATATCTTTATCTTTGATGATCCCACAAAAGTACTGCGGGTTCTCCACAAAACTAGACAAGCCAGAATCAAGGGTCCCATCATCTGAAGATGGAGGACTTGCACCAAAGTTCATGAACCGCAGAGACACAGCCAGATCATCCTCAGTGCCCAGAACAGAGGAACCTGTGGACGCACAGATAGAAAGTAGATATATGAAGCTGTGGTTTAATAGGTTGTTACTTTGGTTTACGTTTGAATGAAAAGGAGTTGGAGTTTATATTTGAAGATATAATTTGTTTCACAATTGCAACTGCTTGGTGGAGCTAAAACTCATGAAAACAGTGGTCTAGGAAAACCTAAATGTGAAGTATCACTGAAATGTAAACACAAGGACATGCAAATCACTGAAAAAATGTGACCCAATCAAACATATCAAGACAATGTTTCTCATGTTGTGTCTTATTTCTTACGTTTCAGCTAATCATTTGAATTTTTCAATTACTTTATGTTGTGTTTACAGTAAAAACGCTTATGCTATGAACCCTTCCAACAAACTTTCTTGCTGCTAACACACTTCTCTTCATTAGAACACGCTCACAAAATATCTTAAGCTAATAACTTCTAAAAATATTTACAGTATATCAGTATAATCAAATAACAATAATGCTATTAATAATAAAGAAATGTATTTAAATAAATAAATTAATCTATGGCTCTCACAACCATAGTCCGCCTACAAACATGGATGTAGTGTACTGTATGTAACACCACCTGTAGATTTCTAAACAGAGAGCATGAAGGGGTGCACAGCCTACTACAGATAATGCAAAAGAGACAAGAGGGTGTGGGAGATGTTGAGATGGCTGTTTTCTAAAACAGAATTCCAATTAGGGTTTTCACTGTCACTCAGTTGACCATGCACTATTTAATGTATTATTTTCAGCCTGAGTATAACAAAATAATTAGTAATATAAATTAGCCCCTCACAGTTTAGCATATCTCTCATTAGTGTAACTATAGTGTACTCAGCATTCAACTAACATAACTTATTCATTGACAGTTGTAATGTTTCATATAGTCAACAGAATGTTAAAAAAGACCTTGGTATCAAACATCCCAAAAACTGAAATACTGAGATTCGATCATGTATTACATGTATATGAGAATGGTGTAATAATTGCCAACTTTTGTGCAGCGGGGACATGGGAAATTGATTGAGGCTGACAATGCTCATCATTAACACCAGCCTTGAATCTGCAGAGTTGTATGGGGTACATCTAGGGCCATCACCAATGTGTTTATCAATTAATAAAGTGCATCTATTTATTCAATTATGCCATTCAAATGATAAAATCGGGATGTCTGACTCTTTTAGACTGAAAAGCAGTTGCACAACTTTCCTGAACAAACAGCAGAATTTGAGGTATCATGTGGCGCAAATGATTACATAGTGTAATTTAACACTTGAGGTTAGACGTTTGTTCAGATCTGTAACCCTAAGTGCAAGAAACAGTACAACTGATGCCTGCTTTGACAGACGACATGGTGAACAATGTGTAATCTAAACCTGACAACAAGTGCATATACTACACAAAAACGCCTTTGACTCTACAGATTGTTTACTTGATCCCCAGCAAATCTGGTAGCAGAATCAAACGCAAAAGGTTCGCCTTCAAATCACAAAACCCTCTCGAGCTATAACCACAGAGACCCCAGACTGGGCAGAGAACAGGGAATGGAGGGCGTGAGGGGAGGGAGGCAATCAGGTCCACTTAGGCACTTTGTGAGCAGAGCGAGTGGACCTGAAAAGCCTGGCTCCATCACTCTTCTTTAATGGCTGGCTCGCGGCTGGGGCTCCCAGTGCTATTTACTTTGCATGCTGTAATTAAGACCTGGCAGCACTTTGCCGAGCTGTTAGGCTGACACTGGACAAAGTTACAGCATGGGAGAGGCCATATTTCCCTGCCTTTTCTCAGCGTTACTTAAAAGCAACACAATGCCTCCTGGGGAACTCATTCCGGTTCCAGAATTATAATGGAGATGTCGTTTTGGCTTGGGCTTGGATTGTGATGTCTCTTGTTTAAAGAGATAGGGCTCCTCTCAAAGATTTAGAAACCTTGATGTCGTTCAGTGGCTTTTTTTTCTTTTCCTTGGCCCAAAAGAAATGGTTTTCACTTTCACTTTGTCTGGGCTTTTCAGGTTGAATGTGGCAGAACTACTTACGATGGATACCAAACTTTGAGTGTTGTCCACATTTATTGATCACAAGCACCATGATGAGCAGAAAAGAGCAGGTAAAGACAGCCAGACCTACTGCTACTGACACCTGTGAACAGAGAACTTTGAGTCAGTTCACACTGAAACAGATGAAAAGAAGATTTGAAACATTCTGCGGCTTGTTTTCTCACCCCAAACACTCTGTTCTCCAGTTTCTCTGTTTCCGTTGATTGGTTTGTAGGAACTGCTGAGGTTAAAAAAATTATGAAGCTTTATTTCAATGATAATACATTCTCGGTACAAGGTAGAAATATACCAAAATCAAGAAACTAAATAAATGATGAGTCATTCTATATATTTCATTTCTATATATTCTAAACCACAATGTTGAAAGCATCTACAGATTTTTATAGTATATTTTATTTAAAACATATCTAATTTATTTTCATAATGTGGGAAAGGTAATCTTTTTATTTTACTTGTGGTCATCAAGGAGAACATTATTTTGAATAAACTATATCAGCTTTTTAGGTAAGAAGCAAAACGTGCCAAAAATTGTCTTAATGAAATGCAAGGGATTTTATTTTAATTTACTTTAAATTCAAATAAATATTTTCAAATTAAACATGAGGAATGTTACTGTAACTTATATTTATTTTGGAATAAAAAAAATTGTTTTAAAATAAAATGTATCATGATTTACTTTGCTAATACAGTGAAAGGGATAATATTTTATTCATTATAAGTTAATCCTAATACATTTGATTTCTATTTATTTATGAAGCAACTGAAATGATTTACAAATAGGAGTTTTTATATTTTTACTTAAGAAATAAAAATGTATAGGAACTGTATTGTCATATATTTAGGAATTAAATAAACTTCTTTCTTTCTTTTTTCAAATCAAATGTAAGGATTTTTACTGTACTTTAAAAAATATATATCTTTGAAAAAAATGAAATAAAACTGTATGGAATTTACCAAATGTATAACTAATTATTTACCTAATATTTAAACCAAATAATATTTTTAAGTCAATTAGATTTTGCTTTTAGTTTTGTTGGTGGAAATTGTTAACTGAATTTTTGCAATTACATTTTGAAAAACCATATTTAATAAATCTAATAATAAAACTTGAATTATAAAAATAAATTGTTTCAATCTTAGTTAGAATTTATTTCTTGAAACAAAGCCTTTGTGAGTTGAGCAATAGTTTGTGTTTTGTGAAAAAGTGGATGCTGAGTAGTACTTGTAAGAACTTGTGATGTTGACTAGAATTAAAATATATTTCAATTGCATGACAATTGAAGATGGAGTTAAGAATTAGTAAAACTTACTTGGATCATCGGTGAGCACTGAAATACGGAAAGAGTATTAACAACAAATTACTCAATGCAATCAACTGTTTCTAACAGACTTTGCTCACATAGCGCTCACCAGGAATTATGCCCTCCGGGTCAAAGGGGTCGAAAGGATTATCCATGAACTTCCCTACAGCCGTAGCTTGATCTCGGCCTAGCTTGTTCTCCACAATGAGCGTGTAGTTCCCATTGTTGAGATGCGTTGGCTTATTGAGAAACAGACAGCCATGCTGAACAGAGCCATCAAAGGCATCCCGGATGAGCTCGGTGTAGGCGTAGGGAGTTTTGGTCAGAGGGGTATTGTTGAACAGCCATTTGATTCGTGCGGGTGGGTTGCTGTCCACAGCGAAGGGGAAACACCAGTGATGCTGAGGCTCTGGGTCCTTTAGGAACAGGATGCGCACTGGAACTGAACAGAGAAAAGGGGTCACATGTTTTCAGTGAAGCAAGTACTTGTCTTTAGGTAAAAGGCGGTTTTACACCCCCTTGGCTTATTACCAATCATCATTAGGCATTTTGTTGGAATCAAACCAGTGGTCTTTGTCATTTCTGGTCATAATTAAGATCATCTTGAAGGCTCTTTCGTTCTATAGTCAAGTCAATCTCAATCTTCAATTACTGTAAATAGAATATAAATGTAATTTAATTAAACACTTAGAAAGTAGGCTTAACTTTTGTTTTTGAAAAATGCATCATATATTACCAAACGCAAATATGCAAATTAAATTGATATTTATTGTTATACAGTATATATTATATTGTGTATGATGCATCAGTATTATAATGTATAATCAGTATTATATGATTCTGTATAATAACTGCAAATGTCAATCAAACGGAAAGCTTTGCTATAATATTTAGCTTTGCTATAATAAAGAATATTAAATATATATTTTAGCCTAAACTTTATCAGACAACAGATTCCTGTCTTCATTCTCATTTGCATGAAGATAAAATCTCTAATTAGCGGAAGCTGCTGCACACTTAGTTAAATTAGTTCTCTTAATGGTCCTCCATGGATGATGCTTTTCTATATTGAGCATTAATTCTTCAGCCTGATGCATCAATCATCTTTTTTTCCATGAATCCATGCTCTCTATCTTTACAGGAAACCTGTTGACCTGTTATAAATTATTTATCTCAGTCTGTTTGGGGGACCTAACCACAAAAGGCAGGATGGGATGCAGGAAATAGTTCATTTAGCCAGGAGAACATGCTGATGCTCCATAACCATTTCGCTGCTCTTAACCCGTGACCCGTCTGTGGAAAAAGTGCTTGGCGTGGAGAATCAGTCAGTTGTGTCATGGCCTGCAGTTCAAGCTTAAAGCGCTGAGTCCATGTTAGCTGTTCTATTGGTTCCAATGCAGTCTCCTTTACTGTGACCATCAATAGAAGATTCAAAGCATTTAAGGTGTCAAATTCCGGTGGATGCAAATATAGTTCTACATAAAACATTTTCCACTCAATGATGAAATTCCAAAAGTTATGTCAGTTTGAATATTAAGGATTTTCCCAAATATGTGCATATGCACTTTAATGTACAAGTAGAAAATGGTTAGCCTCTGTGTTATATTGTCTTTTATGTGTATTATAATTATACATTCAAGCAGCACAATTATTGTAATATGAGATGTTGTAGCAGGTATTATTATAATAGGAATCACAGATTTGAATTGTAATTTGTAATATCACAAGCATGGGGGCGAGCAATGGAGAAGCACACTAAGGGAGCTGTCCAAACGAGGAGCCGACCTGGGCCCGGAGAATACACCCCCCAAGGGGGGATAGCTTGCTCAATGATGCTGTTGTCCCCTTAAGTTGTGTCTTATATACTAGAATATCATAAGTGGAACCATATGATTGGAAGTCTCTCGAACTTATGTTAATTTAATAATTAACCTCATAAAACAGCAAATATTCAGGTTTTTTTTCATTATCTTTCTTTCAGACTTTTACAAAAAACTATTATGGGTCAATGTTGCAGACTGTCAAGTTAACAAAATAAGAAAAAAAAAACAGGTAGCACAAATCAAATTAATAAAAGTCCATGAGGGAGCTTTTATACAGTCAGCAACAGGACAAACAGCAATTCCATGTAACACTGAATGATAAAACACTTGAACGTATCTACTTAAACTTGAATTTAACTTGGCAACCATATCTATCTCTATAATTAAATCTGTCTATATATTTTATAGAAAGCATATTTAATAATATTAGTTGACTGCTATGTGGTTTAATAAAGAGAAAGAAAGAAAACAAAGAAAAACAACAAGAAAAAAGGAACAGCCGGTTTCTCTTGGAAACCTTCAAATCTCAGATGCTCCATGAATGTTTCCCAGATTCGCATGCATTTGGTCATGCTACTTCTGAGTCTATATTTCATTTTCTACTATGTTAAAAAGAATAGGACATCTTTTTATCATCTGTATAAGAGAGGGATAGTGACAAAAGGCCACTAATTCAACAATTAATGCTCTAATTCTTTATGTGAATAATAAATTTGTTTTTTATATATATTTGTTTCATACAGTACTTGTTTCATTGTACAGTTCAGACACCCTCACTCTTCATCAGAATGAAATATATTTTCATTAAAATGTTCAGTTGCATGTTTTATTAGATAGTTTTGCTTAAAAAACATTATCGTTAATATTATTTGTTTGATTTGTTTGTGTAAACCTTAATATGACTAAGGAACACATTTGTAACCTATTTTAACGGCAACTATTTTATTTTGATAAGCTGTTTAAGAAAGCACTTTAATTTGTGTTTAAATTGCAAAGTACTCTACTGTATGTCTTTTGTTATTAAGAGTTTATTTATTTTGATTCATCAAAATCTGCTAAATTCAAATGACCATCAGAATAGGGTGTGGGGGTTAATGACTTTACATCAAATGTTTATTGGCACTTAGGGTTGGTTTTAGCTTTTTTTGGACCCTTGTTAGGGTTTTAATGGGGTTAAGAAAAAGAAAAAATACCAAGATGAGAGCACCTTGTTGTTGTTCAGAACTTTGTGATGATGCTCCTAATTTACATGCTAATTCACATGCTATAATTAAGCTGCAGCCGTAAAGTAGTCATTTTTCCCCAGTCATGTGAATATGACAGACCTTTGCACTTGCTATCTGCCAATCAGGGTTCACAATTATATTTCCGGACTTTGGGGGAGAGAAATCCATTAGTAGAGAACAAACAAGATCTGAAGACAGTTATCATCCCATTTTCCTGACAGTCATTATGACTCCCCTGATGGCCATACATTTGTCTGAAGTCAAGCACTGTTTTTCTTCTTTCTGAAGAGGAGGTGATAAACACTGATAATTGCTGTGGTGTGGAGTGCGCAGCGGTCATGTCGGTGGATTTTCAGCTGAAACCTCTGCCATCGCAATGCTTTAGCCTCGGCCAATTAGTACGCTTAACCCTCTTTATTTGTTTGTGTTCTAATAGAACATGTGATCAGTGGTAGA
Organism: Danionella dracula; assembly: GCA_900490495.1. NCBI lineage: Eukaryota > Metazoa > Chordata > Actinopteri > Cypriniformes > Danionidae > Danionella > Danionella dracula. Next base: position 3,224,995 of record UELW01000039.1, on the reverse strand, counting down.
AATATAACTAGTTACATTTAAAAACAGAAAATGTTTGTAGTTTATGAAGTTGGAGTTCTCAGATCGTTTTTTTTTAACGACCCCAAAAATAATATGTTGATTCGGATTATAATAATTGAAATAAGACCTGCTTCAGAGTAACTGGTTTTAACCAAGCTCCATTTGGTTTGTACTATTTATAATGTAAAAATAATTTATCTTATTTTGAGGGTAGGGCAGTGGGGGGGCTACTGAAGAGACCAATCGATGCTAAATTAATTATAATTATTTTGGTAAATGCTGAAATGAGCAAAACAAGACAGAGATTGTATTGATACATAATTTTCTAAAAGGCAATTTCAAATCCAAATTGAAAATCTGAGTTAGTGCTTACATTCAATATCAAGCTGAACCACCACATCTCCCATCCCAGCACGGTTCTCTGCCTCACAGGTCAGGTTATGCAAGTTGTCTGCTGAGGAAACCCCTATCATGTGCAGAACCAGCTCCAGAGATGATCCACTGATCCCCAGATTCTGTATCAATCAGTACAAGATGTGACACACTGAACATAATAAAATCTCTGAAATTGAACAAAAAGTAAATAAATCGCAAAAGATCTGGTCAAAGATTGAAAAGTTCTTTGTGTGTTAGCAATGAGGTTACATACATTTTCATTCACAAGTCAATCAGTGTTGACTGAACTGAACGTACTATCTTCTGTGATTTATAGAATTAGATTTTCTTGGTAGTCAACACTACCAAGAAATGTTTTGTTGGTTTCTTAGAGCAACAAAAGTTAGGCAGCTTCTTTGCATTTAAAATATATGGTCTGTTACGTTCTCAGATGTCTGTTTATGTGTGCATGCGTGTGTGCGTGTGTGTGTGTGTGGAGGGGTGTTGGGCAGTCGAGTGGATACGGGTGTGGGGTGTGTTTTCGGGGGACTGGACTTCTTGTTCATAAGAATTATACATTGAGGGTTACTGGGGTGTCTAAGTAAAAAATGGTGGTTCAACAGTAGAACTTCCTAAGTTTAAATATTTAAAAAATGACACAAGTGAAGTGAAAGTGACGAGTTGGTCAGATATGGAGTGACCCATACCCGGAATTTGTGCTCCGCATTTAACGGATCCCAGTGTACACAGACATCAGTAAACAAACACATTGTTAACACACACCAGGAACATTTTTTTACATTTTTATTTTGTTAAAGGGTGCAGCATGTAAAAGCATTAAAATGTCTGATCTATCTAGAGCCAATAAGACATATTAATTTCAAGCACTTATATTTTTTTAAGTAAAGTTTTGAAGAGCTGATTTTGTGTTTTATTCAGTTAGAACTCTGTAGAGTTACGCATAGTTCATAAAGAATTAGCTGGAAGCCTTTAATCTAGAAGAGACTGAAGTGGCTATCTGCCACAAAGTGTTTTTGATGTCATTGCAGTACCACTTTTAGACCCAAGTTTATCTCGAGATAAAAATAATTTTTGAGACAATGCAGACTTAGAGATTTTTTAGGTTGTTATAAAATGCACTCCATGTTAACATTTTAACAGTGGAAAATTTAAAGTGCATGAACTAAATGTTTGTATCTGAATATATAGAGAGAACCTAATACATTTATAGTCATTACTGCCTTTTCTTATTGTAGTGTCAAAATATGTTGATCCTGTCAAATGTAAGGTTTGTTTACAGAGACGGTGCATCAATAAAAGTCTCCTGACCTCCAGGCCCCATCTGGACTCAAGGTGCTCGGTTCTCCAGCGGATCGTTGGTGTGGGAACTCCTGTGACCCGGCAGGTAAATGTCAGATTTCCCCCCTCCTGAGTGGTCTGGGTCACTGGGTCAATGGTCACTTCAGGAACACCTGCAGAGCGCAGACATTTGTTGCATTGAGAGTAAAAAAAAGTGAAATGTGTGAATACTTCAGGTTTTAGAACTGGATCCTGAACACAGAGACAGCAGATGGATACTTTGAATGACTCTATTGACCAGAGAAAACAATAACTTAAAATAATTCAGTCACTCACCACAAACAAAAAAACACTAACATCTAAACTACTAATTACACTAAACAATGAAAGGCTAACCATAAAATAACAAGAATGCAAGATTAGAACTGAACAAGCAGGTGATGGACAAAAAGACGAAAGGTGAGAGGACTGATGAAAATGGGGAAGCAGAGGGCGGAGGACACAAATGAAGGGGGAAAGCACAAGGTACTCCAAACAATAAGAAAAATACAAGAAGGAACCAACTGGTCATGTGATTACTATCACATGACCAATAAATTTGGCCAATTAAAAAAAACACATCTCAAAAAAAAAAAACTAAAAACAAGGAGAACGTGTCTGTTAGAAGTCAATGATATAAAAATTGTAAAAAAGTTTATTTTTTTGAGAATCTAACTTTTGTGAAAATTTGGTTGATTTAGATTACGAAAACAAATTTAAATTTAAAGTTTAAATTTTCAAATTGAAGACATTTCTGTAAAATTATATATATATATATATATATATATATATATATATATATATATATATATATATATATATATATATATATATATATTATTATATTATATATATTTTTTTTATTTATTTATTTTTGATCAGTTGGAACCACAATGTTTTATGCTTTATTACAATTTCCTGAAGCATGTAGTCTGATCTTATTTCTAAAACGGTGCATTCAAACTGTCAAAATGAAAGCTCAGTCCTGCAACTGCTTCTCTCTAAAATCACTCTAACTGCTCTGTTATCATTTAAAACAACAAAAGAAGCGAGTAAATATAAACACTTTGTGCTTTACTTACTGCAGTTTTCCATTTCAAATGATTCCAGCTGAATGTTGTTGCCATCGTAAATGCAGTTCTGTTGAGAATCGATTTCGCTTTGTCTCTTTCTCTGCCACTGCTGAAGCCAGTAAATGTCACACGAGCAAGTGAGTGGATTGTCCCTCAAAATCCTGAGACAGAGACATACAGTCACACACTAATCTTGTGCTGGCTTATCTTCTTAATGAAATAACATTCTCATTGGATCTATCATTTCAGTTTTCCAACTGAGATAAGTTGTTCACATTTTCTATTTGGAATCAGATGCAGAGTGGAATAAATCAGCAAATCAGTGGGTACAGGGTTTTACTCACAGACTCAAGAGAGGAACAGACTGGAACACCTTCCAACTGATGAGGGTCAGGAAATTAGAGGCCAGGTTCCTACAGAAGAAAAGGAGTTGCAAAGTATACATGTGAACAGATTTCTACAGCACTCTGGACCATGAGTGTAGTGAGTCAATAAAGGGGGTGCTTCATTCAATAAAGGGGGTGAGCTCTATTCAAAATAATAAATTAATTAACATACAATATTGTATGTACATAGCATTTAAAATCTCAAATGCACTTAAATTACAGAATGGTTCTCACTTGTGTCTCTACTTTCATTATTTTAAGCATTTTAGTTGAGTTGCAAATTCAGAAGATTTTTTGTTTTATACTTTTTGGTTGCTGTCATGTCATTGGCTGATGACACGCACACACGCACACACACACACACACACACACACACTCCTATTCATATTCTTATTCCTGGCTGCTAATGAACGGCTGCTCTTTGTTTCAGGACAGTGTAAAAATAGAATCAAATCTGTTGTATCTGTCATAACATCTAAAAAGTAGGATTTGGTGTTTTCGAACAGATGTTGTTAAAAAATAAGTTATTATTATTGAATGATGAAGTTATTATAGGTACAGGCTTATGTAAAAAAATAAATAAAGCATAGAAAAAATAAGTAAATAAATAATAAATAAATGTGCATTGTAAATACCTACGACCTAAGCAATTATCAGCAAAAAAACAAGCAAACAAAAACTATAAATATTAAAACTATAATATATAAAACTATAAAATAAAATGATAATAAACTAAAATGCTTTTAATTCACTACCATTTCCAATTCCGTTTCCTGTAATATGTGTTCAGTGATATTCTATTTTATGTTTGTTCTTTTGAACTTTAAATTGAGAAAGAGCCTAAATGTTTAATACATTTAGTGTGTTTAATTTGAAAAAGGCCATTAATTTAATTTGAAGGCAAAAATTAACTAGTCAGCTACTTAACAACACAAGAAGAACATTTACGCCCTCCAATTTAACATGTAAAAGCTTTTTTTTTTTTGCATTTCAAGGTTTCAGATTCAGAGACATTTTATGCCATCTCTAGAAGAATGACATTTTTTTAAAAGATACGCCAAATGAAGATGACAACAGCGGCTTCTCAGATATAGATTCTCTGTGGCAGGGCTAATGGGGCCAGCAGGAGTTCAAATATTTGTTTTCCCTACTCCCAAAAGTTCATGTCAGATGGGTAGGCCATCAGGGCCTATCTATTACAGCTCGATTCCACCACTGGGAGAAAGCATCTGAGAATAGCATCTGCCATTTTGTGAGGGAGTTGAACAGAGGGAGGGGGAGGTGGATTAAAGAAGCGAAGTAATAGATGGAGCAAGTGAATAAAAGAAACGGTAGATTCGATTATTGGTATGATTTTTATGCTATACATCCCCCCGGCACACAGAGCTTGCAAATCTTAGACACATCTGGCCTCGGCTGTGCTTTCTGTGAAATATTGATTGCGTGATAATGGACCCTTAGTGGAGTGTATTTATTATGCATCAGTTGTCAATAATATGCCAAAGTGGGCGAGTAAAAGGTGACTGCTGGATATGCTCTCATGTTTCCCCAGAACCCCTGCGACCCCCTCTGCTTCTCCAGTGCGACCGCTTTCCCCCACTTCAACAACAGTGGGCATGTCACACACACTCAGAGATAACGACTACAAGATTGTGGAGATAAGGTCAACAACCGTTCAACTAATATAATTAGTGTTAGTTGATGCATAGATTAGAAATCTCCCCTTCAAAGAAGAATGGATGTTTGCTATTTTAGGCATAATATAGACCAATCCTTTTGTTTCTGAAAAAATATGTCACCAACTTAATACACTGCATTCATTCTTTAATTTTTTGTGCTATAATTTCAACATATTTTTCACCAGCCATTAGGAGCATTCCGGTATCCCTGTTAGATAAAACTGCAAATAAGATTTTGTATTATTTAATGCCCTTTCAAAAACTACTCATTTTAACAACAATTTTGGCTATCCAGCTTGCTGGTTGATTCAGTTAGAGACTGAATAGATAACCAGAGAAATTGATGAACTGATGGATGAGCAGATGATGCGTGGATTGTTAAATGGATTTATTGATGAAGAGATAAATTAATAACCTGATAAATTGTTGATTTGATACATCGATAGATGGGAAGATGGATAGATGGATGATTAAGTGAATTGGTGGGTTGATGGTTGATTATATGCATATGGATCTTTCTAAATAGCACTTTTGAAGGTCAGTTCTATATAGCCCTTATAAAAATTGGTGCTAAATGGTACTAACTACCCAGGTTTGATGCTTAGCTGGACCTTTTTTTTAGTGTGAATGGTTCATTGCAGCCCCGGCCATGTCACCATGCAACTCTTGACTTGTGCAACAAAGTCCTGAGACGCTAGACTGAGGTCCTAACTCGCTGTGGTCATTAAAAATTCAATGTTTCAAAAAGACTAGGGTGTAACCCTGATATTTCAGACCAAATTTGCCCACTCCTAAACACCTCTTTATTCTAATTTGTAAAATTTCTCTGATTGGCTCCTCCTGTCTCCTGTTCACCATTAGCCCGTGTGTTTTGGTGCAGAATAGCAATAGCAGCTGTCAGAATGTTAATGAATGGATTAATAAAAAAGTAAGAATAAAAAGATTGCAGGGAAAAAGAATGATGGAGGAGAGACTGAAGTTACTGCAGATAGACTGAAGTTACAAATATTGATTGCTATATGAGATTATTTTTGTGGTCCTGAAAGACAGAAAGATTAAGAAAAAACAGTTCATCACTGAATCATAGGAAATACCTTAAAAAAAATAATGCACTGATTCGTTGATGTGAAAGGTTTGAGATGCGATTCGGTTAATCACCATTTATTTGTGGACTAATTGTAAGTGTGCCTTGGGTTTTGAACACCTGAGACCACTCAAGCTGCTTCACTCATCAGAACAGAGAAGGATTTGAAGTGATTGACAGCTACAAGCCAGACGACCCAAGAGAATTGTGGGAAGCTGAGTCCTATATACGAAGGACACTCACACATACTGCAGCTTTAAATTATGCTGGAAGGCATTTTCAGAGATGAACATCAGCCTACAATAGGTGACCGTCCTGAAATACACAAGAACACAACACCTGTCTTACGACTCATATAAGAATACATTACAAAATCTAGTTAACATTCAATAGAACAGCTCATCCAAAATTCTCCCTACTATTACAGGTCATCATGTTCTGTAAATCAACATTTTATGCTCAGCTTTTGGACAATTGAAAGTCACCTAAATGTTATTGGAGTTCTTCAACCCCTTACTGATACATAACCATTGATGTTTACTAAAGCATAGAAAAAGTCACAAAATAAGTCTAGCAATTTCATTGGGGGAATCTACTACTTATAGATTTAAAGTAGAGAGACAGACAGTTTTTTTGGTCTGCCCTTTGATATTTGCCCACTTGAGTTGCTTTTGAGTAATTTTGGGAATGAACAAAATTGTACTCACAGGTTTTTCAGTTCTCTGTAGTTGGCGAGGTCTATATCAGTTATGTTCTCCAGGCCACTTTGATCCTCGATATAGCTAGATGGTTGAAATAAAAGACAAAGGTGTTTTTATATTACCAACAATTTCAAAACAACTTGGCATTTTGAGCCAAATATTAAGATATAGTTAAGAATGTGTACAGTGTATATCACCAACTTTTTGTAGAAGAGGAAGCACCACCAAGCCTTAATCAATATGGAATGTCAAGATGATTAAGAACTGAATTAAAATATTTGGGGTGTAGTACCTCGTTAAATTAACTAAGCCTTCACAAGACTTTTTTCCTATTGTAAAAAAACAGACAGATAAGAGGACTTTATGGTTAAAAAATTCTTAAAAATAATTTTTTTATGCGCCTGTTGATTCAGATTTTAGAGTGAACATTTTCTCTTCACTAATATTGATGTTACTGAAAGTTGTTCAGGAAGCGCAGATGATATTTTTTTTTTTTTCAAAAAGGTAGCACTTCAGGACAATAAAGGTAGTGCTTTTAGATATTGTTCCATTCATCTAACATACTATTATATCTCTCTGCAATGTCTTTCATTCTCAGAAATGCACCCCCTTCCAGTCATAATAATCCAGTATTTTTCATTTCCTTGTTGATTTCTTTTCTTTTTACATTTGAAAGACAACCTCTTTAAAAAAAACTCAATAAAAATGTGAAACTATGCATATCTATATGAAAAACAAGTTCCATACTTGCTTGAAAGCCAACAAAAGTTATAATGGGTATATGAAGAGTTTGGTTGGAAAGCCTCACAGGAACCTCATATAAACGAGAATTTCTATCTGCTCCTTGTGTTTCTATTCTGTTAATTCCTTTTAAAGGAGGTGGAAAGAGAGTGCTTGTAGAAAATTTATTCAGTAGCTTGTGAAAGCTGTTTATTTAAAAAGAAAATGTTGATAAGGATTTTGAAATAGATTATTATTATTTTATATTATTTATATTTATTACTACAAATATTTTCTGAATTCTCTGCAATAACTGTATACCCTTGCTCAACAAATCTTCCCATTGATTGCATGCATCTTAAGACGTCCATACTTTAAAGTGCACCAAGGTACATTTAGCAAAAAGAACCTTGTTTCATCTCCGCTCTGAGATCCTGAATGCCATGTTATTGAAGTGTGTGACTCCAGCTCTGTGAGATAAATGAAGTATGGCTGTGCCCTTGCAGCCATTTAAGACATAAGCAGCAGTATTTTCCAATCGATTACTTTTATCAATTCAACAAAAGTAGTTTCACTGAAAAGCACTTATTCCTCCTGGAAAGAGGGTTTGGAAACTCTTAAAAACTTTATATAATGCCTCTCTGAATTCAACTATAGGTGGTTTATGAGCAGAAAATCCATCTCAGTCTCATACGACATGTTCAGCACTCTACAAAAGCTGGTTAAAAATATAATTGGATTAAAACTTACTTTTTAAAAACAGTCTTTGATGAATTAGAAAGTTTAGAGGTCAGTTTAATCCACCAGAAGAACTTCTTGTGACTAGAAGCACAGAACTAATATGAGAGAGACTTTTCTGTGACATCTTGACAAAACTCTAAGTTAGATGGATATTGAATTCCACAGATGTTTTCCATATACTTATATTAATTGCTGTTTTGATAAAAAAAATGTTGCTTTTACTTTTAAATGTGTTTTTTTAAGATGTAGTGTACTTTTCATTAGTTTTCAGTTCTAAAAATGTAAATTCTGAATCTGTATACATATAATTCTATAAATTCTGAACATAGACATTTTAAGGTTCCTTGCTTGAAATGATTCAGATGAACAACTTTTCAGCTTTTTATGGCTCGTTTTTTGGGTTCAGTTCTTAACATTGTTTATATAGATCATTTACATCCCAAAAATAATTTAATGGTAAGTGAAATATGAGTGTAAAAACATTTTGCGCTAACTCAACTTTTTTCTCTAAAGACTAGATCATAAAAAAAGAAGTCAAATGAAGATAAAGATTGCTTTATTATGACATGGTCATGTGACGTAATCTGTAGCACCAGATATTGGCTGATAACTCAAAAGGAAGCTCATGTGCTTGGACTCCCCCACTGGTCGTGTAATATGGGTATGGTGGCAAACTTTTGTTGTTGTTGTTGTAATATTTGTTATTTTATGTTTTTTTATATTTTTTTGTAATATAAGTTTCCCTGGCTTGTCATTGTTTGGTTAAAGAGTCATTTTATAAAATTGTTAGTATATATGTTGGAAGAGATTTGACGTTAAAGCAACTGTTTCGGCAAAGGAGGTCCCGCCCTCACTTGACCACAGGAATGGCTCGAGCAAGCGAGGAGAGAGAGGATTGAGAGAGAGACAGGTAGGAGACCACATTAAGACCCCTCGATCAGGAGACCCTTGCTCACAAGAGTGTTATTTGCTCTCTCAGGTGCTGTAATGTTTAGTTGCTCACGCAAATCTTTTTACAGCATACATGAATGTCAAATTTACATGCATGAATGTTGGGACTATTCTACCTTTATATTCAAAGGTTCAAAAGACACTGTACTATAATACCTGTACTATAATACCTACACTGAAAAATGCTTTCAGGTATGTTGTCGGGATTTCTTTTTCTCTTCAAACTTTGAAAATAGTTAGTTTTTCTCTTTCGTTTTGATAATTTACAGTTTATAAAGCATGTCTGACCAACTGATTCCTTTTTGTTATTAAGAAAATAATGCATTTGAGTCTCCAACGTAAAAAAAAAGTATTTATTATTGCTAGTTTTGAAAATGGCACTTCGCTGCTGGCTTTATTTATTTATTTTATTTAATTGTTATAAATTGTAGAAAAAACTATGACAAAGGTCAGGGTGACAAAATTATGCTTCATATTTCTCATACATTTAGTCTGTAGAATGTTTAGGGTCTGTTGGAGATCCAACTGCAAACTGCTAATTTACCCCAAACATTTCCACTTTGAGAAAATTAGCAATCAAAGTAGAACTCAAAATGAGACTTAAAATGAGGCAACAGTGTACACCACTATAAGAGTGGGCTGATTATTTATCACTTATGATCTGAAACCTAAAGACATTTGCTCTAGGTTCTCTGGAATCCTTTGATCTGTGATTCTGCCCAGTGTTCAAGAAGCACAAACAGATATTTATTAGCCTCTGATTGACTCTGAGAGCCATAATGCAATTACAGAGCAGGTGGGGACGACATCTCAAACTGCTTGGGCTTTATTGAATCGAGTCGAGTGGGCAATATTTCATCTATTGTTTTCAGCAAGGCGTTCACAAGCAATTCAGCGAATGGAACCTACTGCCTGATGAATGATGTATTTCAGCTATGAAGTTAATGGGCTCTTGTTTTCCTCCCTGGTTGAAGCACTGGTCCTTCCGTTCTGTGCCCGTCTCACTAATAATACAGCAAAATGCTGGGTTTTAAGGGTACAAAGTGTTCTATGTAGAGACGTGGCAAAAGAGCCTTCTCATTTATTGATTGAATGCTTGTAGTAAATGTAGAGACTCTGATGGAGCTCTGAAAATTACACTTGAGCAGGTGTACAGAGACAAACAACACATTAGATCAGCTACCAGCAGAACATTTTCAGAAAATAAAGTGATGAAATCAGACTCTGAGTATACCAACCATAACAATTAAGGTTACTTGCTGTATGAAACAAGATCATGGAATCAATTCAAGTTTTTCAAAATCTACCAATCTATCATTTAGCACCACAGATATAATAATGACATTATAATAATGACAGCAAGCATTTATTTTCTTCATGTTAATTCAACTGAGTTTCATTTGAATCCATTTTGAAATCAGTCAAGTTTAACTTTTCTATTTGGCTGTGGTTTAAAACTCACTAAACATGTTGCCTCCAAAACAAACAAAAGCAGGGATTAAATCCACCTGTCATGTCAAATCGCCTTTTTCAACCTTAGAAATTGAATTGAGATTCAATTTGGGCTATTTGCATTATAAATTCAATCAGTTAGGATCCAATCGAACCTCTTGTCATCTTCTGTTATTATTATACTTCTTTAAATGCACATGACTTTTTTCTCAATTGAAATCAACAGAAGTTATTGTCAACATGTCAGGGCTGCTCGTTTCCCAGCAACAAAATAGTATTGAGTTTCATGCAAACTTATTCATTCATTCATTATCCAACCCCCCTCATAATCCGAGTTAGCGTCATGGTTTTCTGCTGCTGCCTCCAATCACTGCCATAAAAACAATCAGAGTCCATCAGAGGATTCTGCATTCACTGACCATTCATACTCACATTCCCTCCTTTGTTCAAGTTTTGATTGACCTGACATGCAGGTTTTTGGTTTAAGGAGGAAACTGTAGTGCCTGAAGGCCAGCTGTGCACACTCTGAAAGGCCTCTGGATCAGAGATTATTTTGGGTATCAATTTAGTTGTTTGAGTTTCCATTAAAAATTAAAAAGAAAAAGATAATTTTTCATCATTTTTTAATGTATAGTATACAGTTATTATATACAGTTAATAAAAACATAAATACAATGAAGGATAATTGTTCAATCATTTTGTTGTAGAACACCACCGAGTTTGAAAGCAGATCTCAAAAACACCCACACCTCTTTAGGAACACAGCACACGATGACGTAGTTCATCACACAGCTGCAGTTTTGGTTTTAATTTATTTACTATTGGTTTTAGGGAGAACTTCCTTTTGTTTTGTGTATGTTCCCACATTCGGGGTAGATTTCAATCAATCAGTAACAATTTTTAAGATAGAGATTTTTTGGCACTTGCTTCAATGCAGCTTCACAGAGTCCTAGTGTGGATTTAGTTTGGTTAATTGATAAATTAATCAAATAATTGATTTAAGCTGTCCAGTAATTTTTGACTTTCTTTAAAAGCTCACAGTTTAAACTGATTTTGATAAAAAGCCTCTTATTAAATTAAACACTTATTTCATGAGGTGTCCGTATTTGGGAAGTGTAAGTTGATGCAAAGCTCATTGCAACTTTAAATCTGCCTGTTCATTTCTACTCCAACCATTTTCTACCCCCAACCCAATGGTACGACCCAAACCTGTATGTTCACTTTAGGAGTAAAAAAAAATCTGGTTGGTTTGTAAATCCTAATCACAAGGGGGCATCATGTAGGCAACCAAATATAATCCATATGATTAGAGGATAAGGCTTATAGATTGACAGTTTGATGCATAATAATACTTGAAAGGTTAAAAAGTTCTACACTTTGAATATTAGATTGAACGGATGAGAAAAGCAAGAGATGAGAAAGTCTCTCCCTTGTTAGCATGATGAATAGAGACACTGACTTTAATGAAGTGCACTACACTGCTCTCATCGTTCTCCAAGTCTTGCACCTCTGGGAAACATTTGTTTGAGGAAATGCCTTCTCGCCATTTACGTAAATAGTTTATGTACCCAACACTTTTGAAAGCATCTAAAGAGATATGCTCAAAGGCCACTTTCCTTGATTAGCTTCCAGAGATTTCCTTGTTTTGGAAAAGTTGTGCATTCATTGTGATTATTTAAATCAAATGTGTTTAAAGACAATGACTCTGATGGTAATTGGAGTGGTTTGCCAGGAAACTGGTAGTGTACACATTAAGCAACAAGCCAGAAGCACACGTTTCACCATAAAAATTCATGAAGGCCAATCACTTTGATTGAAATCAACTTGAACACCAGCTGCATCTCAACTTTCTTAAGCATCCTAAAGTTTCTCCTGAACCTAAAGTTTACTGAAAAAAACTTTATTACTCTACTTACATTTCTGTGACGTTTTCACTCTCCTGTGGTGCCAGCGCAGGGATGCTGATGATCCCATCTGACTCCAGGCACTGAAGCATAGCGAAGGAGCAGCGGCAGGTGCTTGGACATCCACTAAGGGCTGGTACAACCAGAACAAGGAGAAAGCCCACAACCAAAAACAACACTTGCTCCGCCATGGTAAGGTCGGAGTGAGTTTGTTGTCCTGGGGTAAAGTCCACACAGCAGAGAGCAAACAGTGGGTGTGACGGCACTCGACTCTTCTCTCGGACAGCAATCAGGGTTCTGTTCCCATCCAGAAGCTGAGCTATTGAGCCGTGTAGTATGCAGGGCCCTGGGGAGCATGGGCTGTTGCCTCCTCTCCTCCACTCACCACCTCCCAGTCCGAGATGGGGAAACAGAGGGGAGGGGCCGAAGAGTCCATTAGTTGAGTATGAGTGTGAGATGAGGGAAAGTAATGGTCACCAGACACCTCGGTGACACTCTTAGGAGCGATTGGTTAGCCAGACGTGTGAGAAGCAGGTGGAAATCGATACAGTGGATGGGGAGTTGTTCACCTGTTAGAGCTGAACTTGGAGGTTTTGCATTGAGAATGGTTATTTTATAGAAAAAGCCCTAAATACAAGCAATTAATATATTGTTTTGTAGTTTGCCTCTCTTGTTTAATTCTTTTGATCTCTGTGCCATGAACTAGTTTAAGCTGAAGCTCTGCTTGAGTTTAAAACTGAAGCTGCTCAGCAGAAATTGGACCCGTTCACATCAAAACCAAGAACAGCTGAAGTTAGAACATGATCCGCTCAATTCTCATTCAACATTTTTATCATGATTGGATAATATTTGAATTTTTACTGTCTGTTCTGTGATGTGCCTTTGTAAAAACAAATTTTAGTTTAAGTGAGAAGTTACTTTCAGTTTTAGTTTTGGAATGATTTTACTTCAGTTGCATTGAACACATATAATTAAAATATTTACATTTACATTTATGCATTTGGCAGACGCTTTTGTCCAAAGCCACTTACATTAGGGGAGAGACAATATGCAATTTGTTACACCGTCAAAGTCTATCTTAGCTTCTCATAATAGAATTGTATCAACTGATCAATAAACCTAAGCAGTGAGGAAGTAGAGGAAGAAAATAAAGACAGAGGAGGGAAAAAAGAAGGTAGACGTTTTTTTTTTATAATAGGTGTTCTCTGAAGAGAAGAGTTTTCAGTTGCTTTTTGAAAGCTGTTAGTGTTGTTGCTTTCCTGACTGGATCAGGGAGTTTGTTCCACCATCCAGGGACAGTGAAAGAGAAGGTTCTGCTGAGAGATCTTCTGCCCTGTCGCTGTTCCTTCTCTGAGCGCAGGCTTCTTGAAGGCATGTAGGAGCGTATGAGCTCATGGAGGTAGCCAGGGGCTGATCTGGAGATAGTTTTGTATGCCAGCGTTTGCGATTTGAATTTAACCCGAGCTGCAATGGGGAGCCAATGAAGAGTGATGAAGAAGGGAGTAACATGAGCTCATTTCGGTTCCTTGAAGATAAGACGAGTTGCAGAGTTCTGGATCATCTGCAGAGGTTTGAGCGTATTTAATGGAAGTCCTGCTAGGAGAGCGTTGCAGTAGTCCAGACGTGAGAGGACCAGAGCCTGAACCAGGAGTTGAGTTGCATGCTCAGTTAAGAAGGGCCTGATCTTTCGAATGTTGTGCAGTGCAAATCTACACACTCGAGTTGTCTTTGTGTTGTGGTCTTTGAAGGACAGCTGTTCATCCAAAATCACTCCAAGATTTCTGACTGTAGGAGAAGGGGTGACTGTAGAGGATTGCAGCTGGATGGTGAGGTCGTGATGCACAGAGGGATGAGCTGGGATTACCAAAAGTTCCGTCTTGGCCATGTTGAGCTGTAGGTGATGGTTCTTCATCCAAGTAGAGATGTCGTTCAGGCAGTCAGTTATGCGGGTAGTTACAGACAGGTCATCAGGGGGGAATGACAGAAAGAGTTGGGTGTCGTCAGCGTAGCAGTGGTAGGTGAATCCGTGTCTGAGGATGATAGGGCCCAGGGAGGTGGTGTAAGGCGCCATTCCTTTGCCCAAAGACGGAATCAAAGGTGGCGGGAAGGTGGTAAGAAATACACAAAAAACGAACGCGCTAACTGCGTAATAATGTTTAAAATTTGGATAAAACCAATAAAACCTTTAAATCTGACTCCATTAAAATGATTAAATTATGTTCATGTTATTTTCTCCTTCTCTCGTTATATTAGTTTCTTCAGTAAATTATATTACTTTAGGAGGACATAATGATCCTTAAAGTTTGCCTCTTATCGTTATTTGTTCATATTTTAAGGTTCTGAATTCAGTCGCTTTCCAAAGGTCTCAATTTTTCATAAGCCTTCGATGATCAAGAGCCGTCTAAGAAGTGTATTATAATCGTTCAAGGGATGCACAAATATGCAGTCGCTTAGCTGCATCCGGATACAAACAATGAACAATACAACTATCTGTGCGATGTCACTCCAGGTAACAGAAACGATACATCAGAAGTAATGATAAATAATGGTTTCTGGACAAACTTCAAAACAAACGATTATGTCAATTTATTAACCAGGCAAATCATAAACAAATCCAACTCCAGTTAAAATGCAATCATCAAATACATTCAGTTCAGTACAGTTTAAATTTCCAACCAAATGCATTCTGACAGACCAAATAACGAGGAGAAAACTTAATCATTATCATTTCTGATTGCAGAAACTCCTCGAGCTTCGGGACAAGTCCCTTTAAATATCAAATTACACAATTTACACTGATTGGTTCTTTGACTTTGGAAGGCTGTCCTTCTGTGAAAACCCTTTAATTTAAAAGTTGCTTGTGTATGTGATTGGTTCACTGAGAGAATGGTGAGAGACTAAATGGTGCAAAGCAATTAAACCAACTCATATGGAAGGATCTGATGGTTGACTGTGTCAAATGCTGCAGAGAGGTCTAGTAGGATGAGGGCAGATGATCTGTGGTTAGCCCTGGCCCCTCGCAGCGCGAAAATAAAAAACAAATTATGTTATTAATGCAAAAAATATCATCCACAGAGAAAATATAATTTGAAAATAAAATTACACAAATCATGTTTCATGATTGATAGAACTCATAAGAAAAATGAAAAAATGCTCATATACACTCAAACTTGTAAAAATAATGGTTAGGGTTGCCAGAGTTTAAGAAATCCTTGTGAACACTCATAATTGCTCAAAATCTTAAAAGTGATGGTAAGGATTGCCAGAGATTGAGATAACGTGCATAAATGCTCTAAAGCATAAAGTGAGTTTTGGCATTGCCAGAGATTGAAAAACTGCTCCTAAATGCTACAAAATGTAAAATGGCGGCTTGGGTCACCAGAGTTTGAGGAAATGCTCATAAACATTTAACTTTCTAAAAGGCAGGGTTAGGGCTGCTAGAGTTTAACAAAACATTTGAAATGTCCAAAACATGCTCATAAACACCCAGAAATAAAAACTGATGTTTAGGGTTTCAAACAATGTATTTTAAGCATGCTGTTTATTATGAAAAAGGTTTTGTACACTCACCTAAAGGATTATTAGGAACACCTGTCCAATTTCTCATTAATGCAATTATCTAATCAACCAATCACATGGCAGTTGCTTCATTGCATTTAGGGATGTGGTCTTGGTCAAGACAATCTCCTGATCTCCAAACTGAATGTCAGAAAGAAAGGTGATTTAAGCAACTATGAGCATTGCATGGTTGTTGGAGCCAGACGGGCCGGTCTGAGTATTTCACAATCTGCTCAGTTACTGGGATTTTCACGAACAACCATTTCTAGGGTTTGAAAAGGGAAAAACATCCAGTATGCTGCAGTCCTGTGGGCGAAAATGCCTTGCTGATGCTAGAGGTCAAAGGAGAATGGGCCGACTGAGTCAAGATGATTTAAGAGCATTTTGAACTGAAACAACCACTCGTTACAACTGAGGTATGCAGCAAATAATTTGTGAAGCACAACCTTGAGGCAGATGGGCTACAACAGCAGCAGACCCCACCGGGTACCACTCATCTCCACTACAAATAGGAAAAAGAGGCTACAATTTGCACGAGCTCACCAAAATTGGACAGTTGAAGACTGGAAAACTGTTACGTGGTCTGATGAGTCTCGATTTCTGTTGAGACATTCAAATGGTAGAGACAAATACATTCACTGTTGTTTCAGGTGATATGTTTTTGATTATTCTTTATTTGGATATCTAAAATAAATACAAAAATCTTTCAACATCTCATTTGTAAAGTGTGTGGTGCATGATGGGTATTTACAGTTTCCATGCTGAGTATGTTGGTCTGTTTTTGTTTGGTTTCACTTTGCTGATGATTGTTTGCTTAAATAAATAATTACTTAAAAATCCTGTGTAAAATGGGTTCCATTTAAATACTTTAAGTAATACTTACTATGAATTTATTGAAAGCACAAACGTGACATTTACATAAACATAACATGCTATTGTTGAGTAAATAGTTGATTTTGCAGCATTGGTTTATGTTTCAGTGCCACAGGGGTTTCAAGCCAGTGACTTCTGTGCCGATCCCAAGCCTGGATAAATAGAGATAAATAGAGGTTTGCGTCAAGAAGGGCATCCGGCGTAAAACATGCCAAAACCAATATGCAAGTCATCAATTCGATTCCCATACCGGATCGGTCGAGGCCCGGGTTAACAACGACCGCCACCGGTGCTGTTGACCTACAGGGTGCCGGTGGAAATTGGACTACTGTTGGTCAAAGAAGGAGAGGAGGGAGAAGAATTCATAGGCAGAGAGAGAAGAGGAAAGGCAAGAGTATAGGTCTGAGAATAGTTTATACAAACTGTTTTACTATGGTGAGGATAGGAAGAGAAATGGGGTAGGAGTGATCCTGAAGGAGGAGTTTGTGAGGAATGTTTTAGAGGTGAAAAGAGTGTCTGAGAGGGTGATCAGTTTGAAGTTAGAGATTGAAGGGGTGATGTTGAATGTAGTGAGTGGTTATGCTCCACAAGTAGGCTGTAACCTGGAAGAAAAGGAGAGATTCTGGAGTGAGTTAGATGAGGTGATGGAGAGTATTCCCAGAGGGGAGAGAGTAGTGGTGGGATCAGACTTCAATGGTCATGTTGGCGAGGGCAACAGAGGTGATGAGGAAGTGATGTGCAGGTTTGGTGTTAAGGAAAGGAACCCAGAAGGACAGATGGTGGTGGACTTTGCCAAGAGGATGGAAATGGCTGTAGTTAACACTTATTTCCATAATTGTGAGGAACATAGAGTTACCTACAAGAGTGGTGGTAGGAGCACGCAGGTGGACTATATCCTAAGTAGACGAGCCAATCTGAGAGAGATCACTGACTGCAAAGTAGTGGTAGGAGAGAGTGTAGCCAGACAGCATCGGATGTTGATGTGTAGGATGTTTCTGGTGGTCAAGAAGAAGAGGGGAGGAAAGATAGAAAAGAAGACCAAGTGGTGGAAGTTGAAAAAGGAAGACGATTGTGAGGAATTCAGACAGAAGCTGAGACAGGCTTTGGGTGGTCAGGAAGAGGGGCACTACAGCAGAAGTGATCAGGGAGACAGGTAGGAAGGTGCTAGGTGTGTCAGCAGGAAGAAGGAAAGAAGATAAGGAAACATGGTGGTGGAATGAGGAAGTACAGGACATCATCCAGAGGAAGAGGCTAGCTAAAAAGAAGTGGGACTGAAGAAAGTAGACAGGACTACAAGGAATCACAGCGCAGGGTGAAGAGGGAGGTGGCAAATGCCAAACAGAAGGCATATGATGAGTTGTATGCCAGGTTAGACACGAGGGAAGGTGAGAAGGAATTGTACAGATTAGCGAAACAGAGAGACAGAGATGGGAAGGATGTGCAAAAGATAAGGGTGATTAAAGATAGAGATGGAAGGGTTCTAACAAGTGAGGAGAGTGTGCAGAGAAGATGGAAGGAGTATTTTGAGGAGTTGATGAATGAGAAGAATGAAAGGGAAAGAAGGGGAGAAGAGATGAACATTGTAGAGCAGGAAGTTGAAAAGATTAGAAAGGATGAGGTGTGGAAGGCTCTGAGGAGAATGAAGAGTGGAAAGGCTGTTGGTCCAGATGACATCTTTGTAGAGGTGTGGAAGTGTCTAGGAGAGACAGCAGTGGAGTTCCTATCTAGGTTATTCAACAGGATTCTAGAGAGTGAGAAGATGCCTGAGGAATGGAGGAGAAGTATCCTAGTGTCAATCTTTAAGAACAAGGGTGATGTGCAGAGTTGTAACAACTACAGAGGTATAAAGTTGATGAGCCACACAATGAAACTCTGGGAAAGAGTAGTGGAAGCTAGGCTAAGAAGCGAAGTGGATATTTGCGAGCAGCAGTATGGCTTCATGCCCAGGAAGAGCACTACTGATGCAATTTTTGCTCTGAGAATGCTAATGGAGAAGTACAGAGCTAGTCAGAAGGAGCACTGCTTCTTTGTGGATTTAGAGAAAGCATATGACAGGGTGCCGAGAGAGGAGCTATGGTCCTGTATGAGGATGTCAAGAGTGGCAGAGAAGTACGTCAGAGTAGTTCAGGATATGTATGAGAGGAGTATCACAACAGTGAGATGTGCTGTAGGTCAGACGGAGGAGGTGGGGCTACATCAAGGATCGGCTCTGAGTCCCTTTTTGTTTGCTATGGTGATGGACAGGTTGACAGATGAGGTCAGACAGAAATCTCCATGGACAATGATGTTTGCAGATGACATTGTAATCTGTAGTGAGAGTAGAGAGCAGGTGGAGGGACACCTGGAAAGTTGGAGGTCTGCTCTAGAAAGAAGAGGAATGAAAGTCAGCCATAGTAAGACAGAATACATGTGTTTGAACGAGAGGGAGGGAAGTAGAACAGTGAGGTTACAGTGGGCTGAGGTCCAGAAGTTGGAGGAGTTTAGGTATTTGGGGTCAACAGTCCAGTGCGACGGGGAGTGTGGAAAAGAGGTGAAGAGGCGTGTGCAGGCAGGTTGGAGTGGGTGGAGAAAAGTGTCAGGGGTGTTGTGTGACAGAAGAGTGTCAGCAAGAATCAAAGGAAAGGTGTACAGAACAGTAGTGAGACCAGCTATGATGTATGGGTTAGAGACTGTAGCAGTGAGGAAGAGACACTAGGCAGAGATGGAAGTAGCAGAGATGAGGATGTTGAGGTTCAGTTTAGGAGTGACAAGGATGGACAAGATTAGGAACGAGCACATCAGAGGAACAGCTCAGGTTGGTTGTTTTGGAGACAAAGTCAGAGAAGCCAGATTGAGATGGTTTGGACATGTGCAGAGAAGGGATAGTAGTTATATTGGTAGAAGGATGTTGGAGATGGAGCTCCCAGGCAAGAGGGCAAGAGGAAGGCCAAAGACAAGTTATATGGGTGTGCTGAAAGAGGACATGAAGGTAATTGGTGCAAGAGTAGAGGATACTGAGGCCAAAGTTAGGTGGAAACAGATGATTTGCTGTGGCGACCCCTAAACTGAGAACAGCTGAAAGAAGAAGAAGAAGAAGGTTTATGTTTCAGTGCAATATAATTGTAATATGCAGATACTACAAAAAACATTATATTTAGTTATAGTTATACACATTACAGTTGTATGTCATGATGGACACGTAAAATTATTTCATGTTTTAATCATTACAAAGTCTCATTTTTAAATGTATTATATAGCATGTAAGTTTAACCTATTGTATTGCTTTCGACAAAAGAATTTATAGGCAATATAACAACTTAGGTGGGACTCCCTTGACACATGATTTTTAAGCATGTCTGACAATTCATTTTTTGAGTTCTGTCTGTAAATCTACTGTGTAACAAACTGTAGAACATCACAAGTACAACAAAAAAAAAATACAACTATTTAAATACCAATTTCGGATCTATTTCCAAAATATATAAGAAAAGTAAGTAGAAAGTAAGAGATGTATATGGTGCAGTAAAATATATTTAAAAAATGGAGAAACCCCTTGAAGACTTATTTCAATCACAAGTAAGCTGAATAATGAACATTTAAGGTTCTTTTTAGAATACAACAACAACTTGTTTGTTTTGTCAACTTACAAAACATTATTGTAGGACAACATGTATCGAATGGATACATATGGACCTGCTTACAACTCAACAAGATTTTCTTTTATTTGTTTGGCTGAAAAGCACACAGCAGTGTTTTTTAGATCCAGCTGTGACTGTTGCAGTCCTCGAGGTGGTTTATCGCTTCAGCTCAGAGACCCTCGAGGCTTTTTGCTCTAAAAAGCTACAAGAGAAGGATAGATGTTGTTAGTGGACTGCTATGAATGAGTCTCGTCCTTCCATGAGGGAAAGATATTGTGCTCCTCCTTCCTCTTTAAGAGTCTCCATACACACTGCACTAAGGTCATAGTGCCCTGACCACAATTACTGCCCGGGCCTGAGCAGACCCTTTTTTCTACTGCAATAAGAGCACACTGATGGCTCCAGACTTCCTCTACTCTTTCCTCTACATTGTGATCAGCAAAGACAGAAATATTGCTGCAGATAGAGGGAATGAAGAAAAAATCCATCTATGGTGGTTTTCTGTCCTGTGGGCCAAAAATGGGAACAGTGGACGGTTCTCTTGCGCTTTGTGAAAAGCTCAGCTTGTGAAAAGGCTTTTAAAAGCATTTTCCTAGGATCTGGGCTCTATTATTGCCTCGGTTGTTTACCTCTTTACATTTAGCAGTGTACCTGTGTGCTTCCACAATCCATTGATTTCATTCTGTGTGCTCACGATCCTTCAGAAAGAGCAAAAACTGCCAGCATGAGAAGAGGCTGGTTGTTAATTCTCTCTCGGTGTGCTTTAAAGAACATTTTGTTAAACCTGGAAGCTGACCAAGATATATCCAATTCTGTTAATAAAAGTTTGAAATGAAAATCAAAGTACTGAATTTTTGGTCAACAGAGGTTTAAATATAGGGTGTTTATTTGAGGAGAGACAAAGAAATTTGATGATTCTATCTGTTGCAGAAGGTATCTATTCCACAATGTAAAAAAAAAGTTACCATTAAAACTTTAAAAATCATAAAACTTTAATATACCATAAAAAAATTACAGACATTTACTGTTATTTTGACTTTAGGGGCATATATCTGTAAAATACAGCAAAGGTCAGTATTTTTATCAGTCAGTATTTATGCTTTCATGAATATCAGGTTCTGACGTCAGTACGTTTATTTGCGCTGGCTTGTTCTAAGCTGTCATCACGATCTTCCTTAATACTCTCGTCAAGCTTTACAATTCCTTTCAGTACAATAACAGTACTCAGCGAAACAGTACAATCAGGTTGTTCACAATGAAGGATCTCAAGCATTAATGTTTGTATCAAATGCTTATAATAATGCCACATAATAGACTCTGGCATGGTAATATTATACGTACTTAGTATATTAAATATGTTTGCTTTTTAGATTTATTTTAATAAAATAACAGCCATTTGATAATTGCTATGTTCTTAAAGGTCACTTTCACCTCAAATGGATTATTACAGTAGCTGCTCTTTGAAAAGATGCCACTGAAAAGAACAGTTTGTTCTTAAATTTGACATTATCAAGACTTAACTGCTTCACATGGTGCGTTTCTAAAGAAAAAAGTCTTGCTGATTTTATAAAAAAAAATGCTATCATTCTGCATGCACTGTAAGTTGTTAAGCCTTGGTGATTTTAAATTGTACACGTTGAATAAATCAGCTAAGCCGATCATAGAAAAGCATCATTTATTCACAGGATAATCTCAACCACTCCTCCCCACATAATTTCAGATAATTAGATGCAGCTTCCAAATAAGAGTCAAACACCAATGAGTTCAGGTGGAAAATACATTTTACTGCAAAAGCTTTAAAGCAGACTCTTTTCAAAGCTGCAAAAGGCAGTAAAAACATTATTGAAGCTTGACTTTGCTTTTCCTCCTCTAATTGGATTTAGTTTTTGTACCTTTGAAAAGATGGTCAAAAGCTTCCAAAGAAGGTTCAAAAGGTATAAGTGTCTCTCGTCAATAATTATTTTTTAACGTCAGACATGATGTATGATGCTTGAGCAGTTTTAAAATATTCAAAATATTAAATGATTGTAGATCTGGGAACAATAACATAGTGATGGAATGGATTTTTAGAATACCATTCAAACAAACTGGTATTGTAAAAATAACGAACAATAATTATTTATGCTCTGGCTTCCAAACTTTATTTGTATTTTGTAAAAAAAAAAAAAAAAAATTAAGAGAATACATTTAATCAACCACAGTTTATACTTGAATTCAAAGATTCATGTTCTGAAGACAATCAACTCTTTGAAAAAAGTTTTATATTATTAAACAACTTAAAACTATTTCAGATTTTTGTTTTGATGTTTTAGTTTAGGCCTCATGTTATCCAAGTAGTTCCATTAGATGTATGACTTTTATGACGTGTATGTCTGTAAAATGTCTGGCAGAAAATTATGAGGAATTTTTCACAATTGTCTCATTTTTAAAATGGCTATTTCAGTAACGTGGCTATATTTATTTATTTATAATATTAATATATTAATTGTTAACATATATTTGTTTATTTATTTTTGTATCTGTATTTCTAATGTTTGAATTATATTGACAATATTTTTACCATTATTTTTTTCTTTCAGAGGAAGATAAAGATGGTTAGAGAGAGGGAAAGAGAGAAGAGAGATGAACTAGAAAGAGAGACAGACAGACAGACAGAGAGAGAGAAAGAGAGAGAGAGAGAGAGAGAGAGAGACAAGGAGAGGGAAATAAAGAGAAAGGAAAGATGTAAAAGAAGTGAGAGAGGGAAGAAAAAGAGAGGAGAGATTGAGAAGATGGTGAGAGAGAATTAAAGAAAGATAGAGGAGGTATTGGTAAGAGAGAGAGGGAAAAAAAGAAAGAGGAGAGATGGAGATAGAGATGAGAGAAAGAGGGAGAGAGAGAGATGGATGGGGTGGGGGTGTTCCAGAGTAAAGTGGAAATGCTACAAGGAAAGGCTTTTACACCTGCAGTGACTAATGTACTCTATAGATCCCACACTACTGCTGTTCACTAGCACACAACTTCAAGTAATCCCTCAACTTGTGTTGACTGCATTAGCATAGCCACACACGAGAACGATCTACAGGAACTTCATCAAACCTTGGTATGCAACTGCTCCACCAACACGATATTTCACTTTGAGTATTTGAGTATTTTAAGTGTGACCTGTTTATTGAATTCCTGTTTTTCAGAACACTAAAATAATAAAATAAATGTTCAGTTTTTTTTAAGCAAATTGATATATTTATTACTTATTGGATATTTGAAAGCTAAGAAAATTTTAACTTGTACAGTTGATATGTACTGAAAAGTTCTGGTCATGCCTTGGTTACTGAATCAAGTTAACCAAGTAGGGAAGGGAAAAGATTGTTTATTAACTGACCATGGAAACTCCTTTTGAAAACAACTCAGCCAAGGTCCTTCCATTTGGGTAGATTGTCAGGTTCTTATCAGGTACTCCAAATTCTATAGTCCTACTGATGTTTTACTGATGTAAAAGGGAGGAGCATGTCATTAGAAACTACTGTCCCAGTAGCATCCTCTGAAGCTCATCATCAATCTCAAATCTAAAATATCTTACTCAAATTTTTGTCACTGATGAGACATAGATCCAGCAGGGATTTGTGAGGATTTATTACAATTAAAACACAAAGAAAATAAGTAACAACACCTTTCCTTAATGTAAAAACAGCTAGCTTTGACAATTCAAGTGCTGAGTAAAAAGAGAACATCTGGACATCAACCCATGCAGGTGAAAACTAAATGTACCAAGTGAACTTAAATTTAACACACTCCTATCCTACACTGATCATTTTTATATTAAGCTGAAGCATGCTATATTCCAACAACTCATTTTGTGTTAAAAAATATTTTAATTGTAAATAAATTGTTGTATTTAACTTAAAATACACCCAAAGCGTTATAATGTAATTATCTCATCATAATCTCATTATGCACCTTAATCTATTTGTTTTAACTTAGCAATTTACTTATATAACCTGTGTTTACTGTTCAACGTTATTTGTGTATTTTAATGAAGAGTGCCATTTAATGTACCAACACTGGAGAGTACCCCAGTGAGTACTAATGATCTCATTAAACTACAAAATTAAATATCTCTAAAGATCTCGTTATTAGGACTTAATGGCTTGTAAAAACATATATATATATATATATGGTGCAACAACAAGCTTCTGTCAATACTATAAGAAAAGAGAAATATTGTTAGGAAACAATAAGAAGAGTAAGGGAAGTAATGTGGAAGCATTAGTTGCCAGACAGGTGTAATCTGGGTGACGGAGTCCTTAAGAACAACTGCTGTGCTCGATGAGACTGTGTGGTAGTCCCATGTACTGACACTGAGGATTCTCTGACCAATAGTTGCATCAAATAAACAACAACAAAAAAAAGCATCATGCTGAGCTGTAAACTGTTACATTTTCAAAAACAAATGTTGGCCTAACTTAATAAATTCAAGTTGACAAAACTAACAAGTGGGTCTCCAGAAGGCTTTTCTGAAGGCTCATTTTAAGTATATTTTATATATCCCACTGGAACAAATAATGTTACACCTTGGGGTGTAATTTTTGCATTTTTTTTTTACATTTTAGCACAAAATTTTAACTTGACATTTCATTTGCATACTTTCTTCATTCATTCGTTTTTTGTGTCATGCTACAGTTTAGAATGCATTACTTCAGTAAACGGTTTATTTACACAGGGTGTGGCAATCTCAGCTTCAGCAAACTCTCTTCAAATCGTCATTGTCATCTCTACCAGGAACCAAAGCCCATCAACACCCTGATCACAGTATTAGTGAACCTCGCTGGGGTAAACCTGCCATCGATTGGCTCCTGCTGCTGGGGTTTGGGCAATGAAACTGTATCCAGGTTTTCTCATTAGGGACAAATGCAGCCCGTCTTCATGCAGATGAGCCGAAACTCGAGCAGCAGTTCGCTAAAGACTAATGAACATCGAGACTTTTCTCTCTCCGTGCTTCCTTACTCTTGCACTCTTTGTCTCCATTTCTCCTCTTCTGGATGCATTAGCTCCCTCTTACGATCTCATTTCCACTACTCCTCTTAGATTAAATTAATGCATTATGATTTCATGATGTACCTTTTTTATTACCAAGATGGCTTTTTCTTCTGAATATTCTAATCAAAGTGATGTTAAAAATGCAATAGTATTCAGAAATGATCCTGACTAGAAATAAAACTTGTAAAAAATGTTGCTGTTTTGGAACTTCGCTTTTTTTCTACTAATAAGCATATTTTGTGTAATTATGCATATGTTAAAAAGAAAAACATTTGCTATGAACAAATTGCTTATTGATTTAAAAAATACTTTATTGTGCTATTCCCTTTATGCCAAAAATACTGTTTAATTTCCCTAAATGAAAAGCTCCCAACAAGCCCAAGGCTGTTTTGTGGGTTGGAGCGATGCTTCAGGAGACTCAGGGTCGATTGTTATTCACAAGAAAACATGTAGTGCCTAGAACATCTAATCCTTGAAGAAGATACAAAAAACACAATAAGGGCTTTTTGTTTGTATATTTCTGCTCTTACATAAAATAGATCTACACATAATGGGTTTTCAGCTTAAAAAAAATTAAATGTAAAACACTTTCTTTTTTATTCTGATCTTGCTTTTTTCTACCCTCCTAAAATGTAGTATAAATATTACTTTTTCATTTTCACATGCAATATGTTAGAAAAGAAATAGTGAGTGTGCAGAACAGCTCAATTTAATATTGTAATTTGTAATTATTGTCATTTGTATTATTCATTTTATAAATGTAATTCTAAATTACATTTAGTTATTAATATATTAAAAATAATAATTTGTTCCATTTAGTACACATTAGAGGGTAGCAGTTTACATCATTTTACATTAGAGTTGGCTCTTATGGGTCTCCTGGGCAATAAGTTTCAGTTCAATAAACACATGAAATAATTTCGTAATAATGTGTGTAGCTTGAGGATATTAATAAATGAATCTTTAGAGCATTGCAAAATGAGAGAAGGATGAATTATTTCACTGTAATTTTCTTTTCAACAACGCCGGCAATGGCATTGCGATCAAATCCATGTCTATTCAAGGATTTGGCTAAATCATTAATAAAAAAAAAAGCAATATTTTCAGAAAGTGTAAGGAAATATAAGTACTGTACAGTAGCAAATGCTAGTTGTTTCTTTTGAATTCCTTTAAGACTCTGAGCGTGAGTGTGAGACATTTTTACAAAGTACTTTACTGATTTTAACATAAATATATAAATATTTTAAAAACTTTATTTAATTAATGTGATTTTTAAAAAAGTTTTGTAAAAAAGCATGTAGTTCACTTGCTTGGAAGATCCATGCACCTGTCAATCATTAGTGAAGGGGAGAGCAGATTTTGATGTTATAAACTGCTCTTATTGGTTAATAGGCAAAGGAAGGAAATCAATTTCAAAGCTCTAAAAAGAAAAGTTTGAGAAAAAATGTGCTTAGTCTGAACCTAAACTTTTCTCTTTTTTATTGGATGAAACTAGTGTTGACAGGGACAGGTTTTACAGGTGCTCTATACTGCTTTTGTGGACTACATTTTATTGTTAATACTTTATCAAACAGATTTTGATCATAATAAAATTATATTCTGCATATCACATGGATCTTTTTACGAAGTAAAACAATACACAAACTAGAGCTATTTTACCGGTCAAAAATGACAATTTTTTTGCTATATTTGTAAAATTACAGGCATCATAATACTAGTTTAGTCTTTAATGTTTCCATGTACATTTAAAAAAAAAAAATTGAAACTTTTTCCTAAAATATTTTGCATAAAGACGACTATATAGGAATTTCTGTGTATGTTGAACATGACATATGAATTTGGAAGTATGAACAAAAAAATTATAAGATTCAAATTTTGATTATGAGCTAATGACGCTTAAGCCAAGCATCTTTATCCTGACAGGCTTTGATGGGGATCGATTGCTTGGGTGGTTTGGCATCTGAAGGCAAACATTAACCAAAGATCTGTGTGAGTGCATTTTCTTTGATTAATTTTATAACCTAGCTGGGGTTAAAGGTCTACGGTCAATATGGCTTGATGCATTATATAATCTTATGCATAATGATTTATTCATAAGTGCTCAATGATTTAGCCATAAATGAAAGCTATTCCTGAACCCAACAGTAGATCGCTTTCCATCGTTATTGGAAATTTAGTGGAGATGCTTGTTCCAGTACAAATAAAGTAAGACTGACCCCTGCATTAAACAGATCTTTAAACAAACAATGGCGGTTGTGTCCAAAGATCCAAATATCCTGACTCTACAGTGAGCTTAACAATGACAGAAAGGTCTGGTAAATTTTCTATTTGCCCTTTCATTTTCCCACATCAGGTTTTGTCATTCCTCTTCCAAAAGGACAGCAGAAGTACAGTCTTTGAGGTCTGTTTTTGACTACCAATCTACAGTATTGCAACGCTCTTGTGTCTGAAAATATATTTGATTTGACATCTTTTTCACATTATTTTGCTTTTCTTTTACTTGGTTTTGTGTTGGGCAGTAGTCCTTGGTATTCATGTCATGCTTTTGAATATTTTTCTAAATCGGTTGAATTCATGGTTGCCCCCAAAGATGGTCCTAGCCGATTTGGTGCCCAGGGCAAAGAAACTAAATATATGTGTGCAGGAATTGCTTCATACTGACAATGGCAATCGATAAGTTTGATAATGGCATGTTTAGCCTCCATTCCCTGCAATAACTGATGTTCAAAGTGAAACTAGATGTGAGATTTGACTATGAAGTCAAGCTGTTGTGATTACACGCCTGGTAGCACGTTTCTGTCATTTTAGCATACTTAGCTGGCACCTTTTAATGGCTTTTTTTTTGCCTTTACTTCGTCATGAGTGTGCAAAAAATAGCCATTACCCAATGCTATCCCCCCAACAATGCCGCCCTGAACAACTGCCCAACCAGAATATTAGTATTTATTAACATGAGTTTAATATTAACATAGTTTTAGCACTGAAATATTGTTTATGTGTTTTGCCCTGATGTGCTATTTCTCACCTTACACTCAAACGAGGCCACTTTCAGGCTTCACATTTAGTTTAGAAGGCTGGAAACCATTAATCCGTAAGGGAAGGGAGGAATCTCATGTTCCAAAGTATGTTTTATGTTATTGCAGTACTGAATTTATTGATTTACTGCATCTTAAAGTTCTGTGTAAGAAATAAAGCATTATCTTTAGTTTGCTCTCGAGCGAAAGTCTTGTGACAATCTGGGACGCACTAAAACATCACATGACAGAAGTAGTTTTTCCACATCATCACATACGACGTGTGAGAGAACTTAACTCACTTTACTTTACTTTACTTTACTTTACTTTACTTTAACAATGGTTAGAAATCTGTAACACAGACAACAAAAAGGTGATCAGCATCAGCTGCAGGATGAGTGATAAATAATGAGGATAGGTTAGAGAGGCACATTGAACCACATTGTTTTTTCAACAGTTTGTTTGTATATAGCGCTCAGACACCATATCCGTTTAGACAAATACCAAGAACCAATTATTCGAATGCTAGATTAAACAAATATGTTTTTATTTAGTTTTGAACTCTGTGAGCGTAGCTGAGCTCTGGACAACATCTGGGATTTTGTTCCGAGAGTTTGTTCTTGTGATCGGAGAGAGAGAGCTGGAATATATCATGATAGGAGACTGCTCAGGTAGGCCGGAGCCAAGCCATTCAGCGGCTTAAAGGCAAGGAGCAGTATCATATAGTCAATGCTAAATTTTACAGTAAGCCAATGAAGAGAACATGAAACCGGTTTAATGTGGTAATATTTCTTTGTTCTTGTGAGAACTCTAGCTGCTGCGTTCTGTACTAACTGTAATTTTTGTAGCGTGGCGGCTGAACAGCCGGCTAACAATAATCCATTCTGGAGGTCATGAGAGCATGCACTAATTTTTCTGCATCTACAATAGACAGCGTGTTCCGCACTTTAGCAATGTTCTGCTCTAAAAGTTCTCAAATCAACTTTTACAAAAAATGTAGAATAGATATACAAAATCCAAATTTTTACCATTTTCATTGCAACTATTTTAATATTTTAGTTCGAATGAATATTTAAGTAGCTGTGTTGTGTATAACTCAAAGCACTTCAAGCTTTGTTATGTTTGAAGAGAGTTTGTCAGTATCTCATGACTTCTTGTGCTGTGTGTTCAAACACAGAGCTTGACCCGTGTAAGCAGGATTCACCGCTGCCGGTCAGAGAGCATGAGCATGCCAACAGAGACAGATCGATGGTGGCTGAGCCTGACATTGATCACGGCGGGAGATCTCTCTCAGCACTCTGTTTATGTGCTGTCTACATGAGCCTACTACAGATACAAGCATAGATAGTGAACAAGCATGTATACTGTACCAGCTCAGAAACTGGACAAGCATAGACACATACTCTACCAAAAATACACTGTGCCAGCATAATGGACGAGCACAAATGCTAAACGAAATATACTGTGCTAGTCACATACTGTACTTACCCATCTGAAGCTGTGACAGTCACCTATGGAAAAAAATCACACAATATACAAGCACCGTTCAGAGACTTTTAATGTCAAACCATATACAATAATGAACCGTTTTTGAACTATTATTGAGTTAAATTCTCCCAAACCGAGTACGAACAATTGTTGGGAACATTTTTGTCTTAATTTGACTTTTGCTTGCTCTGTATTTCAGCAAATTTGGTGACAAATCTTTAACTGTAATATTGTTTTCGTGTTTTTACACAAACATTGCATTTTTTCAAGAATACTCTGTGGGCAAATTGACTACCTTTTCATTACGCTAGCGGAAAAACAAATCGTACTTAAATCTTACTTACACTTGCTGTTAAAAATGCTCTAAAAATGTGTGAAAGAAATACTCTTATTAAATTTATATATATATATATATATATATATATATATATATATATATATATATATATATATATATATATATATATATATGTGTGTGTGTTTTTTTTGTGATGTTGTATTTTGCATAATATGTAAAATTGCAGGGGTGAGGATTTGCAATAAGTTGGTACAGAAATCACTCAATTGAATTCACTTAAAGTGAAATGTATAATAATTATAATAATAATAATAGAGTTTGTTTCTGTGTGTGAGCGAGAGAGAGATGATTCCTGGGCCTCTCTTGTGTGATAGCGTTACAAGAATGGCCCTCATGGGTGGCATGAAAAGGCTCTTGATTGTAAGAAGTGGTAACTCGATATTGAAGCTCCTTGCCCTGATAGATTTATTTACATTCAGAGCCTCAGCCCTGTCTGGAGAGGAGGGGGGATGATCATGTTTTGATTGAAGTTCTTTGTTCTTCTTTCTAAACTGATTTGATTATCTGATAATAGACTTAAAATTAACTTTTGATGTTTGTATGTCTGCCCATCACCCTTGTCTACATCATTTAATCGCTGGGCGACAGAGGCAGATTAATTCCACAGGTTGAGAATTTGTTGTTAAATGTACAAAATAAAACGATGTGAATTGAAGTCTACTCAGAGTGTTTTAATTAATCAAAAAAATGTATTCCCATAACAGAGTTCAACATATTTTTGTCAAAACCTCCACCAAAATCTAGCTACACTAGATTAAACATTACATTTAATTTAACCAAGCTAAATGCGATCTTTTTTGAATGTGGATGTTACCTCTGATTAATGAATATCATCTTCACATCTGTCGCGTTATCATTTATTTAAATTAAATATGTAAAAGGGTTAACAAGTTTTTGAAACCTTATAATTTAGCTGGATATTTTGCTTCATTAGAAAAGCAATTAATGAAACATGGACAAATTTTTTTTTTACATTTACATTTAGGTAATATCATTCTCAATGATGAAAAAGGTTCTATCAGAAACTGTTTTAACTTTCTCCACCACGAACATTTAATCAGAAGTTATTTTCACATTAGTTGGTGTATAAAGCAGTCATGATGTTTCAAATGTTTGTTTGAAAACTGCAAGAGCACTGGAGTCAGTCATTTATTTATAACAAATGAAAAAAATCACTTCATCAGGGCTAAGTGAAATAACATGTGAGAAAGCGAGGGGGAATAAAGAGTCTTCCTCATTTTGGACAGTGGACCTATTTAGCCTGACGGCCATTAACCATGAATTAAAAACCACACAGGCCTTTTTGCCTCTAAAATGTCATTAGGCATGTTTATGGCAGGCCGTTGTTGAATAAGCAGTTTGCAGGGCTCCCCCCGGGGTCCATACTCTGCTTCTGCTGGGGCCTCGGGACCAGATGCATTGAACGATGGAGAGCTCCGGAAAAAATACACTGCATGCGATAATAGCTGCTGAAATGGAATTTACATTAAGAGGCCTAACTGGTTTGGACTGTGTTATTGGGAGCTGGATGGAAGATGGGGAGGGAGGGGGGGAGGGGGGGGTTCTTGAGTGGAGCTTCACCATTTCCTCAGTTGGGGTAAAATGAAAATGAAATTGCAGCATTGGAACAGCAGGTACATTAATGGAGAAGCTTAGTGTTCCCATCTCTCCAAAAAGCCTTATGTTTTTAAGGTCATGTAGTCGTACTTATTTTTAGAGCAGATTTAGGAGTGGTACTATCATTGTTAATCAGAGATGGATGAAATAATAAATGCAGGTTTGAATTTTGATTTTGCCATGTTATTTTACTCCTTGTCAGAGAAATCTCGGTTTGCATATTGAATTATCTTGTTGTCATTAAATTAATTGCTGTCATCTGATATCTTTACATTCCTTAAAGTGTTTTTTCTGCATAAAGCAGATCAATGATTATAAGTGTGAATGTGTAAAATGCTGTAAAAGTGTGGACAACACAGTCTCAAAAAGGTCCGGATTTCATTTACAATTACACAGTCAAAGTCTTAGTTGTATCAGTTGATCAATCAACCATAGCAGGAAGAAAATAAAAGGGAAAAGTGATTATTTATTTAACTAATCATTGTAAGCATTTTAAAAGCTTTCTGTCCCTCCGTGCATGTTTTCAATGAGCTGACTAAATTTGTTTGATTTTGGTCAATTAATTTGGTTTTTGGTGAAAATGTTTTTGAGCTTGGATTTCAGTAAACTTATTCTGTTTGAGAACCCCAATTTGTCCAGTTTGCAAAAATATTTCAGTGATTGTACTCACTTATTTCTGAATCATGATTTAGAAGTCATTGTACATTTCCTCATGCTAAAGTACATTTTCATTTCTGTTAAAGGCAAGAGAAAAAGGTTATGAAGTGAGAAAGCACAAAGCATTTTATATAGATTGTGACATAAACTCAAAACAACTCAAACTCAAAGTTCAAAAAGATCTACATTTTTGACAATTTTTCAAATTGCTGTTTTAGCAGCCAGTTCTGAAAGTTAAGAAGTTATAGTTGATGAGGTAACATCTTGTTTTCGTCTTAACTTCCCTCTGATAAAGTTGCTTGCTAAACAACACTAATGCAGCTAACACCCATTATTCTGTTTCTAAGGGTTACAGATAACTTGGAGGTATTTGTAGGGTAAGCCATTAAACCTGTAAATTTCAGAAAAACTATACAGAACCATTAAGATGCATGGATTATGCCCGTACTTTAAACTAAAGAATGACATAATGGAGAAAAATAGCCAAATAGTAATTATGAAAAACAAACTAGGACGTATTCAATTTAAAAAACTTTTAAAAAACAGAAGCTTCACAAAATGGAGACCGCTACCACAGGGTTGTGCCAGGGAAGGTCAAGGAATGATGAGGGTGCAGAAAAAAGAACACATGCAAAAACACTTGAGTGCTTGGGATGTGCAAGGGATGGGTAAAGATAAAATATGAAAATAATATAAGGAGTCAGTGGAAAATAGTGCTAAGAGTGGACATAAAGCATGTGCAGAAGAATAGTCTATAATAGAGTGCAGTGCAGGAAGAGTCTATGGAAGCATGACAGCTAAACACTAAATATGAAGGTAACAGCAGAACATGGCAAACAAACAAGTCAAAACATGAGAATTGAAATCACATGACTGGTGAAAGCAAATGAAGACGAGACAACAAAATGAAACAGCTCTAACAGACCAGAAAACTTATAAAAACAAAGAGTATAAAACAGTGGTAAATGAACTGTCAGAAATCTGTAAACAGAAATATATAAAAAATTACAAACAATGTCAGACTTTGACCCAGATCTCAAACTTTTACAAACAGATTAGCCTTGCCACCATCAATCAAAGCTTAATCTTTAAATATTAAAAGCTGTTGGATGGCGACCAAAGCAACGTGTTTCATCCCCCAGACTCTGAAAAACACACTATTGAAAGTGAACAACAGATTCACAAATGACATAAAGATCCCCTAAAAGAGGTTAAAAAATGGCATGAAGATCCCCTAAAATGGGTTAAAAAATGACATAAAGATCCCCTAAAATGGGTTCAAAAATGACATAAAGATCCCCTAAAATGGGTTCTCAAATAACATAAAAACCCCTTAAACTGGTTTAAAAATGACATAAAAATACCCTCAAACGGGTTTAAAAATAACATAAAGATCCCCTAAAACGTGTTCAAAAATTACATAAAGATGTCCTCAAATGGGTTCAAAAATTACAAAAAATTATCTCAAACTGGTTAAAAATGGCATAAAGATCCATTAAAATGAGTTCAAACGACTGTAATTTTCCCTGTAATTTTAACTACTATATTTTATGTAAAAATAATAATGGTGAGATTCTGTAAAGATAGGAAAAATAATTCATGATCTATTCAAGGTATTTTTGAAAATGCTGAAATAAATTTTTTAACCATTGTTTTCAGCATTATATATAAAAAAATATGTATTACAAGAAAATGTTCATTCTGCATGAAAGCAGAAATTTGTGGAAGAATAATTTTAATGAAAGGGTGTTTCCGCTATAATATTAATTTACTAATTAGGGAGGAAACATGAATGGGTGTGGTGGGAGATGGCGGTGGTTGTAGTACAGAACACAATTAATTAAATTGTTCTGCTTCAATTTCAGAAATGCTGTATCTTAGCGAGCCGGCTACTGTCTCTTTCAATCTCTCATAAAGTGCACCTGCCTCCTCTCTGCCAGCACAAAAGAACAATCCAGGGCAGACTCTCCACTGTTCTCAAGTCAGTTCTCTAATTCACCTGCACTTTGTAGCTGAGTCCATCAGTCATGGCCATAAAAAGACCCACGTTGCCTCTCAGGCCCACTGCCTGTGTATTAGAGCAATTTACTGTAATTTACATTTTGCTGCGGGTCCCATTGTGAAGACCTGTCTAAAACTCACTGGGGTGCGTCAAACTTGCCTTTACGCTATTGCTTTTTTTGTCCCTGTTAATGGGCTGACCTCCGCTTAATGAAAGAATGGGCATCTAATTGCTGAGCGTTTTCCTTGGAAAATTGCATGTCTTTATACTGTGCAAGTTAAGTTGAATGACTCTCATTTAAAAAAAGAAACCAAAAGGAAATGGCCTTGGTTTTGAGATTTGAACCGGTATGTTCAATGAAAAGTATGACTACTGAAAATACAGTGTTAATTGTGAAACTAAAATTGTTTTACAATTAGGAAGAAATGTGTTTGTAAGAAAATGAGTCAACCTATAATAAGAATAGGACGTCCCTGTGTGGCCCTTCAAATCAGATTTATAAAAAATCTAACTCTAATTATGGTTCAGTTGCATATGTTTTGGGCTTGCGTTTATTGGATTGCCCACTCTAATCAAAGCCAAATCTTCAAGTGTTCTAAAATATTTACGTCACCACTATGGTTCTTCAAAACACCAGTATTTATCTTTTATTCTGATCTGATAGGACACCTACGATCCTATAATAATCTTATAGGACACCTAGATTAGTGGGATTTCAAGCAAAAGTAAAATAGAACACCAATCTCATTATAACTTTTATGCAGAGACCAATGGAGTCTGGCTGCAGTCGAACACATACAATCTCCTCCAGGCCATCTCGTGATGAAGGTAAATTAGAGATGGGCTGGCTTGTGAATGCTGTTTATTCAGTTTGTACTTGCGGTTTGAGCCTGGGGAATTTTATTTACTAGTGTTCCTTATTGGCAGATTCTGAATACTAGTTTTAAAATATAATGCAAATTTGACCCCTGATGAGTCATTATTGTACCATTACAAAACTGTAATGCGCAAAGAGTAAACAGACTTGAAACAGGCAAGTTGTTGAGTGCAGGTGTGCATCAGGAGACTAGAGTTTAAATCTTTCACTTTGGATCCTTCCATATCCTTTTTTTACTTTTCTTTCTGTTGAGTACTACTGTAATATCACAGTGAAGACAAAAAAAAGATACAATATTATTTTTTTGTTATATTTATTTATTAGTTATTTTTAATTACCAGTCTCATTAAAAAAAGGATCAGCAGTCATTAATTACATTACTACTGGCTCTGTCTCAAGAATCCATGTGTGTTTTGTGAGCCAAAAATGGTGCCATAGATGTGTCAGGGTCTGAGTCTGTTGTTAATTGTTTACCTTTTTAGCATGTCTGCCAGTACTTCTCACAACTGCTGCTGATTTTACCTGCTTCTCACAAGCTCTTGCTACTTATTTATTGTTTGCAATACCTATCTGTGCTCAGTACTCTTGCTCTCAAACTTTTCCCTTGTGTTCCTGTCAAATATAGTCAAGTCACAATTAGTTTAATGTGTGGGCCTTTTAGGAGGGACTGTTTCCAGACTGCTGATGGGTTTGTACCATTCTGTGTCATCTTAGTTGCCTGACAGAGCCTGATGTTAAAACTCCATTAACAAGGAACAAGTGTCTTCTGATTCTGATATGTCTTCTGTGATGTACTACTGTACATGTTTGAACCAAGTCTTGATACCATACAAAGACCAGACTCGGTCCTTGTCTGGTCCAAATCTCTGCAAAGCTAATCACTCATACTTGGGCCTAACTTGCACCAAATTGCAACCTGATGTAAACCATTTCAATGCTGGACATTAAGTCCTCAACTGAGCCACACCTTGAAGCCAAAATATGGGCCATGTCACATAAACTATAATGTTTTCTAAAGATCAATTTCAAGTTATAAAAAAATTTAATTATTCAAAATGTACCAATGTGATGTGCATTTCTCTTTTTTTGCATTTCCTTTACATTGTAACAAAAACTGCACAATGTATTTTAAATAGTAATTTTTAAAATGTAAAAACACATTAGTTACATTAAACAAGGCTCATATTCTTAATTATTTGCATAGTTTAGATATCAACATTTGATGTCTTGGCCAAGCACTACATATGATCTCTAGCACAATTCTTGTGTGCCGCACTAACTCTGCCAGTATCGTTTGCCATTGCCAGACAAATGCCAGCATGGGCCAAAATTGCTTGGGATGAACCCATAAAGGGAATCTCTTTTCCCTTGGATGTTGAATATTAGACCCCTTTCTTGGCCAACAAGCAGAGTAAATCGAGGATCTGGCTTCCCAAGTGTTGCAGCTACCTTGCACCATGATCTAGTGACTGCATGCTTTTTTTCAAGTTCGGGTTATCAACAACCCAGGGTGCAGGGTGTTCCTGGTGCAACCTAATACCTATTCCAGTAATTGTTCTTGGGTCACTTATATGATTTGCTTGCTGACAGGGAAGGACAGGAGCTAGTGCTCATGATGTGAGCCCTCACAGGTTTTCGATTTGTTTGTGTTGGAAAGATAAGCTTTAAGGGTTGTGGTCACACTTCATTAAAGATAAAGTTTCATAGTCTAATTTGGGGTGAAGGTCTGCACCCTAGCTGCCACCTTCAGCTGGAACAAAACAACTCTTTTAGTCAGATTCTTTGATGGAGGTAGTCCACCCATCAAGGAGGAATTATATTCTCATAATCTGCCAGCTCGGTTGCATGACCTGATCAAGCTTGCTACTTATCAGCCCCTGTGAATGTGCTCTTCAGTTAGTTACTCGCTCAAGGTTCCTACAAATTTCCAGCACTTGCCAGAGACTGAAGGAGTTTTGGAATCAGGAGTGGTGTCATCTATGTAGCGAAACTCCAGTCCCAAACCGATGCAGTTGGGCAACATTCATCTTCTGACTAAGGAGAGATTCATATCTCAACAGCTGTGATGGTCAGAATACTTCCATATTGCCCTGTCGTCCTCTTCAACAGAATTTTCTCCTCTCTGCTGTCATCTTGTGGAACCAAACACACAAAGAAAGCTCTTTTCATTTCAGAAAGGTTTTTGGTAAAAGATTTCATGACACTGTTTACAGAAAAAGAAACACTTGACACTAGACACTTGCTTTAACAGATTTTTTTACTGTTCAACCTAGACTGTGTCAACTGAAGTGTGAGAAAGTGCCTCTCCAGCAGAAGTCAAGCTGCTTTAAAAAAGGACAATGCCACCTGATTGGTTGCTGAAGAGTGCTGAAATGTTCATCAATGAGGACAGATTTGAATCCAATTGAACACCCAAAAAGATATCTCAAAACATATCCTTTAAATCTTAATGATTTGGATCAGTTTGAAAAACAAACTGTAATCAAAATGAAAAACAATACATTCATGATTACTGGAAGGGATTGATTTCAGTCAATTGTTTTCCAAAGGAGGTGCTAAAAAAATAAGTTTTTTTGAGTTCCGTGTGAATTTTTCTCAGGATTTACTTTTTTCAGTTTTCGATAACAAAAACAATAAATGCTGAATTACTAAGACAATTTAGAAAACAATTGGAATAATTGTAAAAAATTTAAAAATAGGCCTTGACTAATGATATTCTTTGAAGCACTTGTTTTCTGTGCTGCATTAAAAACTATGCAACCTCTGACATAAAATGTTTGTCCCGAATACAGAACGATGTGCCAGGTGGATCACAATGTTGCCCTCTTTCTTTACTGACCGCGACCATTCCAGACAAGTACCTTTTAGAGATCAGTTAAAAATATATAAATAAATATTTTTCATTACAGAATTCACTTGTAAACTTTTCAACTAAACAATTATTCAAATTGTTTAAAATAAAAAATTTTAGACATTCAAAAATGACCATTAGTTGTCAATTTTGTGGAAGTAAATCTCCCAATTTGTTGTGGTTTTCAGTTTCTATTATGGTATTTGAAAAATGTTTGGTTGTTAATAAAAATAATAACAATATGATGTTAGACAATGTTTGGCTCATTTAAACCTCTTTTATCTCAGCGCATCAGGTTTCATTTGACCATCTCAGCTTCTTTTAGCCCAAAAACAGCGTTTGGTTTCTAAGGAGGCCATTGTGTTTCTTCCATCGCCTAGCAACTATCACCAAGGCCAGCGCTTCATTGTTGCTAAGGGCGAAGCACAGGGTTCATTGCGCTGTCTGTGTTCACATTCATCAGTACACCTACATTTCTCCATCATTCTCTCAAGAAAGATGTCCGTGATATTTATGTATGAAATATTCTCAGAGAATTTATCACAACACCTTTATTCCATTCAAGAAGTTTGGTTATGAGCAGAGGGACACTAAATTTTGGTCGGTTTTTGGCTGATATATGTGGATGTGTATAGATAAATATACATCAATTGAGCACTAGATTGTAGAGGAGAGGAACTTATATATACTGGAAAACAGAAGGCGGGACTTTTACTCTGAAAAGGTTGTCAAGTAAAATTGCTTGACGTCATTTTTACACAATATCCTTGAATAGCACCTGTGTGTGGGTAAGGGTGGGGGTCTCTGTCTGTCAGCTTTGAGTAAAAAACATAACCCATGTCTGTAAAAGCCAGCCATTAGGATCCACCAGTGACCAGAGGCACACGGGCCCTTCTGCACTCCTCAGGAAACACTCACTCACTCTCTCCCAAACTAACCTAATGATTTCTACCAAGCTTCTTTCGTTTCAGACCTCCATTCTTCTAGCCTCTGTCTTATTCTCAAGTGCAGCCGAGACTCCATTTAACAGCGGGAGGCTTATTTTTCCTTTTTCGTTCTCCATGTTTTCTTTTCGCCAAAGGCAAAAGCTGACTGTCTTTAAAGACACACAATGGCCGTTTGTGGTGAGTACCAAGTGTTCTTTGATTTCTATTGGGATGAGATGAGCATGCTTGCTTTTTTAACTGCCATTTTTATTCATTTGCTTTTCATTCATCTTTATAGGTCAGCAGCTGGTAAGGACTTTGAATATATTTCAGCGCTGATCCAAGATTAAAAAAAACTCATTTCTTGGATCATTAACTTGTTTTAACAAAATCTCCTGCTGTAACCCCAACAAGAAAAAAGTTCTCCCATAAATCAAATTAAGTAATTTTCTCTCTTCAGCCAGACAAAAGCAACTCCACTTGTTTTATAATTCATTCCTGTTCGCCTTTCTTTACAACATTCCACAGTGTTCACTTCTGACCTTTGTAACATGACTATGAATATGCAAATGGATTTTTAGTTTTAAGTGTAGTGTAAATGGTCTTTATAGACCGTTTTTTAGAAACACCAATCATCAGATTTGCATTGGCAAACAAACCAGTTTTTTTATGTTTTGTGATGTTTGGTTAACGCATGGATGTTTTGCATGTTTTTATTCCCATATTTATAATATAAAAGTGTTTTATATACTTTATAATTCTTCCATTTTCTTCAAAGTCTGCAACAACTTTCAGATTTGTACTTCTAAACAGGGTGAACATTTTTATGAATTTATGTTGTGATGTGAAATCTACATATTTGTCTGGTAACTGTTTAAATATAACCACTTTTTTATTTTTCAGCCATGTCTACTTTATTTGTATTATGTTTAAAAAATATGCTTGTAAAAATGTCAGATTTCAGACTTGAGCTTCTAAACATGTAAACAAATGGTGAGATGTGAGCTTGCATTCTGTTTTTCTGTGAATATTTTAGATAATAGAAGTTCTTTCTTATATTCAATCTTGTTTGGTTTCTTCAGAATGCTCAAAAATGATCCGATATATGGTCCACAACATGGCATTGAATTTCTACAATGTGCTTTGTGAAGGCTGAAATGTGCATGGCCATTGAACATAAAAGCATGCTGTAGTTTATTTATCTGAATGTACAAGGAGAAGGTCAGTGTGTGCGACTAATAGTGTGTGTATCATATCTGCGTGACCTTCAGAGCAGGAACTACAGCGCTCACGAGCGCACACATTGTAACTACGATGAGTTAAGGAGATAGTTTGCCTAAATGATAACGATCTGATTAAAAGTTATTTCAAAACATTTCTATTGCTTTAAATAATTGGTAAAACCTCTGTCGTGTATGTACTAGATTCCTAAAGCATTTAAATGAGAGAAACCCCTCAGGCTTGAATGAAAATATCTACAGGTTAAAATTCTTTTAAGAATGTATTGAGATTTGAATAATATAATAAACACATTTTATTTAAGCATTTATTGGTTCTCATCTGAGTCTTGATTCAACACAAAGAAGCAAGTTATGACATAAAAGTGTAATGTTTTTAATCTAATCTTTCTAATATGCTTTTTTCCTGCACATGTAATCCAAATGTGAATGCTTAGTTGTTTATATGTTTTAATAAGATTGCTTCTCATGATGTCAACCTCTGATGTACCACTGATGTCCGGTACGGTGTGGAAGACTAGTGATTTTGTTGTTCTATTCAGAGATGAAGCAACAAATCTCAGTCTTCCTCACTGCTCTGAGATGAACGTCTTCGATGCAGCAGAAAACAAGTTGAGTTTATTTCTTTACACTGCCCTCTGCTGCCAGTCCAACTTGCTGTTTTATTAAGAGGTTTGTCTTTTGAACTGTCAGTATTTCTATGAAAATGTTTCCTCATTATTAAGCAGCTGGCTTAGTTGCAAAGTCATCGGGCTACACTGTAAAAATACGCTTTAGGGTTACTATAAAAAAGTGAACTTGTTAGTAAAATTATTGTGTTGAATTATATTCATATGTAGATTAATATGTTTTTATTAAATGGTTTTTATATAACTGAGAGATTCAGTCAATCATTAAAAGGATAAGTAACCTTCAAACCTAGCACAGATTTTTTTTTTTTTAAGTTGTCCCCTTAGAGTTTTTTTAAATCAAATAGAACATACACTTTCCCAGCGATGGATTGTGGCTGGAAGGGCATCCGCCGCGTAAAACATATGCCAGAGAGTTGGCGGTTCATTCCGCTGTGGCGACCCCGAAAGGGAAGAAAGCCGACATGAAGATGAATGAATGAATGAATAGAACATACACATTTGTTTTACTTACATGTAGGTTTGTGTTTGGGACCTCTCTTAAAGTTTCTCCTGAATATTAAATATCATCAATCATTTATTCCCAGATTACAAACATATACAATTATGTTAACTTAAGTATTTGATCAACTAAAAAAGCAACTATTTATAATTTAGCTTGTTGTTTTTTTTTTTTGTCAGTGTTGGACTTACACCTTCAACCTTACACTTTCAACATATAAAGCAATTTTCTCCAAGAGGTTTGTATTTCAGTTCAGCAATGTCACATTATCTGTCCAATTTATCTAATCCAATTTTGGTGGGTAATTGTAAATTCAATTTTGAAATATTTGTAATAAATTTCTTGTTTTCATCGAATTCAAAATATTTAGTTGACACAAAGCCAATGGGATGTCTAAATACATGTTCAAGAAGCAGATCGAAGCTGTACATTGACTTTCTAAATAGATTTTATTGTTTTTACAAAAACATAAACTGCAGCAGTTCTCCTTGATCCTACATAGGAATAAGTAATAGAGAATATATGGATGGAAAAACACATAAAGACACCAAAACGCAAGAGAATTATGGAAGGATGATTAATTTGGGTTTACTGGGGTGGCAGGATGGTCTTTGACTTGTCAGAAACAAACTTGAGGACATCTTCAACATGTGTCTGGACCAATCCAGCCAGAGGGGCGACCTGAGCCTGGACGGAGGCGGCCAGAGGCTTGATCTGCTCCTCAATGTTGCCGGAGAGGGGTTTCAGCTGCTCGTGAAGCTTCTCAACCATGGGCTGGAACTGGGCTCTGCTCTCCTCCAGGAAAGAGCTGTGAAAGAACGTAACCAGTTTAGCAAATCAGTTGAGGTGGATCATAACTCAAGTTACTTTTTTATTTCAGGCTCACTTAGCCTTGTTGATCAGCTCTGGGCCCTCAACGTTCTTCAGGTTGTCCACGAAATCCTGGAAGTATTTGGCAATCTTGTCCATCTCAGCAGAAGCGTCTCTCTTGACCAGAGATGCTGACTCAGAGCCTGAACATGAACAGAGATGAGAGATCAATACTCTTTACATCAGGCTAAATCAAGAGAAAGATTGTTACTCTTCTTTCCAAATGAAGGGCACTTTGAGATGTTAAGTGGTTTGAGATGTTAAGAACAAAAAACACTCATCACTTTACTGACTCTTGATTTACAGAAACTAATTCACCATTATTGAGAGTAAAGATGGATTAAATCCTCACCGATGGCCAGAGCCACAACAAGAACGGCAAAGACAGAGAATTTCATGGTTTCAGGTTCAAGCTGTGTTGCCTGAAAAACACATAAAAAGTGTTTGACACTCTGAATTTCAAAATATTTTTCAAACAATAATTAACATAAGAGTCTGTAATGAATCTTACCTTGTGTTTGCGGAATCTTCAAGGGATGTGATGGTTAGCTCTTGAAGACCCTTGTGTTTTTATAGTCTTGGGACTGTGGGATTGCACCGGTTCAAAGGGTGAGCTGTTGATGAAATCATTCAGACACACAGACGCACAAACTAAACCTTTAGGCTTTACCAACACTGAAGTGATTGAATCAAAGTTCAGCACTAATCTCTGTTTGTGCTTCATTGGTGCATTTTTGTGATGCTTCGCTCACTGAATGAGCTCATCCGCTCAGGGACTCGCTATTGTTTGGAAGCCAACCAGGGATCAGACCTGGGCTGAAGTTAAATCACTTTTAGAGTTTTATAGCATTCAATGATAACAAAAGAGCTTTACAAAATGACAGGTATAAAATACATTTTAGAATGATTGTTTTGGTACATTTCTTAACTTCAAATGCAGATCAGGAAGAAACTAAACGATCATTCTGTTTGCCAAGAAACAGAGAAAAGAAAATTCACATAAATTATTTACAATAATTGAATATCTTCTGCTGTTATTTCGGTGACAGTGGAGCATTTTGAATATGTGTTTACTAGATTGTTAATGTTATCAGAGTTTAAGTATAACAAAACTGTCCCATTCAGAAGCATATGCTAGGAATTTTCCTGAAAGGTCCCACATAAAGGAAAAGTTTAACAACAGTCCTGACATTTTTTAAATTTGTTCTTGTTTTGTTGCTTGACAGAGAAAATGCAGGTGACTAATTTATGGTAATTACTACAATTAATTCTAGAATTAAACGAATCCTATCTATAGTAGCATTACAATTAATAGAGATTAATAGAGTAAAATTATTACAATGAATTCTAGAGTAAAATAAATTCTATCTAGAATAGAATTACAATTACTACCATTATTTCTAGAATAATGTGAATTTTATCTGGAGTAGAATTACATTTAACAGAGTAAACTTACTACAATTAATTATACAGTAAAAGTAATTCTACTTCAGATAAAATTACAAATAAGTGTACTCTATTATTTGTAATTCTACTCCAGAAAGAATTACAATTAATAGAGTAAAATTATCACAATGAATCAAAGAGTCAAATTAACTCTATCTGGAGTAGAATTACAAATAATAGAGTAAAATTGCTACAATTAATTCAAGAGTCAAATTAATTCTATCCAGAGGACTAAACACTCTCTGAAAGTTCAAAAACATTGAAATTGAGTTAAAAATCATATGTTGCTAATCTAAATGTCTGTCATAATTTAAATAACCGATTCTTCACTGAAACATTGTACTTTGTAATAC
Source organism: Danionella dracula (assembly GCA_900490495.1). Lineage (NCBI taxonomy): Eukaryota > Metazoa > Chordata > Actinopteri > Cypriniformes > Danionidae > Danionella > Danionella dracula. The sequence continues at coordinate 3,180,699 of UELW01000039.1, read as the reverse complement.
ATTTCTCTATTCTGCTGTATAAAATTATCAACTATTTTTTTGTTCCTGTATCCATATAGATACACTTATTTACCATTATACATTTTTGAAGTACAAGTTTAGCACAGTCTTGATTTCCCTCTTTGTAGAGAAGGACTAATACACTTGGAAGAGAGTCAAACACTACATTTACTTCTCACATTTTTGACAGCTTTTTATTAGATCATGGTTATACTCAAGAGTGTTAATCAATAACAACAATAAAGGAAGCAATTTTAGGGTATTTGGCTATAGTGGCCCAAATTACTCTATTATCGTTGAACTTGTTTGTATAAAATATACATATTTATTTGTTGAAAATCAACATGTTTAATGCTTTGTTTTTATGTCTATCACACTCAAGTTGTTTCTATACACACTTAAGTAAGTAACTTGTTGATTTTAAAACTATTTTGAAACAAGATCCATCAAAATAAAGTATTTAATATAGCAAGAAACATTTTTGAGAGCTCAATTTTAATATATTTGGTTAATTTTCATGCTAGTCCAATGTACTATGATGACACGCACCTAACAAACTAGATTTGTAAATGTCATCAAAACAAGATCGAATCAATTTAGTGGTTTACAGACTTCAGGCTGGATTTGGTCCTGGGTCTCCAGTGTTTGTCAATCTGTTTTTGCTTGTGTGAGTTATTTTTTTTTATTTTTTATTAACCAGTTGCTTTATGTTTCAGCAACGATCAGAACCAAATTGAAAAATAGTAAGCTTTTTAGGTTCAGACAGATTTTTAGGCTTAAACAACAACTATTTATAAGCAGTGCACAAGTTTGGATTCTGCTCTTTCTTTGTTTTAGTTTTATTTGTTTGTTTTATTTATTTATTTATTTTTTTGCTAAACAAAAAACATTGTTTCACTATCAGTTCCATATCCACCCCAAACACGTATTCCTTTTTAGCTAACTAAACAGCTTTTTAAACAAAAAACTATTGAAATTAGATTGAGTTCCAAAAAAATATCAGAGGAAAATTAAAAATTAAATCATAGGACCGCATTTTTTTAAATAGTTTAAATGCTTTAATCAATTTTAGGACAAAACAAGAACGTATATTGTAGATGTTACATGTTTGATTCAAGTTAAATGCAACAAATATATCTTCCCTATTTCCTCCCCTTAGAAAAACAGTTTAGGAGTCTATCTGTTTTTAGATGGATTTTGTGATATTTAGCTTCAAATTTTTGCCATGTCATGTAGGAATTTCAGATAGAACATTATTGTTTTTTAATCAAAAGTCAGAACATGTAAATAACTTTACAAAATATATATTTTGATGTAAATAAGAAGTCAAAGAATTTGACTATTTGAATTACTCAGTTTTGACCAAAATGTCAGATAGAACCTTATAATTCAAAGAGATCATTTCTTAGCTATTGTTTTAAATAGTTAGATTGTTTGATAGAGATTATTCAATTGTGTTCAGTCACTTTACAAGATTTATTTTGCAACAATGTCTTGTTTTTTTAGTGTTTTAGCGGTATGATTGCTTATGTCAGAAACTTCTTATGTAATCACAAAAGCCGTAGTTTGAAAGTCGCAGAAAAGTCAAACATGACGTTTTGTTAATTGTCATGAAATGATTTAAGCTTAAAAGTCAGATAAAAAATACCCACCTTTTTATTGATTGATCAAAACCTCCATATGTATTCTTTTCATTCTCATTCCTCTTCTGCAGATAAATGATAAATAGGAAAGATATTGTTTACTTTTGGTCCCAAAGAGGTCGATAGTCCAAACAGGGTCACATGCATGTGCCATTCTCGCATTTTTACTCAAAATTGGATTGCTGGATTTCATGTATTCAATGACACACTTGTACATGCGTTTGCTTGTGTTTGCTCAGCTTAGCCCACCCACATTGCAGCAGATTTAATATAATAAAACCAGGATGCTTTTTAGTTCACTTGAGTAATTCAGTCACAAACCTTTTGTTTATCTTTGTGATGAAACCACTCAAGCACACAGAAAAAGTAAGACTGATCCAGGACTCATTAAATAAAACATAAAAAGTTGGAATAAAAATGTAAATTGCTCATTGCTAACATTATGTTTACATTAAACCCAGACCACCTCTTTATAATAACTCTGGTTTTAGGTGCAAGTACCATACAGTCAGATTAACAGGTGTTAAAGAGTTACCATTATCTTTGAACTCAACATAAATTATTTAGTATAGACTGCGTTTGTGTATGTATACAGTGTTTTTTTTTATATAAACAGCATGAGTGAGAGTTGGAAATCAATATAAAAAACCAGAGCACACTTGTCAGTTTTTGAACAATTTTTATTATTAAAAAGCTAGAAACAAATGAAACAATGAGTCAAATTTTAAGAGAACTAAGGATTTGGGTTGTGGATTTACTGGGGTGGCAGAATTTCTTTGGCCTGGTCAACCACAAACTTGAACATGTCCTCGACTTGTGTCTGGACCAATCCAGCCAGAGGGGCGACCTGAGCCTGGACGGAGGCGGCCAGAGGCTTGATCTGCTCCTCAATGTTGCCGGAGAGGGGTTTCAGCTGCTCGTGAAGCTTCTCAACCATGGGCTGGAACTGGGCTCTGCTCTCCTCCAGGAAAGAGCTGTGAAAGAACGTAACCAGTTTAGCAAATCAGTTGAGGTGGATCATTACTCAAGTTACTTTTTTTATTTCAGGCTCACTTAGCCTTGTTGATCAGCTCTGGGCCCTCAACGTTCTTCAGGTTGTCCACGAAATCCTGGAAGTATTTGGCAATCTTGTCCATCTCAGCAGAAGCGTCTCTCTTGACCAGAGATGCTGACTCAGAGCCTGAACATGAACAGAGATGAGAGATCAATACTATTTCCATATAAAGGGCACTTTGAGATGTTAAGTGCTTTACAGAGTAAATATAAAATACACTAATCACTTTACAGGCTCTTTATTTACAGAAACTAATCCACATTTATTGAGAGTAAAGATGGATTAAATTCTCACCGATGGCCAGAGCCACAACAAGAACGGCAAAGACAGAGAATTTCATGGTTTCAGGTTCAAGCTGCGTTGCCTGACAAGACAAACAAGAATGAATGTGCTATTTGCCACTGAATTGTCATTATCAAAATAAATAAATTTTAATAATAAATATGCTGTAAACTTACCTACTTCCAGCTGATCTTGTGAGCTCTCCCAGGAGCAAGGAGATTTTATAGTCACCAAAGTAGTTCAAAGTTTAATTTCTTCTGACGAAATCATCTACAGCACAGACTGAACTTGTTGCTGACTAGTGATTGAAGCAAAGTTCAACTTTAATCTCTTATACGCTTGATCTTGAGAGTAAAATTATGACTATTTTTAAGGAAAATGCTTTCGTAATATGGGTTATGAAATTAAATCTAAACTATTTTAATTTTTTTTTTTTGCATAGTTTCATGGCATTTTTTCATGGCATAGTTTCAAATGAGTAATTTTCCAAAGAGAGTGGTACAAGCATTAAGGAGAAATGTGCATGTTTAACCCTTTAACTGCCCACTTAAATCAAATTATTGAACACGTATTGAGTCGCTGTATTTTATATATCTGTTTTGCTTACAGATTCAAAATCAAAGCAAAACGTATTTTGTGTCAAAAGAAAAGCTGAAGTTATATGTCAACTCATAAAAATTCAGTAATAAATCTTTTTTTAAATAATCTTACAAAATAAATGAGTATTACAGTTCATTTCTTGGTGGATATTTATATATGTAAATGGTGTTTTTACACACAAAAACGTTATATCCAGCATTTTGTAATCATTGATATTTTTAAAGTTTTGGGATGTGAAAAGCAATTATATATATATTCATTCATTCATTCATCTTCATGTCGGCGTTCTTACATTTCGGAGTCGCCACAGCGGAATGAACCGCCAACTCTCTGGCATATGTTTTACGCAGCGGACGCCCTTCCAGCCGCATTCACACACACTCATTCACACTTTAACACTATGGACAATTGTTCTTACTCAATTCACTTATATATATATATATATATATAATATATTTTTCTTGGTGTGGCAGTTAAAGGGTTAAATGACATCACTTTATCGTGTATTAGGTTAAATATTTGGTTTAAAAATGGTTGTAGCTATCTTTCAGAGACAATTAGCCTTAAAAATAGAATTACTCATCAATCAAATAAAACTAATAAGTCAAATACCAGTAGATTTAAACAAAATAAACTAAGTTAAGAAGAGAATTAAGTCACTTACAAAGATATACTTAGGTGAAATGTGTAGTTTTTAAGTAAACCAGCCAGTATAGAGTAATTAAAAAATTGCTTGCAAACATCTTCAAAGAATCTTTAAAACATGGAATGAAGATGGTCACATGATGTCTTCAGCATTTGACTGAATCAACACTTCTCAGACATTAAGGACAATATGTTTGCCGATGTTGAATGAGAAATGTGATGAAAAGACATGTCAGCTTTTATTTCATGCATTTGGTTCTATGCTCTCTGCTTTTCCTTCTCAGCCATTAGTTTCTGCTCTGCATTGGCCTCCACGTCAACTTGACCAGCTCAGCTTCTGTTCTATCACAAACTGATTGGGTAATCTGTGGAACAACGACGTGTGTCTACAGTCAGGAATTCTTGGTTATCTTTTGTCCCAGTTTGACCAATTAAGTGGTTATTGGAGTCCAACAGTTTGTACTGAACTTTACCCTCGAATGACGGAGACAGAACCATGTATGCTTCAGTACTAAGGAATTATTATATAAATCTTAGCATTTGAGATGTAATACAATTAGAAGTGTAACAATAATTTTAGGATATTTTTAGGAAACATCATGATGAAGTCAAATAAAGTAACTCTGTTGATTATATGGTCAAAATGATCCACTGCATAAATTAATAGAAATTGGAAAAACAAACATATCTTACAAATGGCACATTTTGGGCAAGGGATCACTTACAAGCTGTATTATGTTTCTTATAATCATATACAATTAATACACCTAATTAATACATTAATAAAATAACATTAAGTAAAAAGTCTGTCTACTGATTTGCAGTCCAAGAGGAAATCAGACAGATATTCATTCATTCATCTTCATGTCAGCTTTCTTCCCTTTTGGGGTCGCCACAGCGGAATGAACCACCAACTCTCTGGCATATGTTTTACGCGGCGGATGCCCTTCCAGCCGCAACCCATCGCTGGGAAATCAGACAGATATGTGAAGTGTAAAAGACTTTTAACAGTCAAGAAATTCATAAATCAAGTAGCTATGTTGAACCTCTCTACTTTTTTAAAACCTTGTTTACTATTCAAAAACTAAAATAGTTTTTCAGAAATTGACTAGGTGTGACATTCTTGTGTGTATGTTTCATTATTATCTTTAATCAAATCATATGAACCTCTCTTGCGCTACTGCCTCCAGACAACAGAGGGCGTGGTGCTCGAGTGAGAAGCATTGACTAGAATACTTCGCGCGTGCGCCTGAAGCACTCCTGCACTCACTCGCAGGCATCATGGCGGACGTGCTGGATCTTCATGAAGCGGGAGGTGAAGACTTTCCTATGGACGAGGATGGTGATGGTAATGCGTTTTTATTATTGTTTAATACACTCTTGTTTATGTATGTCAAATAGTTATATGTATATTCATGTTTATTATATGTATTGCCGTGTTTCCGTTTGTTGGGCCTACTCGGCTTAGCCCGCGTGCTAAAGGCTAACGGTAACTTTAGCTTATTCAAAACTGGCGCACGCCGGGCTGTGTTTATTTTTATTTTACCGTGTATTTCGTCTTATGCTTAGTATCAGTTATGAAATGCATGGTAGTTAAACATTTACACGTGCTAACGACATCAGCTTGTCACTCTGAAAAATGTTTTGTCGTAGTTGAATTAGGAGGCCACTTTTGTTGTTAAGTTCTAAGTGTATCCCGTCTTTTTTTTTTTTTGCTTTCAGAGAGCATCCACAAGTTAAAGGAGAAGGCAAAGAAGAGGAAAGGTCGTGGGTTTGGATCAGGTGAGTGCGTTGTGCAGTTTTTGTCTTAACCAGACATGTTTTAAACATTGGGTGCTGAATATGCTTTGTTTCCAGAGGAGGGAGCCAGATCCAGAGTCCGTGAAGACTATGATACAGTAGAACAGGATGGAGATGAGCCTGGACCTCAGAGATGTAAGCAGAGTTGTTGGAATGCCTTTCAAATAAGTTTTCTATTTCAAATGTGCCTGTGTATGCATGTCAAGCCTAAAATAATGGGTGTGGAAGGCAACTCCCACATCTGGCCGTTGGGTTTTGTGCAAGAGAAAAAAAATGTACACTCTGCCATATTGTCTTGGATTCTCATTTATGATCTCATGATCGACCAATGAAAGCTGGCCAGAGTGTCCAGAGTTGTTAAATTACTCCCATAAAGACAACAAAAACAAATAAATGGAGGACTCTATAGTTCCTTGCTTTATTGTGTGTGGTCTTTTCACTGATCAATGTTGGCTGAGAATGCTAGTTAAACTGAACACAACACAGATGGTGACAAGACAGGCTATATTTAACTCCTCAAATGGGATATTAATACCACTCCATATACACGTCTGTTGCTACTGTAGAAGCACTTTTTTTTCCAGAGCAATAATCCAACGTGGCATGATACCAATGCTAACTACTAGCTAGCCAAAACACAACATGGATAACAAAGCCCAGAGAATAGAGTGAAAGTGCTCACTCTAAGCCACGTCAGCCAATCACAGAGCTTGCTTCTTGCTTAGATTTGGTGTGAAGTTAGGGGCAAATGGCAGGTTTCACAGGGGGTCATTTGAAAATGTGCAGCCTTTACAAAGGGCAGTTTGTAGGCTTGACGTACAAGGATAGATTGGGCTTTAGTTTTTGGAGAGGTACGAAATGTCTCCTTTTTCCTCAATAGGCTCTCTACCCATGACATTATACTTTCATTTACGTTGATTCAGGAAAGGTTGAAGCAGTTTTTTTATTTTTATTCAGCAAAAAAAATGTGTTACTCTTGGTTTTGGTTAACTTGCATCTGTAACTAACAACAATGATGTCTATTGTTGGGATGCTTCACTATACTAATGGAGGATTGAACAAACCATGTCAGTATTTTTTATGCATGTTGTATCCACTATTTTCTAAAGGAACAGACCATTGAAGATTGACCAGATTGATTTTGAATCTCACCATTTTCTGGCTTCACTACTTAAATTGCAAATTGGGTTTGGAAATTTTACTTTAAAAAGAGATTTCCAAGCTATTTTCTATCCCTTTTGCATCCCTTTGAAATGTAAGGCCACATTGGGGCAACTTTTTATATTTGTTTGTGTCTTAATGTTCCTAAACAAATGGTACCCTTCCCCTTGCTGTTTGAACCACCTTTCTGTTTGAGTGTGCCAGGGAGCTATGGAGAGTCTAAGGTGGCATTATAGGTCTTCAGACGTTCGCTTTTACTACAGAAGAAAGGTTGTTGATTTATTCGTGCATCTGGCGAACAAACCATTGGTAGCAGTAGAATCCGGATTCGATTTAAGCACTTCCTCCAGCTCGTCATCTTCTACGCTCATGCGTCTCTTGTCCTTCTACACTGCTGTCTAGAACGTTTTTGGAGCGTGTGTGAAGAGCCCTCAATGCATGCGTTTATGTAACATCCTCCCACACACACACAATCTCGTCAACAAAAGATGAGGTTTTATTGGCGACCATGGAGCTTTGCCTCATGACAGACCAATGCAATCAGTGCAAAGTTTGGCGGATAGGTCAAAAGAAGTTCCATGCTTAACACTGTGGAAACGAGAAGGAAATGTGATCAGATGAAATACAGGGTCTCTGGTAGGATTGTGTTGATCTTGTTTTGTAGGTTTTAAATACCTCCTAATAAAAACTAGTTTAAATGCGTTAGCACGTGTCGTCTTACAACGCCTTGCATTTTAACCAGTTTGACATGTTTTGGTTTGCTTTCAGCTGTTGAAGGGTGGATTCTGTTTGTGACTGGAGTGCATGAAGAGGCAACAGAAGAAGACGTCCATGATAAGTTTGCAGAGTTTGGGGAAATTAAGAACTTGCATCTAAATCTGGACAGAAGAACTGGCTACCTTAAGGTTAGTTTGTGAGATCTAAGGTTTGCTCTTTGTGAGATGTGAATGTTTTCTTTGAACCTTCGTTTTATTCATTGTGCTTTGATTAATGTCAGACAAACACAGGCAATTCCAACTCCCTGGTAATGTGCTAGATGTGCAGTACATGTAACACACAGCTTAATACACCGTTGACAAATTTGTTTCCTTTTCACTAAATCAGGGTGGTGTTCTGGATTTTTTTCACCAGGTGGCAGTGTTGGACTGGGTTATTGTAGTGTTATTTGCTAGACGTCGTACACTGCTTGAAGCTAATATTTAGTTTTAGCTAATTATTATTCCAACACCAGAAAACACTTAACCGAAGAGATTCTTGCCGTACCAGATGGGCTTCATTTTTAAAACTAACCTTAATAACTACATTTTTTTATGGAGAAAATATTTAATCCTGAAACTGTATTGATTTAAATGGTATGTAAGACCATGATTAAAACACTGTTGGTTAAAAATTAAGCTGCTGTATTTAGGACTTTAGACAATCTCCGCTTTGATTATAAGTTACAACATTTAAAATGGTGATTAGCTGTGACTGAAGAACTATTGTTACACTTTTTTTCTGGCAAACTTCTAATAGTGACTCACATTTTCAGAAATTGCAAGGTCAGGAGTAACATTGATCAGGTTGAGTCCAGGAACCATTCTTTTCGACACTGATCCAATACATCCAAGAGTAGCTGTAAATAAGTCTAGAGTACACTAAATAGGTAGATCCATCATATTTATCTGAAAGATTGTAGCTAAACTGTGCTGCTACTTCCAAAACAATGGCTGCTTTTTCTCAAGAGTGAATGCATATTTGATTTTCTAAATCTATTTATTTCATAGGGATATGCGCTGGTGGAGTACGAAACCTACAAAGAAGCCCAAGCAGCAATGGAGGGTCTGAATGGCCAAGATCTAATGGGGCAACCCATCAGTGTCGACTGGTGCTTTGTGAGGGGACCCCCTAAGAGCAAGAGGAGGCGAGTCACTTTCTGAATATATTGACTTGCTTTACTTAGCCTTTTCTTTTACATGTGCAGCTTCAGTCTTGATGGATATTTGTTTTGTTTTTTGCTTATGGTGTTTGTTTACTTATGGTGTATGGTTACTGTGTTTTTCTATAGGGGTGGAAGAAGGCGCAGCAGGAGTCCCGACAGGCGACGGCGTTAATTTTGTCACTTGACCATCCCATTCTATTTGCTTGCAATATCTATTTAGCAGCGGAAGTGAATAGTCCCTGCTTGTCGGTTTTGAGTCTTTGTATCTGTTTAAGGCTTTTAGCATTGTGTTTTTTCTAGTCATGTGAGCAACTTTCTGTTAGCCCTCTCAAAAATTACTGACACTGCTGAAACCAGTTGTCAGTGTTTTCATTATGCTTTTATATACTTTTTTTATTGTTCTAAGTGACCGTACACTTCAAAATGTGAATTGACATGTAATTTGTTTTTCAAAACCTGTTGTCAGTAGTCAATTGTATATTTACAATAAATTAATTTGGGTTGATGTCATGGTGATTGTTTTCAGTTTATTTGAATTTTGTGTGTGTTTGGTGTAACACGGACGCTTGCAGTGCAAATATTAAATTACTATTTTGTGTAGAGTACTAGGCAAGACATACCATGTAACTTTAATATATTAAACTAAAATGTTTTTGTTTGTTTTGTAACCTATGTAACTTGAATAATTAATCAATTAATTATTATTAATCAATTGAAAATTTAAAACTGACAATGTGCATATACTTTTCTATGATCTGACTTCTAAAAGTTTTTTTATGACATGTGTCTGACGTTTGGAGGTGTTTCAAAATGAAACATTTTCTCAGTTTAAATCAAATACATGACAAAATGCAGCTGTAATATTTTTTCAGCTTTTGATTAATATGTATTTTGAATAAACGGGTAACTTTATTCGCAACTTACTCGCTGTCACAATAGTCAGAATTTATTTCAAAGGTTTCTCAAGTCATTGAGTGTCTTGTCCAGCGATGTTAACCAACCAGCGTGGGACACTGAAAACCCTCTCCTCACATTTGCCCTTTTCTGCCCGCAGGCGGAGCATGCAAGGAAATTCCTACCCTTATTGGCCCGAGTCTTTGTCCCTCAAAATCAAAACTCATTTTGATTGGCTCACACGGCCAGTCTTGTTTCCTTAGATGGGCGGATTTCTATTGCCTTGACGTTGTTGTTGTGGGAGTAAGAATGTACTTAGTCGTCAAGTCTTAACAAGACAAAAACAAATAGATTTTTTGACAATTACATAACGTAACAATAACAAAGGACCTCACAGGAAGTACTTTCAGCAAGCGAAAGTCCCAGAGTGGGAAGAAATGAGAGAGAAATTCCGCGAGGCCGCTCGAGGTAAGCGCGCAACTGCATTAGCTTTAGCTCCGTGAGCCCTAAACCCCCTCACGAGCGTTTTATAACAAGACCGGGTTCATTCTCAGAGTCCCGGTGATAAAAGAAAAGTGTCCCTTAATTCTGACACATCTATCATTTGACCTTAGCTTGAATGTTTAAATGGGAAAACTGTTTGAAAGTGGAGTCTAAATAAGGGAAAGTTGGCCGTTATGTCATGTATTAGTCTGGACACTCAAGAGGGAACTGGGAGCGAATGCTTCACCCCTCTTTTATTGGTCATACAAGATGAACTAACTGTCAGAAACTGTAAAAGTTCATCATAAGTTAAAATAATCGCGTTGAAAGCTTCTTAACAAGACTAGTAGTTGAGCTAATTCTGTATTTGTGTCTCAACAACTTTGTGAGTCTGAGCTAGCCGAGCTGCTAACAAACTGGTCAAGCAATGACAGTTTGTGTGAAGGACGCATTTTAATGGGTAAACATCTAAAACATTAGTGACCTTTTGTGCGTCAGGATACAGCTACCACGTAGTAGACGCAGGCGTTTGGCTTTTATATATAACTATTGTATGGTTTGTGGGGACCACGGCATTATATCTGGTGTAATTTGCGTTTGTTTTATTGGGTGAAGCTTGTTATGTTTCAACGTGCCATTGACTTCATTGTTAGTCGGACATATGTACCCAAAACATTGTTTCAACGAGGTTCTAAAATTTGGCTGAGTGAAGCCTAACTTTTTCATTACTTTGAGACGTCTTGTTTATTGCTGATTGGTTCACTGAGCTCACTGATTGGCCAGACAGAAAAATTGTTAACAATCTCTAAATATGCATGATCAGTGTCAACAGAACATATTCAGTGCATTTGCACTTAATTTATCTCCCCTTAAACACCCTGATTCTATTCGACTTATTACAAAGCCTTTTCGTTTAGTAAATAACTAGAAGTGCTATAGGAAAGTAATCCATATCTATTTATTGTGGATGTATGCAAACATTTTGGAGCACACACCATTTTTATGTTCAAGGATTGCGTGAAAATGTCTTATTACAAAATTATATCCATCGTTCATCATAGTTAAACATAGTTCAATAATACTGCTTTGTTAAAATATTTTTTTTGCCCTCACTTGTCCGATAGTTGATTAGCCAACAAAATCTCTGGTTACTTATTATGAACCTGCTTTAAATCATCCAAACTTAGCAAACCTCCAGCCACACGTCATTTATCACATTAATATGTCATTAGTATGGAAGTTCTTCTTGATGAGTGGAGATGGAGCTGGAACTTGTCAGTTATGAACCACACATGAATGAGAAAATAAACCACTGGACAACTCATAAGGAGCTACCTAAATCACTCAACAAGATTGGATTCCAAACGCTTTGTCCTCTTCTCACTGTTATGAAACTAAGGTGTGATTGGGGAAAAGAACAGATCTAAGCAACATGTTCCTTCAGTGAAATCAGATGATCTCCTTATAGCAGGAAGTGGGTAAAAAAAAACACATTTATTACATGTCCGCATATGTCCCGTTTCATTCTGCTTGAGTAATTCTGTTGGAATTTGACAGATATGATCATGTGGAACACTCATTACCAAACACTGCTTAAAATGAAAGCCCTGGACATTAGCTGTTGTATCCCTGCGACGTGTGGGTTCGGTTACACAGGGGCCTGAATTATTCAGCTCTGTATTTACAAGCTCTTTTGTCAGCTTGTTGTTTAGTGAAGGCAGCCACCCCTAAACATGAAAGTAGGACATGCAAACAAAGTCTTGGCTTTTTAGACTGTTCTGGCTTGTTTTTGTCCCCAGTGAATCATGGGAATAATGGAGGATAGGTCTTCGTAATAGTTTGAGCACAATCCTCATACTTCATTTGGGTTGTTGTCAAACGATGTTTAGAATCACACGCTGTGTGGATGAATAATTTGAATATGCTATTTGATGAATCAATTGATTAGACTTTAATATTAATTTACAGTAGGGATGCAAATAATGTTTGGTAGCCAAAATAATTTTGCCAAAAGGGAAATACATAAGTGATAAGTGAAAAACATTAGCTAGGGAAAAACTGAAAAGTGTGTACTTTTATCAAGCCTGCTGCACAGAGTCATGACTATACTTAATCACTGTATAGTCATATGACACATATGACTAGCTTAAAGGTGCCATATCATGCCTCTTTTAAGTAATTTATAATAAACACTTGACCCCTCTGGACTATCACCTTATGCTAATTAACCTTCAAAAGACAGTATTTATTGTTAAGAATGTTTCTGAATCATCTAAAATTGTCACGCTCTGTTAAATGTCTGTGTACTTCATGTTTCTCCCACTGCCATGCTCCCGCCACTCTCCCTGCTCAGTTGTGGATACTAAAGTTCACTCATTTCCGACGAATACATTACTTTTTAGTAATCCAAACAACACTTTTGGCTGGGAACATCCAAAAACAAAGTTTCTTTTTGTTGTTTATCTGATGAGGTTCTACTAGGGTTATACTTCTGGGTCAGTAAGCTCGTAAGTTCTTCATTGAGATTGATTAGCGATTCATCTGATTGGTTAGTGGTTGGTTCAATGGCCAATTGGCCTGACTACGAGCATCGAGCAGTTATGAGCTCCCAGAACAAGAAAGTCGTCATTTGAAAGTTTACATACAACGACACGTTTAAAGATCATTGTTTGAGTGGGGCAGTGGGTAGCACAGTTGTCTCACAGCAAGAAGGTCGCTGGTTCGAGCCTCGACTGGGTCAGTTGGCATTTCTGTGTGGAGTTTGCATGTTCTCCCCCTGTGATTGACTGAGTTTACTGATGTTTTAATCTGAATATATTTTATTATATATATTAATTTCTTTTATTATAGCTGTCTGCTCAGATGCGGTGACATTGCTGATTGTGTAAGGAATGGGAGCTTTGTCTTTGTTATTCAAATTGGTGTTAAAATGACATGTTAAGTTTGATTCAGATTTTGTAGAAAGTCAGCTGCTGCTTTTTCTTGACCCTTTATTCCCCATAAAGTGTATCAAAAGCAGACTTGTTTACATGTCAAATTAGCATAACAAATATTAATTGTTTTAAATAGTCAGTTAGTCAGTAAATAAAATATTGTTGCCTGTTACATGGCCACACACTGAAAACCGCTGTTGAGGAAATCATTTATGCTTCATTCTAAGTATACTTCAAACCCTTTGATAAGTTTCCAGGCCCCTCTCAATAATGTTATGTAAATGAAGTGGAAAGTTTTGTAACTTTTTTTCCATTTTAGTTGAAGATAGACATAGATCAGAGATGCTCTGAAAAATGTTCCACTGTTCATTTCAGCTTGCTTTAGAGTAACCGAGAAACACATTATCTTAGACAATTAGAACCTGCAAAAATATTGTCACACCTTATTCAAAGTTTTGAAATATAAAATATATCCACAACAAATTTTTAAATTGTTTACACTGATTTTTTTTGTTCACATTTCAGTTTTTTATTTAAGAATAAACATGCAATAAACTGTATGTTTTTTTTTAAATACAAAGTCAACAAAAAGATAGGAGGAGATATGAGGTCAACAAATGAACTTTCAATTTTATCAATTTTATTTAGTGCAACTAATTATTGCTTATCGTAAAAAAACCTTAAACTTTAGGACACGAGGGTCCTATGATCTGTAATCAGTTAGTCTGATATGGTGTATTTTGTATGTTAACACTTAATATATGCATAATGTAATAATAAATTCGTTTCCCATTAAAACATATAAACATTTTTGCTTATTCTGTTTAATAATATAATTGAATTTCATTCTTTGTTCATCATGTAGCTTTTTTTTGTTATTCTCTATTTGTTTGCATTTTCTCAGGATGAAATGGTGGGTTTGCTGCATGGTAAACAGCGACGGCTTGCAGTCTCAATATGATTGTAGAATCTACTCACAAGAAGGGATATAAACAGACGCTGAATGTGAGGTGGAGTTTAGATTACAAGGCTCTCACAATCTCCACATACTTTGACATCATATTACACAAAAACTAAATGTATTTCATTTCAAATCAAAACATCATGAGCCAGTACTATGTGTCCTTTAAAAATAGTTTAAGCAGATTGATGCAACCCTGCTGGAGGTTCACCACTGGAAAAATTTACTTGTTTTTATATTACACTTTTAACGGTACAGAATTTCAAGGAGTTAAATTTCTGTTTCTTTAGCTGGCAATGTGATGGCAGCCACTGCCCGCTGTTTGATTCATTACTTGCAGCATACTTTGCAGTATACTTGCAGCATACTTTGCTTACCAAGACCTTCTGTATTCATTATTTTCACAGGAAACCCACAGATTATACTGTGCTACTAAAGCAGAACTCCAGTTCTTAACCTCTTTCTAGTAAAATTAAATCAAATAAACAAGATTGTCTATATGAATGTCTGTCTGTGTATACCCTAAGCACCAGCGCTGCCAATGTCACTGGGCTCACTGCCTGGTGTGAAAGTGTGCTGATCACATGTCTCATTCCTCATGCCCTGAACATCAGTCTACATCCAGCCCAGCTGTAATCCTATCTCAAGAGAAGCTGAAGCGCAGTCCTTGCCTGGAATGACATCACAGGATTGACGCAAAGATGTCTAGCTGTGGTGTCTGAGGCACGTGGGGATTCACATGAGCAGTAGCTGACTAATTTGTGTTGAGCTGAAGTTATGCACCCTTTAGACCCTCAGACAGCACGGGTTACTTAGGCTTCAATGGTGATCCTTTTCTCTACCAAACACAATTCTTTTAGCATTTAGTCTGCTTTAACATGTGTTTTTTTGCATTTGATTTAATGGAAGGAGAGATGAAGATTAATAACATATAGAGGAAGATGAGAGAAGGAGAATCTCTAGATTATATCAAATGATTTGTGTATGTCTTTCGAGAACCTATGGTCAAACCTCTTCTGTTATTATATTTTGAGTGGAGGCAATGCAGGAGGCTCTCTGAACTCTTCTGTGCAGTAAAGTAAACCCCTCATATTCAAACCTGCATGGATGAGCAAGTAAACATTGCTGGTTTCCAGAGAGGAAGAGGTCAGAATGCACTCTTGGAGTCAGTGGAGCTTTAGTGTTGCTTGTTTAGAGGAGGGTTTATCTCCTACAGGAGAGATGAACACCAGGACAGACAGTCGACTATGGACATGTTTGAGCACCATTTTTGGACAGACTGTTTCTATTGAGGAAATTGTATCGAATCGAATCGTGTCTTTTATGCATAAAAGACAATAGAAAAGAAACTAAGGAGCTGGGTTGAACTGAAATCAACATGGAGGTGCTAATCACCTAGGGCACTGACTGGAGCTTTATCAGATTCTAGGAGAGAAGATTCTGCAAGATGTTAATCTTATTCAATACACTACTGACTAAGACTATATGGAAACATACCAGGGATCCTTACAGGACCCCATCCTTACAGCACAAATATTTTTAAAGCTAATGATGTGACCTTAATTTTACTCTTTTACATTTTAAAAATAGTTTGAGTACATTTGGTAGTTCAGTATTCTCTGGTTTCTGTACATGTCATTGGGTCATAACTTAAACAGGTGTGTTTGCAAAGTATTTCAATATGTGCAAATAAAAGTGAAAAAAAAAAATCCTAGACATAAACCTTTGTAGCCTATCCTTGTGGGGTTTTTTTTGCAGTGCAACAGTGTGGAAGAAATGCAGTGAGATCATGAAGATCAGAAGTGATGATAGTCTGTAGACTATTGCTAATTTATATTAACAGAAAAGTTATAAAATTCTGAAATTTTGCCAGAAATAGTTGAATGTAAGCTGGATTAGCTCATATTATTGTCAGTGGTAGGTTTTTAGTGAACTGGTTTTTATACATTTCTTTTATAAAAAAGAAATTTAAAAAAGGCTTTTATAAAAAATAAAAAAGGCTTTCTTCTATCTTAACTGCCCTCTTTCTTTTTATCTTCTATCAATCCTGAGTTTTGTAATGAATTATCGAGGAAAACATCAAGATCTTTATTTAACAGAGCTGTGGGGGAATGGAAAATGTATCATACTAAAGGCTTTTTAATACTGGTATGCTGTATGAGTTTATGCTGCTTTTTAAATGTGTGACGAACAGTTCTTATTTTTTTACATTATTTCTTTTGTTTGTTGGCCTCAACTGATATTCTGTATTATATGATTGGTAGCTGTGCAAGCTCTTCTTACAGGGAAATGCTTAATTTAAGTTATTGTGCTTTGTGGTTTTCAAAGCGTGGGTTTTTTTCTGTGCCTTGTCGTTGGTGCTAACTTTACCTTGTTGTACTTTGTGTGGCTTCTTTTGGTCTATGATTATGCGTGACTATTCTTAGTAGCCAGAAACAAGCTTTTCTAAACTTGGCGCATTGCTGATAATAGCTTGAGCATGCGTTGGAAGCTGTAGTCACAGAGTGTTCCATACATTGACAAGACGTCTGTCTCGTCACACCTTTGACCTATTTTCCAAATGTAATCGTTTTGCAAAATGATAGTCAGGACGCTTCAATTTTTTATTTAGCAGCTAAATTATTGCAATTGTTTAATTAAAGAAAACTGCAAATTCACATTTCAAATGATTGAACTGAGTAGTAATTAATGTCGTTAGGCCAATATAAGATGGACAAGAAGCTGAAGAGCATACATCTGTGCAATGGTCATTGGATTTTGAGCACTTGCTCACCAGCACCCGAGGCATGTCTTGGTGAGGGTTTGTTAACTTGGTTTCAGGAGCAAACCGGCTCTAACTCCACTTTGCTGCATCTCAGAGCCTTTGCAGTGATGTTACATAATTATACTACACAAGCATTCACAAGCAAACAATCACATTTAATTCACAGGCTCATCATATATTTATGACTCTGGATATTGTATGTGATTCTTAGGCTTGTCCACACAAATAAAAAAAAATATCCTTCAGGGTTCACAAACATTTGAGATTAATTTAATATCATGCACAAGCACAAAATTTAATTATTTCAAGATCGCTGAACACCAGCAGCAAAAACACGCTAACATGTTTAAAAAAGTTAGGTTTTACACAAAAAATCCAATATATTATTGCACATATCTAGGTTCTGTCAAATGAGCTCAGTTTTCATAATATATTAGAGAACAGTTTATATGAGAATTAAAGGATGAGGGGTGAAGTATTGTTTGTTGGCAAACATCTCAAGGATCAGCTATTTTCCCTCAGGGGTTACTTGGTTCTTTAAGCTTTCGGAGACAACAGCCAACATGCTGGACTATTTACAATCGTGTCGCACTTGATCAGGACATGTGTGTATGACAACCGTGATCAAGTCAAGTTGTGATTGACAAGCCAGCTCTTGTCAACAGTGCTACATCATTGCACTCATTAATGCAGCGTTTAGACCATTTATTCCTTTACCCTTCAACAGCGATTTCTGCTTCAGCCTACTAGGAGTCTGCCATCTGTTATCTGTTTGAAAGGTCTGGTCTGAGTCTTGGAAACCTTTACTCTTCTGATTTATTTTCTCCAATGATGGGCTATATCCTGATAGAAGTGCAGTTTAGCTTTGTTTTTCTGATGGTGTGGACTAAAAGGAATTGTTTTTCTCTGTGATCTTGTTATTTTTCACCAATAATTGATTAATACATTGTGACTAGCTGTTCGGTGCAGCCCTATTCTGCCCTGAAAAAGTGGCTTAATTTACTACGAAATTTAAGAAGTAAAGGTCTAACAGTGAGGAGAAATGGAACCAGGAAATTGCTTCTGATTCAAAAGAAACAATTCATGATAAAAGTCTGTCAAGTGATGGATTTTCAGATTGTAATAATTTATTTGAATATTGGATGAATTTGTATAATGTCTTAATACAAAAAGCAATATTTACATAATTGAGTTGATTAATTGAACCCAATCCTGCTATTTTCAAAATTTCAGCAGCATACAGACAAAGTACTTTTAGAAACTATTCTTAAAATGTATTCAACCATCTCTGACATGTGACATTAGAAGCATGTGTGCCTTTAATATATGCTTAATTTGTCTTTGACAGTTTCATGTCTGTCTACAATTCAGTTCCCTCTTGTTGATCTTCAAGCAATGTTGAGTTATATTTTAATTTAACTAATTTTACAGCTGTCAATGAGTAATTAATTGTATTTTAGTTATTTTATGTAAAAAAAAAAGATTTGAATTAAAAAACAACCGAGCACATGATTAAATTCTCTTTGTTAGTAACATTTGTTTTAGTTTATCAAAATACTCCATTGATCAGTAGTCTCTGCCTGGCCTGCAGTTATTCTTGATGCGTGTCTATGGGTGAAGCTCTTTGAAGTGTTATTTTCACAAGCTTATGCATATCTTTGTTTGTAGTTTACCTCGCACAATTTCCCAGTCATATGGGTTAAAGGGCTAGAGTCAGTAGAGTGAGAAGTGCGTTGACCTCTGGGTTGTGTGTGCGTGTGTGTGTGTCTGTTTCTGTGATGCTACCATCTTTAAGCACCCACGTGTTTGCAGCAAAGCATGTTATGTAACACACAAAACCCTAGCTGGCCGGTATAAAAAGTACTTTGGTTACTGTATGTTTGTAGTCCATCATTAGTTTCTGATTCTGACAGATTATTTTCCCCAATTTTTTTTTCTTTACTTCTTTGAGTTTTGGATGTCAGAGCTTGACTTATTAAACATGCGTGAATAACCTTGAGGCCACACACATGCTGTTTTTGTGGCTCATTATAACATTATAAAAGACGTCAGGGGAGTGTGAACCTAGATTTTGAGGTTTTATTAATGCTTTTATTTTTTATTTAGTACATCATATTGCTTGTTAAATTTCACAGGAAACATGAGTCTCCAATCTCATTCTCACTCGATGCATTAATCTGATTAGCTATTCTCAACAGGAGTTGCTTGCATGCCAATGAATCTTCTTTTAGTATCTAAAAGATATTATTTCTCCAAAAAGGCCTTTCATAATAATTTCCTTATGTTGTGCTTTTTTAAGTAGACGTGTGGAATAGTTTAGAGTAGGTCTAAAGTAGACAATATTATGGAAATTTATTTCTTTTCAATGGCTGGGAGAATCAATTCGCTGGGCTAGGTCCTAGTTTGTATGTGTGTGTGTGTGTGTGTGTGTGTGTATGTATGTATGTATGTGTATGTATGTATGTATGTATGTATGTATGTATGTATGTATATATGTATATATATATATATATATATGCGCGCACACACACACACACACACACAAGCATAATTGCATAATTTTCTCCACATTTCTTATGTGATTAAACCTGTCCCTAATCATGTTTCATTCTGAACATTTTTTTATTTCATTTATTATGTTTACAATAATTATAGGAAAATAACATTAATCCTACAGCAACAACTCAGCTGGCAGTATGCAGAGATGTCACCTGCTAGCTATTTGAAATGGTTTAACCATCTTGTGTGATTCAGGTTGAAATGGAAATATCTGAAGGATTGAGTCATTGTTCGTAAATAAGGAGGATTGTTTTAGACAGACACAATGATCAGCATGTGAGGTGTATGTTAACAAGTTTGTGAGCAGTTCATAATGTGCTGAAAAACCTGTAAACACAGAAATTAGATGTATGTTATCGATTGACTGTCATTATGAGAAAGCTTATTGAAAAAGGGGGTTTTCTAGCCAGCAACCTGCATGTAAACACTTCAAACAGTGCTCATTTTATGGGTGCATGTTTATTTGTGAAGACAGGTCAAACAAACACTGTCAAGATGTTTTCATTTGGCCATAATGAAATTGCTCTGACCCATCAATTTTGCCCACTCTCATAAGTCCATTTGCTTCTATGAATTGAACACAATGCTCTTTTGGACATATGTTTGTATTCTATACAGTCTGATGAATAATCGTCAAAACAAATGTCTGCAGTGAAGGTGACCATGAAGTTCCTGCTGTTCTTGTGAATTTTGGGCTGTATTATATGAGAAGCCAGTTTAATGATTTGCATGTGAATGGGGAAAACATTTTTAAACAATGATTTCAAGAGTTATCCTGCTATTTAAGCACTTTTTTCGAAGAACATTGAGATGGGCCAGCCAAGTTTATTTATTTAGCCCATTTAGTACACAGGGTAATTCGAAGTGCTTTACATGGAAACAAAGAGTAAAAAAAAAGAAAGAAAGTAAATTTAATAAAATCAAGCCTAAAAAATTCATATAAAGTCATTGTGAAAGTTAAGACATAGATTAAAATGTCTTTAAATTGGTGCTCAGTTGCCAAAAGCACATTTGAAGGAGTATTTACCCTGTTTTGGAATTAACCCGGGATAGATCTAATTTATTTGATCTGAGGGATCTCAGCTCCCTGTTTGGTGTGTTTTCACTGATCATGTCTGATAGGTATTTAGGCAAATGTGAAATTTAGATGTAGAAATGTTCCATTGTGTTATGTCATAGGTGTGTGGAGAATGGTTAGTTAACGTAATTTCTGAGTGAACTGTCCCTTCAAGCATGTTCCAGATTCAGCCTATAGTCTTTCTTGTCAGTCTTCTCTAGTCATTCTGTGATAGGTGCTAAACAAAGTAACAGGCACCGCAGTGAAAGACTCTTTATGTCCATCAGTGACACAGTGAGCTGCCTACAGTTTTGTTAGATGTTTTGGTGGGTAGGGCCCAGGAATCATGAGTCATGGGCAGTATGGTGAATTGTTTGAGTCAGAGCTTAGGGGTGACTGTAGTGCTGTCTGCACGTACCATTTCTTCAGGGGGAAATCATTTGAACTCTTGTACCTTTAAATGTTGATATTAATGTGAAGGCTCTGTTAGGATTTGAAGTTTAATTAGTTTGTATGTGTTGATTTGCAATTTCCTGTTTACAGTAATTGTCATCACTGTATATAAATAGCTTTGTTGTCTAAGTTAGAGAAGAGTTGTTTGGAATAGCCCACAACTCTAGCTGAATGGAGCATTATGAGGCGTAGTGGTATAGGGTTATTAAATAGCAGTAAATGCAGTGCCATATGCCAAATTAGCTTTATAGTTAATGTAAAGGCTTGTCTAACAGGTTGGCTACGCAATGGAAAAGTCAACATTTTCAAACATTTTCCTCTGAGTCCTGTGTTTTTATCCTGAAGAAGGCCTTCTCTGTGAATATAGTGCATTAAAATGCTTCAGTTTCGAACTACACTTTTTAATGATTTGATTCAGTAATAGTTAACCTCTAACAAATCCCATCCTCAAATTGTGCCTTATTTGAAAAATGATTCATGCTGAAATGAAGATTGGTGCATTTTCCAGGACTGACTCGCACCTCATCTTCACTCTGTCAGGGATTTGACAGCAGCACGATGATTTAAAATTTGGCATAACATTTGTGTGGACATTTTAGTTAGCCGAACATGGTCTATGTATGAATCAACAGGAAGTATCATTCATCGTTACCTAATTTATTTCCTTCATCACTCTAGGTATCACAATTTTTTTTGTAATTAACATATGTTTTTTTAATACTTGGTTCATGTCTTATTGAAAATATGTGGTTAATAAGTTCATTTTAAACAGATTAACAGATGTTTTGAAAGTTCTTTTTTAGTTTCTCTCTCAAATTGTAAGATTCATTATATTGTACATACCATACATATATGTTTATATTGTAAAAAAAAAAGGTTTTTTTTTCAAATATGATATTAGTGACTTTATTCAATGTAGTGACGATATGTGAATAATATGGCCCAACCAAGGAAAACTTGTTAACTGTGTAAATCTATTCTTACAAACACTTTACACAATAATGAATAAAAGTGATATTAGCTTATTTGTTTACAAACAAGGTATAGACCTGTTCTACAAGGAAGAGCTATAGCTCAACGTAATTATTTCACAGTCACCTTTAGTCTATTATCAGTTATGGTAACTGTATTTAACCGGTTTGATCGGTCTGAAAAGGAGCATGAGCAGATGTGTGTTTGTTCTGAAGTAGCTTGATAAGCACACCAGTGAAAACAATTGATGAGTCCCGTCATTGATTGTGTGAGGATGGCTTAGACTCGTTTTGCAGTGATTGAAGCAGAAGTCTGAAACAGCAGTGTCTCACCAGGCATCTTTCTGATGAACTACTGCTTAACTGTAATGCTAACTGAAATGTTCCGCTGAGCTCCACAACAGAGGTCACAGGAAAGACATGTGACTGCTGGAGTCAACAGATCTCTGAGAATGATCCACTGAGCCAAAGCTTGAGCACAGCCTCTGTAAAGATCTGTTTTCCTATTTTTCTCTTCAGGTGTGGCCCAAATCAAGTGTTTTCTGTGAGGGGTGTTTGATCCCTGACTTTTCTCTCCCTGATGTGCCCTTCTCCACTGTAAATTCATGATCACATGACTTTGGATATGGACGCGGTCCTGTCCGACTTTGTCCGTTCTACTGGAGCTGAACCTGGATTGGCAAGAGACTTGCTAGAGGGTAAGACAGAACATGCATTCCTTATTTCTTTATTTAGATTTATTTGACTGTTCTGCTCACTAGTGTTTTCCATGGCATTATAGATTAGTAGAGTGGTGTTACAAAATCATACATGCTGGAAATACTTTTTCTGCACAACTGCAGAATAATTCAGTCATCAAAAGGAATATTATTGTATGTTTTGGTCAGTAAAATATGACTAGTTCAAATCTGTGATTTTAGTTTCATTTTCTGTTCGGATTGGAATTCAATTGAGCCTCTATCGAGGTACATTTTTATGACTGAACAACTGCAGGATAACTCATAAAGTGTCTATATATCTGTACCAAGATAAAGCCTTAGCAAGCCCAGCGCATGTTGCCTAGCAACTCTGGCGGAAAAAAAATAATGCCGTGGAAAATATTAAAATGGTTCTGCAACATCCATGATTGACATTAGAAACAGACTGCTGTTGACTCGAGCAGATGTAGTCGAATTTGTCAATGAGCAAAAATGCAGTGGCACTTTTTACTATTCTGCCCTGTTTTCATCTGCTGAAATGCATTTTATTTGATCTGACTGAGGATTGTTTACAGTCTCTTTGTACTTGTATTCAATATAAAACATTTGTATAGGCCTAGGTCTTGATACAATAACTAGTATTTAATATCATTAACAAAATAAAAGAAAATAATATTACACCAAATCGTTCACCATTTTGTTGTAAATATGTTTTCTTCAAGGTAGGTTCAAGACTTGAATCACTTTTTTTTTTTATCAAACTGGATTTCCTTCCCCTTTTGTATTATTTTGAGGTTTCATCAACTTTTACCAAATAAATCGATATCACCCAAAAAAAATTATTATAACATAAATAGAGAAAATAACCAAAATTAATTCAATATAAAGACATGCCCATTTATCTGTATTTCCATTTTCTGGGACCAACTCTCAAATGCACTCAATGGGCTAAAACTAACAATTATTTCTATTGTCGATAATTTTTTTCTGACTAACAGATAAATGGATTACATGTTAAAGTGCTTGTACAGTGAATACAATAAATGTATATCTTATTTTTTAGTCAAAAATGCAAGCGTTTATATTATAATACATGATTCTGTGCTTATACATGCAATTAGCTTGTATAAATATACATTTTTTCAATCAATTTTCTCACTTTGCCTATGGACAATTTTTTCCATTCTCTTTCTCTCCCTCACGTGAATAATTTGATTGATGGTTTAACATTTACAGGTTAGAAAGAAATTATATTTTAATGAGATATTTTTAATTTTAGATAATTTTATTGTTATCAGGTTGTATTTTATACATTTGAATGACCTAATAGAATAGACACCATAATTAATAGATACAATCTAAGAGCATTTGCTTACAAAAAACATTTCTAAGCATGCTATATATAACATGAAGATAACACTCAACTCAACTGTTAATTTAAACTTTACTGAATTAATCTATGAGTAAAAAAGCTTTATAGCTATAGTAAAAAGCCATAGTATTTAAGGTTAATGTATGCTGGTCCCTGATTTATTTTGTCCTTTTCTGGATCTTTGGGTATTATTAGAAAGAATTCTAAAATTACTAAGTACATGGAAAATACCAAAATGTGAACATTGGGATTGTCTCTGTCAGTAGCAAGTGATGCATAGTAACTCTTTTCTATTCTCAACACTGCCTGCTAGATTTACATATGTTGAACTAAAATATGCATGTTGTAGAAGACATTGATTCTAATCATTAGTTTCAATAATGGAATTCACTGATTATCCATTTTCTCACTGGATTTTTGGACAAAAAGGCAGAGAATACCTCGAACGTAAAAACCCAGAAGG
This sequence comes from Danionella dracula, assembly GCA_900490495.1. NCBI lineage: Eukaryota > Metazoa > Chordata > Actinopteri > Cypriniformes > Danionidae > Danionella > Danionella dracula. The sequence goes on along the minus strand of UELW01000039.1, from coordinate 3,155,985 downwards.
GAAACCAAGGTTAAAAAAAAAAATCATGTTTAAATACCAAGTTTTGTTCTCGTATTTCAAACAGTAATTAAAAAAAAGAAAGACTTAATTGTGATTGGTCACTTTTGGAATGCTCATTTTTTGGTCTATAAAATATACACTACATTGAAATGATCTATAATCCTCAAAATGTTTGCTTATTCTAATAAATTCTGGTGCAATTGATCACATAGAATTTAAATTTATAGAAACAGGCCTAGTAATAACAGCAAAAAGTTCCAAAATTTAATGCAGATACCTTTTAGAGTTTAGCATTTGAGCTTTCTTAATGATACCAAGTGTAATTTGTGAATGCGCTTCTCCTTTCAGGAAAGAATTGGGACCTCTCTGCAGCACTGAGTGACTTTGAACAGCTCAGACAAGTGCATGCTGGGAGCCTCTCTCGCAGCTTTGCTGAGGAGCGAGAGTACCAATCCATTGAAAAGGAAATGGCACGGACAGGGCGACCTCTCTTGCATCGACAAGATGAAGCTGTACAAGGTATTAAAAGCACCAATTGTCTGGTTTTATCAATTCTGTTTCAGCAAAACATTTTACTGTTCTTCATCTTCTACTGTAGTTTTTAAAAATTCTATTTCTTGATCGTAAACAGTGCAGCGATCCAAGCTCAATCTAAACCAATTGTTCAAAATAGTGTCCTGCCATACTTTGTCTATATTAAATCAATACATTTGAAATACATTGTTGTATTGCATAAAACGTGTGTGTCAGTTGTATACATTTTCTGATTGCATTGAATCTTAGTGAGTTTTAGTGGTGGAATCATCACTATCATCTTTTTAGCTTTACCCTCCAAACATCCCAATTTAAAGTATAATTATCTAAGGTACCAGGGACTACTAGATTCTACTTAACAATGTGACGCTTGTTGCTTTTAGCCACTTAGTAACTGACCCTATAAAAGGCTTGTGGAAGAGAATCTGAATCTCGGATGCTTGCTGTTAGTGACCTGTGGTTTATTTACAAACACGAATGATTTTATTCTAAATATATTTTCAATAGAGATGGTTTTAATGAGTTGTGAGAAAAATCCTATTGCAGATTTAACACCATATATGGGTTGTTTAGCAATATGCTTGCCAGTTAAATTTGTCATCATATTTGCTCTTCTGCACTGAGATTGCATTACAGTCTGAGGCAGCATGCGTTCTCCCACTTTGAGAGGATCATTTTTCAAGCCTAAAAAAAGTTTATTAAAAAGTTTATAAAGTGGAATGTGCTGCTCTAACTCCCCCGTGTGAAACAACAGTGTCTTACCTTTAACTCTAATTTCTGAACAGCAGTTTCCACTTAATGAAAGTAATTTTTTTTAGACACAGTGCCTCTAACTTTTATTATTGATAATCTAAACATAATGTCCAGCTTGAATTAAAACTGATTTAAAGCATTGTTGATGTAATAATGATAAAGGTTTTAGCCTCTTCTACCATTGTCTGTCAAAGGGCAGGTGGAGCGGTTAGCCTCCGTGTGATGTCAGACTTAATAAAGGGATAGAAGTAAATATCTAGTTGAATTGGTTTGAAAGAACAAAAGAGCATGTTAGTGAATTATGACTCAATTGCTCACTATTCTTTTCTCAAAGACCACCCATGTCTAAACACGGTACAAAAAAGGAGTCTTCAGAGAGAATGATTCCATGTGATTCTTTGTTTTGCCTATGTATGTATTTTTTTGTTACAGAAATATTTATTAATTACCCATGTTTATTTCAGCCATCTGATACTCCTTAATTAAACTCCCTGGAACACCTAGCTGTGAAGCATTTTCTCAAATTCACTATGTTGGATTTCACAAGATCTGTAAATGATTTACTGTGATGCTGGTGCTTGCAGAACATGATATAATTTCAAAGCCAAGCCCACTCTCACCTGACTATAAATGCTTTTCACTTTAAGGGAGTGGAGGAGTGATGAGAGGTCAACTAGATAATAGTTTACCTGTGTCTAGTTTCATATTCCCCATTGTACTCACTAATCAGAACATGTGTCATGGCAGCAGCTACAGAGAAGCGACTGTCGAGAGGAATCTCCCATGCCAGCTCCACCATCGTCTCTCTGGCCCGATCACATGTTTCCAGTACAGGCGGAGTGAGTGAGCCTCTTTTGGATACCCCACTTTGTACCTTTCAGCTTCCGGACCTTACAGTTTACAGAGAGGACTTCCGCAGTTTCATCGAGCGGGACCTTATTGAGCAGTCGATGATGGTGGCACTCGAGCAGGCTGGTGAGTCTTCATGTGTTGCATTTATGTGCTCATACTTTATTACGTTTTATTCTTATTGTGTTTTTAGTACAAAATTAATTCAGTTTGGTCTAGTATGTGTATTTTTGGTATCCATGTGCTATGTTACATGACCTGCCATTCAGAAATCATCAGGATAATTTTACCAACTATAAACCCTTTGTAGGGGTTAATTTCAGTATTTTCAAAAGAACTTAGAATGATGAGTGAATGATCACAACGCTATGGTAAATAAGTCCCTTTTCAGATGACACAAAGAAAGCTCTTCTTTCACGCTTAATTCAGTCACTTTTGCTGATTGTTAAGCAAAGATCAGATTAGGGGTGCAATGCAACATTTTAACCATGGTGTTCAATTATGTTCTGAAGTCCTGCCATGTTATCAAATGTTTTTTTTAACCTTTTGTAGAGATTTGCTGTAGAAAAATCAAGGGAGATCTAGATATATTCTAAATTACACAAAAATTATAGTTGTTATAAACTTTTTACATGATTTAATATTAATTTTAAGGGTCTCCTGGACATGGAAAATTGAGTGTTCATTCAAATACACATCTGAACATATATTGTAATTAAGGCTGTCGATCGATTAAATATTTTTTGCCAATTAATCACACCAATTTTTTTTATTAATCGTGCAATTTAATTAATCGCAATTACAAGACTGAAAGTTTTTAAAATGTATAAATGTAAAATGTTAACAATTAATGTAAACTGATGACAAAGAAACTATTTACATTTAAAATATGATTGTTTATGGAATTTTTTTTGTTTTACTTGTAACAGATTTTGTCATGTAAACAACATACCTGCAATATATCCTCTAAATAAAATTTTTACTTCTTTACTTTGGTGGCTGTTAGTTTGTGGTCTTTTTAGAATCTGGTTTTCCAGGACTCACTGCCATTAACAGCTTGCTTAATGAAGCCTCATTGCTTTCATCTTTGTGAAGACACTATAGGTCTTTAAACCTTGGAACAGTTGCAGTAGCGGTATTCAGCCATTTGAGATTAGTGCTGTCCTTCCTTTTAAAGTCTGAGGTAAAATCATGTTTGAATTTAAACTATAGGCTGATCATCCTCTGTTGTCTCCAGTTTGCAAGTGGCACAAGGCTGGCAATACCACTGAGCAGTAGAACATGTATTTCATTTTCATTGCATTGTTCAACACCATTTCTTATTCAATATATAATATGTTATAATATGTATAGTAAATAAAAAATTATCTGTATTGCATTTATTAAAATGAAAGGAAATTATTATTGTCATCTGTGCATGAACATACGCATTATTTGTAACACCGAATGTTATATTAAACATGAATATAAGCATTAAAATACCTGTGCATTTACTTTCAAGTAAGTACAGATGTACTTTCATGCCATTTTAATCCAGAAAATGTTTAGGGGTTATTCTTGCGAGAGCAAACAAGATTGTTTGTGCACATGTACAGAGTTTACTCTGAAAATAGATTTTTGCTCACTCAAATATATTTTTAAACTCAAGAAAAACATTTCATTCACAAAAGCAGCTCATACGCGGACAAGTTAACCTTTTTGCACTCAGAATTGTGACGCTAAATAACCCCATATTTTTCCTCCTCAACACTCATTTGCTCCAGGTTGAGAACCACTGCTTTAGTTGCCCAACAATCTTGCGACATTTTCAAAACCGCTACTGTGCACAGAAAGTTCGTTGAATGTTTGATGCAGTATGTAGGCCATGCAGGACAGATGTTCACATGGAAGTAACATTACACTAGTGACAGCAAACATATTATTAATTCTGTAAGTCATCATTGCTCACAGAAGAACAGTGCTCCCTGTAGGCACGATGTGTGTTTTGCATGCTGTGCTCCGTGCCTTGTCATCGTAATATAAAGTACATGTGTCTTATTCATACTTCATTTGACACGGCCACAACAGGAAACAGAAAAAACTGCAACTGTGTTAATTGTGGAATTTGTTTTACACGTTATAAATGTCAAATTAATCGCATGCGTTAACGTGTTCATTTTGACAGCACTAATGGTTTAAAAGTATAATTTTGCATGTCCTATTGGCTCTGTTTTGGAGAAGATGATCATATTAAATGCAACACTTACTGTTGGGATAAAGAAGATCCAGAGATTGTTAAATTGTTTGACACAATTGTATGACCTTTTGGGTTCTGAAAAACTCTTAAAAACTTGTTGATTCCTGTAGCTTTTAATGAAACATTGAAAAATCAATAAGCTTCTGCATTTACAGGTACTGTAAAGAAATATATAGAAATATATATGTCTTGTGATGTAATAAACCACTCAATCAAAAAACAGCTCAGAATTTGAAAGTTTGAAAGTATTTTTTTCTTTTACTAGTTGTACAAAAACTTCACACTGATCAATCCACATATTTATCTCCAAACATCTTTTAAAGGAAGACTCGTCTTTTAAACAAAATGTTTAATTTGCTGTTTCAAGTAATCTTTAGTAGTTTGAACTAATCTTCACGTCACTTTTATCTGCTGTTGTTTTATTTATTTGCCTGAAACCCATTAAACTGTTTAAATTCACACTTTCATACTGTTTGGAGTATTTTGTTCTTTATCTCCTACTCAAACATGGGATATAGAAAATAGATTTAAGTAACTCTCAATTTTTCTGTTTATTCAGAAGATCATTGTTTTACGAATCTTCTACTTTAGTGATATTGTGACTTTGTATAGTGAGCAATGGTGTTCATAAAGCCTTCAGTTTCATTTGGGTTGACTTTGTGTGTCTTTCCAAACAGGACGGTTGAATTGGTGGACTCGTTTGGGGACTGATTCTCAAAGTTTATTACCTCTGGCGACTAGCGGTGATGGCAATTGCCTGTTACACGCAGCCTCACTTGGTAAGCATGTGAATCAATTAGAGTTGGTAGCTTGTTATCAATAGACTTGAGTCCAATTAGTTTAATGGTTCAGTTTCTGATCAGTTCAGTTCCTGATTCAATCCAGAACTGTTCCAATACACATTTATATTCTAAAAACAGTGCTATGCTCAGGTAATTACTTCTAGACTTTTAGATTGAACTAAGATGCATGTCAAGGATCCAAAGCATCATAATCATTAAGGAGTTGATAGGCTAGTCCTGAATAGGACAAATGACTGAGGCATTAACAAGGGGTTATTTAATACTATATATAATCTTGGATTTCAATGCTTAGAGATGTAACCTTAGATTGCTGTGAAAAAAATCGAATTTTCTGTAACATGGACTATGGAAGAGGGCATGGTGGCGCAGTGGGTAGCATGGTTGTTTAACAGCAAGAAGGTCGTGAGTTCGAGCTGGATCAGTTGGCATTTCTCTGGTTTTCCCCACAAGTCCAAAAACATCCAGTATAAGTTTATATTGGATAAACACAGTTGTCCATAGTGTATGAGTGTGTGTGGATTTTTGGTGGTGAATTGCGGCTGGAAGGGCATCTGCTGCTCAGTACAAACAAACCCCTACACCACCGAGCAATGCTCCCTGCGCACTCTCTGCCAATGAGATGGAGTGGAGTGGTATTGCACTGTATTCTAGAACAGTACAAAAATTAAAATAGAAAAATAAAAAAGCATGTTCCCTGAGGTCAAACACGCCCCCCATGACGGAGCCTTGCGCTGTTTGAGAAGCACTGATATAGAGGGATATTAATATGCAGCATTAAAGCTTATGATGAGACTTTCTAATGTCGAATTTCACTCTGGAGCCAGAGCTTGATTACTGTTCCTCTGAAGAGTTTGAAGTGTTTGGATAGCCAAATCTTGATCATCATTAAGGCTGCAATATAAAATGATCTGCTAATTTTTATAAAACTCTTTTCTTTCTGTTAGCTTCGGCTGCAAAGCTCTGGAGAAACCCTTCTAAAAACATTAGGCTTTAGTAGAGACTAGGCTTGGGCAATGTCGACCAATTTGACATGGTACGATTTCTAATGAGAAACGTCATGATGGGATGACTGTCATCATCTATTGACCCAACCCTAGTAGAGACTATTTCAAGGTTCAGACGAATGTGAAAAATATGATTGATTTAAATTGATTTAAGTGTTATGCTTTGGTCAAGACCATGAACATAGTTTGTCAAGATAACAAAATAACTTTGCAGATATAGTATAGCTGTTTTTTATAGGTAAAATATTCCGTATTAAATCAAAAGTAGACCGTGTAAAGGTTAAAGTAAACCAATTTCACCACTACTACAAGAAAAAGGCTGAATGTTCACAAGCAAAGTTGTTAAGGAATGATGTAATGGCAAGATGTTGTCCCTGTAACGATGCTTAACACAGTGAACTCTTTCTTGCAGGGATGTGGGGCTTTCATGATCGAGACCTGATGCTGCGGAAGTCTCTCTATGCACTGATGGATCATGGGGAAGAGAAGGAGGCTTTAAGGAGAAGGTGGCGATGGCAACAAACCATGCAGAACAAAGAGGTTAGATCTTTTTTTTGTAATGAAAACAATGTTCTTTCATTATTCAGGGATTTACCAGAACTGACCATTTCAACTCCCTCAAAGTAATGGGTAGTTAAATTCTACCCAAAAAAACTAATCTGCAAAAAGCAGGCACAAAAAAATGTTTTTTGTTATGATGCAGTCGGGACTAGTTTACACGGAGGAAGAATGGCAGAAGGAGTGGAATGAGTTGTTGAAACTGGCATCCAGTGAACCAAGGATACACTACAGCAACAACGGCAGCAACGGGTGTGTTCATTTGACCTGGATCCATTTTTCCTGGTTTCAGGACTGTTTTGCTCATGGTGGGAGTGTGGTGTGTTTTTGTGTCCTTCAGAGCTGAGTCACAGGAGGAGCCTGTTTATGAAAGCCTAGAGGAATTTCATGTGTTTGTACTAGCTCACGTGCTCCGCAGGCCAATAGTGGTGGTAGCTGATACCATGCTGAGGGACTCTGGAGGAGAAGGTAAATAAAGGGAGACGTTGGAATAATTTTCTTTGATGATGATTTGAGCATTTTATTGAAGGGATAAAATTATGAAATGTTATTAAAAATACGGGCATTAAATGTGTGGCGTCATAACTTGTCTTATCAAGCAGTAGACATGGTTACAATACATAATAAAATGTTAACACATTATATGCTGAGCTATTTTGTGTTGATGCCTTTTTGATGAACAGTTTAGAAACAGTTTTTCAGCTTTTTATAAAATGTCTGGCCACACCTCAATGATCTTTTTTTTTTTTTTTTTTTTTTTTTTAGTAACTTAAGCATCCTTAAAGTGATTTTTTTTTGTCTGTCTGTCATTTAGCTTTTGCACCAATTCCTTTTGGAGGAATTTACCTGCCCTTGGAAGTACCGGCCAACAAATGTCACCGCTCCCCTTTGGTTTTGGCATATGACCAGGCACATTTCTCTGCCCTGGTTTCAATGGAGCAGAAGGACTCTTCAAAAGAGCAAGGTGAGGAGGGTGTTGCGTCTATTACCTTGTGAATTTATGACTGTCTTGTCCAAATAAAAAATGTTCTAGATTTTTCAATCTCATTAAACATTCTGTAGGAGCAGATTGAGAAAATCTGTGGATTGATTTGTAGTGTGGATAATAAGCAGGGAGGAATTCAGAATAAAACTGACTGGTTGTTTAAACTCTCCACAGTCGTGATCCCACTGACAGACTCTGATCACAAGATGCTGCCACTGCACTTTGCTGTGGATCCTGGACAGGAATGGGAATGGGGCAAAGATGAAAGTGACAATGTGATGCTAGCGAGGTATACATTTAATAAATATGTTTGATTTGACTACATATCTTAATATCCAAAGCAGAGTTTTGTGGTGAGTTTTTTTTTGTCTAGCCATGTACCATAAAAAAATAAGTTACTGCAGTCTGTATGGATCATATGAAAGGACACTTATGCGCAGAAAAGTATGTCATGTCCTATCATTTACTAGAGTTATTTTGAATGAGAATTCTTATGTAGGTTCCTGCGTGGAATTGTTGTTTGAAGCTAACATATCAACAAGCAAATTCAGTGTCTTACTGTTCTTATGCATTTTTCCTCTTCTAGTTTAGGACGTTAAATTCCTAACTGTGTTTCAATATCAGAATCTGTCACCAAACACACATACAGTTGAGTATATAGTGTTGAATATTTTTGAAATAGATACTTAAACTACCAGTATATAAATAAGCCTGTTCATATAATGCAATCTTTGTAAAAAATAAAAAAAAAAGTATAAATTCTTACGCATACATTGGCCGCATGCAAAAGAAATTGGATACATTTCTTATTTGTTGGATTAAAAAAAAGCAGAATTGAGACATCATGAAAACATTTTGTAAGGGTTATATATCGGTTACATAATCTTATTTCGGTCACTCTGACATGCAGTCTGAGCATAGCGTTGAGAGAAAAGTTTACTGTGAGGGCTTAAAAATCTAAATTAACTCCACTATTAACTCACTGAAATTCACTATGATGCTATTTTGTTATGCTACAAACAGACATTCTATTAAATCAATGGAACCCGAAGGTTTGAGAACAGAATAGATTTTTTTAAGTATTTTATTATCCAGTCCATGTTCTTTTTAAGAAACACTGGCATTTGCAGTTAGGCCTGTTGTGAAAACACATTAAGCTGTGCAATTAATTGCTACCGAATTTATTGCAATAATAATGTGAACTTGGCCGTTTTGAAAATCTCAAATATTGATTTATACCCTTTTTCAGCTAGTATGATGATGACTACAATTAAACCGCTTGCATTTTATATGTGTTGCATTACTGGATATGAATTTTTGTAGTATAGAACAACCGTAGTATATAACCACTTCGTTATAATATTTTTACAAATTTTAGAAATTTTCATACTAATTTGTTACAAACTCCATTTTTATAAAACTGTTTTCACCTGTTTTCAAGGTGTTCTGACCATTTTTTACCAAATCTCCAAACATCCACGAGGAAACTAATGGCTAGAATTCATTAGTTATACTGTGTGCATGGCATGTTTTTATAGTTTCATCAGCTGTGAATATAACCGGAACAAGTAAACATTCAGTGCTCGGATTAATGACTGATAATGTCAGTCAATGCTTTGCTCACTCTGATGAGAGAAAAGATTTGCATTTTATTTCTTATTACAGCTAGCCTATTTGCAAACATTGATATTTGATTATGATGCTTTGGATCATTCCAATTGAATTTTCCCTGGTTAGCAAATTTATTTAAAAAAATGCAAAATAAAGTTTGGTTTTAAGGCATAAATGGATCAACTGTACATTTGAAGGAGCATATGAGTCGATTCACCTTGCAATTTTTTTGTTAGGGTTAAGTAAAAAGCTTTTTTTCTACAGTCATAAATGGCATGTTATAGATGCTATAAAATGATTTTTAATTCCAAAGAAGAACATTACTGTGCTGTATGTTATTTTTTCTTCTGCACTAAATGGCTCCATCTCTGCTGACTTATTTACTGCAGAGTTTAATAATGTCTGACCACAATGACATGATTAGTCCTCTGGAGCCTGCTGAGACTGTGCCCTGTTACCTACTCAAGATTAACCCCTCTCTTCAGTATGCTGTTAATTGTTTAATATTTCTTCTGAAAACAACCTTCCCCACCAATTTGACACGTATGACTCTTTAAACATTTAACAATCTTTAAATCAAAAAATGAGATACATTTTTTTTATTTACTTCTATGTATCGATCATTACTTTTTGGATGTTTTTTATTCTTTCAAATGTATTTCAAGTGCACATTTACAAAATTTCCTTTTCCTCGTTTTGGGGGAATTTGAAACTCTGCTTGCAAGTATATTTAATGGCTGCGATATGCCTGTTTGGTTTCAGTGTAACATTATCCCTGGAGGCCAAGCTCCATCTGCTCCATAGCTACATGACTGTCACCTGGCTTCCTCTGCCATGTGAGGTACAGGTGAGCATTTGGATTTGTTTGATATGCAAATACAAATATATGTCTTCTCCTTCTGCCTGCAACCTTTGAACATGACTACCTTTATTGCACGTATTGAAAAATATTTGAGGGAATTATGCTAAGACTATAATTGTCTACATTTAAAAATACAATTAATGCAGATTTACAAGGCCATTATGAATAGATGTATGCCTCTATATATTTTGAAATGGTTGACAAAGGCCTTAATGAGTTTTTGTTTTGTAAAAAAAAAGTGTTCTTTGCACCGTTAATAAATTATGTTCTAATTACATCACAATTTTTAAATCCCAAAACAGTATAGTTTTGAAGAAAATGCATTTTATCTTGATAAAATAACCTCATTCTAGGAAACTCTCGCCATTGCTTTTTGTTTGGCTTAGTTGAGCGGAGTTACGAATGGGTACGCATCAACTAAATGTGAATTTATTTTTTCAATGATGCCTTTCAAAAGGAAGCAATTACAGTCTTCAGTTATAAACAACTGTATGCATGAAGAACAGGGATGCCATTGATAATCAAGAAAAGGGAAAAAGTACATCTCTAACAGAAGTGATCGGTGTCTTTTCTGCGAGGTTCATTATCTATAGTCATCATAGTTTGGAGGATCAGCTTGATGTCCTTTTTTACGCATTTTGAAATGTGAATTTTTGAATTATGAGGGGCAGGGGTATAGGATAAAGGGGAGTTGTCAAAAAATCTACAACTTTATCTTTTTATTGATAATTGAGAAACCAATGTTCAAAAGGTGTCACAGTTTTTTTTTTTTTTTTTTTTTTTTACTAAATTGTCATTTTTAATCAGCCTTGAGATAATTTCCTAACATTTTTGTAAATTTATTTACTCTAATGGCTATTTGAAACGATCTTGCAGCTAACTTATTTTATTCATTAATTGTCGCCATGATCATTATTTTGTGTATTTTGTTGTTTAACTTATTTAATGTATTGCTGAATAATCATCATCTTACTATTATTTAGTGTTTCTTCCTAATCTGATATGTTTGGTAACAATATATGCTTTTTGCTGTACCAGCAGGCACCATTGGCACAACCAGAGTCACCAACGGCATCTGCTGGAGAGGATGCTCGCACCCCTCCAGATTCTGGAGAGTCTGATAAGGAATCGGTCAGTAGCAGTTCCAATGGCAATGGTGATAGCAGTGCTACTGGAACCAGTGGGACGATGGGCAAAACAAGTGGTGGATCTTCCAGCTCCTCTTGCTCATCTAGTAACAGTTCAGGAGGAACAACTGCCACAAATGGGAAGGAGAAGGGTAAGAAGGACAAGGAAAAAGACAAGGACAAGAAGCGGGCAGACTCTGTAGCCAACAAGCTAGGAAGCTTTGGCAAGAGCCTAGGCAGTAAACTGAAGAAGAATGTGGGAGGCCTGATGACTGGGAAGAATGCAAGTGCAAGCGGAAGTGGAGGCAAACAAGAGGGTCAGGAGAAGAAGAAAGGCTCTCTGAAAGGTCGCAAGGGAAGCAAGGATGGCTCTCAGTCTGTTCAAATTGGCTCTGAGGACTCTGGGAAAGGCTCACCCTCCTCAACCAGCGAGCGACAAAATGGAAGCTACTCTTCAGAAAGTGACACCTTTAAGTACAGCTCAGACGTGAAGGTGAGTCTTGGCATCCTTCGATCTGCTATGCAAGGAGAAAGGAAATTCATCTTCACTGCGCTGCTCACCACCAGCAATCGCCAGCCATTCCAAGAAGAAATGATTCAGCGCTACCTGATTGATGCAGAGGAACGCTTCCATGCAGAACAGGAACAAAGAAGAGAAGCCGAACGGAAAGCTGCGGGTGTACCTACATCAACTCCGGCATCCACACTGAAAAAGGAGGGAGCTGAACTGAGTTATAGAGGCTTTGAAAGCAAAGAGGAAGTTGATGAAAGTTCACCTCCTACTTTTAACCCATTGAAGTCATCTTCTTTCAGTCCAGCAATGTATTCCAGTGTGGTTCCTATCCCTCGGCACACCTTTATCGATCATTCTCCAACTCCAATGGCGCAACCTCTTCACATGCATGGTTTTTTGGATACCCGACGGCAGCTGGCAGGAGGTTCGCCATCTTCCTATCCAGGGCTTCCACCCTATGCTACCCTCCCAAGACACTGTCCTCTGTCACAGGGCCCACCTCATCTCCAGTACCACCCACCGCCTACCAGCTTAGCCAACCCTCCACGGATCATCGCTCCTTGCTTAACGTCTTTTCCCCAAGAGCACAACCCAGCCGATTATCCAAGCGAACTTACGGAAGCTTACACAAATGGGTTTCGGGACATACACTCAAATTTAGACTCACATAATGGCCCGATGCCTGTGAGGCATTACTCCTTAGGTAGCGCGGGGGGCCTGGCAAGTCTGCAGTCCAGCAAATGCCGAACGCCTACATGCAATTATTACGGACACTCAGAGACCGGGAACTACTGTTCATACTGCTACAGAGAGGAGTTAAAGAGACGGGAAACAGAGCCAGTTATTCACAGGTTTTGAACAAAGATTGTGCTAATTCTATCATTTGGGACTCGTATGAGCTTGCCATTAGAGCCACATCATATCCTGTTTGTGTGGATCTGGCTTTAAGACACAAGAATGGCCTTCCAGAACCAGTTTAATAAATCTTGATGTCTACTGTTGAGATGAGACTTTTGATGTGTTACATTTGCTGTGGCTCATAGGCAGGAGCTTCAAGCTCCTCCTGCAATTGCTTGGTGTATTGTAACCGTCTGTTTGTCTCCTCCTAGCGATGAGGTTGTGGAGTAAAGGCAATAGACTTTGGAGCATAATGTGCTGTGGTATCCCAAAAACATGCCCCGTACCCAGAAAAGCACAAGCAGAAAATGCACATTTATGTGCATTTGTATAGAAAGTTATAGAGGATTTCAGCTGCAAATAACGTTAGAAATGTAAGACAGCAACACACTGTTAACTTCAAGAGAGTGTTTTCTGTTTTTTCCCCCAATTGAGTTTTTAATTGTACGTTACCCCCCCCCCCCCCTTTAAAGCCATATGTGGCTAGCTAACATTTGATAACAGTTCTTTATTGCTAAAGTTTTCCAATTTAGCTGATAAACTCAGCCAACTAGAAGTTATGCATTAAATCTGATCGATTCCAAATCTTGATCACGTGTTTCTAGAGCATTTCAAATTCACACCTTTAACATGAGCATGTTCCCAATCCAGAAGTTTTTGAGAAAGATCTCTGCAAATGGTACATTATTTTGTGTGTGGTATCATTTTTTTTGTAGGTACTAGCTGATCAAAGAGGGCTGATGCGATTTTGCGATATTAATTATAATGTTCTTATGGGATACAGGGGTAACCGCATTAGCTTGGCTCAATTTTCTATTCCAGAACTGATGCTGCACCAAATCAAGCACTTTCCCAACTACAAGGTTGCATGTGTGAGCTGTAGTGGAAATAGACTGTTATGTTGCTATTCTACTAGTCAGCCGTTGGCTCTGTTAAAGAAGCAGGGTTTATTGACTGTGGAGGTCAGGGTTTGGCTGTTATATGGATGCGCACTTGTTTCCTAGCTGCCTTTTCAGTCTTAGTTCAGGCCTCCCAGGGGAATTTAAGAACCGAATTTCTATTTTTTTATTTATGTTTTTTATTTTATTTTGGTGGTGCTGATTATAGTGATGCTGACCTTTTTGGACGTAGAGGGATACTCAAGGATCTCTCAGAATCTAAATTATAATGCACACCATGCTTCAAGTTTTATAACAAGTGTGTCTTTTAGGAAAAATGTTACTCTAATGTTAACTGGCAGGCTGTAGTTAAGCCACAGAAATGACAATGCTGCCTTGGAAATTACTTTTGCATTTTGTTTCTTTTAAAAGTGAAAAAAGTGGACTATATATAAATATATATTTTGCTTCTATAATTGTAGCTAGACCACAATTAATGAAGATTATACATGGGTTGCTTTTCATTGAATGCATGATTTATACAAATTGCAATTTTGCTCATGTTTTTGAGGCATTCATCAAAAAAAAAACAACAACTATATATATATATATATATATATATATATATATATATATATATATATATATATATATATATATGTATATATATATATATATATAATTATTTTTTTTTGTTAAACACCGGTAAGTTATCAAGTTTGTTAGTTAGTGAAAAGAAAGTAAAATTATTCGATGAAGTCCTACTTTCTTGAAGTGCAAGAAGAAGCCTCATTTGTTGTGGTGTCTGTTATTAGGCGATTAGGAAAACATCAAGTATTTAAAACACAATGAGAATGCAACCCATCGACCGTATGTCATCGCATTACTGTAAACTCCCCTTTTACATTTTAAGTTAATACATTTTGACTGACATTTTTTACTTTGTTTGTTTGTTTTTTTAATGCAGGATAGGATCATTTTCCTGTCCCTTTAACCCTCTCTACAGCCCTTTAAGGGGATGTTGCTGCTCTGTTCATTCTCTGTCTATGTGCTCCACTGCTAGTAACAGTAAGGTATTGTTATCTCAGCGAAGCACTTTTCTCTTCAGGAACACTTCATACCAATCAGTCATTTGCATATATTTGTAGAACTGGACCAGGTCGCATTGCTTCTTCAATGTTCTCAAATTTGCATTACTGATTAGCACAATTAAATATGCTACATTGGTAGCCTAACATACCTTTTGATGTGGTATCTCCAAGGTTTTTCAAGCTTTAAGTTTTGCTTTAGTAGATGTGCAACCTTCGTTCAAACAATGTCGTGAAGAATTGAAAGGGATGGTTTGGCTTTTAGACAGAAAAAAGTTATGTAATTCACTCTGTTAACCAGTGGATGGCGTACTTGGCTTTTTTTGTTCTCAACCAATTCAACCTTTTCACACTCATCAGTTGAATTTTAAGTGTAAATAGGCGACTAATCGTTTGCTGTTATTTTTCAATAAAAAATGTTGTAGAGCACATTTGTTAATCAACTTCAAACAATTAACTCATGCATAATAATTGTGTCATTTTATGTAACAAACCATTTACTCAGAAAATTAATTTTAAAGTCATGGCGGCCTGAGGAATGAGGGTTTTACAAAGGTTGCAGCTTCAGGTGATGGTGACTACTGCTCACTTGTGTCTCTAGGAGTTCATGCTTTTCTTCTGTTGTTCTCCTCAATTCAGTTTATTTAACCAATGGGGGAAATTTAAGTTTTTGTATTAAGAAATAAACAAAGTTTTTGTGTAAATATGTTTGAGTTATTTTTCTAACTTTAAAGCAGTTTTAGTGTTTTTAAAGATGCGAATGTATGCTGTAAGATCAGTATAGGAGTCGATGAAGTCAGTATTCTGGAGTT
Source organism: Danionella dracula (assembly GCA_900490495.1). Taxonomy (NCBI): domain Eukaryota; kingdom Metazoa; phylum Chordata; class Actinopteri; order Cypriniformes; family Danionidae; genus Danionella; species Danionella dracula. The sequence continues at coordinate 3,140,474 of UELW01000039.1, read as the reverse complement.
GATGGAGCTGAAGCCTGAATAGGACCGTTTCTTCTGAACATACTCAGTGCTTCATCAGTGGTCTGACGGGATATGATTTGAAATCCATATTTGTAGTAAGATTGTTCAGACGTGTAGCCTGCATCACTGAGACTTTTGTTTCTTATGTGAGGAGGCCTCCAGACGTTTCTATCCTAAAGCAGGTTGTTCTACTTAATCTCATTTTGAGTACATTTTTATTGATTGTGGTGGCGTTCATCATCCGTTTTCATACACTACAACATCTAATTTAATACAAGGGGCTTTGTTTTTTGTTACAATGTAGCACGCTATTTGTATGCCATGTTTTCATAGATGACAGAGCTACAGTCTTCAGCAATCACAAGTTTGCATAAAACTGAACCTGTTGCATGTACACAACTGACAGATGCAGATTCTGGAGTCATGTTTGTGCGTTACTTCCGGCCAACTGGGCACGCGTGTGTTTTCAGCCTCTGTTTGACCTTTTGTCTTTGTTCGAGAGGTGAGCCCAGGCTGCGTGACTGTGCAATCTAGATGAAAGGACATTGGGTTTTTTTGTTTTTTTTTTTCATGTTTGCAACGTTTTAATAAATTTCTCATTGTATTTAAACATGTTTTGTTGGGTTTGTTTTCACTCTTGTGATTTGTAACAGAAAAAAATTGGATATTCATTTGTTTTCATATTATTATAAAGATTTTATTGAGAAATTGACTGACAAAATGACTTTGTAGGATTGTAGATAATTTAAGAGCAGGAGAAAAACACTTTTGTAAAGTAGTTAAATGTATTTATGTCTTTCACAAAAAACTCTAGGAGCATCAGGAGCAAAATTAAATATATACAGAGTAGATCACAGATGGTGTTCTGTGGCAGTTTGTATCACTGTTGTGTTTTAATGTAGAAGAAAATCAGTGCTTTACAGCTTATGATGTTTAGAAATGTTCATTTTAAAGTCATAAAATAACAAAAAAATTGGAGGTAAAACATTTGGAATTTTATAATTTTAATAAGTTAATGTTAATAATTTGAAGATATTAATGTAGCAACTTTGAAGATATTAATGTAGCAACTTTGAAGATATTAATGTACCAACTTTGCTTCCATGGCTTTTTGTTGTTGTTGTTTATAGTAAAATGTGAAGTAATAGTAGATAAACTTTTAAACCTTGAACAACAACAAGTAATTATTTTTCAGTAGTCATTAATAACAACCCGAGAGGGACATAAAACATGTTTGGTCTGCCCAGGGGTGCTGTTGAGGTGGGGGGAGACTTTAAGGGATTCATGGGTCACAGCAGTGCAGGGGAGCCCCAGAAATCCACAAAAATTCAATGTTCAAGTAAGGTATTTACAAAATTACCAATTAATGTTTATTCATTCATCTTCATGTCGGCTTTCTTCCCTTTCGGAGTCGCCACAGCGGAATGAACCGCCAACTCTCTGGCATATGTTTTACGCGGCGGATGCCCTTCCAGCTGCAACCCATTGCTGGGAAACATTCACACACACATTCACTCTTGAACACTATGGACAATCGTTGTTACTTAATTCACTTATGCCGCATGTCTTTGGACTTGTGGTGAAACCGGAGCACCCGGAGAAAACCCACACGATCACGAGGAGAACATGCAAACTCCACACAGAAATGCCACCTGCCCCAGCCGAGCCTAGAACCAGCGACCTTCTTGCTGTGAGACGACCGTGCTACCCACTGCGCCACCGTGACGCTTTTAATGTTTATTATGTTAGATTTATTAACCTATTAACTAAATTTGAGAAATATGTTTAATTTAATTTTCGTTTTAGACATTTGTATAGTTTGTTAATTTGCAGGATTGCAGATACTGACTGTGAGTTCATTCAAGAGTTTCTAGATCTCTGCGTGTCAACAAACACACTATTTGCTAGTTCATATAGCAAACCTCAAGCTTTGGCTTGAGAATATTTAGTCTGTATTTTTATTGTTGTAAACAACATACCAGAAACACAAGGATTAACTTAGAATTGTATCAATCTGGAATATATTATTATTTCATGAATGTTCATGATGTTTGCAAATGTTTCAGAGAACAATATTCTGTGAACATTTCTAACTTTCAGTTCACTTTTGAGTCATCTCTATTAATTATATCAAATATTTTTGATTGATATTTTAGTCAAAAGTCACGTAATATACAAAGTTATCTAAAACTTAATTTATGGATATATCATAAAAATACACCAATAAAAAGGCCCAAATTGAAAGCAGCACCCTTTTTAAGTCTTCCAAGTCTTCCTCAAAGTTAATTTCCAAATTCATCTGCATTGTAAAAATCTAAAGCATTTTGAAAGGCAATAAAACTTGTATTTCACCAGACTGTCCGATTGATTCATGGGATATTCTAATGTATGCAGTGTTTTTGTGGGCTATTGCTCACCAGTTCTTTTGCTCAGATAAATTCAAAGTGAGAGTCTGATGAATAAGTAATAGCAACACTGATATCTTTGGGATCAGTTTTCATTTGTTTTTGCTTTGCAAGGATCCATTACAAGTGTAAGCCTTCAGCACAGTGCGCACACATGTACACTGCATCACGTTCATCTTTTCAGGTTCAGCACTGATGCTACACATCGTTGCGGCATCAAGAAGGGGAAGTCTCTGGTCTGCAGGTGCTGAGATGCTTCTGTGATCCTGGAGTGGCAGTGAGAAAAGCTGTAGGTAAGTAGACAGATCTCATCTCCATTCGTATACTTCACAGAAGAATCTAAAAGTTAGTGTTGGTATCCGAACTTACAAATGCATTACTTTAGAGTGCATCTGTGTACAAGTTAGTGGTGGTTTTTAAGTGTGCTATAGAAAAAAAATGGTTCTACCTATACATACCAACCATATATATTTTTTATTTTAACAAAGAAACTGACATATTTGTTATATAGTAATCTTTGACTTTCATAAATGGTGGGATTGATTGTTCATAGGTGTGAGGGGGATATTTTACCTCGCAAACTTTTTTTATAGTGAATTTGGTGTATATTTTTGTGAATGTGTTTGTCTGACTTTTTGATTTCTAATCTACAAAGTAAAATTCATAATGTTGAATCAGCACTTCTCAAATCAGTGATGGAGACATTTTTGCATTTTAAAATGAATTTAATTAACACAGTTCAGTTTTCCTATTTTGATGTTAATTCAACATTTATACTGTTAAATCGAACACAGGTTACCTGTTAACATAGGTTCACGCCAGTGGTGTTTATTAAAAAAAATTGTTCTTTGTTTAAAACATGTAATGATGAATGATAAACAAACAAATAAATATGAATAGGAAACAACTTTTTTGTATTAAGACTTCTATGTGTCTATAAAATGGTTTGTATCACTCACATAGCATGACTAAACATGACTACTACACAAAAAACATGTCTTACCTAACACGGAGAATCAGAAGTTTCTTAAATCTGATCACCAGGTTTGTGCAGATCTCAGGAGGGAATTAATTCTCCTCTGATCATTAAGGGTTTGAAGCTGACGTGACATCTGAAAACTTCATAGAAGCACCCCAAATCATGTCTCCACCACCATGTTTAACAGTCACTATAGTGTTTTGCGGTTTACATGTAACTATCATCCTCTTCTTTTGGTTTTCTTCAATTAATGAAAAATCTTACCAACTACAGTACCATCTCATTTTCACCAAGCTGCTTGTCAGTGGTGATGTAGCTCAGTCCTGGCTTCTCTACAATCCCAGACTGACATCATTGACCAGCTAATTAAGATTCTCCTTTTCTCAGCTTGCAGACTGTAATGATTAAACTTTGTTACCAGCCATCTTGTTAGTTGGTAGGAGGTATATATATATTTCCAACATATTATTAATGAAGCATACAACTAAGAGGTACTAAGTAAACAGATGTTTGACAAAAAATCGTGTACCAAAAATACTCAAATAAATGTAATTAGTTACTACCAGTGTTGGGAATAACATTACAAAAGTAACGTACTACTGTAGCTTATTACTTGTTGTAGTAATGCAGTAGTGTACCTCTACACTCTTAATTAATATATAGTAAGTAATCAGTTACGTGCTGAGTAATGCGTTAGTTACAATGTTTTTTCCAGAAAATTAAGAATGTGTAATAAAATTGTTGTTAAAAAAAAAAGCTATTTTGTGATCATGTCTAATCACAGTCAGCAAGGATGGCAGTCAAAGGAAACTGATTTTTCCAGAATTACCAACAGTTTAATTGTCGAGAGCAGTCCAACACAGACAGATACATAGATAGTTTGCATCTTGAACCAAAAAGTATTCTGTGTCTTTCGGTTTATTATTTCGTGTATAGCACTACAATCATTACGCTACACTGCAAGCCATTTATGCATGAAAAATATTAACGGAAAGAAACCTACAGAAAATATAGAACCAAGTAACTCATTACATTTCTAAGAGACTAATATTGTAGTGTAAGGGATTATTTAAAAAATGACAGTATTACAGTTTGCAAGTAACTTGCACAACACTGGTAACCCACCTTTGTATTAATGGAATGATAATTTCTTGAATGTGGCCAAACTTTAAAAAATGTGGTCTAAAAACTATTTTTTTTACTATATTACTATATATGTTACAAATTATGTATTAGTATATTTACGATTTAGTGTCATCATCACTGAAATACACTCACCTAAAGGATTATTTGGAACACCTGTCCAATTTCTCATTAATGCAATTATCTAATCAACCAATCATATGGAAGTTGCTTCAATACATTTAGGGGTGTGGTCCTGGTCAAGACAATCTCTTGAACTCCAAACTAAATGTCAGAAAGAAAGGCGATTTATGCAATTTTGAGCATGCCATTGTTGTTGGTGCCAGACAGGCCTGTCTAAGTATTCCACAATCTGCTCAGTTACTGGGATTTTCATGCACAACCACTTCTAGGGTTTACAAAGAATGGTGTAAAAAGGGAAAAACATCCAGTATGCGGCAGTCTTGTGAGCGAAAATGCCTTGTTGATGCTACAGGTCAGAGGAGAATGAGCCTACTGAATCAAGCTGATAGAAGAGCAACTTTGACTAAAATAACCACTCGTTACAACCAAGGAATGCAGTAAATAATTTGTGAAGCTACATCACTCAAAACCTTGAGGTGAATGGGCTACAACAGCAGCAGACCCCACCGGTTACCACTCATCTCCACTACAAATTGGAAAAAGAGGCTACAATTTGCACGAGTTCACTAAATTTGGACAGTTGAAGACTGGAAAACTGTTACCTGGTCTGATGAGTCTCGATTTCTGTTGAGACATACAAATGGTAAAGCCAGAATTTGGCGTAAACTAAATGAGAACATGGACCTATCGTGCTTTGTTACCACTGTGCAGGCTGGTGGTGGTGTTGTAATTGTGTGGGGGACACGCTTTGTTTCAATGCCACGGCCTACCTGAACATTGTTTCTGACCATATCCATCCCATTATGACCACCATGTACCCAGCCTCTGATTTCAAATTGGTTTCTTGACCATGACAAGGAGTTCACTGTACTAAAATGGCCCCCACAGTCACCAGATCTCAACCCAATAAAGCATCTTTGGGATGGAATGGGAGCTTTGTGTCCTGGATGTGCATCCCACAAATCAACTGCAAGATGCTATCCTATCAATATGGGCCAACATTTCTAAAGAATGCTTTCAGCACCTTGTTAAATCAATGCCACATAGAATTAAGGCAGTTCTGAAGGTGAAAGGGGGTCAAACACTTGTATTGTTCCAAATAATACTTTAGGTGAGTGTATTTTAAGCTATTATGTTCAATCTGACTTATTTAGTTTTTTTTTTTTGTAATTTACCATCATTTTATTGCAAGGATATGATAAAATATTTATGAAGACGAACTGGCAAATTTGAATCTTTTGTTGATTATTTCATACATATTAATCATAAAATTCATATTTCTTGCATGTCCATGGTTGAGGAGGCCGTCACTCAGAGCGAGAGGGAATCTTTCACTTAAAGGAGAGGGAAGAGAAGGGCAGACCTATTTTTGGATGAAATGTGTCTTTCATTGTGTTTTTGGCGTGGCTGGCCCTTTAAGAGTCTCGCTGCTGGTTTTTGTTTCTCAGAAACACCCGTGTGTCATTTCACTATGGCGAAGCTACCGTAAACAAACGCAGACCTTTTTCAGCTGAAAAGAAGGACGACAAGAAATGTTTTCGCATTTACTTCAAGGGTTTAACTTAGTTTGGGTGATGAATCAATCCCGTATTGCGGTGGTGCAAAAAAGAGCGGGTTTTGGGATTCCAGTGACATGGAGAGGACTGAGCCTTTAACGTTACCGCTAACCGTCCTGAGTCCTAGTTTATTGTTTTAACGTTAGTTCGGAGCCGTTTAAAGTTGAAATCATGCTGACCGGATCCAAAACCACTTTCAAAGTCAGGCAGATGGTACCAGACATGAAGGTAAGTGTCATATTCCTTAAAAACAGACATCTATTCTAAGCTAATTTATTGAAGGTGTTATTGTTCCTTGTTTGTGGACTTCACGTTAACGTCTTAGCAAAAATCAAGGTGTTCAGGTGAAGAATTGGGTTTTTGTGTAAGGAGCTGGTCACTAAATCTGTAATAACTTATAATTGAAAAAAAAAAAAAACTTGGTAAGCTGTCTTGAAATGGATGCAAGCAATTGTCCAGATTTTTTTTTATTAAACTTTTTAAAGTTTTTAAAATGTTCTTTGCAATTGTTATTTTTCTCACAATTTACTGGTCCATACCAGTTTTTTCTTCCTCGTATATCATATTTAGCTTTAATGGTGGATATAGAAGCTTCATTGCTCACCAAAAGTATTTTTGCAGTCAACTAAACACTAATTCACCCGTCTCTGTCTCCCAGGTCTGGTGAATCAGTTGCTAGTGATCCATCACATTATGCTGACTTGAGAAAGCCAACATACCGCTTTTAAACATTTTATTATTATACTTCATGTCAAATTCTGAAGACATCTCCTCCAGACTTATGAAGCTACTGACTTCAAATATTTTTCAAGCTGGTCTGACTCAAGTTGCTATATCTCCTCAAACTGGAATCCTCTAAAGGATTCTGGGATATCATGGGGAATAACATAACCTGAGGTCAAACTTTGTCAAGCTGTTACTCAAACAAAATAATTCGTATAAACTTTGAAGTGTTAAAAATTAAGTAACTTTTCAGTCTGAGCTAAAACAAGCCTAGCAAATTGCAAATTTATTTGACCCCAGTGCTCTAGAGGGGATCAAAGTTCACCATTAAATTAACATTGCCATTGAAAATGATTTAATACACAATGCTGATATTGTGTGTAGACAAAATTAAACAGATTTGCATTCATGTATTGCTGGGAAAATGACTTGTATGACTGAGAAAAACAGGACATTCCATTCATGTCATCACTGTATATTTAAGCAGCTGTTCTTAGAATTTAATGAACATTAGTTTGAAGGAAAAACAATATTTGCCTTTAATGCGTTCAACAACTTGTTTTGTCTGTTGTGGAATTGTCATGTGCATGAAAGTGAGCAGATGAAATGATGACCTGTCACAAAGGGGGTGAACTAAGTAATATTTATCTCCTGATTAATTCTGCTGGTGCGCACCTCTAGACCATAACTCTTCCTCTCTGGCTATTTTAAGCTGTTCTCAGAGGCAAAATCACTTGCAGATGCCTCTACCCCTGGATTCTGGAGAGCGTAGTAGAGGGAACATCTGGCTGTTACCATGGAAACAGTCTGCTTTGAAATCCCTATAGGTGTGGAGGTGGGGAATATGTGTTACTGGTGTGTCAGATTTGTAGTCCATGCAGCTGCTCCAGGTTTTAGCCATATTTTAGCATGGGGCATTGATATCCATCTGCTATTGTTGTATATTTGCATATTTGTGTTGTTGCCACTTTGAAGTTGAACTTAAAAGCCCCTGCAATTGATTGTTTTTTATTTATTAATAAAAATTTTTTAAATACAATTTCCATGCAGTGTGTATCAAACCATGACTCTCAGTTTAAGAAACACCCATTTTGAGTTTTAATCGTGAAAGTGGTCCATCTGTTTTTGTATTGTAAAGAACACAGCAGACTCGGAGTCATTGAAATTATTTGTTCCTCCCTTTTATCCTCCCAGCACTTTGTTTTAACAGAAAACAATCCACAAAATATGTTTAAGTATGGCCATACACGGTTGACTCTTAACAAACTCCTGCCATCACATACCACACCACAATGCAGCTATCCCTGCGTTCTGAGGGACAGCACCATGTCCCCGCCCTAAACCTATGAGGGAGGAAGAGGGGGTCAAATCTGTATTTTTTTTATTTGCTTTTGCCTGAAAATTTAAACACTGCTTTTCTTAAATAACTGTTTTATGAAGAGGCTTTCTTTATTAGTAGACTATACAGACTAGCCTTGACCCTATGTGTACAGCTTACACTTAACTAATTCTAGTGTGAAGCAGTATCTTGGTAATACTTTTGAAAACGGCAATTTGATGCTTTTTGCAGGTGATCAAAAGCACTTTCACAAACAAAAAGCCTGATATGTATTCAAAAAAATTAATTCAGATTTGATTGTTTAGTCGTAATATTCAATATTAGGAGTTGATTCAAGAGTTGTCCTTCTTTAATGTTACTATATGGGTTGTGTTCAGATTGTGAAGGGTGAGAAGCAATTGCTATCATGTTATTAACAAACAAGCCTAATTTGTGGGTAATGTCCAATTCATTAATTTGCATGTTTTTATGTTGTGGGAGGAAAAAACCCTAGGTGGATGCAGGTGGTGCACATGACCTCCCAAATGGAGTCCAACTAAAGGATCTAGTGCTAATCTCAGGGGGATCCCCATATTTTACACATGTGAGCTGAAAATCATATAAAAGAAAACTGATTCATATAATATTAAGTATAGCACACCCACTACCAATCATTCCAGATATTGAAGAGTTGACATCAAGGATCTATTTAAATGGGAAAAAAAGCTTTATTTCTGGCAAGGACCAAGAAGATAATGCCTGTGCAACATGATTGGGTGAACGGTACTTAGTTCAAGTGCTGTAAAAAGAACTAATGGGAAAAACATTTGGAAAATAACTGAGCTTTGGTGAGATTTAACCACCTTGGGTTTCTCATTTAATAGTCTTTAAAATATCTCAAAGAAAGCACTCATTGTGGTTGTGTGAGGTCGAATCGGTTAAATGGAAACTTTCCCTAGCCTTCTTAAAAACAAAAGAATTTAATTATTATGACTCAATGGTCGTTCAAACTTGCTTTTTAAGTGCTAGCAAACAAAACCACCGAGCATGGACAACTTCGATTAGAAATGTTTAGATCTCTGTTACTTTGAGTGTAGTGTCTGCACTTGTTTATACCATTGAAGTAAACATTGGCATCTGCTTTGAGTGTGAAATGATGGCTTGTTTAGTAAAAAGTTTTTTTCTGAAACTTTCTGCTAAAGGGAAGCTTGAAAGAAAGTGCATAACTTCAGTAAGACTCTTGCACTCTCTTTAATCTTTCTAACTGGAGGCCTTTTCTGGCATCCTGACCTCACAATTTGCTCATTTTAAGTAGGTATTGAATGAGTGTTGTGTCAAACACTACTGGAATAGATTTTAATGTTTGTAAATAGCTTATTAACCCATTTTATTTCAACAGATTTTTAGAGATGCATGCTAACGTGTATGTGGTATTCCTTGATTGATCTTTTTATTGAGGACCTTTCAAGGGTTTATTAAACTGTGGCTTAAATGTGGTTTCTTTAGTTGGCTGTTTAAAAGAATTAAGATCTCTAGAAAAGCTACTAAATATTCACTAAAGTTTTTCATTCATCAACCAGCAGTTAGACAATCTGTGAAAACAACTTAAGAACTGTGGTGTGTTTGTTTTTAATTAGTTGTCGTCGTTAATAATGTTTTAAAAATAGGACAGCTTAAATGAATCCAACACTTTTTTTTTTCCTAATTAAAGGTGCTATGCATCTGCTGCATGCATTCCTGCATACATTTCCTACATTAAGTAAACTATTATGTTGGAGTTGTCAGGTCAAAGATGAGAAGAGCTTCTCTCCTCAACACTGGATAAGGAAAGAGCGGTTCCTCCAAAATGCTGGTTTATCATCAAATGGGCACTGTGTGTTTGAGAGATTATGCTCTCGGTGAAGAGATCACTCTTACTCAGACACACATTTCTGTTTTGATCTATTTTCTGTTGAAGAGAAAATTTTTTCTGTTAGCATCATCAATTGCCGAGTCAAACAAGTTCAGTCATGTGAACAAAATGACTTAAACACATAGATTTCACTCAGTGCATTGAAATTCCTTAAGTTTAACAAGCTGGTTAATTTAATATGTTACATTTAGCACTCTTTGTGGCCATGCAAAAAAGTAACGTAAAGGCTTATTCTGCATCTCATTCTTCAGATATTTAACAGTGTTTTATCATTTTGGAACCTCGGTAACTCCTCTCTGATTTAAGGGATAGCTTAGGAGAGATTAATGAGTAGGATAGACCAGTAATATTTTGTGTAGCTTTGCAGTTTGTGCACAGTTTTGCTGTAAGTTTAAGGAAAAGTGTGGAATATTTTCTATTAAACTCACAAATAGCAGGAAATTAAGTCTCCTGTTGGGTAATATTTCATTCTCTGTTTGTTTTAGAATAAAGCAACCTGTATATGCTGAAGAGACAGCAATAAAAAGCCAATAGTTCAAAGGTTTTATTGAAATACCAGCATTGTTCTGCTGTGTTGACTTTTCTTTCATATGCATGCACAGAGTGCATGAAATGAACAAGCTCCTGAACAAAAGCTCAGCTTCTTAAAGCGTTCCACCAGGGCTCTGGTTGCCTCATTTAGCTCTTGATTGATGTTCTGCACAAAGGCGGATTGTGGCTCCAGGCGATTACTAATAAACTTAACAGTGTGAGCTCTATGTGGTGGCATACTGTAGTGCGTTCCCTCTTTGCCACTGGAAACTGTTGTAGTCTGTAGCGAGTGCCTAATCAGATATTCTAGGATCAGATGTAAACTTTTAAGAATAGAAGAGGAATCATACGTAGGTTGTTTTCTTTTTAAAGCTTTAAGAACATGAATCTTAGAATTTTATACTTTTCACCGAAAGTTAATAGAAACTTTCCATGTGGCATTGTGGCTTGTGGATTTCTGCAAGCCTGGCCTAGTCGAGACTGGGAAGAGGTCTGTGTGTTCCTTATGCTGCATACTCTGGCTACAGAAGCCAGGAGAAGCATGAGCAATGGAAACAGCAGTGAGCTTATTTTGGCTGCCTTTTCTCCTAGAAATTGAGAAGAGGGAGTGAATGAGGGAGGGAGGGCAGTTGTTTAATGAAAAGAAAAGCCAATGAACCAGATCTCACAAAATAGAGATACAACCTATTAAATCCTAGAACTAAAAGTTGCTGCTGTCCTGTGCTTTTCTACCCTGACTGATTTATTTTCAGTTTTTCTTATTGAAATAATTCAATTCCTCTGAGATGGATTTCTAATTTCGATCTTCTAGTTTTCTAAGATTTTTACATTTCTAAAGACAAATTTTGTACTCACTGTTGTTTTCATTTGTTTTCAATCTATAGGGGCAATGCCAGTTTAGATTTATTGGTTGATTAGCCATATAAAAATGAGAATACAAAAAATTACTTTCATATACATGTCCTTTCTCTGCTCTGAAAATTGTAGCTATATAAATGTATGCAAGAGTTTGGATGTAAGTTAAATTACAGTTGACTCAATATTGAAATAATTCACAGGACAACATTATTTGCATTTAAGAGTCAGATTTTTGTCAATAGTTGTATCTGGTGTCTACAGCAAAATCCATCATTCCACTATTTTCTAGTGTGGTCAAGTTCCACAATCTATTTTGATGTAAAGGAAAATCTTCTTATTGTGATTATGGAAATTGTTTTGGCCGCATTAACATTGTCGAGTCAGCTGGTTTGCATATGATTTTGTGCGTATAATCACTTAAAAGGACTCGTCCAAGCTTCCTATTGGCCACATCTCAGTACTTTAAACATCTGTCGTAAAATTAACAAGAGACAGTAATAGCAGAGATCTTATTCCATTGTTCAATGTATTATGGGTTTTAAAAATAAATTCAGCTCTAAAAAACAAATATTCAAACAACAGCATGTCTGAGGTTTCAAGTCTGCGCTACATAGCGTCTCAATGAGCTCTTCTGATCAGAAACTAGATGTTTGGAGGGCTAAAAAGCAGCACTCTGGCCTGGATTGAGTTCAATGAAAGCCCTTAATTTTGTTCGGTGTTCGATCAGATTTTGCTGCCCCGTGAGATTTGCTGTACACACACGTGTAGACAAAAATGTTGTTTAATTGTAGCACTTTTAGTTTTTGTTCACACCACAATTCATTGTGTCATACTGTATTTTATGGAGAATAGGCATTTTAACCACATTCCAAGCGCTTTCATGTATTAAACAAGAATTGTTTTCATTATACTGTCATGTTAAAACATTCATTTTAACATTTTATTTAATAGAGCAATCAATACAAGCATATAAAATTGAAATAAGGCCCGATTTGGTAAGTAGTTAGCATTTAATGTTAAACATTTACTATTGTACTCAATTTAAATTGAGGGTAGGCAATCTCACAGTTAGGGATGGGCGATATGGGTTAAAATTAAATTAGGATATGACGGTAAAAAATTGGACATCACATTTTAGTAGACCTTAATAACATTAGAGGAAAAAATTGCATTTGAACCTTATTCAACAAGCGAGATTAGACAGAGAACTATTAAACATGACTAATATTTTTGTTAATTTCTACCAGGTCTACTTGCTGACATTTAACCTCAAACTGCACTCAGTGTTTAAATTTGAGGTGTTCTCCTGTAGATTAGTTGTGAAGTCTGCTACGTAGAGCCTGCTACAATATTTTTCATGATGAACCATCAGTAAGTGTTGACTGCTAATGTGACTACCTAACACTTTCTCCGCCTTGCTATAAACAAATTTCCCTCCCACTGTTGTTACTCACCCATCCAGGCAGTTTTCTACTGTATTTCTCGCTCTGTTTGCTAGAACTGGACCTAACACTTGCAACACAGACTGTACATCTTTATTTACACATCTTCACCAATAACGGAAGTGGAGAGAGAGAGAGAGAGAGAGAGAGAGAGAGAGAGGCAATCTGACACAATCTCTGTAGCTGACTAGCTTCCCCCTCTGCTCGGGAACAAGTGTCCGCATTGTGTCACATCAGCTCCTACATCTCCTCAGCTAAACATCAAATAAATGGAGCGTGTGCAAGTGCAACATCAAGCTGAATTCCTGAAATGTATGAGTGTGTAACAGTATCCACGGTATTGCAAAATCCATATCATGGCACAACACAATACCTTTCGTATCGGTAGAGAACACCGGAAGTAGCACATGGAGCATCCTCACCAACATGCCTTGTCTTTTCTGATAGAGTAAACATGGCTGTTGTGTTCTTTTGCATGATAGGGACATTGTAAACAAGGCATAATTTTTTTTTCTGTTATAGGCCAGCTTCCCACTTCTTTTTAGTAAAGAAATCCCTGACGCTGCAGGGAGGCAGGTTTAAGAGTTTAAAGGGTGGCTGAAAGCCCAGCGGTTGAGGCCAACAAGGCAGTGTAACTGCTGCTATTGTGCTGTAGTTAATGAATCGTAACTTAGGTACAACAAGGCATGTCTGCTTAGAGTCATGAGTTTTTTTGTGCAATTTGTATGTTTTTGTTCCAATAAATGCTTTCTTTTTCCAATTTATATTGCATTAAGGCTGCACTCTGTGCTGATTCATAGATCTGCTTCAGCCTGTGATGGCATTACACACATTTTAATCTCATTTTTAATTGTTAATTAAATATTGTGTAGCTTTGTAAAATTTTCTTTTTAAATATAATTCACAATGTAAAGGTTTCAACATTAGCACAATGTTGACCATCTTCATATTTAAAGGGATCCCTTATATTTATATTCTGCAGGAGAGGATGATGAGCCACAGCAGTCTTCATGTGCGGGGAAGGGATGTGCTTGGCCTCTGCTGTTTACCAGGTAAATTTAAACTGTTTATACATGGAAACCTTTTTAATGATTTAATCGATTGAATTAATATCTTATCTTCACTTTACAGTTTTTGTAAGTCTTAGCTACAATTGAGTCGCAACCAACATGTGATATCACAGACAATACATATGTAAATTTATGGTTTACCACAAAACGGTTGAAAAGCTGCACTACAATTCATAGGCAATAGCTAAACTTCAGGTAACTTGGCAATACCTAAAAGTCAGAGTAAAAGGGCTCCTATGATTGGTTATTTGAACATTACCATGTACGTGAATCTGAATGTGCTTTGATTGAGGGGCAATACAATGTAGGATTCAGTGTAAGTAAACCTGTGTTGAAAGATAGACGTTGCATTAAACTTTCAGAAATAAAAAAATTATGATGTGATTTTTTGTCAGGTATTTGTCTACTAAAAAAAGGTAAATTTTTAGGTTATTTAAATGGGTAACATTTAATGCTGAACAAATATATGTATGTAACTAGTCCAGTAAAAGACAATTTCAACATCATTCTCTTTATTAACCAATTGGTTAAGGACAGTGGGTCAACCAGTATATAGAAAAGGTGTATTCAAAGAACATTTATAAAATGGAAACATGCAAAAACTGGAATTTAAAATTCAAGTAAAAAGAATGTAAGTAGGTCAACAGTGGTGGGACAGTTTAAACAATGTTAAAATTACATTTGTATAATCAAACATTAACACAAAATGAACAAAGTGTGTTTTTTTTAGCATGGTATTTTTCATCCCTCCAATTTTGAATTACATTTCCAGATCTGCCATTGCTAGTTACAACCATGTTTTTTCATTATTTATATTTGAAAATAAAGTTTGTTCACATAAACAAACGTCACAACCTTGTTTTGGCACCAAGGCTCTCTTAACTGGAGTGTTATCCTTGTTCAAAATGTAAAGCACCATTTTTCTACTCATGCTTCACTTTAGTCCACAAATTACAGTATGTGCCGATAGAGGCTCATTTTTGTTCTGACAATATATCGAATGTATTTATTTGTAACTTTATTTGTAATTTAATTTAGCATGACATAAATCTTAAAATTCCAAAATTTTCTTAGTTGCTCAGTTGATGGTTAACAAGTATATTTTTGTGCATGGTTGTGGTCTGTTCATTGTGTGTGTGTGTGTGTGTGTGTGTGTGTGTGTGTGTGTGTGTCTCTGTGTGAATGGGCTCACAATACAATCGCTCAGTGTGCGTGTGTTGAAGCCAGTAGCCCCTCTGTGCACAAACTCTGTGTCAGCAGAGTGTTTCAGAGGAAGCTTTGCTCAGGAATGCTGGCTGGATTGAGTACGACCCAGACAAGCTAATCTGTAACGCTTCGTATCAGCACTTACACTCTATTGCTCTCTGGAGCAGTGTGCGTTTCCCACCGCGTCGACATTTAACACTCTCCACACACACTCCAGTCTTTGTTTTATTCAGCTCATAACTGGGTCTTACTGTTTAGAGTCTAAACACTCACACATTTCACAGACCTGAATGCGTCATTTCAGTCCTCTGTATTTCATTTACTTTGTTGATACTTTTGGGTTGAGTCAAGTTTTCAAGGAAGTTTCTCAAGGAAGTTTAAACCCCTGGATAACTTTACGCATAATGTTTTTATACTTTAAAACACTGAACAGAACAGAGTGGAATAACTGCAGATCAATAGTCACTCATTAATTATCTGATTAATTTGTTATGAACGGGAAAATAATATATTGATTATTCAGCTTTTTTCTATTACTTAATAATATGATATATTTTATCGTTGAGTTTAAGTGTTGAGTATAATAAAAATAGTCAAAGCTAACTTTGTGTTAGCACATTTTAGAGGAAAACATAGACATTAAATCTAGAAACATAAGATTAACTAAGTAATACTCTGTTTCCTGATTCAATTTTTAAAAATCTTTAAAAAGTTACATGGGAGTGTAGGTGTTCACGCTTTAGTCTTTCTCATTTTAGTCTTTACTCCAATTGAGTAAATAAGCCTGTATTGTTGTCCATACAGGGACTCCATACATTTTTCTCTCAATATCTAAAACATTTTATTGTACAATGGTGTGAACACGAGCATGCATGTATGATCTTTCAATTGACTGAAGATCTTTTAGCAGTTTACTTTTGACAATAACAACATGAGCTGGAATAGGCATTAATGTCAATTTTGAGAAAGGACGGTTTATGAATAAGGAATACTAAATTATTAAAATTGAAAGATCAATGAAAGATCCGGACAAAAGTACAAAAAGGCACGTTTTTCAAAAAGCAGAAATCAGACATCAAAAAGCCCTTTAATCCTCAGTCTGTGCATTAGTCCTATTTTTTTTCCCCCAATTTTGTTTTATCTTTCACATTTTATATTTATAAATTTTTCTGCTAATAAATATTTTCTCCAAAATACATCCATGATTGATGTTTTTCAAATTATGTTCTAAATCTTTTTTCTTTATGATAAAGTATAATAAACTTTATTTAAGCATCTTATTGCACTTCGCTAAATGTAAAAGTGTAATCTGAAGTTTGTCCTATAGGTGTCCTTTTTTGCTTTTTCTTCTTAAGATGCACTTTTGCA
This sequence comes from Danionella dracula, assembly GCA_900490495.1. Classification (NCBI taxonomy): domain Eukaryota; kingdom Metazoa; phylum Chordata; class Actinopteri; order Cypriniformes; family Danionidae; genus Danionella; species Danionella dracula. The sequence goes on along the minus strand of UELW01000039.1, from coordinate 3,123,840 downwards.
CAGTTATCCAAACAACTCGTAAATCTAAGATTCTCTTTAAGTTTTTGGAAACAAACCGAAATATCAAGATCAGTCGTAAGATTGTTTTTAAGAACAACTTAAGCTTTATATTCTTTTGGGAAACACAGCCCTGTTCTGAGTGTATGTAAAATGTCAATTCTGTATTTTAAAAGAAGATTAAAAAGAGATTTTCAGATCTTTTAAATCTATTTTTTCCCTCACAGTCGAAGTTAAATGGTCCTTTGTTTTTCAGTGGGAAAACTTGAAATAATTGCTGTGCATTAAATACTTATTTGCTCAGCAGTAAATGTCAGAAACTCTTCCTAAAAATTATACCCAAATTAAACTTCTTTTAAAACATGTACAAGTCTTTGATAGCATATTGCAATAAATCATTTCAGTAATGCAAGATACAGCAAAACAATGCAATACAGTGTTTGCATTAGTGAAATTAGACTTTAGATTGAAGGCAGTTCATCTCCATGTCATGGCGGTTCACTGTCAGACATCTAGGGTTCAAATGATTTGGGATCAGGGAGAGTAGAGATCGTGTGCCACAGGTTTAAACATGGAGCACAAAAAGGAAAGCAGATGATCCATCCGAGGTCAAAGGCTCACATTACAGAGACCAGTGTACAAACACAAGAGTCAGTGGTACAATCTCAGATGTCCCCGAACAGAACTGAGGAAACTGAATCGTCCCCGGGGGTGAACCGCTCGCTGGTCTCTTAGAGATTATACAGTATACACTGCTGACAACCTGCTATTTAACAGAAATCTTTGTATTATCTGCTCATAAATTATTTATGACTATGCGGTGTCGGTACACATCCTCGTTGATTTCAAAGGCAGTTCTTTATTTTTGTCATGTTTAAATTCTGTAGCTGAAGCAAACGTATTCATACTGAATTTAACATCTGTGATTAGTCAAGATTACCCACATTTTTATTTAGATGCATTCGCAGGGAGTATGTGTTACTGTGGTCTATTGAAATGTTGAATGGCTGCATTTACATTTTGTAGCTATTTCTACACATATTTAGTATTTAAAATTATTAGAATAAATGTTAATATCAGCACTTCATCTAGCATATAACATTTGTATTAAACTATTTCAATGAACTAGAACTATGTTTTATAAATAGCTTTTTTTTTTTTTTATTTTGTAGTATATCCTAAGATTTTTAAGGAATTGTTAGACAAACAAATGTGCACCTTTTGTGATTTTGGGTGTTTTTCTGAAAGACTGACTGATCTTTTCACTTCCTTCCTGTTCTCTCTGACGTTTGTGTCCCATGATGATTCAGGAATGAGATTTGGGTTCCAACATACCCTTGAGAGTCATGAAAAAACTCTGCCGTGCTTTTTGAAAAGGGCTCACACGAGAATAGAGAGCACCCATTACACATCTGTGAAATCTTTTGTGACAGGAGCCAGAAATATAGTTCTGTACATACATTTGTTAGAGTTAACATAGGGAAGATCTCCAGGATTGCAATGATGAGCTCTGAAATTCCACCATTGTGTGCTGAGCATCTGCTTGTGTGTGACAGGAGAGTGTGTGCTGCAGCGGGCCGTCCTGGTTAGGAAGAAATTGTCTGCTAAAGAAGGAGGAGGCTGGCTCTCTGGGACTCTGTTTTGCACTCATTTCAGAGTGGCCTTTGTGCCTCAAGACAGCCAGAAAGCTGATGTAAGCCACAAAGGTGTTCATCTCAGCTTTTATTGTGAACTGTGATTTGTTGTGTATATTTTTATATATTTTTTTGCCTCGACTGAGGCTTCTAAAGTCTTTGGCAGTCTCAACATTCTCTGCGAATGCTGTTATCTTTGATGGCTTTCTTTTCTCCTCATTCAGGATAATGCAGATCCTGTGCTGCTTGGAGATCATGATGTGGCTCTCGCCTCCATTGATAAAGTTGTGGCAGGTGAGAACTGCTGATTATTTAGTCGATTAAACAGCAGCTAGCTGTCTGTGACTGTTCTGAACCAATGTACAAGAACACAGTTTAAGGACAAACTTTGAAAAATATAGTAGTACACCCCTTTATTTTTAGACAACACATGACTGTTGGGATATCAGTTGATGCTGGCTTGAATGAATTTTGATTTTTTTTCAGTGGGACCTTCCCGCACCAAATTAGTTACCCCCAACTGCTCTCTGAAGTTCACCCCAGAGGAACTGGTGTTGTACTGTCGTGATCTGAGAGTCCTCTGCTTCCTGTTTGATCGGCTCACACCTGACACTCAAGCTCTAGAGGTTTGTCTCTAGATTGTAGTAGGCCTGCAAAAAAACTTTTTTTTTAATACTTGACTTATCGTTTAATTATTAGAATAGATAATCAAACAATTATAATACATATACAATATAGAGTATAGTGCTTTTTGCAAATGCGTTAAAGCAGCTTTACAAAAAAAAGATGTGAAGAAAAAATGCTTAACCTTGCTCTCATGGGGAAGGCTAGAATTTTAAAATATAATTAATGAAGAGCCCCATAGATTTCCTTTTGTAAACAGAACATTTGTCCTAATCTCATTGCAACCATTCTGGAATTTAGAGAAAAAATATTTTAATTATTAACATGTTCTCTAAAGGCTGATTTACAGAAAATATAGAAGTGCCAAGTTTGCATGTTTTTATGTGAGAGGAACAAATCAGGAGAACCAAAGTTAAAAATAAAACAAAAACATGCACACTCAAAGATAATTTAAACTCCCCCAGCAAGACAACCCTCTATAATTTGGATGCATGATCTTTAAAATAAAACTGGTATAAAACCTGGTTTAAATTCACTGACGTAAACATTAAGACCCTTTTACACAAGTTAGTTGGACTTTTTGGTAATTTTTGTTTAGAATCTGAATCAAAGCTACTGTTTTTTTTCATTGTAGATGACCTACACTATCGCAAAGACTTACCAGCCACTGAAACCTGGAACCATCCTTTCCTTCCAAAATGCTGCTTTGGGAAGTATTGGTAAGTTCACATTTAAACATATATACAATGTGTGTATGTATGTTTTATCTATGATATAATCTATTTAAACTTTGCATGCCATAGATATTAAACGTATGCATGTTTCCGTTCATGGAGGGGTAAAAAGCCTGGATTTCCTGACTGATTACCAGTTCTTAGTTGGCATCAAATGCCCAAAGTAGTTCCCACCGAGTGATTTGAGACCATAATCCTGAATTTTTGAATGTGCTCTCATAAATACAATGTCCAACTGCTGTGTGTCATCTCATATCTGTTATATCTGACCTGAGGGATTAATAGGAAAACAGATCCCCCCTCTCAGTCCAGTAGTTAGCGCTAATGCAGTAGTAACAAATGAGAAGAAATGCTATATCAATCAATCAATCAATCAGTTTTTATATAGCGCTTCTTTAGCAATTGCTTTCAAAGCAGCTTCACAAAGTCCTCGTGAGGATCAGGTAGAGTAAATAGGAGTTCCCTCTGTGAGGGGACTCTCGCTGACTGAGGCAGGTGATAGTCTCCTCCCCAGCATAAAGAATATACAAACTTAATATCCATCAACAAATGGTTCGCCGGACATCACCTGAAAAAAACAAAACAAATAAAGACAAAACAGGAACTACAGAAAACTTTTTTTAAACAGCTGAAACAGGCATGCTTTAAAGGTAGTAGGAACACCAAAAAGAAGATAATTGTACATTTTCAAGTTATTTTCTGACACGTTAAGGGGATGCTCTGGTTCCTGTGCTCTCCCAGAAAATTCGTTCCTGGTGAAGTTCTGTCAGACTATGAGCAGAGTGGGCTGGGATGATTTTTAAGACCTGATAACCTCTGTAAAGTTGACTAGTGTTGTCTGAAATGCATCCAAAATTTAGTCTGTTTAGTTCAAATACACTGCAACTTTTTATGCTATGCTCGTTTATGAATCATGCACTGAAAATTCTGAAAATGTATTGATGTTAGTAACTTCCTCCAGCTCTAAAAATTAGTTATTATAAAATGAGATATTTGCATTATTTAATTTAAAACAAAATGTTCAAATTAGTTAAAACTGTTAAAACACCATCATCTCTTCCCAATTCCTTCTCTACTTTGAAACTTCCATGAGAGCAAATATATGAATGTTGTAATAAATGTATAGTAATAGTAATAATGATAATAATAGTATTACTATTTAACTTTTGATATATTTACATATTTATCTTATGAGCATCTTATCAGTGGAATATTCAATAATCAAAAAATCCTAGAAGGAAATGTGAGTCTGGGATAGAAACTGACCATCAAACAGATGAATAATAGAAAGTAATCTGAAGCAGGCCCTTTTCAACCCTCTTAATGTTTGTTGGCTGGCCATTCCTGTTCACTAAACTAATCCACAATTAATGTGGACTATGTGGCTCTTATGGGGTTCTCATTTTTTTGGCAGATAATGATACCAAAATTCCAAGCAAAATTTAATTAGTAGTATTGGTAGTTTGGTAGCCCACCACAGCAGCCTGAGATTTCAGTTTTTGTGAAAGTTCTTGGAGCAGTTTTGGCCACTGGCTTACCTCCCTTTTTAGATTAGTTACATTTAAAGACATTATCAAACCATTGGTGAAGGAGGCATCGGAAAAGGAGACTTTGGAAGTTCTGTTCACAAATTGGACCCTGTTCCCAATACATACTGTTCATCAACTCTCTGTGCTCTGGTGTAGAAATGAAGCAGTTTCTGAGCAACCGGCGACATGACCCAGGGATGAACTGGTTTGAGTCTTCTCAGGAATGGGAGCAGGAACTGGACCGGACAGGGGCCTTCGGCTGGAGGGTCAGCACTGTCAATGACCGGTTTGAGATGTCCACCAGGTAGAGAACCTGTTTCAGATCTCTTTAGATGTCCGTATAGAGTACTGATTTCCATTTTAACATTTTGGTCAAATGTGACTAATATAAATAAATGTTCTTTTATCTTTAAAACAAAAAAGTGTTTTTTTAAATGTTCATTTTCTATTATGATCTTAGTTTATTTACAGTATTATTTATTTACTGTCAAAATTTTGTAATTGTGGATTTTGCATTATCCTAAACATTGGTAATATTATAAATTAAGTCTTATAAACTACATTAGCCTGAATTTACGTATGTGCCCAATTGCATTTCCTAATTATAGTAAAGAATTGAAAACTCTGTATAAACTCACAGGTTCTTTGTGTTCTCTGATCTCTGTCTTTTTAAAGCCTCCCCAGATTCAACGTGGTTCCTCAGAGGGTTCTGGACACCGAACTCAAGAAAACATTTGCTCACTTCAATGAAGGACGAATTCCAGTGAGTTAAAAAACACCTTATGAAATAAATCTTTGATACGCTTCTGAAATTAATTGAACTGAACAATGGTTGGTTGTCTTGGTGGGATTGTTTAGATATTGTTCGAGGTTTTTGTTAAGTGATATTTCATGTTTCATTTAAAGGTTTGCTATAGTTTACATTTTGTTTGGTTTGTTTGTTTAAATTTAGTTAGATGTTTATTCTATCTAATCTTCTTTAGTTTTAGTTTTGCTTTCACTTCACTTTTTGTTGTCTTTGTTTTTGTTTCTTTGCTTTATTTAATTGTATTTTGGTACATTTTATTTGGTTTGGGAGCTTTTTTGTTTTGCTTCCATTCTAGGTTTGTTGAGTTTGGACATTTTCTTTTATGTTCTTATTTGTCTTTTGTTTTCAAATATTTGATTATATAGTTTTGTTTTGGATCAAGTCATAGGTTTTTGTTAACAAGTGTCAACCTTTGCAAGTCAATGACTGCTGTATAAATAAAAAAATGATAGGTGCAGCTTCTGATGACAGGCTACACACTAAAATCGTGTTGTAAATTATACTAGGTTTCTTCTATTTGTTAAGCACAAACAGAGAAGCTATTTTTAATTGACAAAGTGTTTTAAACTAAGTAGTTTTGTAGTTAACAGTTTTAGTGTTTGTGCCAACACTTTTTAAAATTAACTTTTGTTTAGGATGGAGCCCAAATGCAAATTTTTTATTTAACTGTCTTTACTCCACACACTGAAAGAAACCCCAAACCATAGCAAAAAGAAGAAAAATACATAAGGCATACAATAATGACCCAAAACTGAAATAGTACTCAAATGCATACAAGACATTTTAAAGTAATATGAATCCACCAAAAGCAATGCATCACCAATGGACTAATAAATACACAATAGGTACATAATCGAAGAAAGAAGAGTAAACACAGGTGCAGGGCATGACCGTTTAACAGAATCACAAGAGGGCAAAGGTAAAGCCATTTGCTCCAAGCTGTTCCATATTGTGGGGAAAAGACAGACAGGCAAAATCATTCATTCATTCATTCATCTTCATGTCGGCTTTCTTCCCTTTCGGGGACGCCACAGCGGAATGAACCGCCAACTCTCTGGCATATGTTTTTTTTACGCGGCAGATGCCCTTCCAGCCGCAAGGCAAAATCAGACAGATCTTAAATAGATAGTACATTTACAAACAAGGCACTAATAAGCTAATAAGCAAAACACAAATATATTAGATTCGACTAATACGATGAGGGAAACATTAGACCATTCCAGCTTATTGGGCTCATAATATTGTGCTAAATAATTGTAATTATGCTCATTTTAAACTTGGGTTAAAGGATTTTGTAGTCAGCATGAAAATGAGATGCTATGCTTTTACCAAACTTTCAAAGTTGCCTCACAATCTCAAACGAATCAAAACATATACATTTTTCCAACTAAATCTTTAAGATATTCAGGTTTTCAAAATGAGGATTTATTGTTGTTTATAGTTTATCGTGTGTGAAATCGAATTCAATTCCTCACAGCGTTGGTGCTGGCGACATCCACGTGGCAGTGACCTACTACGAATGGCCAGCTTCCAAAACAACATCTACCATGAGAAGGATGACATCAGGTTTTCACCTTGTATTTATAGAGTCACTTTTCAGCAGTTTATTTTTTATTGTTTGTCATTGATTCTATCTGTCTGTGTGTGCTCTGCAGGAACTTGGAGTCTGTGCTTTTTGGGAGCCAGCAAATGTGTGTGATTGTGGATCTAGGAGAGGAAATGCCATCGCCTGCAGACATCCAGCTGGCTCACACTAGACTCCGGGCACTCTGCCTTGGAGGTCAGTACTTTTATTCTTGGTTCTGCTTTGAATTCTTATATCAGGAATCGTCTAGTAATGAGTGATAACAGGTCACCTACTGGAGAGTCAGAAAGGATTTTAGGAGGAGCTTTGTCTATGAATTTCAGGATGGTGCTGTCATGATCTGTATCTATTTTGTATGTCATTGTCTTTGGTTGACAGATCATCGACAGTCCCTCATTTTTGGTTTTACCTTGTTTTCAGTTATCACTCTTTGTTTATTCTGTTTCCCTTTTCCTTTGCCACCTCCAGCCACATGGCTCAGGTCATGTGATTGACAGTGGCCATCTTTTATTTGTTTTGTATATGTTTGAAGAACATGAGCTATGTCTCATTACATTTTCTGGATCTTTTGGAGTACGCATTTCAAGGCCATTAAATCACAACGCTGCATGAAGGCTTTCCCATTTCGCCAAAAATCAAAGGGTCCTTAAAATGAGTCCTTCACATGCGTCCTCTTTTTCCTGGAGTTTCAAAGGTGCATCTCTACCATCCTTCGTTACCGCACATATCCAAAGATGCTTTGCGATTTCGCACTCCGAAAGTGCTCCACCATCCCATTTACCAACAATTGATCCAGCCTTTGGAGAATCCTCCGAAGCCGTAGCCTCTAGAGGCTGGGAAGGCCTCACACTCCAAAGGATCCAGACCCTGGATTCAGACATACATATGGTCTTGTTGTTTTCCTACCTTTTCCACACCTTCTCATTTTCTAGTTAGGACTTTCATTTAGTACAACTGGAATTTGATTGGTTCCTCTTTATAAGCTTCCCACAGTTTTCTCTTCCTTTGGGGGCATTTACTACTACTAATTCTGTGATGAGTGTGTTGAGTTTACGCTGTGTCAGTGAGTAAGTTTAGTTTCTGTTATTTTGTTTTCTCTTCAGTCCTGTTACCTTAGCTTTGCGTTTGTCTCCCCCCTTCTGGGTTTTACTTTGTTTACCCTCCTTTTCCCTGGGCTGTTCATTGTTTCCTTAATAAACCGTCATTTAAAAGACTGTCATGCAATTCGGTCTGTATATTTCTCTCTTGGCCTCTTGGCATCTTGGCCAAATGTTGGTCTAATATGAAAATAGAATGTACAAAATTGAACTTGTGAACAATTTGACTCTTAAATGTACCTAATTTTTTATTCTGTATCAGGAATTTAAAGGTGCCTTTGAAATAATTTATAATAAATATAAAAAAAGTATCATATAAACTTTCTAAATGCAGTATTTATAATAAAGATAGTCTTTTATTCACTTCAAATGGTTATGCTCCACCAAACGAGCCATTCCTCCCAATGCCATGTTCCCACCATGTCCCCCTGCTGATTTTTCATTTTGACACACAGAATAAACACCTGTTTCCGATGAATAATTTAGTCTTTTTGTAAGCAAAAAAACACACTTTCTTGTAATTTTTGCGGTTATGCAACGGTTACCCTTCCGTGTCAGTCAGTGTTACAGCTTTCATTGAGATACCTTAGTGGTTCATCTGATTGGTTAATGAGCGGTGATCTAGCCAATTGACATAGTTAGAGCCATCAAGCTGTTTTAAGCTCTCGGAAAAAGAAATCAGATCACACAAACATGCATGAACCGATTATGACTTGAGGTATGTTTTTGGAGATGGAACAACACTAAAACGTTGACTGAAAAGTCAAAAATACATTATATGGCACTATTATAAGTGGAACAAAATTAAGAAAAAAAAAACATTGTTTTACAGTGGATAAGCACATTTAAGACAAATAAAGAAGGGCTATTTTAAGTTTTAAAAGTGAATATCAAGGGCTTCAAATCTCAGACAACTTGAGTCCCCCAGGGATTCAGTTTTGCTGTTTCGTCCTGTTCCCGCTGTGGTCGATGCCACACTTAATTGCCACATTCCTCGCAGTGTTGCCAGTTAAAAGAGTGGAATGCCTCATCACCAGTCTTCTGCACAGCTTCTCCTCATAATTCTTGAGAGTATGAGAGAGCTTTCTATTTTTGTTTTTTCGAGGGTATAAAGCAGGGAACATTTCAGCTGGTTCCAGGTGTAAGCTCTCAGAGAAGCACAGCATGGGCTGCCCAAACAAAGTAGAGAGTTTGCAGATGGTGCTAATGCCAGCATTTGAAGTATTAAACATTTTTAACCAGTTGCATAGGTTGAATAATGCTGTTAATTACAGTTTATTTATGGTATTTCGGGAAATGCAATTTTGTGAAATTGATTTCGGGAGTGTCACATATGTCATCACATGTAATTGGCCATTTGGCACCAGATTTTTTTTTCTGGTTAAATTGCCCACTCTCTAGGATGTAAATGACCAAAGCTCCGTGGCTTATTTGACGGTTAAAAGCATTAGAGGGGTCTCGAGCCTGGTTCACCTTCCTGGACTCAGTGGCCTACTGTGGACAGCTCACCCATTACTCTTTTTTTCATACTCCACAATCATGCTTGTGATTCTCAGCTAATTCTATGCAAGCAAACTCATGAATTCGGAATTGTGGGGTTTTTTTTTGTTTGTTTGTTTGTTTTATTAGATTTTGTTGCTTTTATGTAATGTTTATTACAGACCACGTTCTTTACAGACCTTGACAAATATACAATTGTACGTAATGTATATAGTTTGCTTGTTTCATTAGCCATGCATGCATGTTGCACTCTATTACTTTTATTAAACATTTTATGATGTGTCCAATATTTACATACAGATATTTCATCATCTGTTTCCATACCTGATGATAAATGGCTCTCCACACTTGAAAGCACACGTTGGCTTGACTTTACGAGGTATGTCCTGCATGAATAAAAATCATTGTAGATTTCTGTATACATTTTAGATTTTAAATGCTAAATTGTTTTTCGGCTAAAAATGAACATCTATGCACCATTATATCAAATTGAAACATGCACATGTCAAAAATGTTTATGGTTTAACATGTGTATGTTTTAACGCTCTGTATTGCTCTCTTTCAGGACCCTAATTTGAGAACTCAAAATCAACTTTCATATTTTTTAATGACAAGAACCTGTCAATCACTTTTTGAAGACGTATTATTGGCCTTCATGGCTTATTATCCTGCCCTCTGAGCTGGTATGCTATTGAAAAGAGCAGTTGAAAAACTGCTTGAGTGGTTGAGATCATTTTGTCAATTGAGGAAAGAAAAACTGATTGGCTAAAAAAAATCCCTGTGCCTGTGTGAATATGGCCTGAAACTACTATATCCAGCTGTGTTTGGTTGGTCTCTTTTTTCCGTTTGTCTCATGCTGTTTGTGTTTTTATTTGGTTTGATTTTGTCCCTGCAGGTGCTGTTTGAGGAAGGCAGCAGAGGTGGCGTGTTTGCTCAGAGCTGGTCACATGACCGTTGTTCTGCAAGGTTAGCCACTCTGATCATTACCAGCCATCTGACCTGAGGCTGAACTTTGCACCTTATAGACGAATGATGTCACACTCACAGTTTACAAAGTACACTCTGTGAGAAAATCAGAAACTACAAAACTTCTTTTATACAAATATTTTATAAATCATTGAAATTAGATGAATAGTGTTTATTTATGGAAATAAATGGTTTTAAGAGCATGAATAGAATAATAAAAATAACATAAAATATAGTCTTACATATTCTTGCAACTCTTCAGGCTGAGTGTTGAGGTGTTCCAAGGCCGAGTTAAAGACATTCTTTCTTTATTATGTCTGCTTCAAGCACTGCTTCTAGATGCCTGGAACACCTGCATAATATAATCTAAAGTTTTGGGGTATATAGAATATAATACTATTATCTAAACAAATAGTAACAATATTTAATCACATCATTATTTAATGTGATAATATTATAATGTTTGAGCATCTTTGAGACTTTTGTCAAGCATTAATTTATTTATAAATGTATTTAAAAACGCATTTATATACACTTTAAAAAATGTATACATCATTTTGTAATTTTCTTTCCATAGAGTAGTTAACACAATGCACTTTGATCTCTTTAAAGGAAACTTAATGTTAGTTAAAACATACCACAGCATTTTAATCTGTTTGATCGGATCTTTCACATAAACCAACAGGCCGACATCTGGTGATTCTCTTCAATACTTTAAATTCTTATTTCTTTTTACAGTCCAATGAATTGTTTGCTTTGTTCCACATGAAGTGTATCGCACTCCAATAAATATCAATATTCTGTCTGTCTTGACAAGCAGAGAATAACATCAGGAATGAGTTTCTCAGATGGGATTTGTGCTCCATCACTCACAGAGAAGCCTGTTCACCACATGTGATCTACTCAGAGATCTCACAGGTTACCACAAGAGGGCCAGGACACCCTCCTTTTAGCCCAAAATTAAAATAACTGGTAGAAGTCGTGATTTGTTTCTGGGCAAATAAGGCACAAAATGTTTGTTTTACTCTCACCATGAGTTTATTGTTCTTAAATCAACAGGACTTCAGTGTTACATTCCATTCTATAAATAATTTATAAATAAATTAGTTTTTTTTTTTTTAAACCTTCTCTTTATTGCGTTTTTCTACATTAGCAGTTTAAAATACAATTCTTTTTTGCATGTATACACATTTTTTTTTGGTAGCAGATAACATTTTTTTTCTTATTTAAAATAACAAAAATAAAATAAAAAATAAATAACATTTTTAAAAAGGGAAAGAGGTTAATTAAAGTTCAATTCTCTTTAAAATATTTTAAAAGTTTAATAAAAACATTTTTAATTTCGTTTTTTAAGACAAATCTAATTTGTTTTAGTTGTAAATAAAACATCACATTCTTAATCAATGCTGACCAATGGGGTGTCTTTTTCTGCTTCCTGTTGAGTAATTTCTATGTGCTAAAAGTGTAACAAAAGCATGATCTTCTCATTCTTGAATAATCTCATTCAGTCCAAAGCATTCAGTTTTTAACGTTATTTTTTTCCTCACAATTGAAGGAATGGTGATGATGCTGCTTGTTCTGTTCTTTGTTTTTGCTCAGAACCGGAGGACCGAGACATGAACTGTGTGGTTTGCAGTCTGGTTCAAGTCATGTGTGATCCTCACTGCAGAACTGTAGCTGGATTCCAGGGTCTCGTTCAGAAAGAGTGGATAACGGCCGGACACAAATTCCTCAGCCGGATCAACTACCACCGAGACAGCGATAAAGAGGAGGCAAGAGCTCATATCGTTTATTAATGTTTGTTTGTTTGTTTATTTATGAACTTCTCCACTACCTTCCAAGATTATCGGTAATTTTCCTGGAGCCCTCATTTCATTCAACATCACTTACAAAAAACACACAATAAATGCAGCATACAAAGATATTCAATTTACAGCTGGTAAAGAACGTAGTGTTCACATGAAAAAAAATATTTACATAATTGTGTCAAACAGTTTGTTTATTTATTTATGAACTTCTCCACTAGCTTCCAAGATTATCGGTAATTTTCCCAGAGCCCTCATTTCATTCAACATCATTACAAAAAACACACACAATAAATCCAGCATACAAAGATATTAAATTTACAGCTTGTAAAGAATGTAGTGTCCACATAAAAAAAAATATTTACACAAATGTGTCAAACAGTCTTTTTATAATTTTCAAGTGAAATGTAAATATATCTTAGATTACTGATTGTAAAATTGTGAGATTCTCTATTGAACGATTGTAGGTTTTCCATCATTTTACTTTTAAACGTTTCTTTTTTTAAATTTACGCAATGGACCTGAAAACCAAGAAAAATTTGTATTCACCCTGCTTAATTTATGAAAAAGATAATGTCCTCTCCAGTTTTAGTTTGCATACACTGTCTGTAACTATAATTTTTTTTATGTTTTTCATGTTGTGCCCGGCTCTCCATTAGGCCCCTGTGTTCCTGCTCTTCTTGGACTGCTTGTGGCAGTTGTGGACACAGTATCCTGCTCGCTTCCAGCTGACGGAGGACTTTCTACTGGCTCTGCATGACAGCCTACAGCTTCCTCTGTTCAGCAGCTTTCTAGCCAACAGTCAGAGGGAGAGATGTCGGCGCACACAGGTGAAGAGCTTATGCCTCCTTAATTAAAAAAAATTATATGAAGCTGTCAAATAGCATAGAACAAATTAATTTTGTTAAATTGTTATATGTTAACTTTAGCAAATGTCATCCTTCTCATCATGTGACATTGATTTCTTAGCATCTGTATGTCATTTCTTAAAGTCACTTGTGACATGAGTCATGTACTGCAAGCATTTTTCTTTTCTATGTTGGAAAAACGACCTCTAGTGGCAATGTTTCTTTCACCCACTCACGTTGAACACACAATGTTGCCTTTGCTTTGTCTTCAAGTCAACAGTTAAAAGATATTGTGTAGGATTTTTAAGAGTCAGTGTTGACATATGTGGAAAAAATGCCCCAAGCCCACTATCACCTTTTCCCAATTTTAGTAGCTCCTGCTGGTTTTTGGGGGCTGACATTGACAGTTTTTAATTTTGTTATTAGAATTATTGTACTTTACTGTAAAGTCTGGCAAGTTAGTGTCTCATGTGAATATCTATATTTTGTAGGATTAAAAAAAAACCTAATTTATCCAGTTCAACCAAAGCCCAAAATGAAGGGTTTCCCCCATCAATTGGGCTCTCGATCATTCAGGTACAATCGCATGATTTGATGTAACACTGATTTTAGAAGTCTTTTAAAATAGTTTTATTTGAAAACATATTTATAAGCTTACTGTATCTTAGGAACAGCCCTTTTTTCCCTCAGATACAGTTTTGTGAATTTTACAGGTTATAAATACCCTTTTGTAACAGTTTATCTGAATCTGTCTCCAAATATTTATATTGTAATATATTTATATTGTAATAGTTTAAATATACAATAACATTAAATACAAATAGAAATTTGACAGCAACATGGTGATTATCAATTTTGGTGTAAGAACAAAATATATAAATCGCTCAACCCTACTGAGGACTTGGTTTTTATTTTATTAACAGTACAGTCAGTTTTGTTTGTTCATGACAGTGACCTAGAAATTTGCTGTTTGACAAAGGCTGAAAGTGTACTATTCACAAAATTGGTTTCGGTAAAAAAAATTATATATTCCGATGTGCACCAGTGCTGATAAGTTTTGTTTTGATTAAATTATGCAGTAAAAAATAGAAAGATGTTTATCCATGCCCATGAATTGATGATGGAAAAAGAAACCTGGGACAACGTGACTGAATTCACCATTCTGTATCTTATCAGGATAAATTATCAGAATTTATCGAGAACAAAAAACTCGATTGGGACAACCCTATCTAAAATAATGGTATAGTTGTTGATTTGTTTATTACATTTGGGCTGTATTTATCTCATTCCTAGCAGCATCTTCCTCAAAGCTACACACCAGTAAACGGCCTGCGAGAGCTCCCGATGGGTGGCCCAGAGGAGCCTCTGGACCCTCCGTTCCCTCCAGTTTGGGACTGGGCCCTTCAGTATAGCAGCCAGAGACGAAGCCGCTTCACACAGCCTGTGCCACAGCCAGTCAGCTCTCCACCGGTGCTCAACGGAAACCTCAACACCAGCATGCACCATGCCTGGGTAGGGTTCAATATTAGTACATGATTTATGGCAATTTGTCCCATGTGGTGTTCGGGTCACAGGGCTCACCTGTATTTTAGTGAACGTTTAAGATAATCATTGGGCAGATCACCAGTCAACTGTGGTCAGGGCATATGCTCATCAAAGTTTGCAGTGAATCTGTTAATGTAGCTTCAGGGACCCTCTTCAAAATACTTTTCAAAAGACTATTCAGAAAATGTACATTTAAGCAGGTTTAGGATCTGGAACCATTACTTCATATTTTCCAGCATACAGAAATATTCTGCAGTGTGCTTCATTTTGTACCTGATGATTTGTACTAAGAAGATGTCAGAAAATGCACTGTAGTGCTCCTGGCAAATAACTACAAAAACATGGAACATGCTTTCAAATTTGAGAAATTATTCTCCAATATTTTTTTAATTCAGGGTCCTGTTATTTTTCTCCAACCTTTTAGACATTTATGTGGAATTTCACTATTAAATTTAGTGATACATTAAACATATTGCAATTGGTGCCATCTGTAGCTGGTAACGGCCATCTTACCAGTATATAAACAACCTAAGCAAATTTCCCATTTGACAGTTAAATCAAAAACCAACCATTACGTCTTTCCCTAATTTTTCTCAAGCTTGGGTCGCTTCCTTCCCTGGACAACTCACCCAGCATGCTTCTTTTTGAGGGGTATCCTGGGCAATTGAATAACCCAACATTATATTTATTTCTATTTAAATATGCATTAATTATGTTGAAATATTAAGAGCATTGCTATCTCAAAAGGTTTTTGAAATTTGTACACATCAGCATGACAAAATGTGGCGTGTTTGAACATTCGTGGCATAAAAGCTAAATATGTGGGCATACGATGTTGAATTTACGCTCATCACATGTTGTTTAACATTGATAACAGCAGTATATGTACCGCCATCTCTTTCATTTCTAGAGTGTTTAGGGTTTTTGGTCTGATGCTGCATAATGCCTGTTTCTCTTCTATGCTCATCAAAAATAAACCTGAAATTATTTTAAAGTCTACTTGTCAAAAGATGATAAGTATGTCTAAAGTTAGAATTTATTTCTTGGTTCCACCCACATTTTAATGGCGTCACGTACAGGATCAAGAGCTGTCAAAGTCCAACTAGGCCCTGCTCTACTGAAAGCTGAAAAATGCATGCGACTGGGATATTTTATGTCAGCTCAAGCACAAAGTTATCATCTTATTTTCATGCCTTTATTTTTCCCTATTATTGAAAACAGTCAACATATAAAAACATTCTCACATCTTATAAGAAATAGTTTTGTCACAATGCGGACATTATTATTGTGGCCAGCTAATTGAGATGCAGGAGACAGAGACACGAAATCATAGCGGAACCCAATTTAGTTAACAAAAGAAGAGCTCAATATTCAAAACGAGGTCACTAGGAAAGACACCAGAGGGCTCACATATAACACTAAGGACAAGATCATTGAGATGAGATGAACGTGTAGTTCAAGCTATTGAATTACAAATTCATTGCTCATCTTAAGAACATGGGTAAACAACAGGTTTAAAAAAAAAAAAACAGAAAGAGATAATTTCAGCAATGAGGAAATACATAGGAAGTGACCGGTGAGGAATTATGCAAATTAAGCAAGATGTGAAGGAGTTTAAATGAAAAGACATTTTCATCAAAGTAATGTTATTCTAAGACGTTTTGTCTAATTATGCTACTTCTTCTATTTATAATTATTCAAATTATTAATTCTAATTATCTAATTAAAGGGTCACCTAATTATTAGCACTATTTAAAAAAAAAAACTTGGATTTTTTTTCTCTTCTATCCAATCATAAATAAATGCTCAAAATCAGTTGCATCTCACAATAAGTTTGTTTTAGTTAAGTGTTTAAATAATCTTTGAGTGAAATAAGCCCAAACAGGATGAAGTATTTTTAACTGCAATACTTTTCTCTTTGTTTCTTGTTCAGCACAATGATGGGTTACCAGGTTCTGTGTTCCTTTTGTCCCGAAGCACATTTTCACATCCCTCCAGCCTCTTGCCTTGGCGCAGCAGCACCTCTGGCTCATACTGGAAGAGTCACCGCAGGGCTCCGTCCTCTGAGAGTGTTTTAGGCCTTGAGCGTCTCATAAGAGCTTGTTCTCTCACCGAACCCTCAGAGAACAACACAAGTCTTCACAACCCATACGAGCCCCTGCTGCCTCTGCTCCTCGGCCCCTACGTCAGGGTCTGGAGGGGCTGCTATTTAAGAGGTGCCCTACATGCTCAGGTGAACTCTTCCTTTGTCAGTTTTTTTTATAATATGAAGCTTATTCTTCATAGCTGTAAACATGTGTGTAAACGTGTGTGTACAGTAGTTGTAGAGTTTTTCATCTCTTCGCGTCTTTTCACTGCTTTTGTCTTCTGTTGACTTCACTTCTCTCCTTTTGTCTTGTCCTCACTTCACTTTTCTCCTCTTGTCTTATTCTCTGTTCTCTTCCCCTTGTGTTGTATTCACTTTTCTTGTCTTCTCTTGTCTTGCCTTATGTTGTCTTAACTTCGTTCTCTCATCTTGTCTTGACTTGTCTTTTCTTCACTTCTCTTTTCTCCTCTTGTCTTGTCTTATTTTCTCTTCTTGTCTTATGTTATTTTCACTTATCTCATCTTGTCATCTTTTCTTTCCTCTTGCTTTGTCTTTTCTTCCCTTCTCTTCTCCTCTTATCTTGTCTTATTTCTCTTCTTTTGTCCTGTGTTGCCTTCACTTCTCTCATTTTGTCTCATATTTTCGTCTCTTATTTTGTCTTGTGTTGTCTTCACTTCTGTTGTCTTGGGTTGTCTTCACTTCTGTCATCTCCTCTTAACTTGTCTTTTTTTCTCTTCTATTGTGTTGTCTTCACTACATCACTCTTCTTTTCTCCTCCAGTCTCCTATTGTCTTCTGTTGTCTTGTCTTGTCTTCTTTTGTCTTTTGTTTTCTCCGCTTCTGTCTTGTTTTTGCTTCTCTTGTTTCGCCTTGTCATCTCTTCTCTCTTGTTTCTTTTTCTCTTAACTCTCTGCTTTCTCTCTCTCTCTTTATTTGGCAGGCATTCTCTCATCCCGTGTCCTCCTGCACTCAGCATCCCGTTGATCGTCTAGCCTGTGAGGTTCAACAGCTCAGAGACAAACTGACTCAAGCTTCTGGAGGGCTCTCGGAAAGAAACCAAACCAAATACAGAGAGCCTAACCTGAACCAGAATGCCAACAACGCTACGTTCCTCTTCTCCTCTTCTTCCAGATCACCTGTGGCAATGCCCTCCAGAGGCTACTTCCAAACCTCTGCACTGCCCAAGCCTCAGCGCACAGCTTCAGATCCGCCCCGCCCGGCCCAGAGGAACAACGGGAAACACACCTTTCTGTTCGGCCATCAACAGGAGCCACAAACAGGACAGAGGTACAACCCTTCACCCAATGCCAAAGTTCATAAGAGGACAGGACACTCGCACTGAGCTCTAAGGAGTAACGAGGTAAGAAACAGCGAAGGAAAGAGTTCACTCTGCTGGTGCTGATAAAGGAATAAATGGTACCAATGAAAATAACACTACAACACTTAAATGTGATGCTATTCCAGTAGTTTAATCTGAAATTTCTGAAGCAACTGAGATTCTTTTGTGTGTGCCATTCAAACAGGAGAATCTAGTCTTCTTCTTCTTGAATATGTGTTAAGGTTTGAAATAGATTTTTGCACACACACACACACACACACACGCACACACGCATATATGTATGTATGTATGTATGTATGTGTATATATGTATATATATATATATATATATATATATATATATATATATATAAATCCTGTTTCAAGCCATCATACATCATCTGATCTGTTTTAATACACATCATAGCTGCATAAATGACATCTAGAAGTGGAAATGAGGATGAAGATGACTGGAAAATGAGATGGAAAAAGTGATTTTGAAAAAGTGATATATTATTTTAAGTAAAGCAAGACCTGAAATATTTTCTGCTGATAATGTTTCTATGCTAAAGAAATCCTTCTGAAGGGTGTGAAAAACACTTGTAGGTCATATCAAGGTATCAGTTCCAGAATGACTGGTTTTTTATTTTTATTTTTTTTATTAAGTATTTTTTATTATTTTTAAATCCTGTTTTTAAATGAGAGTCTTTTTTTTAAGTTCCATCTATATTTCATGAATCTGGATTTTCAAAACGTAGTGTTTCACAATCTGTTTTGGCACACAAAAGTATACAATGTTGCTTCATAAAAACACTTTAATTTAACCTCTTTCGTTCTGGTGAGTCAGCTGAGGTGGCTTGGGCATCTGTTCCGGATGCCTCCTGGACGCCTCCCAGGGGAGGTGTTCCGGGCATGTCCCACTGGGAGGAGGCCCCGGGGAAGACCCAGGACGCGCTGGAGGGACTATGTCTCCCAGCTGGCCTGGGAACGCCTCGGGATCCCTCCCGGGGAGTTGGAAGAAGTGTCTGTGGAGAGGGAAGTCTGGGCATCCCTGCTTAGACTGCTGCCCCCGCGACCCGGCCCCGGATAAGCGGGAGAAGATGGATGGATGGGTTCTGGTTTGGGGTCAGGATGAAAGTTGTTAATAAATACATTTTTGAAAAGGGAATTTATTCCTGTGGTGTAAAGCGAAGTTTTGAATTCACTGCATCACATGATCTTTTGCAAATTTGACATGATGCTGAATATACAGTTATTATTGTAATGCATGTAAAAACAACAGTGTTACTTCAGGGTTTCATTGAATGTTTTAAGAGTAGAAAGCATACAAACTTGGCTTTTAGCTGAAATCTAATGAACGGTTGAAAGTAATGAAAAAGAAAGTTTGAATGCTAGTAAATGTGTTTTTGAAGTCTTTGCATGAACAGCAAAAAGCTCAGTACTTTTCTTAATATGTTTTGATGTTTTGTATGTTTGTTGTTGATTATGTAATTTTTTCATCTTGATGTTGTTTCAAATGTATTTGACCTTAGTCTAGAAAAAAACTTCCTAATTTCAAAGGTACATAATGTAAACGGAAAAGAATAGATCAGTTAATGCTGCATTTGAAATCCCTTGTACACAATGTTGTCGTCACTAGTCAGGGAGTTTTCATGCTGGATATCTGTTCCTTAGATTGCCCTTAGACAATAAATTTAACTTTGAGCTTAAAGAATGGGGAAAACAAGAAAGAGACGAGGTGATTATATATTACTTATCTCAGCCAGAATTAAGATGCAACACATCTGAATTTGTTCAGCTCATTATATAATGATAAGTTTAACTAAATTACATGTAAAATAATTTTTTTACACCCATCTCATCTGTCAACAGCTTTGAAAAAAGTTATGGGCAGTGTATAGCTTCACTACTCTGAAGCTACTACCCTGAGAAATATAGTGAGCCAAGCTACAGAAACATGGTAAAAGTAGTTCTCTACATCTAAGCTTTTGTTTTGAAAAAAAAATTCAGATTAAGGCTTTCTCAGTAATAAAAACATCAGATAGGCAGACCTGTGCTATCGACTTCTTTAGATTACAGTTATTTTATTACATAGTTTTTTTTTGGGCAAGCTTGGGGTGTTATTCAAATAATGATAAAAACAACTCCAAATCACAGAACTTCGTTTAGTTAATCTAACAAAAAATTCACTGCCTATATAAATTAAACATCATTTTTCAGCATGACGTGGAATTAACGTTAGCGATTGTGTTGGGATTCACCTGAACATCTTCTCAAATTCGTGTTCGATGACTTTGAAGCAAGGGGAACCTCCTGCTTTCCCTCTTGAAGCATGACAGGACTGAACTGCAGACCCTTTTGAGGCTGCCTCCAAAAGTGAGCAGGTTTTCATTCACTCCGATGATAAAACTGGCCAACTTTAGAGCTAAAAAAAAAAAAACATGTTTCCACCTGGCTCCATTAGGTTTGTTGATTCAGATCACTAGTTTTGATCTTCATGAACACTCTTGAGTGTTATAACTTATAGAAGAACTATAAGTTCTTCAGTGAGTATAAATGCACTATTGTAGTTAGTTTAACCAATTTAACGTTTTCATTTTGACCCCGGATTGTATACGGAATTGTTTTGCCATAGATCAGTTGCCTTGTATCTTACAGTAAATTATTATTTAGCAGTTATGATTTATGTCTGAAGTATGAGGTGGGAAATAAAAAAACAATTGCCTTTTAGGTAACAAACATCTACAAGTTGTGTGAAAAACA
This sequence comes from Danionella dracula, assembly GCA_900490495.1. Classification (NCBI taxonomy): domain Eukaryota; kingdom Metazoa; phylum Chordata; class Actinopteri; order Cypriniformes; family Danionidae; genus Danionella; species Danionella dracula. The sequence continues at coordinate 3,103,003 of UELW01000039.1, read as the reverse complement.
TGTTCCAGCCATGAAAACAGTGTATGAGGAGATATCAAACATGGCATTAATAGCTGACTAAAAACTGGTACTAGTGTCTTCCTCGAAGGAACAGCAAAATGCACTGAATAAGTATTAGTAGATAATATTATAGTTTAAATCTGCAGAGAATAAATAGATTAATTCTTCCTGAACTAAGGTCAGTCTGAGGTCATGCAGATGCAGACAACATGATGAGCTTATGTATGTACATTTTCTGCATGTAAAATGTTTTATGTGTGAGTTTAATGCCAAAATATTGACAGAATATATTGTTTTCTGTAATAACGTAAAATAGTTTGGATGCTTCAGGTTCAGTAGCAGTTTTTATGGTACAGTTAGATTAGTTATATTCAGATTTTGGTGGAAAGGTGGAAAATGGCTGCGATGATGCTAATAATAATAGAGATGGCTTAGCAGTACTCCACGTGGCCACAAGAGGGACTTGTTTTGAGCTTTTGCTTTAATGCTGAATGCTAATGAAGTGGGCTTTCCTCTCAACATTCAAAACAACAGCACAATTCTGTGAACTCACAGTTTATGTTATGAAGTATTTCTTCAAAAAAAAAAAAGAATCCATTCCAAACGCTGGTTTCTTTGGCATTCTATGCTCCCTTTAAGAGGAGTTTTCAGTGTTAATTGATTTATATCAGTATACAGATGTATTTGTGATGAAAATATACATGACATCACGTTTTATGTGTAAGGACAAAATGGACTTGGAAACTTATCTTGAAGAACATTGTATTTCCTCTTTTTTATAATCACATACTTAAAGCTTCAATGATGCCATTTCCAAGTTTGATTTTATAAGACTGATGAATATTCTGTGAGCTCAAACTAAAATGACGTTTTCTCCTCATTCTGATGATGACAGCATGTAGGGGTGAGGCAGGAATGTAACCACATTTATCTTGAGGTAAACTGTTGATGTTTTATGATGAGAACTCGGTTGGTTGTGATGTGGGTCATTAGACAGACGACTTGAGATCAGAGAAAGTGTTACACCACAGTCAACCGTTAATAGTGATGTTCCAGATTTGATAGAGGAGCTCCAGAGGGTTGTGTCCTATTTTTGTTTCCCCTGCAGGGAAGAGGTGCTGGAAATATTGACATGCTGAAAGTTATTATTTTACCTTATTTTACCAAATGTGTCTCGAGTCAGAAGTTGGATTAAAGTACAAATCCAATCAAATATGGTCTAATTGATGTATATTAAGAACATTGATTTTGTGGAATTTTTTTACTTCACATGTTCCCCTTCAAGCTACTAATTTCTGCTTTTTCTTAACACCCACAATGCATTTCAGTGTTGAAGGCTGTAATGGCTATGTAAAATTGTGATATCTGATTTATTGTATTTTTTCTGACACTATATTTATACTCAAAACAGTATTTTTTTTAAACTGCTAATTTTTGCTATTTAATTTTGCATGTCTTGCTTGAAATGGTTGGAAAGAAATATTATTAGAACAAAAAACAACTAGGTACATGTTTAAGTAAGAAAAGAGTTGGGCAGTATCAATAGGAGTGCTGTACTGTGTTGTCAAAATTAGTTTTTTTCTGGATTACAGAAAACCTTAAAGCTTTAAGGTACCATTCTTAAATTCATTCACATCCTTAAATGTACAATTTTTAATAGAAACTTTACTTGCTAAATTCAGGAGAGTCATGAGACTAAAATCAAATCATGTTAAAACAGAATAATAGGTGCCCTTTAACATTTTTTGTTCTCACAAGACTGAATTAAACATAAAAGAAATCTGCCAAAGCGTCTGTTTAAAAAGTTCTGTGTCATTTTTTGGAGCCAATGTTGATGTTTGAAACCTCCCAAACATACACACCCCTACCACAATAACATCTCATTATATATTCACCAGCTCTCCATAAGCGTACCACACTTTAAATCTCAGTTCTGTATTGTCATGTATCTAAAAGAATTTGGTTTCTTTTATTTTTATTTGCTATACTTGTATATCAAACGTTAATGGCACATAAACAAATAAAACACTTAAAATTCTTAAATAGAAATGTGGTGTGAGTTTCTTATTTATGGTTATTCAAATATATATCACATTTGGAACTTACCAAAAGAATACAGTTACAAGCATGACCGCCAAACAAGAACCAAGACAACATCTACAAAGATAGATTACTCAATAAATAGTTATGTGCTTCGGTACAAAAGTTTGATATAAAAATGAACAAACTCTTCCTCTTACTCAACATTGAAGGACACACAAAGCTTAGTCAGTGTTTTCCTTACAGTGCAGAGCTCTCATCGTGTAAAATAATCTCATTTCACTGATTCAGTAGAATCTGAATCAACTTTAGGAAGCTAAGTGAGTGTAGAGGATCACAATCACAAGTGTTTTAATCTTGTCTATACAGAAATATACAGTGCACCTGTTTTGGCTTTTTAATAAACAATTATACACACATTGTGCAAACTAGAGTTCATGAGTGAAAGTTCAAAGGATTATTTTCCTTTTTTCAGTGCATTGAAACAAATGGATGAGCACCGAAGGGCCCTTCAAACTATCACCACACCAGTCTCACACTGAACATAGAAAACTCTGCTTCAGTCCACATTCGTTTTAATCCAGACCAAGGTTCTTACCACGTTTTACAGAGACCAAATCAGAGTCTTTGTTTATCAAGCTCAAATTGAGTCTGTAAGAGACAAGCTATATAAATAACTATATCTATAGCTTATAGATATATATTATTGTAGATATATAATATTAATAATTTTCTCCATTACAAATGTATCTGAATCTCCCTGGTCCACTTCCTCATGTGTCAGGAAACTCTGATTCATGGTTATATTAGTTCTTTTTAATTTATAATTTGGTATTATGTTGAGCTAATGACTCAAGTTCAACTCTCTTCCTCTTGAATTAACTCCTTTAAGAGGCTGTATATTTTTCTTTAACTTACACTTCTTAAATACAGTTTTGCTGAATATTTAAGTATTTTTGTGAATGTGGTGATCCATTATGAATATAATTTTTATGTTAGTTTTTTTAATGGAAAAATCTTTAAACGAATCCAATATTTTAACTTATTCCTTTAGCAGACCTTTTCTGTGGAAAAGAAGCTGCTAGTACATGCTTAAGTTCATGTTTGGCAGTAAATATTTTGCCCTGAAGTGCACTACATGTGGTCAAAAATCTGACCAATCATTGGATTAAAATAAATAAAACTTAAAATCAAATAATACTTAATCTCACAATTGTCTTAAGTGTCCAAAAACAGATAATAATAAAAATATGGTTTAACCATAAGTAATACTCTTGTAAACGTTTACTCTCTTTACTGTATGAAACAAATGTTCATAAGTTATGATCTTCTTAGCTCCTCTGTTTCTAACAAAAATATGTTTCCACTGATATGTTCAAATACTCTCCTCTTGTAATTGAATGATAGTAAATAGGTAATGAACACTGTCAAAATGTTATTTTCTTTTTCTTAAGATTGAAACAAGTTTTGTGATTGCTAAACCTTACTCTTAATTCAAGCATTTTAGTAATTTGTACAGTAGTTCCGATCAAAAGCCATCGGCTCGGCACATGAGTGTGCTCTGATCTTCACTTTAAATCTGACATGAAAAAATTACCGTCTATAGACTGCGTATAGACTATTTTTAAATAGTGGATACTCTGCTTCCCAATCAGCACACTCTCCATACTTATAAGGGTGCGACTTGAGATTTAGAGCATCCCAAGTTTTAGTATAAAAAAGCAAAAAATACCCGAACAGGGCCTGGATGTGTACTTTTTCCTGTTAGAATCTGAAGTACAAATTGCCTGATATTACCCACAATCCTCTGTGCATGGCGGGAGGAGTTTTCTCTTGGACCCAAACAAGTGAACCCTCCCTTTAATTTGACTCGTTTTTTTTTTTAAATAAGCACAGAAATGCATGAGTAAGGATGTAGACAGATCATTTGATCATGATGACTACTTCCGTCATGTGACGTTTTAGTGCATCCCAGATCGTGCACACTCGTCTTACACACTAAAAAGTATAAACATTATACTCTGAAAATCTACTTTAAGGATGCAGTATAAGTATTCAGACTGGGATGCAAGAGTCAGTTTGATACATATTTGGTTAGAATGTATGTGGGGATTGGGATGGTGATATATTTAAGACTGTATGTCTAGCTCAAGTAGTTTTGCTTGATCTTCTCTTAAATCCAGATTGGATCAAAATGGGTCTATGCTAAATTGGCATTGAAATGAATGTCTAACCTACATCTACTGTGGCACAAAAAATATGATATCTGCCAGACCCTGACCCTGTTTGGCCAAATACAGTGCAATATCAAAATTGGCTTGATTGTTTTTTTTTCTTTTTTTTTTTTCGATTTTCTCATTTTGAAAAAAGTGGTCTTGTTTGCCAGCGTACATTTTAAGAGGACAAAATAATCTGTCGCTGTCTGGATATATTTACAAAGTGTTTATCTATGTTGAATCCTGAGACTAACCCAGTCATTCCCACAGAGTTCCCTTCTCCTCTACCAGCTGCTCCTTTTGACTTCCGAAGGGTGACCCGTGGCTCAAGCCCTGGTAGCCATGCGCAGGAACGAAGCCTCCTAAGTGCCGCAGAGTTTTGCACATTGGGCAGGGGTATTCCGCCAGCCCCTCTATGTCCTCAAAGGCCAGGTTGACGATGTGGTCGGAGCAGGGGTCGCAGTAGAGATGGCCACAGGACAGGCGTTTCAGCCGAGCCTCTTGGGAGATGCAGCACTGGCAGTGAGGGATGTCCGATGCCAAGGAAAAGCTGCCACTCAGGGAACTGCTCTCCATGCTGCCTGTATGACTCGAACCCAGTTTCCTGGATGACCTGATGATCCAGGATCAAAAAGAAAAGTTGAGAACTTTTGATACTGTATTGCTAAATATAATCTTTAAGCGAAAATCTCACTACTCAATGTTTACTCTTCTAATTTTCTTCAAGTCTTACAGATTTTGTGTTCTGTTGAATAATACGAAAAATGTAGAATACAGTTATCGCTATAATTCCTTCATGAGTATGTAGCATTTTAGTACCTGGTTGTTACCATTGACTGGATTTAACATGTACGTAGAGAACATGACTAAACTACAATGTGCATGTTTTGGATGTAAACATAAAAATTATAAAATTTTTGTCAATAGGATTTTGCTCACTTCTGGAGCATGCAGAGGGAAAGTGGGGGATTGTCGCTTGGGTGTTACAGGGTTTTAAGTAGTTATAGGTGATGTGAAGGTTAAGCCATTTTTCAGTTCAGTTCTGCTGGTGTAAAAGCATCTGTGCCTTCACCTATGAAATTGCAGAAACCTTAGAGTACTACCAGATGTCCACTCATACAAAACTCAAATAATGAACTGTTGACTGATTGGTAAAATTTGAGCAAATTATTTTTTTTTACAAAGGCATCAATCAGTTGACTTGATTCATATTTCCTGATTGAGTTCCCATTCTCCATAGATGTTATTGGCTGGATTTTTTTAATAGCTCAGTCAACAATTCAGTGTTTGTGGTATGAAACAAGAACACATCAAATCATTTATTCTGAATTTTGTAGCTTTAATCAGCTATTGAGATTTAACAAACAAAAATAAAAAAGCATAAATAATAAAAAAGCATTGACACATATGTCCTCAGGACATGTGTGCAATATTAATATTACAATGTCTAAAAAATATGTATCCATGAGAAAAAGACAAACTAAAACTTCTTGTTTTCCAATGAAAGATTAAAAAAAATTTTGTTAATGTTTTTTTAGCCACATAAAGTAATGTTTTATGATTAAAAAGGTTATTAAACTGTTGACACGAGGAACAAACATTCTTTGAGCAATTCAATTTGCAAAATTAGCTCATGGTATAGCGGGTGATGAACAGGACTTGAACGCAAAGGAGTTTTTTGTTCCGAGTTGAAATCTCGATCATGACGATGCTTACTTTTGCAGAAGAATTTAATGTATTTAAAAACTGTACTTTAACTTTAAGGCAACTAAAACTATTAATTGAGCCCATTTTGAGAGGACACATTTCTTTTTCATTTTAGATCGCTATGATTTAATTGTCAACTCGATCAGAATTTGTGCTTTTTTTTGTTTGAACAGTTGTGTTTAAAGCTGCTGTGATGTGATGAACTAAAAACATGCAGTTGGAAAGTACTGTAGAAGGGTGTAGAAATATTGAACTGAATTATATTTAGGAACACAGGACATAACCAATAATATAATTTAGCAATAATACTAGATAATATATATACTAAGCATTACTTCATCTTTAAAATGTCAAACCATAACAGGTGGGCTAGATGTAAGGTGAGATTACAGTTCACAGGTACTGATTTGGTTTGTTTAAAAGCAGCATTTAATCATCCTGAGAGCAATCGCTAACAAAACACATTAGGATTATTTTATTATTAAGCACGTTTATAAAACGGTTCAAACATTTGTAATAGTTATTTTTTTGCAAGACTATATCTAAAAGGTTGACCAAACTTGATAATCGTCTAAGCTCTTCAACACAATGATTATGTATGAATGAAGCTTGTAGTACTTTTATTTCCAGCCTTTGTTAAATCATGCGACAATCTCTGTAAAGACAGTGCAGTTGCAGGTATCGCCATAGCAACCAATTCAGTCAGCCATTGTTCAATCCGCATATTTGAAACCATTCAGTCCAGCTGAAAACACAACAACCATTACTCCGCTCAACCATGACGCACCTGTGAGAAGAGGACGGAGAGCCTTTAAAACAGTCCCAACTCAACGTCGCGAAGATCTTCCAGCACATGTTCGTTCCTCTCATTGTAAAACGCCGAGGTGTTGTAGCGAGTGAGTGAGGGACTCATAGTTTTTAAACATGTTTACCCGTTCCTTCAGACCCCCGGAGCTCCCCGCGCGCGCACCACAACAAAAATAGGTCATGAAAACCCCATCCGCGACGCGTTTGGTTGATTACGGTTCTTGAAGCGGGAACGGGTCGATAAACCAATGAAGGTCCTTGCCGTCCGCGAGCAGCTCGAATGAGACGCAGGCAGAGCTAGAGGACGAATCTGCGCCTCAGCACAGCGGTGCACGAGCGTCTCTACTGGAGCACTCTCAGAGAAAACGGGCAGCACGCTGGAGGCATGTCGACTACTAACTAGTCCATGATACTATTGACGTTCAGGGGGTTTATATCAGGAATTCTTGTTGGCGTCTTTGGAACGATTTATGCGATTGGTGTGAAGTGATTTTTTTGTAGCTTCACAAAGGCATTTGAACTAGTTTTGGACCATTTTTCATCATCAGATGGTGCGAAAAAAAAACTCACAAATATCACTAATACAGTGTTATCAACAACAAAATGAAGCTCTATATCATATAAAAGTCAGAACATATTAACTGGTATCCTTATATTTCTAACACTATTCAGTTTCGTTTCAATACAGAGTTTATAAAAGAATCATACTATTTTGTAATCAAATGATTGTCAGTATCACCTGTTTCCACTTTAAGTTAATTAATCAAACTCTAACCACCTGGCCCTTTCTTTCACCAATCACCTTTGCTTACTCTCTTTCATAAAAGCTTTGTGTTTCTCTTGTGTTTTATTCTATAGCCTATAGTATCTCCTTGTGAAAGATGTATCTGAATATAGACTCAACCAAAAATACACTTCTTTGTAATAAATGCATGGTGGATTTACCTGACTTAGTCTCGTGTAGCCAGGCCTTACAGGGAGTTTTAGCAGCTTTTTTTGCTCAAGACCCACCCATGAGGACGTTTGACTGATATGATAAATAAGTCGTTTTGCATAGTGTGCTTCAAAGCAAGTACTACTCAGTTTTATTCATTTACAAAGATTTTAAGAATAACTTGATTAGGTGGTTATCTAAGAAATTTGACTGTCTGGGGATTGATCACTAACATTTTCCTACTCGAAAAAATGGAATGAGTCTGTGTTTAGGAACATTTGGAGTTGAACAGCTGATGTGTTCATCGTTTTCCAGCTTTATTTTGATAGCAGGGCTGTCAACTTTCATATTTCTGGGCATGCTTTTAATTCGGTTAAAAAAAATTTGTGTCATTATTGTAGAAGGCAGATGTATGGAGTACCAAAAAAAACATACTTTTTTCTATTTAATGTTTTCAACAGGTTTTTATCTTAAGGGAGTTATTGCCGTATAAGTGATGTGTAAGTACTCACACGTTACATGTAAATATTGTCAAACAGATTAGAACAAGTTTTATTTTATTAAAAACCGTTTTAATCTCATTCATCTTCAATTTGTTCAGACCAAGAACAATAGATTTATGGTGAGAAATAAATAGATATTGTTTTTTTCTGTAAATAAATAGTCATGCCCATCTGAGGCCACTAGAGGGCAGTTGTTGGTGCTGTTGTCAGCAGGAAGATGGTGACTTGCTGCCTTGTTTGAAAACCAGTCACATCATCACCCCTCTGTTGCTAAGCACTGTGTTATCCCATTATATCTACCAACTATAGCACTTCTGCTATGTCTGATGGCCACAGGTTTTTTATTAGGTGCAATTAGGTGCTTCATCACAGTACCTGGTAGCTTCCCATAAGAGATGCACAGTTTTATTAATACAATTTTATTTGAAACCAGATTAATCCAGTTTTGAAAGGGCCATTCTATGTATTTGTTATCAGGTTATAGTCTGTATAGTGTGTTTTGCAAATATTCTCTTTCGATGTGTTAAATTTCTGCCTTTCAGAAACATGCACAGCCAAAACATCTGGCAATTATGGGCCAAAGCTCAGTCTTTCAGACAAAAGACAATCAATTATATTGCTTTTGTGAAAGTAATGTGTTATAATATGATGACAGATTTCCAAGATAAAGGCTGAACTGCAATAATTTACCCAGTCAAAATTGGCTACTGTAACTTGGTGAGTGTTTCAGCCCAACTGCTTCTTGGTAGATAGTGGGTTCACAGCAGCCAAGATCTAAGAAGGTTGTGAAGGATCATTCAAAAGAAGCAGATAAGAGAAGTTACTAGTTATGGCTACCCTACAATCCTGAGATGTTCTGGGCATGGTTAAGGGGGCAAAACATCAGTGGGGATTGCTTTCAGCTGACGAATTTTTTGCGCCGGTGAAGGTGTGACAAGCAAAATGGTTGGAAGGTATCTGCCTGTCAACAAACTCAAATGAGGAAACATTGGTGCCCTTGTAACAAGTCTCTGAAACTATATAAAAAATAAACAACAAAAACTTGGATCAGAGACGATTCCTTCCTAAACAGTTTGGTATATATCGGCAGAATTTGTACTTTTCATTTTTCTCTAAAGCTGTATTTTAGTTTTTTTGTAGTTTGTTTTTTGTTTATTTTGTTTTTGATGAAAATGGAGTATGGTTAATGCTACCTTCTCGCACAGAATCTCGTACTGTATTGTATTGCAATTAAATGGATTATTTTAAATTAACATGGATGTGATATTAGTCTGTGATGGCACAGAGAGGTTTTATCTGAAAGTAAATGAGGTGCATAGTTTTTTTGGTTGGTCGCTTCTTGGTTGAAAAAGTGTCACAAAAGAGTCAAAAATGTACTTATGTTACATTAAACTAATCAGATCTCGACTTAAGTGTTGCCATAAGATTACGCCGAAATCATCAGACATAAAGACAATCAAAGACAAGAAAGCAAAAATTCCGTTTGAAAAAAAACTTTGTTTTCGTTATGAAGAAAGATATTATTTAGTTGCATTTAAGTATATAGGAAGCTATGCTGACATGTGCCATATAATCCCTTGCTTAGCAATTGGAGAGAGAAAAAACCCCACACCTTTTCAGAAATTGAAAAACGGCATCATCTTCTTTTATATACATAGAAATATATTGTTGAATTAATTTAAAGAGTTGCACATGCACAGTAACACACTGTCCTGTGATTTTAGGCACTAATTGTGTTCTTAAAGTACCGGAAGACACATCCAGCTGTTATACCAGCCAAATACAAATAAATATGTAGTTACATCACTGCACTTTTAATTATTTACTCTAAGATTAATTGAAGATGCAGTAGCGGTTCTAAAACGATTCTACTACGATGAGGCTTATCTTGTTAATATTAACAGCCACGTGTTCTCAATTAATCTAAATGATTGGCTGAAAGAGAAAGATCGGCGGGAATTTTCTCATGAATATTAAAGACGTAAACAGCCCCCTCCCTGAATCATTGGTGAAAAGCTATCATTTGTTTGGCGTACGTTAGGCAAATGCTCATTGCGGGATTCTAGTACAGAAAAATTGAGAATACTAAGTAGATTACGTAATTGGACGCTCCGGGAAGGTTACCACGCGACGTCAGAGTGCTTGATTAATATTAATAAAGTAGTCCTTCGCCATAGTAAGTACCGAAACATATCTGTAGTAGGGTTGCACCCCGTTGCACGTCACACGCGCCTTCGCTACAGGGTGAAGAAGATACAGGCAATGTCACACAGCCCTCCTCATCATCACGACTGAAAATCATATTTTCGCTTCAATCTTTCCGTAAAGAGCTTTTGGGGAAATATTGACATAATTGCTCTGGTAAGTCGTGTTTCATGTTTATTAATTAGTGTGAGAGAGCTGATTTAAACTCATCGCTTGTAAAAGGACTTGAATCGTTTATTAATATGTGAAATATCTACATATTGCTTTATTTAGTGATGTTTTTTAATTTTAGAAGTTCATTTTAGAAGGCAATTAGTGCTAACGTGGCGGATGCTGAGGTGATGTTCACCAAAAGCGTCTTTATTGTACAGAACACAAACATAACGACGAAAATACCTTAAATACATCTATTTGATTGTATTGCTTTGTAAACTATCACTGCTTATTCCATACATAATTATGTTTTCCACACATGCTCCGGAAGACATTCGATTTAGAATTCAGGCGGTGCTGCGTTTTATTCCCATTTTTTTTAAGTTATATGTTCTCATCTGTTTAAAAATTGATACAAATTTTATTTAGAATTGCTTTAAAAGCCCATGGAGACACAGGCACCTTAAGCCTCGCCCCTTCACCCAGCATCTCCATCAGGAAAAAAAATGCATGATTGGGCTTTTCCTTTCTCTCACTGGCTGATTATTGTCATATATCAGCTTTCTCATACTGTGCTTTTGATCATCCAAGAAAAATATCGATTAAAAACGATTTGTTGCTCGTAATTTCGGGAAGCTTCAAAATGACCTTGCAGCAGACATGAAGAAAGGAACCTGCTTCACGCGCGCGCGCGTGCGTGCGTGCGTGTCCATCCATCTCCTCGATTTCTTCCAGGGCTGATCGTATTCAGGCTCGTCACGACAGCAAGAGTGGTTTGGATTGCATTCATAGTGATGCTCTATGGAGGTCTGCATGTGTCCAGATTACTGCTGCACTCTCAGTGCAATGTCTTTGAGCTGCATAGCAAACAACCCTGCTGTGCGCTGCATTCGTTCTTTTCAGATACAGCATAGCTTATGCACATTATTCTCCAGATGTTTCAGTATCATCAATCTTAATGTTTGGCAGATTTAACTGAATACACAAAACCTGGTGATACTATTAAGTGGTGCTATTATTGAGTGTCTGGTTCCTAATTGGTAAAAGCTTTGAAATGAAATGGTATTTTAATGGTTTATGCAGGTGTTAGTTTTTTATAGTATAAAGGTTCTAAAATTCATTTGCACGTCCAACACTCCTGTTGTAAATCTGTAGTAGGCCTCAAAAGCCATTCCTGTGGCCTCTCTTTTCTGCAGTTTAGATGCATCTTTAATGAAATGTACAATAAAAAATATTAGATGTCCTCCAAGGGTTAGTACTAGGTCCTATCCTGTTTATTATTTATCTCCTACCCATTGGTATCATTTTTAGAAACTGTGCAGTTTAATTTCACTGCATGCAGATACCATTTCTAGTCTCCCATCTTAGGCCTGTCCTTCTCCATCTCTCACAGACTTTTTCTTCAAAATAACATTCTATTTTTTTAAATTCTCTTCAATTCAACAGAAATTAAATTTTTTGGCTCTAATAAGGCCCTGTACAGTGTCAGTTTTCAGTCCATCTACATCCATTGTGTACATCCAGACCGTACATCCAGCTACGGTCCATTGTGTGTTGGAGTAGAGCTGCTGGGTTGTGGTTGCTCCAGGAGCTAAGTAGGGGTACACCCTGGCCTGTTTATCACATGTCTGATGGTACTTTAGCTTCACCTGAGGGCAAAGCAGAGGGAGAACATACAAACTGGTGCTGTTATTTTGTTGCTGTTAAAATTTGTGGAAGGGTATCCATGTGTTTGCAATTTTGGTCAATTGAATTGAATTTGTGAATCAGTTTGTTTCTTTTGATTTAGGTTTATTTTTACTTTATGTGAAATCTAAATATTTGTAAGGGAACCTCTTTTTAAAAAGGAGCTCGTGGTGAGATTATCGCTCAGTATCATTATTAGATGGCTAGCAGGAGGAGAATGTCCATGCTTCTTTTGGTGACTAGATTTAAAAAATGTTTGTCCATGCTTATTTTCTGTGTGTTATGTCACTGTCACACTATGAAAATCCTTCCATTGACTTGAATGGGATCGCATACTATGGTGCAAAAGCGGATGTTCCAACGTATGTGGTGAGATTTCGGATTCCGCTACGATGAAAGTTTAGCTGAATTTAACTTTGACCTGATTGGAGAGGTGAGAACACAAGCTTACTGAAATCTCATTTTAAAGCAAGATTTTATTTTTTAGAAATGCAGTGTTAATAGGAAATATATTACAGTGAACCCTGTTGGTGTTTGGATTATTATATTTAGAGATAGGTCTTTTTTTTAAAACATGATGCCTGGTGGGTTGGGTCTCCAAAGCTATTCTGATAGGTGCATTACAAATATGGTTCTTTCTTCATGAAATTTTCAACTTAATGTTGTTAAAGTCCCTTTAGGGCTACATTTGATTTGTGGTGAATTGTTGTGTTAAGAATAGAAGTTATTCATGATGTGAATTATGCTAGGTACGCTTCTGCAGTGGCTTGTAGATGTTCCTCAATCTTACTCTTTGAGTGCTGCATTGCTCTTTTCACAGTCACCTTGAGAAGAGAAATCCTCCAAGGACTGATGTGGCAGAGCAGATCGACAGAGAACCGGGTCATACTCAGCCTTTCATTGGCTGGTTTCTGCTGGTGCTGATGTTTTATCTGACTGGGCCATCGTTCAGAGTTCAGCAATCTATGATTGCCAAAGCACTTGAGTTTGGTGCTGACAGGGCCTTCAATTAGCACTCACCAAGTACTGAATGTAAAGGATAGTGAGCCTTCCCTATCTCTAAATAACAAGATTTTGTTAAGGGTTTGTGAGTAAAAGAAAGCATGTTGTTGTGATGCTACAGTAGCTATTCAGCTGCTGTGCTGTGTACTATAATAGTGATTAATGGTGACCTGTTCGGGTGTACCAGTTCTTCCTTTGGCATTGCAGCATTCTGACGAAGCGACCCATGATCAAAGCATTTGGGGTAAAGTGTGATGGCTAAGATAATGTTTTTTTGAAGATGTGTATCTGAATTAGTAGTAATGGAGATCTTTGCTGGGTCTCTGTCTTTTGTTCTGTATGTTTGCAAAAAACAAGGTTGATGTTTTATAGAGGATTCTTAAACCCGTCATTAACACTTATTTTACTTTGTACTGTTCATGGAATAATGATACAGATCCCTATCAGGGGTAATCTTTTTTTTATATTTAAAAATTGCTTAATAGTTTTTTTTTTATCTTTTGTACATGTAAGGGAGAATCAATGTTAAAGTGCATTATACAGTTTTAAAGCAAAACATGTAGGTGAAGTGCATGCAGTGTGCTTTAAAATGGAATAATGCACGCCAGACCAATGATTATCCCATTTATGCCATGGTTATTGGTCAATGTCCATGTATTAAAATTATTGTTAATATTTGAGTTGCAATACTTGAATGGAAGAATAGAATTGGTTTTTTGTCAGTTGCCCCCCTCCTTCCTCCTAATAGACAAGTACAAAATGAGTTCCTGAATTCTAGATTGCTCTCATCCCCTGAGTTTTCAGTTAGGCGCAAAAATCTGTGTTAATTAAATGAGATTCAAGACTATAATTAGGTCACAAATGTTGTGTTTGTTGTATGATATTTTGAAAGAAACTTATTTTATATTCCTTGTGGATGCTTATATATGCTTTAAGTGCAGAGTGAAGTTGCTTTATGATTTTAAGCTTTTTAGTGTGTTTTTGATATATTTAAAAGGATTGCAGTTTATAGGCAGTCTCTAAATCCGTAATGAAAAATGTTTATGCTTACTTTGACACACAGAGCCCAATGTAATGGGAATATTTTTTGAAAACTCAATGCCATAACTCTCTTGTCTAAATTGAGACTAACAGAATGAGGAAATTAATTTCTCGAAATTCCTGTCTGACCAAATTAATTAAATTTTAAAATGTAAAATCTTTAGTACGATTAAAGTTATAGTTATATGACACATTAACAAGTAATGAAACATAAGCTGATCGTTTAAGGATTATTATCACCTAATCTTTAAAATGAGTGTTTAATTTGTGTTTAATTATAGTATTGCATTTAATAGCAAATAAAATGCTCACAACCCTGCACTGAAGTTGGATTGTCCTGTGGAATTGTTAGCACATTGCCTGTCAAGCGCAAACTGCATTGATTAACAATACCTCTGTCCACCATTCACCAGTTCTCTCTCCCTCTCCCTCTCCCTCTCCCTCTCCACCTACCTACCTACCTACCTACCTACCTACCTACCTACCTACCTACCTACCTACCTACCTACCTACCTACCTACCTACCTACCTACCTACCTACCTACCTACCTACAGAGGTTCAATGCATTTGTTGTTGATAGTGAACCAATGGCACACAGAAGGGTTAAGCACTGATGGCTTCATGGGGAAAGCCTATTTGGAAAGCAATTCAACACAAAAAAACTTTTCCTCCACGCAAAAAAAAACGCACACAAGAAAAAACAATGGCAACCCACACTGTACTCCAAACTACTGCTTGTTCTTACAACTTAAAAGGAGGTGTCAAGAAAGTGTCAGGATTAATAATTAATACACGGCATCTTCTCATAAGATAAGCGAGCTCAGGCTCTTGAATAATTATGAGGTATTGAGTCTGACCCATCATTAATGGACTATTGTACACCATCACCTTTCTACCAGGAAGTCAATAATTGCTAAGAAATGATAGAAATTACCCATTTCCCCCTTATAACTAAACATGCAACAATAAAATTATGTTCAACACATTCAGCATCACATTTCAGCCAATCTTATGATGTCTACCTTTAGGGCGTCATGGCCCTTTTATGTGAAATTATACATGAAAAAGAGACTGTAAATAGAGAGTAAATAATATGTGGAAAGAATCTATTCATCCATATTAATCAAATCAGGAAATTATGATCTGGAGTGATCAACTGTTACTGTTTATTACTATAGCTATCAATGATGCAAATTGTGAACTGAGCTGAACTACCTTTATATAAAATCTATGAACACCTGCCAGCCAATCAGAATTGAGTATTCAGACAGATCTTGGCATAATGTATTCCATATTTCACTGCCAAATATTACATCCTCCCAAATGGGTCATTTCAAAACATTGGGGGGTGCTGTAGATATTTACATATACTAAACCAATGACTAAACAAAGATCCTTTTTGAACATTAAGATACACACCTACTTCATCCTGTTAAACCAAAGTTTATGTGCAATGCTTAAATTAGATATGATTCATCATAAACTCAATGGTTGAAAAGAGTTAAGCCTGACCTTGGAATTTGAGTTATTTCAATTGTATGTTTAGGTGTTTCAAAATACTTTTTTGCTCCCTGGTTTTGTAATATAAGGTTTAGATCATGATTTTCAAGATGTAGTCTTTTCAAAGCTTTTTTCACTTCAGGTGCTCTGTCTCATGTGCTGATTATGACACAGCAAGCATTAAAACACTTTCAGCTAGCTTTATTTTAAAAAATTGAAGCTTATTCAGGGGTAATGTGTTTAATGGGAGTACTTGATTATTCTCAAATATGTATCAGTTGTTTGACACAAATTCCACTCATTCATCTGAATTAACTCTTACTGCATTATATTCATTTCTTAACAGATGTTTGCTCACATTACCACTCATGCTACCATTTAGGGTGACACCAACTTTTCAATTGATGTTTGTAGCATCATCTTTTTATGCTAGGCTCACAAAACACATTAAGTTTAATTCAGATTTAAACTTTCATATTTTACTGAAATTTCCATTTCATTTTATATATATATATATATATATATATATATATATATATATATATATATATATATATATATATATTACAGACTGCTTGTTATTTTCCATCTGCAGAACATTTGGATTAAAATGGTTCTTTTGAGCATTCATGAGATTTATAAAGAAATCTTTTCCTATCAAAGAAATGGTTTTTCTTATAACAAGGCTGAAAACAAACATAAATAATACAATGCTTTAGTATTCCTCTAGAATGCTGCTCTAAGCACTCAAGACCCTTGCAGGGAAATCCCACTCCTCATTGGTACATAATACACAAATCAGATGATTTAATGGTATTTGGGTTCATAGAATTGACAAGCAACCTTTATTTGATACATAAAATAATAAATGGTGTAATGTAAATTAAACTATTTTTAATTACAGGCAGCGAAGAGCTTTTGAGAGGGAATAATTTACTTCTGACATGAAGCAAAGATAATAAATATGGCATACATTTATTGTGAGCTATTTGATTGTAGGGTAAACGCTATCCTCTTTTCATCAAGTGAAATAACATTCTACAATAATTTTTTTCTCAAATTGATAGATGTTATTGTTTTACAAATTGAGGTAGATTTACCTACACCTCTGAGTAAAACCCCTTCAAAGGCCAGAGTTACAGACTGCAGACCTGATGTCTATGTATTTAAATAAGTACATAAATTCAGTTAAAATGATCCATCTCAGGAAATGAACCATATGACCACTAAACCTAGGCATCTGTTTTTAGGATTAGGACATTATTGCTTGATGGGATTATTGTAATGTGATGTCAGAAACACCCAGAATAGTAATCTGTGGGGATGTTTCCCAATGTGAAAAGATTAACCCAATGAAAGCATGCAGTTGTCAGAATGAGGAATGCATGATATATAGGCTGATGATTTATATCTGTTGTTAGTCTTATATGTTTTACTATTTTCAAAACTCTATTTGTTTATACAATTACATAAAATGGTATAAATAATGTACCACAAAAAAACAGCACTAAAAACAAGCAATATTCTATTTCTCTCTTGGAATTAAAAATAAGTGCATTTAAAAAATTTAAACTAGTGCTGCCAAAATGAACACATTAACGCAATTCATTTTTGGAAATGAACATATTAATTTTTTTAACTCAATTACCCCGATGTGTCGCTTTCACTTCCTGTGGTGTGTTAAGGCCTGATGTAGTCGAATATAGATGACTGCAGTGCATTCTCAGCATTTACACAGTGCTGAGTGAGGCTATTGTGTATATAATATTGACGTATTGTGACATGCATCTATATATACTAATATATACAATATTAGTATATATATACATGCATGTCACAATACGCCATGGAGCAGCAGATGAAGCCTGCAAGGTTTCTGCTTGGGTGGCTTGGTCTGATGCTCATATCTCCAACTGTCATCAAAACATCCCCCACAAGGACCAACATCTCAGGGAGTGATTGAAGCATGTATATATAACTATCTGTACTCTTTTTAAATCCAACTTCAACACAATTCTTTCAGTATCAGTCACCATCATTTCTGAAACAGTTTTCATTATTTTAACTGAAAGTTATTTCTATATTATACAGTTAAAGATTCCTGTGAAATAGGTACCTCTTTTTACAAATGTATTTCATATCTTAGTCACGGTTACTAAAAGTACTACATTTGATTTAATGGTTTTTTCCTCCATCCATTTGCTTTTCAGGTCTAAATATTTAATCATAAAAACCCATGTAAAACCACACAAAAAATTGCAATTGCCAGTAATCTTTATATAAAATCGGTTAACTATTTATATCAATTATAACATTTGTAGTGTTATTATTGTCATTATAAAGACTATTAACTTATATGTACTGTTTTAATCAGCTTTAATTTTTACACAATCATTTGTTATACTTAGCTTAACACATGGTTTGCTAGTGTTGATCTCCCAGCCATACACAACTATTCTGTTACTCTGATTCTGACATATTTAAATTTAATTCCATTTCAAAAGATACTTCATAAATTTGAGTATTTCATTCAATTTATTTCCCATAATTTTTCTTCGCCATACATTTCTTTACTTTAGTGTGCACATCTGGATAGAGGTTCTACAGGTGCTGCATCAAGTTAGGTTTACTTAATCCTTTAGCAGTAACCTTTTTATGGCACGTGTAGGGCCTACCATTAAGCTGCATATGTTAGTAAGAATAAGATTGTTAAGCATATGCAGTCTATGCAACCAACTTATATGGAAATAATATATTTACCGTTTGCTCCAAAAAGACTATTTCAAGCTCACAGTTAAAACCATGAAGTGCTCTGCCATGCGGTCAAAACTGTTTGGTCTCATTACCAACCTACTTACTCTCTGATTGAGGAAGCATTTAAAAGGCCCTCTACTGCCCCTAGTGGCCAGGATCAAAATAACATTCAATTGCTCCTTAAGGTATGTTTTGCAAAAAGGTGACACGTTATTTTAATAACCCCAAACTTCTAACTGCAGGCTCTTTTCGTTTTACTTTTAAACTCCGCCATAGTTAATACAGTATGCGTGTACATTTGCCTCAGTTGTCATAACGCTTGTTTAGTTGTAGTACTTTAATTGTGTGCAACAGAAAAGCTGTTTTGATAACGATGATGACAAATTAAAGCATGAAACTGCTAAAATAAACTACAGTCTTACTCATGATTGTCTTTGATTACCTGATATTCTGTAATACTCTAAACAGAGATTGGTTGGATGATGGGTGTTTTGCTATTTTTTAAGCATGTTAATAGCATCCTGTGCGTACACTAATTAACAGCAATAAGAAAAAGCAGAAGTTACAGTTTGAATTTATCAAGTAATCACTCAATTGGGCATTTTTTGTGTTTTAAGAGACCTTCCTGAAATTTTGAATCAAACTTTTAAATGAAAGCAGTGCATTTCTGAGAATGGCATTCAGAACTCAGACTGAACTTAATAAAATGAGGATTCTTCCTCTCATTGAGTGTTAATATTCTCTCCCACTGGCCTCGACTCGGTCTCAAACACTGAATTACGTAATTGAGTCTTTCATCACTGCATGGTGAAGAGCTGATGAGGCCTTTGCCCATCCTCTTTATCAGAGTTCATTCACAATCACAGATGGAAGCACAAATCAAAACGGTAGAAAAAGTGAATTATTTTACTGATTTATTTCAACCTCTGAAAATGAATTGTTGGTTCTTGGAAGTATCAGGCAAACCAGGACTATGTTTAAGAATGTTTTCTGATGTTCTTGATGTTTTTCTCCCTCAAAACAGATCAAATTAGTCCTATAATATTCTGTTTGGCTTTTGTAGGCAAATGGAGATGTTTTCATTCATATTAATCTAAATCACTTCTAATCACTTCTAAAATAGATGTTATTGCACATAAGGAGATTGTAACTGAGCACATTCACCAGCTTGACTTTGGTTCTTTTTCAGAAGGCGTTTAGCACCTGTTCTTTTGGGCTGACAGTTGTTCCAGAGGGAGTCTAATTAAATCAGAAATGTTCCTCTCAAAGAAGAATATTCTTCCCAAAAGAGTAGTTACACTGAATCACACACTTTGCTCCTCCTCTGTCTGGAAACCTAATGAAATGTGATCGTTTTAGGAAGCATTTGGTATTTAGATGTTCTTAAGTTATTGGTATTTCTTTAGCTCATGCTTCCTTGCAAGCAATGTTTGTGAGCGCACTATAAACCTTGGTACCAATTGGGCCAATCGGAACTAGACGAGTGGTTTGCCTCAGAGGTGAAGCTCCCTTGAGATATGAGGCATTGTGATCTGTACACATACCAAATATCTCAGCAAAAGCATTTAAGTTCAAAATTACACTTTTAAAACTTAATATTTTATAAATAAACCCCTAATCTGGTTTGGATACTAACAATAAATGCTAATAACTAATTGTGAAGTTTGTACAGCAGATAGTCAAGATAACTCAACAAAATCAGGAAATGTATAGATATGTTGAATTATCATTGTTTTTTTCTTTCAAAATTCTATTGTTTTAAGTTAACAAAACTTTACACAAACATATTCAAGCCTTAATTGTTGACTAGCTCTCAACAAAACTATATCTAATGTTGAACACAGACACAGTTCTTGCACTCTTTCTATTTTTTTTATTGTAGGAATCAAAATGAATAAAAACAAATGAATAAAAAGCGTGATGCACACATGAGAGGTGCCATTGTCTTGTCTTGCTTTTATAAAATCAGAATTTTACATTTCAGGCTTAAGCATTTAAAAGCAGTTCAGGATATTTTTAGCCTGAAATAAAATAGATTTTGGAAACGTTTGTTTTAGTTGGGCATAATGACATAAAAACTAGATAACTATGGCATGACTGTTAAGCTCTGGTTGCCGTTCAAACAACCGTATACTTGTCTGATTTATGATCACAAAAGAAAGTAAGTTAGGAAGATAATAAAACACATGATGTTTTAACATAATGTTTTAACCTGATTATTTACATTTAGTGAAAGTTACACATCATTAAATATGTCTTATGTTTTAATTTCTTAGTTTGACCACACTGTTGTTTCACAATGTGCCAGTGTTCTATTGATCATAAAGCTCCCAGAGTCCACTTACAAATGGATTTTTCTCTACCAGACACGGTGTAATCAGCCCTGAAATCAGTCAATATTAGAAATTATTTTCTGAAAGCCAGTGCGGGCCTTTGTGGTGGCAGTCGTGTGTCTGTGCAGAGATGCATGCTGGGAATGTATACGATTGAATGGAAAGGGCTACAGATGAAGTCACAGGAGGATCCTGTCACTGTTGCCAACTGGGCCATTTCTCCTGTCCAATCATGAGCACAAATACTCTGTGTTTGCCTAGTTTCTCAGCGATAATGACTACTTTGAGTTAGAAATAACAATGAGATGTTTGACACTTTTTCATGACTAAAGCCTGTGAGTTTTTTTTTTATTGTTTTTGTTGACTAAAATTTTAATTAGAGCTCGGAGAAGGCTCAGGCCACACCCATGTTTACAGCAGATTTTGAATCTCTCTGTTCTCAAAAGAGTTTCACCTATAGTCCACTGAAATCACTTGTAGAGCTCACCAACCTGAACAACTTCTACACATTACATTTTCAGTTTCACCAAACAGGAAGGGAGTAATTTAGTTTTTTGAATGCATTTTTTTTATATCAGGTAGCTTTTTGTCCTGCAACCCCCCAAAAATCTAAAGCAACCCAATCTGGATTACAGTCACACTGTTCTTGCTTGAATATGCCTTTGACATGAAATTTATATTGCAGTCTGAACTCAAGAGTTCATTGCCTTCTGATTCAACTGCTGTTCATATTGTAGGTGCATGCACAGAGTATGCCATGTTCATGCATTGCTCACTAGAGCCTCTTCTGTCCATCAGGCAGTATACAATATCTGTAATATACTTAAAATAGGCATAAAAATCAAATAAGAAAGGTAAGGTGTCCAAGATTAAGAAAAGATTCAGTCTGCAGAAATAATTGTTACTCGTGAGTATTTTCCTGACTTTGAATATTGGCTCATTAAGAACAAATCCTTAGTTTCACGAAAACCTTTGCCAATACCATGTACATCTTACATAATCAGCCTCTGACCAAAGGCATAATATACAACTGAGAGGAAGACACCAGCAAGATTTCATTTTAACTAGTTCTGAACTAAAATACTTCATTTAGACATGACATGCCACATGTTGAGGGAAAGGTGATAGTTTTAGGTTGAGGTGTGGGCGAGACTGCTCTTGTGTTGATGTGAAAACTGATTGTCCTCTTATGCTTATGAGCTTCACTGATGTCCTGTAATATGGATGTCCATCTGTTGAGCTCTAGAAAAGAAAGAACACACAAATTACATGAGAACATTATATATTTTTTGACTCCCAATACAATTTCTAAGTAATTATATTTTTAAATAGTTTTATATTGTGGAGATCATGGTTTTCGCTAAGTTTATGGACATACATTCCCATCTTAGCTTAAACAGCTATGTAACAAAATGTTGTTGATTAAGGACGGTCGTGTACCAAGAGCAGAAATTTGCACAGTGCTCAGTCTGTCGCCATATTGTAGAGCTCCCAAGCCCCCTGAGAATAATAATGTAGCTCAATTATGTGTTTTAGATTATTAACATAATAGCTGAACGCTGATCAATTTTAACAGAAGACCACACAAACTGATTGGCTTTCACAATACCCCTCTGAAACAGTTTAGACGGCCATTTCAGGGAGGCTCTAAAGGTTTCTGTGTTCCTCCAGTTTGTAAACTGAAGAAATGAAGGTTACACAGTCAAGCACACTGAGAGCAGTCATTTTACACTCAGAATGTAGCTTGTTTCCTACATGAAACAGGTTAAAACGAACTCTCAATTGTTTAATCAGAGTTTTTCAATCATAAGTTATTGAGATAATATTTAAAATGTTCACGTCACTGGTTTTTATTCAGATATATTGGAATTTTTTAAAGTAAGTTGGATCCCACGCTTTACTCATTCTACATGTTTCTAGCTAGAGTTTTTCTACCGGCTCAACTGCCAAAATAAATTCTGATTTAGATTTGATTTAAAATAGATTTTAAAAAGATTGACCATTCACATTAATTGACAACATGGTTGATTGATAACATTGTTAATTGACAAAAATTATAGTTTATTTTAGTTATCTTTTTTGTATTTTTTCTTGTATTTCTATTTAGTAATCATCTTGGTTTTGTCAATTAAAACTCTTTTTTGATGAATACTGAAAACGTTTCGTCAACAAAATTCTCAATGGTTTGACCCCATAAGCATTGCACCAAAGTTTAACCTTTTATTGGATAACTTTCTTTGATATTTGCACCTGAGTTGACCAATCAGAAGCTTCCACTAGGGTATTGACATGATCAGACAAGAAGGGAAAAACAACAATAATGGGCAAGCAGGTCATAGTAGAAGAAACGAGTGAATTGGCATATTAAAGCATGCATACAGGGACGGTCAGCATAATTTCTTACTGCTGGTGTGAACACAGCTAGATGGAAATTCATTACTCAGTAGGTTTTTTTACATTTACAAATTAAGGATATGTTCACATGAGTGACATTTTGACCTGTGGTCAACTACCAAAATGATGCACCGCCAAGATGGCAGCTGCTAGATACACCTACTTTTAGATTAAAATAATTTTTAGAAACATTTGGTTACATACAGTCAGTTTTAAGTGATGCAAGGGGGAAAGATGAAGAAGTTTCAGTGTGTGGGCAGAAGAGTGACTACTGATCAGGTCACAAAGTTTTTTGTAAATTTTGTGTTAAGAAAAGATTTAAATAGATGAGTCATAAAAAAAGATTATGCCAGACCTAATTTAAATTAGCTGTTTTCAGGTAAAAAATACATATAAATTGTGTTGTTTTAATTATGAGAGAGGGGCCTCGATTGTGTCTTTTTTAATTAGTGGCAAGTTTTGAAGCAATTTATTTGCATAGTTTTAGTATATTATCAAAAAACCCAAGTTCTCAGCCTTGGTCAGCCTACCAATTAGTTTTCAGTCTTGAGTTAAAACAGTCAACATGCAATGAACAAGGTTGGTTTAAGTTGATATATAAAGCATCCATACTAGTCTGAAAAAAAAATTCCATATATTTGTAGCATTGTGCCAATGGCAAGATTTTACATGAGAAAGAGAGGACCCAAAATAGAATTCTGAGGAACATCAGTGATCACATATGAATTGAAATGTGACTTTGGAATGGCAAAAAATGACAAATAATACCACTGTCATTTCAGCATGTCATATAGAATTTAAGTTGATGTATTACCAAATCCTTTAATTTTCATGCAATCATAACAGCTTGTGTTTTTCTTAATTTTTCAGACTGCTATATTTGAGTGGGTGCTGTCCAGGGTCCTGAACTCTTCTAGCTCATGCTAACAAACATCTCCTGACACCCGGATCTAGCACTCTTCCCAGAAAGACACAGCTTACAACATGGATGAGGGTTACAGAGACCGCTCAGCCTTCATTAAAGGCGCTAAGGACATTGCCAAAGAGGTCAAAAGACAAGCTGGAAAAAAGGTGGGTCGCCATATGGACAAGATGACTGATGAATACACCAAACGCTCTTACGCTCGCTTTGAAGAAGACGATGATGATGATGACTATCCAGTGCAGGCTCAGGATGGCAGCTACTATCGTAGCAACAGCAGGGCTAATGATGATGAAGGGGGGCACAGTGACTCCACTGAAGGCCATGATGAGGATGATGAGATTTATGAAGGCGAGTACCAGGGGATCCCAAGAAATGATTCAGTTGAAAAGACTGAGAGACAGGTTGGTGGGGTGGCGCAATCTCAGTATCGAGACATCACACAGTATGAGGGTGAGAGAAGGAAGGACCAAGAGGAGCTGGCGCAGCAGTACGAAACCATCCTGCAGGAGTGTGGACATGGCCGCTTCCAGTGGACCCTGTACTTTGTGCTGGGTCTGGCACTCATGGCGGATGGTGTTGAGATCTTCGTGGTTGGTTTTGTTCTCCCCAGTGCTGAGAAGGATATGTGCTTGTCGGAGCCCAACAAAGGGATGCTGGGTAAGTTAACATTTGTGGGTTTATTTCCTGGAGGTTTTTTTCCTCATTTGTTTTTCCCATTGATTTGTTTTGAAAAAGGTTCCAGCTTTCATTGAATTGTTCTAAACATACACTATTAAAGAGATAGTCAAAACACATATCAAACTCCTGCGAACCAAGGAAAAAAAAAAAAATATATACCTAAATCTAACTTTTTTGTAATTTCCTGACTATTTAGAGCAGTTTAGTCCCACACACACACACACACACACACACATGCACACACACACACACACACACACACGCACGCACACACAAAGTATCATTGTAAAGACCAGGATGTCCACTAATGAGCTCACCAGGTTGCTCAAATGAGACAAAATATATATATCAAAAGCAAATGTCAACTACACAGGACATAAATGGGTCTCAGGGGGATAAAACAAGGTATACTTGCTGAAAATGACAATTTTTTAAAGATGGACAATGAAAATGGGCAAAAATTCTGTAATTTTACAAAACATTTCTGTATTTTTCACACATCTGTTGTTTTTACGAATACATTTTTTGTGACTTATCTGTATTTGAGATGGCACAAGTGAGAGAGAACAATATACAGTATGTGGGGTAAGAAAAAGACACATGAAGACACATGAAGGGAGTTGGGCTTTCATGCCCTTTTCTCTGACCAGCCAGTAGAAAGACAATCCAATATTTCATTTTAGCTGTATATTGTATATTGGAGATCATACTTAATTTTAATGGCACTTGAAAAACTGAAATGAATAAATACATATCTAAATACATGTTAAACTCAAATTAAATGAGCATGGTTACTAACTAAACTGTTTAGATGGAAACCTGGTAATATAATAGCGTATTTTAGTATAGAAGTGCAAGATTTTTTTTGTCTACTAACCAACTAAAAAAAAAGAGGATAAAGATAGCTGACAAGTGTTTTGGAAACAATTAAATCAACCTCAAGCAGTAATTATTGCAGACTATCCCAGAATGCAACTCAAGTCTCAAAACACTGGAAACAAACCCTTTAAACCATGAAAACTGACAATTCTGTAAATATAATATGGCATTTGTGCTGTATTTTATGTAAATGTTTATTCAGACTAGACAATGCATTTCTCTACCACCAGTAATGCTTAAAAACAACACTGCTTATTTTATTCAAACAAGCATTTGAATGATTATAGTGCAATTAATACCACAATAGTTTTAGATTGATTTATCATGTAAAATGAAGTTTTTATGTAATATTCATAATACATAGCTTAAGGACAGTTTCCGTTAACATCTTGTGTGCAATTCCCTTTCCGCTTGTCCATCCAGCAAGGACACACAATCCTTCATTCTGTTCGAAGCAAACCCAGCACTGACGCAGTTTGAGCTATAATTACCTAACAATAGATGTCAATGTGATGCCTTGTCTAACTCTTGATGTCTATCATACCAAAATTCCAGAGGTTAGATTGTGCAAAGTACAATTTCTTACCATTTTTAACACTTTGAAAAGATTCTATCTTGTTTTCTCTGGGTAATGACTGGTGCTTTTCCTCTTTTGAATGCACATCCAGCTATTTGGATACAGTAATGTTATGTATATGTGTTTTGTTCTTTAAGTTTGCGGTCAGGAGGAGCTTATTTGGCTGAGTCCATACCTGTTCCTTAGTCTCAGCTGAATAGATGAATTTCGAGTGCCATTGGGGAGCAAAGCAGGGCCCTTAGTCTCTCCCTGGTTACAAAACAGGCCTGACTCATGCTCAAGCACTTTGTGTTTCTGCTGGGTCCTAGTAACCAAAGTTTCCATGTACATGCAGATGCTGCTCTGCAGCAGAAAGGCTTGAGCTGTGGTCACATGACTCGATCCAATCAAATCCAGCAGCGTGGATGTGTGGGATAAAATGGCCCACAGAGGGTTTATTTCTGCTCAATGCACCCGGCAGTTCAACCTGCCACCATGTTCCCTTCTGATGTTTTAAATACAGTAAATGAGGCTTTCGAGAGTAGAAACTGTACTGCTTCTGTGTTACAAGGAGAGCAATATAAATAGACTGAGATTTAAGACAGACAAAGAGCCATACATACCAGATTTGAGCTTTAAAAGGATAGAAGACATTTTGATTGCGCTTTTGGGCAATCATTTTAATATAATTTGTTAATGTACATGAATTAATTCAAACAGAGAATGAATTGCTTCTTTTTCCATCAGTCCAAACTGAATAAAATTGGTCTCTGGGAAAAAAAAGTAAAATAAAAATTCTGCTTAACCCTTGTGTGGCCTTCGGGTCAAATTGACCCAATTCTATTTTTTACAAGAACAAAAATGTTACAAGTGTTCTTTTCTAGTAGGTACTAGTTGCAATAATTCAAGACATGTTCTCTATATTGTTTGAATTTGAGATAAGTCACATATGTTAATGTGTTATGGAGTAAATTTTTTATTTTTAATTGCTTTTAAAATGGGAATACCCCACAAAGGTTAAGATCACATTTATTTCTACCAATACTGCTTTTGCCATGGTAAATCATCGTGATTTGTGTAATTTTGATAACCATCCATAAATCTTTTCAGAAACACTTTGTTTCATAGTAAACAACTAAATTACTTTTTTTTATTATATTTGTTTAATACGCTTGGTCTTTTTAAGCTACATGGGAGCCACAATTTTAAGAGACATTCTCTGTTTTAAACAAACAGCAAAGCAGCCTTTTTTAAGAATTGATGGACGATTGGGTGGATGGATGGATGAATAGATTATTAGATTATTTGAAAAATGTGTGTTAGACAGATAGACAGGGGAGATGCAGGGAGAGACACATAGGTCCAAAGATACTGTATAATGGCAGTTAGATGAGTGGATGAATTTACAGGGAAGCCCTTGCGCGCTCAAAGACAAAACAAATTGCTACAACAATAGGGACGTTTGAAATGAAAGACAAAGAGAGAGAAATGTATAGAGAAGAGAATGGATGAATGACATTATGGATGGGTGGACGAAAGGATGGTTGGTTGGATGGATTAAAGGAAAGATGAATTGATGGATGGATTAATAAAATCATGGACAAATATAAGGATGGGTGGATGAAAGAATAGATTGTTGCATGGTTTGGTGAAAGGAAAGATGGATGAATGTGATAGATGGATGAAAGGACATATGGATGGCAGGACAGATGAAAGGACTGATGGTTGGTTGAATGAAAGGAAAGATGAATGGATGGGTGGGTGGATGGATTGATGGAAGGATTATATGAATGGACAAATGTAAGGATGGATGGATGAAAGGACTGTAAGTTGGGTGGATGGATAAATGATAGCTGTAGGTGTGGATGGATGAATGAAAGGATGGATGGATGGATGAAAGTACAGATGGTTCAATGGATGGCTGGTTGAAATGGAAGAAAGGATTGATGAATGGATGTATGAATGGTTAGATGGTTGGATGGGTAAAAGGATGGATGGATGGATGGATGATGACAAGATGGATGTATGGATAGATTGAAGTCTGGATGAATAGATGGATGATGGAAGGATGAAAGGACAGATGGTTAAATGGATGAAAGCACTGTTTGATGTCTGGATGAATGGATGTATAGATAGGGAAACCGATTCAAGGATTGATTGAATGATCAGAAGAATGGATGGACTGACAAGGACTCGACAAAGCAAGAGAGAGATAAAAGGATTGATGAAGGAATAGAAAATAAAAATAGCTATAGACAGTGATGTTTGAAATGAGAGAAAGCCTGAAAGAGAGATGATAGCAGTTGTTCTTCTCATCCACCTCATTTGAATTTGATAGAGGGTATGGAGGACAATCAATATGATTTTACACCAGAACGGCAGCTCAACAAACCCCACACTCATCGTGGTGATGCTTCATGCATCCCTCATCTGTGACGCAGAGAGACACTAGCAGAAAAGAAAAATAGCACTATTAATAGTCTTCCTGCCCCTCCCCCACTCTCTCTCTCTCTCTCTCTCTCTCTCTCTCTCTCTCTCTCTCTCTCTCTCTCTCTCTCTCTCTCTCTCTCTCTCTCTCTCTATCCCTCACTTCCTCGAGCCTAGAGCCAGTGTGCTGTGCTGTCACTGTGAGGGAGAATCACTTCCCCCCCTCTCTGAGGAGGCAGAGCTTGGCTACCCTATACACACACACACACACGCACACACATGCGCACACACACAGACAGAGACCCCTATGACAAAATTCAAAATGGCCCAGCACACTCAAGTGTCAGTGAACTCAGTGAACGCTTTCCACTGCCTTCCTCGTTGAGTACGTATTCAAAGCCTGTGTTGAATCTGCCAACACAGCAGTGTAAGGATGTAACGCTGTCAGGTGATCAGTTGTGTAGAATCACGCAACGCACTCTGTCTCTACGTTGTTCAGGTCTCCATAGCTAATGTGCTCTGAATCACTGGCTATGAAGGTCAGACACAGGCCTACACACACGCCCAATTCAGCTTGCTTTTGCTGTGCTGGGAGTTTTTTTTTTTTTTTTTCTCTGTAGCGTTCATGTTCAGACTGAAGTAATTTTCCAAGTTAAATTTTAGTGTTCGCTTAGTGAAATTGATCGAGATAAATTGTTTTAAAAGGGTGAACTTTGAACAACTTACATGAATTTTGAACATATCTTCATGTTTCTTTAAATACATTTACATTTAGTTTTGTCCTTGTAATCTTCTATGCAAAATGTTTGAGTTAATATTTTTATTTTATTTTAATTTTTTTACTTTTGTGATTTTTGAAACACTGATTGTTTTGGAAACAACTATACCCAATTTAAAATATAAAACTAGGGTTGTCTACAGCAGTTTTAGAAATCATGAAAAATTAACACAGCAACAGTGAATGTGTAAGGGCAAATTTTATTGACAAAAGTCACATGTTTAGGATGTGCAAAGGTGTGAACTACATTTTTAAGCCTTGTTCACAGTTTGAAAAGCAATGTCTTGACTTTAGAAATTTGACTAAAGTTTTATATAAAAAAACAATTATATGAAATACAAAACATATGAAACACAAAACATATGAAACACAAAACCTTTCTGTCCCAACAAATTGTGTATTATTTTCAAAATAATCTGTAGTAAAATGAAGAATGTAAAGGCTGTGCTCTTCAGGACTCTACACAAATAAATGAATAAAACTTGATTTTTCTTGTAATCAAAAAATATGGCATATTTAATGCAAAACCTAAAAAATGAAAATAAAACCAACCTTGCATTATGGACTGTTGTAAAATAATCTGTAGTAAAAGAAAGACTGTAAATGGCTGTGAATTAGATTGATTCATATATGTCAGAAAAAAATTACATATTTATTAGTTCATGGCATATATATGACATGATAGATATAAATTTAAATTTCCAGGGTTATTTCTCAAAGGCAGACAATAAACACAATGAAAATTTCTGTTATTTTATGTTGTACAGCTAATGCATTAGAGTCTTTACAAGAAACTTCAAAAATAAAGTAGATGCTTTTAACATTTCATTAGGGTGTTTATCAAAAGTAATAAAATATAAGGTTACATTTTCCAATGTTCAAGTTGTGAAACACACCAAAAATATTCTTCTGTTAACATCAAGCCACCTCTTTGCAATGGGCGGCTACATCTTGACTAATCAGAAGCCTCCTTGTTGTTTACAACAGTCTCGATCCTCCACTTTATAATACTAACTTTTAGTCATGTTTCACTGGAAAAAAACACAAAACAGGATGTCACATTGACTTGGATAGACTACTAAACAACATTCTTGTTCAAACACCTGAATTTTTTTATCAACAGAACCTTCCTGTTCTTAATATCAAATCCCTTTAATGTTCAGCGGTAATGAAAAAAATGCTTTTTTTTGACTCCCCCTTGTAAATAAATATGCATTTAAAATGGCTTCAAATTAGCATTACTTTTAACAGTTATTTGATTTAAAGCATTTTTGAGCATTCCTGTAGATGAATCTCACAGCCTGTGCTTCTCAAAGCATTTCTGTGCTCGAGTCAGGGGATGTGGAGAGGGCTGATGTTCTGGGTTTTCCAGGTGCACCCTATGATAATGAGCTCTGATGGAAACCGATTCTGTGCTACACTGCAGTGCTGACCATCAGAACTCATCATCAGGATGCACCATGTTCCATGCCTGCCAAAGCCATCCATATTGATACCTGGGTGAGGGAAAACTGATGGCTTCCTTACTATGGACAGATCTTGATGCTTATCTGATAAAAAAAAAAACCCTCTGATGGTAAAACTAAAAACTGTTTTTGTTTATTCAAAGTGATTCGGCTAGTATTGCTTGATAATTGTGATTAAAGTAGTCTATTACTGTATTGTGACAAAAAAAGTTTCTTCAATGTGTAGATCATTCTGAAGTATCGAATTATAAGATAACAAGGTCTCTATTACTTTAGTGTAAGAATAACATTTAAAAATCTTTCTTAAAATGTTAAAAAAAACAGTTAGCTTAACGTTTGCATCATGTGATGTATGATGCAACTACATGTCATTTTCAGCATCAGTCATTGGCTTTTGACATAAGCCTACACTGGTGATCTAGTGAACAATGATTCCTTGTTTTTGAGCATATTCTGTATGATTTAAGTGTTTTCTTTGCGCTGTTCTAATTTATGAAGACAACAAAGCCAATCCAAACTTTGTTTACTTTGTGATTGAGACAGATCATTATTCTTAGAAAGTTTTACTATTTAATTCTATAAATATAGTCTCTATTGTCACCCTGCTCTATTGGAGACTTTGGTTTTCTGTCTCTAGAAACCTTTAGTCTTCTGGACACTCTGGTTATTGATCATCCTGTGTCTCAGTAACGGATGTTGTAAAGTATTCCACATAAGTTTAGAAGAAGGAGGTTGCACTTTTCAGATAATTTCAATGTCCACTGAATGTCAAAAACAGTAGCCAATGACTACTATAAAAAATAAAGGGTGCATATTGTGCCTTTTTTACATAATGCCATATCACTGCCATTATATGCTCTTCTGAGAGATTTCATAATTTTTGCAATTACTTGTTAAAACAGTAATTTTAGGGACATTAACAAACTGCACTGTTTTATGTGTGTATAGCAAATACTGTATAAAATATGGAGGATGCAATACCATATTCTGCCATTGGGCTGCTTGAAGCCTTGGCGAAGGAGATTCGATCACCACCATGACAGACATGTGCAAAATGTGGTGACATAGAGCAAATTGCCGTGAGATATAATTTCCCCAGCTCCGCCTATAATCTCCCACTCATTATTCCCATTTATAAGAGGTGACTATTAAAATGCAACTCAACAGAATTAATAACTGAAAGCTAAGGAGCATTTCATTTTTCATAGCATGGCTAAGTCTTAGCTTAATTTAATTTAGCAAAAAAAAAAAAACTAAAACGCGCAATGTTCCTGGGTCATTCTCAGAACCCTGAGGTCGGTTGGTTAGTATAGTTTAAAGCAGAACAGCTAATTTTCAAAGTATAGCAAGTATCCGAGGAAGATTTGATTCTTCTCCCTCACGAACATTTAACAACACTGCACTGGATTGATGCTCAATCAAAAAGGAGTCAGCAGTGAGGAAATAGACAAACAAAGTTTTGTTCAAGGATTTGGCCTTCAAACACAAAACTCAGGGTGGATGATGAAGGGAAATTTTGGGAGATTGCTTGGTGCATAAATAGAGGGGTTTATTTGAAATGGCAAGCGGGAATAGGGGTGAAGGGCATTATTAGGAGTGTATTTTAATCAACATTGGTGAACAGGGATGTCCATATCATAAACCGCTCAGACTGAAAACAGCTTGTCTATCTCATGTTTACCAATGTTACAAAAATGATGAATTTTAACAACTTTAACAAAAGTGTGCTCACAACATTTGAAAAATTGATTTAGCATAATAGGTGCTCTTTAAAAAGGGTTATTTTCTGAGAAACCAAAAGGTTAGATTGTTTTACATTCGATAATGCTTGGAACAAAACCAAAAAAGGCCTGAAGATTTCTGCTTGATAAATATGCTAATATTGTCAAATCCGAGACCAAAGATCAAGTTACAAGAGTACCCATCCCCTTGCTCTGAAAATGGATTACAGATGAAACAAAAATGTACGGATCTCCTTGAACCGTGCCAAGTGCAAAAATTATTTTCTTCTGCCTAGGAATAAATAGAAACCTGGTCTACAAACAAGCTTCCTAAAGAACAGAACAAAAACAGAAACCCAGGTTTAGTTCTGTTTCATTAAGCACTGCCACGTCCCAGAGTTTTATCTTCCTCAGTTCATCAGTGTTAACTCCAGACAGGTGTAGCGCACCGGTGACCCATTAATCACCGGCCTTCACCAGGCTCCAGTGTCCTCCCCACCTGTTTCATTCTCTTGATATTTCAGCTCAATTCAATGTATTTTTCTGCTAAAAACATTCTCTCTTTCTCCTTTGTTTCTCTCTCTTTCTCTCAGGTTTGATTGTGTATCTGGGCATGATGGTTGGAGCATTTGTGTGGGGAGGTTTGGCAGACAGGATCGGCCGCAGACAGACTCTTCTCATCTCTCTCTCAATCAACAGTGTCTTTGCTTTCTTCTCCTCCTTTGTACAAGGATACAGCTCCTTCCTGTTCTGTCGCCTGCTCTCCGGTGTGGGGTAAAGTATTTTAAATATTTTTTCCTATACATGTTTTTGATTTGTGTTGATAAAAAAAAGTCAGCATTAAAACGGAAATGGTTGGAGATTTATTTGATTTATAATACTTATTATCTGATATTTTAATAACATTGGTTGTACTTCTGTACTTGTGCCTGACTTAGTAAATGCCTGAACATAATGATGATCACTATTCTAATCAATTTATCAATACATGATATCAATGCTTTTCTCATGCTTCAAACCCAATTGTTTGTATGATGATGGAACTTATTTATAAATACATTTGGGCTAGCTACCATCTGGAGCACTTTTCTCTCAAGAAGAGCAAGACAGGTTGACAGGTAGTAACAGAGGAAGATAGAAGTTTTGAACAATTTGAACAGCACAAGCCGTTTGATCTTTTATACTTGCACATGTATAGAAAAGAAAGGGGGGATTCTAAGCCAATTCACTTTTGCTCTCTTGTAAATTATTAATTTCTACTATTTTAGCATTAAGATAAGATAAGATAAGATATTTCTTTATTAATCCCGAAGGAAATTATTTTTCCAGTGACTGCTTATTTAAAAAATATAAATATACAAATACAAAGAAGAAATTTAGAAAAAATGAAATACAAATAAATACAATGTACTATAAAACTAGGATGTACTATAAAGACAGACATACAATAGAATAAAAATATATAGAAAACTGACAACTGTCGAATTACAGAAAGGTGTTGAATTATTGATATTGCACATATAAGTTATTGCACATGTATGTTATTGCACGCAGGATTAGAATTTTTAATTGCACAGTTTATATATTGCAGGACATGATAAGGCTTTGTTGATGATGCTGTTATGACAGCACCCGTGTTAAGGGGGAAGAGTTATACAGTTTGATTGCCATAGGTATAAATGACGTCCTGTGGCGTTCGGTTTTGGACTTTGGCAGTCTCAGTCTGTGGCTGAATGTGCGTTTAGCGTTTAGGTATTGTTAGCCAAGCAGGAGATCTATACATCCATTTTAATTGCATCCATCCATATACTGAGTCTTCTATGGTGAAGTGGCTTCAGAATCTACTATAGTGAAGTGGCTTCAGAATCTACTATGGTGAAGTGGCTTCAGAATCTACTATGGTGAAGTGGCTTCCACGAGTCCTTCTGGCCTCTCATAACCATACATCACTTCAGCACACAAAGAAAATTATAACAAAATGGCTAATTTGAGGAGACAAACCTTTAGTCCATTCAGGCTGAAACAAAAAGGATACATGCAAACATAAACTTAACTTATTTATTTTTACTAAATTCAACTAATATTTGAAACATTATTAACTGGTTATAGAAAATAACTATGATATAATGAATATGTTAAATGCTTGTGTAATAACTAAATTATTACCACAACCCAACAACCAGCACACCTAGTCATAATGGAAAACAGACTTTGAAATTCCTACGATGCCGTTTTTAAGTTAAAGTATGCTTTCCTTGCAATAATGTTGCTAGTAATAAAGTAATAAAGTAGCTAGACCACTAGCTAACAAATACACATGAAGCAGTTTATTCTCTTCAGAAAGTTTACTTACATTGTTCTCATGTTTATCCTTAATCATTTTATATAATAAACAAAACAATTGATTACAACAGTGATTTGATTCCATAAATATTTCTTTTATTTTCACGTGCATCTAGTAGTTTCAAAGAAGCAAATCGATCTCTAAAGCGAAGATTGATTACAAGATGAATGTGAAATACTTGATGGGAACAATCTGTGACTGAACTAACTGAACCCTGCACACGTCTAAGAAAGGAAACTGTTGTACTCAAAATGTCCTGTGGGTGCCCCTCTTTCCCCATAACCAATCAACGGGCAGAACATGAAAGCAATCAAACTGGCTGTTGAGTAGGTAATCAAGAGTCAACAATGAGAGACTGATAGTGCTACTCTGAGGTCACTGCTAGAGAAGATTTTAGTGGTTTAGTTAGAGGAAGATGAAGATAGGGATCAATTACATTCTGGCAGGTGAAAGTATTTTAGTTTTACCATGTTTTAAGCCATTGTTCTTTTATGTGCATGTTACTGCTTTGTTCCTACTGCATTTATAAAGGTACTGTTAAATACATTAATTTAATGATATATATATATATAGTATATAGTGTATATATATATATATATATATATACACTATATACTATATATATATATATATATATATATATATATATATATATATATATATAGTATATATATATATATATATATATATATAGTATATATTCCTGTCTACCTTTTGTGATATCTCATATTATAACATGGATATCTGCAGCTTATAGACAGGTGCTGCCTTTATATGAATAAAACTTTTTCCTATTTTTATTCCGTAGGGCTATTTATAGTCTGGAAAGTATGGTGATTGATTTCAAATGTACTAAATAAAAATAATCTTACCTTTTAGCACTATTTCCTGCCATTTGTACTTGCTGAAAATGTTATCAAGTAATAAAAAAACTCTTTGTTTGTACAACTGATTCTTGATATCTGATTGCATCGTTGTTCTGACTGTAGAATTGGTGGCTCCATTCCCATCGTCTTCTCCTATTACTCTGAGTTTTTGGCTCAAGAGAAGCGTGGGGAGCACTTGAGCTGGCTCTGCATGTTCTGGATGATTGGAGGAATCTATGCTGCAGCTATGGCCTGGGCTATCATTCCTCACTATGGTAATAATCCGTAATAATCATGGCAATGAAAATATAAGACATTTAGCACTAGAGTGCTACCTCTAGAGGCAAAAACGTGCATTCTCTTAAAAATCCTCTGCACTCAAATGATTTACTTCTGTTTAATACACTTTAAATATCTGATATATTACCTAATGGTAAGCTTAGGTGGAGTCTTTGTACCGTCTCCTTATAATAGAGTGAACTACAAAAGAAGGAATCGTATTTTGTGCTTTTAGGTAAAAAATATGTGAAAAATATATAGTTATATATTTTTCTAAATGTGACTAGGGGCCCTTTAAGTAAAATTATATAGAAAAATGTTTGAAGTCTTTTAGTTGAAATGAATAAATGAATGTTCAGTTTTTTAGAGATATTCATTCCCACGTATTTGGTATAGTACCAATAGATTATTGTAAATAATTAAAATTGAATTCAACCTCGTTTATCAAGCACTTTAAACACGTGTTTAATACAAAGTGCTCACAGGAGCAGTTTTCGTAGCTAAGATTTGAAAACAAAATGGAGAAAGACTACCAAAACGAGGATTTATTCATAAAAATAGATTAACAGAAAAAACAATGGTAATGACTCTTGGAGAACGCAGGATAATGGGAGGACAGTAGCAGCAGAAGAACTCTGGAAAGTGAGCTACACAAATATTGATCTACAAGGTGAACTGAGAAACATTTTCTGTTCAACATTTGCTGAAGGACCATTAGCTTATAAAATAGGCAATGACCAGGGGCTGGAGCCAGAAACATGGCTAACA
Source organism: Danionella dracula (assembly GCA_900490495.1). Classification (NCBI taxonomy): domain Eukaryota; kingdom Metazoa; phylum Chordata; class Actinopteri; order Cypriniformes; family Danionidae; genus Danionella; species Danionella dracula. Next base: position 3,066,040 of record UELW01000039.1, on the reverse strand, counting down.
AGACACCAATCAAGAGATCCAAAATAGCACCAATGTAAAGTAAAAGAGCAGAAAAACTAAATTCAGGTTTCATTGAAATAAAATTCAATATAAACAGCATACAGGAAAAATAAAGATGCAGAAGAACAACCCAGAGGAGAATAGAAAACTTAATTTGACAGTAGTATATTAATGATGAGGCTTTACATAGATATATTAATCGTAATATTCTATCTTCACCAGGCTGGAGTTTCCAGATGGGATCAGCGTACCAGTTTCACAGCTGGCGAGTGTTTGTTCTGGTCTGTGCCTTCCCTGCAGTTGCTGCGATAGCAGCGCTGACCACTATGCCTGAGAGCCCTCGCTTCTATCTGGAGGTCAGTCATATCACTCCAACAATTTAGTTCAATGCTGATTATGAAACAGTCTCTAGTCTAGAACTAAAGTAATTATAAATGTGTGTTTCAACAGAATGGAAAGCACGACGAAGCGTGGATGATTCTGAAGCAGGTCCATGACACCAACATGAGGGCGAAGGGATACCCAGAGCGGGTTTTCTCTGTGAGTACTGCTTTTCCCCTGAAAGAGACAATTCGGTTAATGTAGTTAATATTTTGTCTCACTGAAATGTAAAAAAAATTTATATTTATATTGCGCTCACATCAGAGGGCTGTAAAAACATCAGCATGACAGACATTAGCTAATGGTCTCACTTAAAATTCCAGAATACCTATTAGATTTACAGTTTAGCAGTTTTAGAAGCTTGTCCACGTGTACAATTAAGCTTGTGATTTTCATGGTTTCATTGTCAACTATAATTGGTTTAATTGTATGTTCAGTGTTATTGAAAAAATCAAAAATATGATTAAAGGGAATATTATTTGCTACTGAGGCTTAATTGTGTGCTCGTTAATATTTTAATGTTTATTGTTTTATTAAAATCTTTATTTTAAATTTATTTTTTTATTAGCAGATCTCTAAACAGTAATGTTTTAGGGTGGCATGGAGTAAAGGATTTATGTTCCTGTTGCTAATATTTGAAATCAAAGGGTCTCAGCGCTCAGAGGGTTCTGGTTCTGGCTCTCATAAAAATGGACATTTAGACATAAAGAACCCTACCTAATTTGAGCATTCCTTTTTGCTGAATATCTTTTATTTGAGTCCTGAAATTGAGTCCTGACTGTTTTATGGCAAAGACACAAGCTTTAAGAATATTAATTTTCTTATAGTGACTGTTGAAATTATTGTAAATGGTATTAGTATGCAGGGATACTAATGGAGTTCAATTTAATTGCCTTCACTTTTAGGTTTGCCCATTTTTACATTTTAATTTAAACGTGATTACATCTTCAATCCATATTAGGCCTCTTGTTTGTGAAGCTACTTTGAAGCAACTGCAAAAAGTGCACCATAAACATATTTTGATTTAGTTTAAGTAATGTTGTGATTTAAATTAAGCTAATGATTTCCATTTGAGCATTTTAAAAACACTGAATCTTTAGAAGGCAATTAAAACTAAAAGATAATCTACAGTAAATATCTAATTAATAAATATAGTACTATATATATAACTATAGAAATCAATAAGTGTATAAATAATTGTGGGCAGATTTTACTTTATAAAGCTGACTCCTGAATAAACTAAAAGCATTGTTTAAAACTGTCAGGTGACCACCATTAAGACAGTGAAGCAGATGGATGAGCTGGTGGATATGGGAGGAGAAGCCACAGCCTGGCACCAGCGCTGGAGGAACAAGCTCACCAATCTCTTTCACCAGGTACGTGATCTTTTTAAGAAAGAGATTGTGTTGTAAATTGAGGTCTTCTTACCCATAATGATCAATGACGAGGTGGTCTTGTTATTAAGTGCCGTTTATGCTTAGTCCATGTTTTGGACTGCTATTGTAAAGAAGCATTAAAATAAGACATTGCACAGTAATTAATAACTGTACTCGCATTGTCTTTCAGTTATCTTGAAATGTAAGGGATTAAGTGATCTGCTATATAAATGTCAGGTGAAGTGGTGTTTAGAAAGGCAGAACCCAAATGCAGACCAGCCATTCAACTTAGAGTTTAAAAAAAATACTAAACAAGAAAATTAACCAGAAAACAGATGATCCACAAAGGTAAAACCTATCTACTAAACTAAAACTCAACAGTTCATTAAATCCTCATCCACGGTTTCTCTTCATGCTACTGAACGTGTCTAGCTCGCGTCATGTACATGATAATACCCAATACCTCATTTGTCCACCAAGCAGGCTCACAGATGTCCAGAGCTGACATTTGCCCTACTTATTTCACCTTTCCCCTAAATCTGCTCTTTTGATGCAGAATGCAGCTCAAGAATACCTCTCTTGCAAGACAACTCTGGGACATCTTCATTTAGTACCATAATGCATGTAATGTCTTTAAATTAGGCATGACAATGAAGTTATAAAAGGAAGAATAATTGCAAATTCTCTCAAAAGGTAAGACAAAGAAAATACAAATAAGCTAAAAAAAAAACACACAAAACGGCAGAACAGAAGTGACAGGCCCTGCCAATAAATTAACTCAATGGCTACATGACGTTACTAATGTAACCTGTGCTATCTGGGGTTTTGAGTTAACATGTGCTATTTAGGCTTTTTTACTTTCAAGGTTCCCCTCATCACACATGCTCCATGATCTCATCAGTACCTGCTCCGTACCGCATTTGCACAGTATTTAAGACCTCTCCTGCACTCGTTCACTGTCTGACATTTAATATACTGCGCTTCTTTGAACTATGTGTTTTGTCAGTTGCTATCACGTGTGGATTACCTTCTCTGCGGGCTTCTAGCTACTGGTTCCTGTTATTCTCTAGCATCACAGATCAAATCTGCCTCCTTTTTCCTCCATCACCCACAGGCACTTACTTAGCACCGTTGTTACCACTTTTTTGCTTTTAATACTTGATTTCTTCATGATGTCTTCATTCTCAGTATCTTGTTAATAATCTAGAGGTGTTAAGGATGTTTAAAATAGTTTGTCAGAACCTAAATTCTGAAACTAAATGCTGGCTTATAATTGCTTTGTTGTTTTTTTAGGTATGGAGCAATTTCTTAACAGTGTTTAACCCAGAGTACCGGAGGATCACCTACATGATGATGGCGGTCTGGTTCTCCATGTCCTTCAGGTACAGTAAAAAACATAACTCAGGAAGCAAGCAGTGCTTCTCTCGATGTAACTTGATTTTTCTCTGCCTGCAGTTACTACGGCTTGACTGTTTGGTTCCCTGACATGATCAAATATCTGCAGAAACAAGAGTACTCATCACGCACAAAGGTCTTCATCAAAGAGAAAGTGGAGCATGTGACCTTTAACTTCACACTGGAGAACCAGATCCACCGGAACGGAGAGTACTTCAACAACAAGTGAGCAGACTTAAACAGAGTTTCCTGTGGGAGATTAATCGCGTTAATCACATTTAAACTCCAGTTATCATTCATTTCTAAGTAGCTCAAGATCAGGTCAAAATGAGTGTTAACGACTTTATATAATAACACAAATAACTGTTCTTCTGTAAATTATAATGTAACAAAAAGATCTTTGAATAAGTACTTTTGTATTTTTCTACTCTTTTATCCTAATTATTTTCACCTAAAATCTCATCAGCTGCTTATTAAAAGAAACCAGATGTGTTTTAATCCTAAAAATTTATATAGTTGAATCATGATAATGTAGAAAAGTAATATATAAATATATATAATCTATATTTGTTTGGAACAAAGCAAAATATAATAAAAAAATAACTTGTTCAAAGTAAAAAAGTTTTGATAATTTTAGTATATTAGGTATTACATAATTGTATCGATATATATTTTACAAGGACCTACTTTGATTTTACTGAATCAATGGATATCACTGAACTTCAGTGCTGTTTATTTAATATTTCCTACTATATTATCCTGAATCCAGATGAAATCTCCTCCATGTCTGTGTTCTTAAAGGTTCTTGAACTTGAAGATGAAGTCTATGGTGTTTGAAGACTCTCTGTTTGAAGAATGCTACTTTGAGGACATCACATCCAGCAACACCTTCTTCAGAAACTGCACCTTCATCTCCACCCTATTCTACAACACTGGTGAGAAGAACCATTGCTTTCACACTTCCGGCTGTGTGAAACTTCACTGTTGTTATACAACTCACTGCTGTTCATACTTCTCACTGTTTTGAGTCAAAAGGTCCTAGAAATGCATTAATATTCTCTGGAACTCATTAAAACATAAAAAACTATATTTCTGTGGACAGCAACAGATATGGACCACTGCTGCTCCCTTGATTCGTTAATTTTTTGTATGCAGCTGTAGCAGGCTTTACTCTGACTTTCCATATCATAAATGCATCTCATGCACCATGGTTGATGTTTGCATTGTGACCTCAGTTGAAAGATTTTTGTGAACTTAATTTTAAAGAAAACATGCATGATTTGTCTCAGTTAAAATGGCCTCCGAATCTTGTATTGAATAGCCAAAGTATCCTAGCAACTGTCCTCCTCTGCCTGTCTGTGAGGGAATGACAATCTGCTTTCTTTGAGTCAGCTGTGCAGGGCGTTTATGGTTGTTTTCTCAAAGCAGCTTGCAGAGGAATAATTAGACCGAAAAACAAAGGCTCCGATCCAATGCTCAGTGAGCTGCCTACTCTGATATCATACTACAGTTTACTGAATGCTTCAGCTCATAGTAATGGACATTAACTTGAGTAATGGTTTACTAAGCTTAAAGGTACAGATGTGCATTGACAAATGGTCTTCATTATGTGAGGAGACTTTAACGAATCATTTTCAAACACTTAAATCACTGAAAGCAGTAGCCGTTCAAGAATTTTCACAATTGAAAAGCTTATTTACAGTCCTGAAATAATGTTTCTGCTAAGTTTTTGTGTTTTGATCTGATCTGCTACCTCTCACTTTTCAGTCAAGCAGGTACCTTTTCAGTTTTTGCAAATTTTTTATATGCTGTAAAATCGAAGCCTAGCCCATTTATTTTAATCATTTGGTTCAAAAAGTGAAACTTGAATTAGCTATATCCTTATATTAAAAATAAGTTAAATGTATATTAGCTACGTATGTTCACTACACACAATTTCAAGCCTTTAGGTGTTTGATGATTATGAATTAAAGAAACAAATCTCCTCAGTTCAGTGTCTTTCCTAGTCTTGATTTCACGATGTCCCACATTTTTAAAGTCTATATACAGATCACAAATGTATTTTCGCACAGCATTTAAATTTTTCTCCATGTTTCCATGTCATTCCAGCTCTCAGGTCACCTTTTAAATGGAGATCTCTTGCTGGATCATAATGTTTCTGTGGAGATGTTCCACACTAGAAACATGAACTATTTTAACAAGGGTGATCCCAGCTGATAAAAGTGAGGATTGTCTGCTGCTAATGGTTAAAAACTGGGTTATTCTTTTGCCAGATCTCTTCAAGTACCGCCTTATCAACAGCAAGCTGGTCAACAGCACCTTTCTGCACAACAAAGAGGGCTGTATGCTGGATTTTAGTGATGAAAACAACGCCTATATGATCTACTTTGTCAGCTTCCTCGGCACTCTGGCTGTCCTGCCAGGGAACATTGTTTCGGCTTTACTCATGGATAAGATTGGACGACTTAGAATGCTGGGTAAGAATTATGACACATTTTAATTTGAACCTTTTTGTAGAATATAGCTAAAAAATCTATAAATCAAATTGTAAGATGTTAGTTATTCTGTTAAACTGCTAAGCTATTGTATGGATAAGAATACATTCGGACTAACCACTACGTTCTCTGGTGCAGCGGGTTCCAGCGTGATTTCCTGCGTCAGCTGCTTCTTTCTATCCTTTGGAAACAGTGAATCTGCTATGATTGCTTTGCTATGTTTATTTGGGGGCATCAGCATTGCATCATGGAATGCTCTGGATGTGCTGACAGTGGAGCTGTACCCCTCGGACAAGAGGTGAGCTGGTTAATAGTTGCTACTCACAAATCTATACTATTTATTTTGGTACTTATGATATGACTATATGAAGACTCTCGTCTTCCCAAAAAGTGAATGGTTTTAAAGAATTTTTATCCAATGTCTGTCATTGATGCTGTGCTGCACTGATACTGCAGTGCAGATTACTGTACATAAAACGTCTTTTAGAGGACACTGCAAAGCTCTCTGTCAATTGAAGCATGGGTCAGATCTACTTCAGAGTGTTTACACACCACACAGGGGGCCTAAACTTAAATACTTGACAAAAAAAGGGTGGAGGTATAGAGCATACTTATTATGCACAGATTAAAATGAGAGGTTTATCATGAAAGGTTGAGTAATATGTTAGGTAAATTTATTTATCATAGCTTCATGCTTCGGGGAGCGAAAATCTTTAAGGTCTTCTAAATAAAGTTAACAATTGAGCATATACAGAGAATGACCTGTCAGATTGACCCAGATCGCGGTGGGGGAGTGTAAAATAATCTGTGTTATCATAGTTGGCCACCAGATTACACAAAGATACAGATTTTCTCAGAGCGAACTGTAAACGTTTTAAACATATTAATAGTGTACAAAATACAGCTAAAACATTGTGCAACAGATAAAATGCCAATGTTTTAGTGGCTAATTATCTTTATCAAGGTGTTAAATGTGTTTGCAAACAAAAATTTGCAGTTGAAAACCCTGTAAATGCTTTCCTGATGATGCCAAAATTACTAAATTGCATTTTCAACGACATGTAGTTTTGTCGAAATTGTTTAATTCAAATCTATGGAAACAACAGCTTATATTTATTTCTGAGATATTTAGGTAATAATAAAAACATGGATGTATAAAAACAATGTTTAGATAGCTTGAGGCATATAAAGTAGAAATGTTAAGTTTTGATAATTTTTTTCCAGCCTAACTAAACTAGATGACTGCTCATTTGTGAGGTGAAAGCGCCACCAAGTGGTAATGAAATGATATGATTACCTTGCCGCAGGTGCCGTGGCACAACGGCGATCATTTTCATTGGGTGCCATCTGTATGACAGCAGCATTTTTGTATCAGTCAAATGTAGTAATTTTTTTAATCCGACACTGGTCAACCTCAGGTATTTTACCAAACAACTACGCAAAGGTTTCAACCTCTTTTGGACACCAGGAAAATGACTTTTTAATGATTTAACTGATGACTGCTTTTTTTTTTAACAGAACCACAGCATTTGGTTTCCTGAACGCCCTGTGTAAGCTTGCAGCTGTCCTGGGAATCAGCATCTTCCAGTCATTTGTGGGCATAACTAAAGCAGTACCCATCCTCTTTGCCTCGGGCGCGCTGGCAGCTGGAAGCTTCCTTGCTCTCAAGCTTCCAGAAACTCGTGGCCAGGTGCTTCAATAGCATGGCACGGCAGCTGGGGTTTCATTTTCAGCCTGTCCGTGAGTCAACAGCGCCAGAAGGAGCCGAGAGAAATCCTACATTTACAAATCTTCTCATTCCTCCGATATGTGCAATCGTCCCATTATATCCATTTCATTCAAATCTAAAAATATTCCACGACAATGCCTCATTGTCTCATGGGAATATTAGAGAACCCCTGTGTGAGTGTGTGTAGCAAAACTGCCATGTTAAACACATTCCAGCTTTGTGTTATGGTGTGAATGTGAATTTTAACATGTTCATTTTGACTTTCCCTTTAATCCTCATTTAAGCCATGGTATGATTTGAAGAAACAGTCATTGAGGAGCTGTGAAACCAGTAGATAGCTATATTTCAATGGACAGTGTTGATCTAGTGGTGCTGGTGATGGTCATTGTTGTTGGTTTTGGTTTATTCTAGTCCTTGTGTCCCAAAAACTCGATTTACAAAGTGTGTGCTACCACAGTTGTCAAATCCACTAAAACACTCCTTGCCTTTTACAGTAGATGTTTCGAAGCGGATGTTAAGCTCACAAATTGGTGATCATGGAAATGTTTATTCTTGATTTGTGGCATTCATGGGGTTGTTCTGACGATTTATAACCAAAATTAATTAATTTGAAGAGAGGGCTCTATGTTTTGCTACACCAATGATGACATTTGAGATCTAGATGGAAAAACAGAGAAAATTTCTGCTGTTTGTGCCATTGTTCTATTAGTATATCAACATACGGTCATAAACATCTTGTTGTCCTTAAGGGTGAAGCATGTAGTATTGGGAGCTAACATCAAAGTTGGAAACCACCACAACAAATTTGCCCCTAGATCAATATCGGCTTGTCGATGTTGCAATAGTTCCTACTGAGTATCCTACTGAGTACTGTTTTGCACCAAACCAGTTCTCACTAAGCGTTTTTGAAAATCCGCATACCAAACCTTTAGGATTCACAATTGTGTCGCATTTGAATGTGTGCATTTGGAAAGTCATTCCACTTTCATACCCAATCTTTTACTCTAAATACAACAGATAGAAAAAAATTATGAAGCACAATGCGATTTTATTTAAAACAATAGTTTTATTTTGATGATTATGTAAATTATGTATTGAATATAAATATATGAAATTAGCTGTAATCCAAGTCTGTCTGTTTGAACTCTCAAACTCTTATTAAATATACCTATAATATATGTTCGGGTGTTGACTGAGTATCAACACAATGTCTTAGAATCCACTTGATGTTTGTATATAATGTTTCTCTGTTTATTAAGGTGTTTAATTTTTATATTGAAGCAAATATAAATATATATGAAATAATTGGATCAGCATCACACACACACAGATCTCCCCTCTAACAGTTTCTGTTGTGTTCTTGTAAAGAAACAGAGCTTGTACATGGGTGTGGGTGCGTACGCGTGGACGTGTGTGTGCTTGCATGTGAAGCGTCGAGTGTTGTTGGATTATTTGTATTTATTTATATAACCGTTTCCGAGGTTTGATTTTATAGTATTTTTTACTTTGAGTATCTGTAGAAACAGTCGTGTCACATGCAGGGTGGATTTTTGCTGTGTCATTGTCGACCTGATGTTCGGTTCTTTGGTGACTTGGTAGCAGTAACTGAGTATAGCATCAAAAGCAGTTGTTTATCAAAAGCTTAAACCCAAGTGGTTGTTTTTAAAGTGTGGAGTCGAGAAACAAATTCCAATGAATTTCCACCAGGGCGGCGAAACAGTAAAGTTCTGCTACTTTATTTCAAGCACAATTCATGCCATGGAAAGCTGGTTAGAAGCAAAAAGACAAAATAAAATCAGAATGGACAGGTGCCTCTGAGAACAGCCCGAACTTACACAACAAGTTTTTGGTGTCATTCAAATGTACTTTACTGCCATTTTGTAGGATAGCAGCCATATAATGTGCCCAGAGTAGACATAGTCCCATTTAGAAATTCTATCTGGACATTAACCCTAGATAGAAAACCCCCTCAACCAAAATGGCTACAAAACACAAACAAGTCATTTTAGTCACAAGCTCTTCAATTGTTTGACAGCCTCATGGTTTGTTCAGTTGTGGCTGTTGTTGAAACTGCCATGACTTTCAGTCACCAGTAATTAGAAACGCTTTAGTGACAATCTTTGGATGTGCCATGTATGTCTGAGCATCTGTAATTGCCAAATACTTTATAATTACTTTTTAAGAGCAGATTTCACACTCAAGGCACAATTGAAACATCATTTGAGTAGCTGACCCATGCAAACAAAAAACATATGAGATATCAGAATATAAAGATGAAAAAAAAGTAAATTCACACAAGAAGACAAAAAGATGAAGATGGCTTTCAGCTTTATGTCATTAAGTAGAAAAAAAGTGAAACCAATTCAGGTTAATGAGCATTTTGGGGAGTTTGAAACGAGCTAAAAAAATTGGCCACAATTTTAGAATGACTAAATAAAAGACTAGATACTATAGTTAATGACTATGGTGCTATGTCAACAACACTATTGCACACTTTTGATGTCAAAATGGGGCATAAAATCATTTTTGTACAGTCCTGCAATCTTAAAGCCTTTTTATCATCACACATCCAATGTTTAGCTGTTGTTCTCTTGATTGAATTCCGTCATTTGCTGTCGTACGCTGTGAAAATTGCAGTGAATAATCTGTGTATCTCTGCGCTCATGAATTTGGTGCATGTCATCTCTCAAGGTTGTGTCTCTAGAATTTTGTTACAGGGTCTTTCTTCTAAATGTGTTCACCAATCGATCTTGTGTGCAGAAAGAAATCAAAGCAATAAGTGGTAAACATGTTCACTCTGCCCCCCAAACTACTGGGCACACAAGCACACGACAATGTCCAGAGTCGATGAGACCGCAGCGGAAAGAAAACTGGCCGACATTTGTGTACTCTACAAATATATCATAGGTCTTCTGATGCTTTTGTCAGTTTCAGTGTATTGCCATTATTTAAATGTGACGGAGAGTTGATCACCTTATCATTGTACTGTGCTGTAGAGATTGTAGATGTTTGTATGTAAATGAATAAATATGTGGAGTAAAAGAAAAAGATAAAACGCTGAATATGAGAAATAGAGTACTACTGTATGTTCATTTTGTGATTTGTTTTTTGTACATGAGAATGGAAATGTGGACATTATCATTGAATATAGAGACTATTCCATCCTTACCAACATGGTTCTGTATTACAGTTTGTGAGAGACTTACTTTTTCTTTCTTGACTCTAATTCGGGGACTGGGCTGCGCTTGTGCAGTTAAAACCACCCCTCGATGGATTTAAAACATAAGTATAAATAATAAACTAATGTTATAATGCTTGAAATGTGGTTTTGAGTTATTGATGCATCACTTTGACACACTTCTTGCTGTATGGAGAGGTAGCTCATGCACATATTGTCAATTTTATCGATATGCAATCATCTTTTCCAACCTCCAGTCGTGACACTACAGACATCTTATTGGTTTTCCTTGTCTAGACTGTTGTGTCCAGGGTATTCAACAAACATCGAATCAATATTTAGTCAGTTAATACATTTTAGCTGATGTTGATCAAACATTTTTGTTGCACATCAGAATAACACTGAAACAGAAACAGTCAAACGTGATGAAATACTGATAGATCTTAAGCTTCAGATGGCCAAACAAGACATTCGCATATATATTAAATATTCACAAAATATGGTTTGTCTTTTACAACTCTTCCGATGTAAAGTTATACAATAACATATCAATATTAAAAGCAACAGAACTGTATTCTTTATTCTTCAACTAATATCAGCTAGGCTTAAATAAATGACATGTTTATTCATTCATGTTGCAGATATCAAAACAAACAATCCCTTCATTTAAATAATTTACCCCAAAGACAAAAATATTTCTTTATGTTATTTTCTATTCAGGTTTTTGTAATGCACCTTATTAAAATCAGAAGGTGCCAAGCACAGAGAAACCGAGTCAAAACAGTTACAAACACAAGTTACCAACAAAATACATAAAACACAGTAAAAGCATTAACACACAAGCCGCAAGGTAGGTGAAAACTTAACTAAAAAGATAAGTCTGGAAGCTTGATTTGAACTGGCCAATCTCAGATATAGATCTGAGTTTTCCTGGAAGAGCAAATATTTAAATATATATATTTTTTTATCTTCAACAAATTTCCTCAAATATATTAATATTATATATAATAACCTCACAGACATCACTCAGATGTATCAAAAATGATCATTATTGAATAAAGCCAACTTTCAATACAGAACCAACGCAAGTATTTAACCTCCTTCGAGTCAATCTGTTTGTTAATTATGTGTATGAGAGCCTAAAAAGCAACAACCAACAAATGTACTGATCAAAAAGAAGACATTGTTTCAACGATGCTATTTAAATGATGATTAATACAGACTTTTCAAACCAAGATTCAAGATATACTGCCTAATTTGCCCAGACAATCCTTTTATTGATCAAATTAAATAGAAGAGGGGTTGGCTACTCTCAATGAGCTAATTAATAAAATTGCAGCATCTTCAGCTCGTTTGGAACTTCTTTAAAAATGTTGAATGTTTTATCCATAACCACAAAAGGTTCGTGCCCACTCCAAAAAGAGCTATATTACTCCTCATAGCTGGAATTAGCTTCTAGACAACAACTTTATTTCTAAGGACAGGAAAACACTGAGACAATATAACACGTTCTTTGTACTTTGTGTCACACAGTGTATGGAGTTACAAAAGCATCAATTATCAAAGGACAGATTTATTTACAGAAAATGTGTCTTGAAAACGTTAGATGGCTTTACAAATTAAATAGTATACCTAACCAAGGGACTTTAAATTTAATTTTAAGGGAGCCACAAACCACATGAATCAAATGTGGGGCAAAAGTACACTTTTATCTTATGCACTGAACATTTTCCCAAAAGGATGAACATTTTAGATAAGATATTCATTTCATTACTGAGATTAAAGATTAAAGAAATTAACTACATTCATTTAAATGCAGATCTTTTCAAACGGGCATATTGTTGAAATCTACAGACAAAATTAAAAAGAAAAGAAGGGTTTTCATTAATCCAATCAACGACGCAATTCTTAATCTGAACGTCAGGCGGCAGTAGCGTCTTTTCGGTGAAATGTTTAATCAAACAGCGAAGAAAAAATTAATCGCTTGTGTAACTGAGAACTAAACATAACACGGTGAAGAAGCAAGGGTGAGTAAAATGATTGTAGACTCGATTTAATTTTTTTTCTGTAAAACCACTACTCATGATCAAGTAAGCTGTAAACTCAAAACTATGTTTAAATGTGTTATCTCGAAATGTCTTAAAGTTATTAAAACTGACGTCTATTTCACGTAATATTTTCGTGAAATATGTTTCGTTGGTCCTTGAAGCAAAAAAGTTAAATTGTAGTTTCTGACTCTGTGACTTATTGTCATGGATTTATTTTAAACAGTGTAAACAGTAAGGGTTAAACCCCCTCTTGTTATCGTTGCTGTGTGGACGAATGAGATTAGTACATTTAACGTTTGGATTGATTATTCCTCAGATATTTGCTACAGCGGCTATCCTGATGCTGTCCAGTGCTCTCCGCAGCTTGCACCCCTTCTCTCAGACCCTCGCCTCATCCAGACTCCTGGCCCATCACAGACCCCACATGGACCCCGGGGCCACTCGTCCGGTTGAGAGCTCTGTACGCACCAAACTGACGCAAGCTCTCAATCCGGAACACCTGGAGGTCATCAACGAGAGCCACATGCACGCGGTTCCTGCTGGATCAGAGTCACACTTCAGAGTTCTGGTGGTGAGTCCTCATTTTGAGGGTCTTTCGCTTCTGCAGCGTCATCGGCTGGTGAATGAGACCCTTAAAGAGGAGCTCAGCACCTGTATTCATGCCCTCGCTATCCAAGCCAAGACGCCTCAGCAGTGGAGCAGCAACCCCAAGCTAGCCAAAAGTCCTGCATGCATGGGAGGCTCCAAGCACGACCAGAGCGTGGCTGATAAACTACAGGCAGGTCGAGACTGAGGCTCAATCTCCAAAAACTGATGACAAGATTCTTGATGTGCTAACTGAACCGGAATGCAAAGCATAACAGTGTATGTAATATTTAAAGGATTTTCAGCACATTAAAAGAGGGAGTTTGCACTTATTGCTTTGAGCTGTCGAAAAAATTCTTCCAGTTGCTGCTCAAAAATAAACACGATTAAATATGGAAGGTGTTGACTTAATTTAAGCAAGCTATATATTTAGGTGAGCTTGTTTGATAATTGTTATTATGCGCTCAGTAGAAGCCAAAAATATTTACGTACTGGTACATGTGTGATATATCTCTTCATAGAGCTAATCAATATTTAAATAATATATTTTTATGGTATTGCCTTACTAGATATTATTAACATTTCAAAATTCTTTAGTTGATATCTTTGCTGCCAGAAGTTTGAAATGTAGCAAGGTTGTGTATTTGTTTATCATTACTTGTAATGGTACCGTTAATACAGTTGTTGATGCTGCATTTAAAAAAGAATTAGCACTACCTGATGGTAAAAAAAACAAACAAAACAAAAAACAAATCCATCAACAGGAGTATTCATGAAATGTCATTTTTAGGATCTTCCTGCTGGACAGCGGACACTTAATCTTATTTTATTCAAATGTGACTGTGGGAATCCGGTTTGCATCCTCCATAACTGTAAGTTACAAACCGTTCTACAGCACGCCTTTACTTTTTAAATTTTTTAAGTACATTGGTAAAATAGATTTGTTAAATATTTAACGGAATTGATAAAATAGCTGAAAACTTTCAGAGGAAAAAATATTATGCATCAGAATCTCATGATTATTCACAAATATAACCCTTAAATATTGCTAAAAACCAAAGTTGCACATACATGAAATAAACCATCAAAAAATAGGACAAAAGAGAAATAAATTAATTAATGTGCAGAACAATTGTTGACCTTAACTGAAAATAAAAATGTACAAATATAATAGTGTACTAAATAAGTTCCACATTTTTTAAATCACTTAATTTAAATGTATATTTTAGTTTTATTACATTACTTTTAGTGTACACACACATATGCTCTACTGTACGCAGACTTCTAGATTTTAGGACTCCTGCTTATTTCTACTGCACTCAAGGATCAAGTCTAAATAGAAAGTAATGTTTTTTTTTGCTTATAAATGTTACCAGCAGAGGGCAACAACAGCTCATTCAGAGCTTAAACCCTATTACATTTCTCTTAAAATGCACGTCTGGTTCTGTAATTCAATGAAGAGTTAATTTTCCGTTGAACAAGTTTGATCTGCCACCTCCAGAATTGAACCTGGTGTCCGCTTCAGGTCATGCCCCAAACTGAACCCCTGGAAGGAAGTTTATTGATTCATCTAACCACTTTAACATAATTCTGTAAAGTAACAAATGTACTCTAGGCTTGGAATTGTTGTCAACTTTCTAAATCTAATTTTGTAATATAAATAATCAATTCTAGACCAAAAAACATGTGGTGGAGAATTCGCTAAAAAAAAGCAAATCTGTCTGTAACAAAAGAAGGAAATGGAAATGGAAAAAAGCATCGTATTTCTTCAAATAATGAAACGAATAATGTAATCTGTAAATGATTAATGCAAAATGTATTATTTATACAAATTTATGTTATGGTCAAAGCTTTGGATTTATTTTATGTTATCATGGATACTGTTAGGGGTTTACAGAATCATAATATTCTGGAAAAAACGGAAGTTATTTAAATTTCTTTATGGGGAAATTATCAACAGGTTTCCAGTGCAGCATGAAGGTCAAAGTGTTTCTCGTTGCAGTTTATCAAGAAGTACAATCTGCTTACCAAATCAAATCCTTCTTGTTTTTGCATGAATCAACACAGCCGGCAATTGTTTGCTATGTATATTCTGGCCCTTGAAATGTTTTCCTTTGTTAGATATGTCCACATAATTTATCAAACATGTCCTGGTGTGTTACTTCATTGCATAGCAATATATCTTTGTTTTAAAATGCCTTTTAAACTCAACGCTGTTCATGCTTTGTGATACTTTGTTACTTAAGTTCTGAAACAAAGACAAAATGTTAGAAAGAATAGATTAAGTTTTTTTAAAGCCACATTAAGGTTCATGTGCTGTTTTCAAATTAAAACATATTGATAAACTTAATGATAAATTACAAAATGTAATTTTTATGGTAAAATACAATTCCAATGAAAGATCACAGTAATTTTATGAAACATCTTTTTAAAAATCAAGATTCAGAAAATAAGTCACATTTATATTTTTATACATTTTAAGAGATTATTTGTATTTGTACAACATAATTATTTCAAACATTTTAAAACATGCATATGATTTTAGCTTTATCCTTAATTTTAAAGATGGTATATCATTATTGCCCTCAACATTTCTTTTTTGTCAGTGTTTGTATATTCAAAAGATTTCTTAGAACGTAGAAAACATAGATCTCTGTCCAGCTGATAGATCTACCTTTCATCAAAAACATTTGAAGTCATATAAAGGTAAAATAAGTTTTCCTCCTGAGTTTCCTCAAGTGGAACAGACAAGTCTGATCACAAAGCCAGAGAGGGTTCAGAACAACTGGTGTTGTCGTTTGACAGGAAAAACAGCAACACCACTTTTTTATGGCTCCGTCCATTAGAGCTAACCCTGGGGTGGACTCACACAGGTCAAACCAAGAGTGTGTTTAACGTTCAGAGCCCCAGGGGCACACGGACGCTCCTGAACGTGTGATTTGTGTACTAGAGCTCCAGGTGCAGCGATGCCTGAAAGACTCATGATTGTGATGCAAGCCAGAACAGGAAGCCTCAGAATGCAGGTGGCTTTATATTGTCTAAGGTTTTAGTCCTTTGCTGGTTTCTGGAGATGTCATTTGCTCCGTTGCAAATTGTTCCAGAGCTAATCTAGATTTTTCTGGTGATGATCAGTGACAATCAGAAACAGCACAGAACCCAGTTAAATTAACTAAAGACACCATACGAATGCAGACACTAGTTTAAATGTGAAATAGACTGGCCTAAAACTATTGGAGACAAACTTAAACCAGCGCAGTCTAAAAAAAGAACTCTTGCTTATCCATGTCAATGCTCTAAGAACACATGACTATTTTAAAACAATTTAAGCTCAATTAAAAATGACCAGCTTAACTGAGTTCATCTCCACACCAAAAAAAGTGGAGAAACAGTTTGCAAATGTTGCCAAATGAGAAATCAAAATGAACACATATGCATGATACATTCTAAAGCAGCTAATTAATAGGTTACTACTACTACTACTACTACATAGAGCATGTTTTGCTTCGACCAAGTAAAGTCCACATAAAAAAGTAAACATCCTAATTAAATCAGCTGAAACAGTAAATAATCATATTAAAACAAACCATCAGACACCTAGTAAAACCAGGTATAAAACCAGACTAAAAGAGACAAAACACTGTAATCTATATAAAGCAGCTTGAATCAACACAAGCTTAAAACACATAAAAAAATGTTAAAACACACACATAACCTGCTCAAACTGTAAAAACACCATTTGAAAGACACATAACCAGCTTAAAAATGCTGAACAGGTGCTTAAACATTACATACCCAGCTTAAAACAATTAAACAATAGCTATACTGACATGTAATAAGGTAAAGAACATCTAAAACACATGACCATCTTAAAGTAGGAAACTAATAGCTAAAACAATGTATAACCAACTTAAATCATGTAAAGGACAGCCAAAATAACACCTAACCAGCTCAAAACAGGTAAAAAAAAAAAAGGTCTAAAATACCAGTCAGCTTAAACTTGGTGAAAAAAGCCAGGTAATGAACAGAAAAAAAACACGTAACCATTATACAATAGGTAAAGAACAGCCAAAACAACAGTTAACCATGTCAAACTAGGTAAAGAACAGCTAAACCAACATTCAAACCAACATCAACCAGGTAAAAAAAAAAAGTGAATGCGTAACGAGCGTGAACTAGGTAAATAACAGCTAAAACAACACATAACCAGCTTAAACTAGGTAAAGAAAAGCTAAAACAACACATAACTGGCTCAAACTAAGTAAAGACAAGCAAAAAAACAACACATAACTGGCTTAAACTAGGTAAAGACAAGCTAAAACAACAAATAACCGGCTTAAACTAGGTGAAGAACAACTAAAACTACACATAACCAGTTTAAACTAGGTAAAGAAAAGCTAAACCAACATAAACCAGATAAAGAATTGACAAAAACCATAACCAGCGTAAACTAGGTAAACAGCAGCGAAAACAACCTAAAATCAACATGACCTGAATCGCCAAAACACATAACCAGCTAAAACTATGTAAGCAGATAACAGAACAAACCATAACTAGCTTGAAATAGGTAAAGAAAAGCTAAAATGATGCAAAATCAAGATCAACCAAGTATAGAATTGTAAAGAAACTGAAATCTGTGTTTGTAGGAACACACCATAGGACTTTAATCTGAGTCATTAACAACTCAAAGAGCATGGGACCACTGACCAGTATGTTTTATTGCAGCACACTTTGATAAGTACTGGACTCCAACTCTGCTCCATGCCTGACGTATCACATGCAGGGTCAGTAGGACTGCTAGGGTGGCATGGTTCAGTGGGAACCAGGCTGGTAGTGCGTCAGACCCAGGAGAGTGATGGTGCCAGGTCTGGCTGGGACCAGGGTTGGTGCAGTGTTCCCGCCAGAGCTTGATTTACAGACTTATGCTGGATCTGCGCTCCTGACACCCATGACCTCTTGAGGTGGAGGGTCAAAAGGTTAGAGATGGGAGCACCAAATGGTGGTCTGAAAAAGCTCCTAGGGATGGGTTGTCTCTGTGGAATAGTCGTCTGTACCATTCCTCCGTCTGATGGACTGTTTGTGGACTGCGGGGGCTGAGGTGTTCACCATTTGGTGGGAAATGTTCATATTGCAAATATTACTATGTAATAGTAATTTGTTTAAAAATGTAAAACGTCATTAATACAAGAGGACATACTTAAACAGTACTGTTATTACAATTGTACGTTAGGTTAATAAAAAAACTAAAACATCTTATTTTTTCATTCAGAGCATCGTCTGAGTGTGAATCTGTAAAACCAATAACATCAGTCTGGGATGCATTTTTTTTCCATTTTTAGTTTGCTTATCAATTATTTACATATGTAAAAAGCTTTTTTTACTCAACTAGACAATAAAATTTTAAAAATTAGGTAACTTTTTTTTAACTCCAAATAAAATCCACTCAAGTAAAAGTGTTCCTTTTAAAACAACCTTAACCTCCATGTGTTTGCATGAAATTCCTCAGGACAGACCGGTTTCCTTCTACACTCCAAAAACAAGCGCGTCCGGTTGATCGGTCACTTAAGCAGGAGTTGTTGTTGTGAGTAAAACCAATATGCATTTGTAATCTGTCAAACATTTTACCTGCTGTGAACTCAAAATAAACCAGCAAGAGACCCGTAGGACCCTAAGGATTCGAATGTGAGATAACATTTAAATTTGGAAGAAAAAAAATGTGGTAAGCAAAGAACACCTGAATAATACAATAAAAATGAAAACATATAGTTTATTTTGCTAGAATTGCTACTACAATAAGAAACAACATGGCAGAAAAGTGGTTAGTGCTGTTTTTAAGATTGAAGGTTCGAGTCCCAACTAAGCATCCTGTCTAAGCAGAGTTGCTATTGCAGGTATTTAGAGTTGTCTAGTTTTTTTATTTATTTATAGTTTTTATATATTTTTAGCTTTTCTACACACTTGTTTACACTCAATAAAGCAATCAAACAAAATTCGTCAGTATAGCTTATAGTTTGCTTTTTTGCAGTTGCTTCAAAGAGCTTTCTTACAGTTAATAATAATAAAAGTCATATGCGGAAGAAAAAATAAATATAATACACCTTGTAAAGTCAATTTGGGAATTTTAATAGTATGAAGAAAATGTTAACTAACACTGATCAGTAGTCACCAACAATTTTGTAGCAAAATAAGTATTCAATGCACTTTTTTATGTTTCGGGAGAAAAAAGGAGAATGTAAAATATCCCACACACACATGCAGAAAAGATCTCCCACTGGCAAAGAAGCCTCTACATGTGATCACTCATAGCTCTAAAACATTGATATGTTTAGACTGGTGACTGTAAATGTACTTTAGAAAGGCAAGTAAATGTGAAAGGTGAGTGTTTTTGGAACTGCTATGGACTGGTGCCTATTCAGGGATTTCCTAATGCGAGCTGCAATGAGCACCAGTAGACCCTTGTGACCCTAATTAGGTTTCTCCAGAGAAAGCATAGAGGATGTGTGAAATAATAAACAATTTATCTTTAGCATTTCTGTGCATTTTTAAAAGCCCAACATGCATTGCTTTCAGCTTCAAACAAACAGTTTATTCATTAAGCGATGATCTTGTCTTCCCTGATTGTTTCTGGTTTAGTCCATTTCTGAGGAAAAGTAGTCAATTAGCTGTAAGGTGAGAGTAATAGCTCATTAAAGCTCTTTCATTTTGAAGATTTTATTTAGACCGGCTACTTGGGAAAAGAATGAGAGAAGTGAAAGAGAGGAAAGACAAAGCTGAAACAGTGAGGACAATATCTTTGTGTGGGAGAATTAGTTACACTCAGTAGTCCAAGTATTCAAAGCAGAGAGCAGATCAGCAGGGATTAGGACAAAGTCCACACAGGTGGGCGATGGGGGTCACATGGCAGGACGTTACCTCGTTTGGGACATTAGCGATGGGGACAGGATGATATCCGAGTGGGATTTCATGACACGGCTCATGGTGAAACTTGATCTGAAGCATGCCACGCTAATAAAAACAACAAAAGGCTAGTAAATCTGTCCACGAATGAAGTTAAAATACTTTCAAAATGCATCTGACCTTTCTATAGAGAGTTTGTAAAAACACCAGTTTTGCAAAGGCGTAGCTTCACTCTGAATGGGAGGTAAATGGCATTGAAGCCTTTCTTTCAAAAAATGATTGGAGGTTTCACAAATAAAGTGTATATTATTTTACGATATATAAAGATCTATTTTTATGTTTATGAACCAAATCCACATTTCAAAAGTATCTTTATACTGGATTTAGTTTTTATTGATCTATCTTTAACCGCAAGTGGATAACTAGCATTACAGGATTTGCTCTTGTATTTTAACCAGGAACCTTCTCGTTGGGATACTTGAAGTATAGTTTTTATTTATTTATTTTGCATTTGGTCTGAATGGTTGTTTAAGAGTGATGCATTTGTCAGAGACCTTTTTTTTAAGGAACTTACATTGTAAGGAGACATTCATTGTACTAGATTTCCCTGTTCTTGGCAGTGAAACCTAAAACCTTGGTATTCACCAAGTATTGGTAGTCACCATGCTCCAATAAAAAAATGCCCTAAAGTCTATAGAGCTATACACTCACAGGCAATTTTGTATAGGGATACCTGTCCAACTTGTTACTGCAAATTTCTAATCAGCAATGCAATGCATTTAGACATGTAGATATGGACAAGACAATCTGCTGCAGTTCAAACCAAGCATCAGAATGTGGAAAAAAGCCATTTAATCGTGGCATGGTTGTTAGTGGCATACAGGCTGATATGAGCTTATCAGAAATTGCTGATGTCCTGAGATTGGCACGCACAGCCATCTCTGAGTGGTAGTTCTCTAGTTGCAAATGCCCAGTTGATGCAGAGGTCAGTGGAGAATGGGCAGACTGGTTCAAGCTGATAGAAAAACAAAATTACCTCAAATAACCACTCGTTACAACCAAGGTATGAAGAGGAGCATTTCTGCACAAACAACACATCGAACCTTGAAGAAGATGAGCCACACTGGATGCCATTCTTGTCTGCAAAGAACAGGAAACTGAGGCTACAAATCACACAGACACCAAAAATAGACAGTACCAGATAAACAATAGCCTGATCTAATGACTCTTGATTTTTACTGCAACATGAGTTTTGTGGACATGAAAGCATGGATCCATCATGCCTTCTATCAAAGGTTAAGGTAGTGGTGGTGTAATAGTGTGGGCGGGGGGGGGCACACTTTGGCCTAAGACTACCAATTAAGTACTGTGTCAACACCACAGCCTGCCTGCCTATTGCTGCCGACTATGTTCAGCCATTTATGTTCAGACCACAGTGTACCCATCTTCTGATGGCTACTACCAGCAAAATAGTGAGCTGTCATAAAGTGCAAATAATCTCATAAGTGCTCTTAAGTTTATTGTACCTAAATGACCTCCACAGTCACCAAATCTCAATTCAGTTGGGCACCTTTGGGACATGGTGGAAAGAGACACTAGCATCTTGAATGTGCAGCTGATAAACCTGCAACAACTGTGTGATGCTATCATGCTCATATGGGCCACACAATCTGAAGAATATGTCCAGTACCGTGTTGAAATTACTGTATGTCACAGAGTTTTAAGACCGTTCTGGAAATAAAAGGGAGTTCTATTTGTTACTAGCAATGTGTACCTAATAAAGTGGCAAGGGAGTGTATATCTTATTTATTTCCTGCAAATGTAAACTGCTTTGATGGATTTGAGGGGATTAACATTGTTATTTCATATTTGACCCAAAAACGGCTGTATATTTTATTTCTGAATTTTAAAAATGTTGTAGCATTCTGCTGTTCTCCAGCTCACTGTTCACTCAAACTTATTCTCGAGGACACTTTCAAGATATTTTTTATTCTTTTAGTGATGGAAAAGTATTGAGACTTAAAGCTAATCTGGGTCTCACAAAGCTCAGTTGCATGTTAAGTTTTCTATTCACTAACCACTAGGAAATTTTGATTTTTAAATTCACCTGAGGCATCCTTTTGGAAACCAAAACAAGCACAGAGAGAACCCCAATCTTTGTCAGAAGCATTTTTTTAAAGCTATAAAACTATAATTCTGACTCGTGTTTACTATTTAGCATTAAATATAATTATTCACTTTCCAAATTACTTCAGTGAGTAGAGAAATTAAAAGTAACTGAACATGACTTGTTTATTCATTAGAAGGGTCACTGCTTATCTGAAAGCTGTCTAATTGAACTGTGGGTCAAAGTAGCAGTGCTTAGCTGAATGGCTCTTGTGTACCACCATTTCAATGAAATCTCCTTATACAAGCACACTTTATAAAAGCACAAAAGCCCAGCGATGACCCCTATTTGAATAAACAACACAAAAAAGAGACTCTCCTGAGTTGTGAGAGGAAAAATGCAGCACATTAGTGATGGTTTCTAATTCCCCCTCATTAACTTTGACCCTAAAGAGCTCGGATAATGTTCCTCACCTGGAAGTCCTCCACTCTGAGTCGAACTGTGTGAACGTCCCCACTTAAGACAGACGTGAAGGTCATCTGCCGAAAACAGGCCAGAGAAAGGGGGTTAATCTGTACTCCTCCAGATGCATGGCCTGCTCAAAAGAGTCAAAACCCGGACAAAAACATGATCTATTGTTGGTGTGTCAGTGTGCTGTGATATATTCTATCCGATGCGCATAGACAAAACGGATCTGTGATTATACAAGCGCCTCACTCTCTCTCCGACCATGTCCGCTGAAGACGTTTGGGACACCAGGCCGTTTGACCCCTGGGTCTTCTGGTCTTTGTTACAGATGCCCTCTGTTTTTCACCCTGCTCTGAACCCCAGGCTCCAGTGTTCTCTCTCAAAATAAAGAGAAGGGGGCCCTGTGGTTTATTTTCATTAGTGCTTTAAAACGAGGCCTTTGAGAGTGTAAAGGGACGACTGGAAGAAAGCCTTAATGTGGTGATTAGGGGTTAAATAAAACATTTGAGCAAACAAAGTTTAAGTTTGGCCATGAATTTTTACTGCAGTTACTCCCTAGCTCTCTTAAGGAGTTTAAGGACTCACCTCTGCTTGAATTGCCAGCATGCGTTCAGCCCATTTCATTTGTGTTGTCAAAACAAAAAATGTTACTGTGCAAAAACAGATATTCGAATGGCAGCACATAACGGATTGCTGCTGTTCTACACCTTTCGTCTTGGAATGCAGAAACATTTAATTTCCTTCATACATTAAGGGTTAAACACTAGAGTTCTTTCACTTAGCAGGCTTTTTGGCGTTTCAAAATGACAGTTGAGAGTTTGTCAACAAAGGAGCAAAATATTGCAGATGGTTCATAGTGTATCTCAACTAAAACAAAAGATCTCATAAAGCCAGAGTTAGCAGATTATGTTGAGCGGACTTTTACAGCTCTAGGAGCTGAAGGAAAACTTTTTTTTTTGTTTGAAATAAAAATTATTTTCTGTTTGGAGAATAAAATGGCATATAATTCGTGCAAAAGAAGTCCAACAGGGCTATGCATTGACCTTTTGAGGGGCACGTGCCAAAATGGTAGAAAAGAGCACAAGGCTTGAATTATTTCGCTCAGTGGGTAGTGAACTAATATGACACTCAAGGTTGCATTTTAACCAAATTATTGAAATTATTAATATCCTGTATTGAGTTCATATTGAAATAGTTTGAGTGTTTATTTTGTGTTTTTATGTAATGTACTGTTTTGTACTTTGAACAACCTAGCGTTGTCAATCACTCAAAATGTTTGCATAGTGCGTTTTAGCAGTTGCTTAGAAGCGGCTTCACAAAGGCCTGATGTGGATAAAGGGTTAGATTGGATTTCCTATTCGACAATTCTATGGGGTATTAATAGAACTACCATATCTACCTGATGGATTTTAAAGTTTATTAGTATGAAGAAAGTGTGAAGAAACTGACCAGTAATCTCTTGGTTGTTATAAAGTCCAGTTTAAACCAATTTTGTGGTGAAATAAAGAAACCAAAACTCTTGATGTGGGGATACCTGACGTAAAAACAAAGAAAAAAAGAGAGAGAATGTTCCAATGATAAATTACTCCAAAAAAATGCATGCATAAAAAAAATGTTGGTAAAAAAAAAAGTAATTCTTGTTTATTGTTATATGGTGCTTTTTTGATAAATGTTAAGTTTAATTAGATTTCTGCCCACTTCAGCAGTTGATAAAGGCTAAACCATACTTGTCATGTTGAGACAAATTGCTTTTAGTCTATCCTTCAGTTGTATAAAAGTGTTCACTAAATTGATTAATTGTAGTTTAACCTGTATAGAACATGTTGAGCAATCCAATCTACAATGTGGTTTAAATTGGCCAGAAAGAGGGCCATGTAATGATAATGGAACTTTTATTTTTTGGTGGTTTCTCGCTGCTAAATCTGCTTTCTTGTGCAGGCAACTGATCAGATGTCCTGTTTGTGGAATGAGTTTGCGTCTCCTGTTTCTGGCTCTCCTTGCATTAGTGTTGATTTGGTTTGGATGAAGCCCACTCTGGTTACAGCCCTCAGGTAGTTCACACCACACTGACCCTCAAAATTTAACTTTAGCACCAATCAAGCAGCCAAACCTAATGACCTGCACACAAGCAAAAAAAAAACATAATTTATTATTTTCTATTGGGAGGATTAACATGCATAGATGTAAAGTTTTTAAAGTTATAATATGACTATGTTCAGTTATGTTGGGGGGGAAACAATCATAACTTAAATTATTCCCAATTCAATTCTGGAGATAAAAGCCAATGAAAAAAACTATCACTTTTAAGCATTTGGCATTGTAATTACTAATCTTAAAAGACTATCAGTATGTGTAGAAATTCACCATCCATTTTTTGTTCCTTTCACTTTTTTTAAGATGTTTTTCTCACCGAGTGGACACAACTGTGAAGGTTCTTGCAAAATAGATAAACAGGCTTTTCAGGGAAAAGCCTCCACCTCACCCTTCACAAACACAAGCCAAAGCTCCTGCATTCATGTTTTTTGTTTGGGCTCGTTTGACCATAAAATCCACTGCAACCACCAGCAGAAACACATCTCGCTCCTTTACTTGTTCTTAAGTGCAAGATTCTGACAGCTCGCAATCTGCTCTCTGGGTTCTACCTGAGGCTTAACCATTCGGCTGACAGGTCTACGAGCATGAGTAGTGAAAGCAGATAATGATAATGAAATGATGAAGAAATAAAATGTGTTAGAGGAATGTTCGAGTGGAAGAACATTTTTTTTTGTGTGTGTGAAAAAGAATAGATTTGATGTGAAATATAAAAGCTCATGGGGGGTTTTCAGAATTTAATTTATGAAAACGTACAAAAATGCAGGAAAACGTTCAAGATTGCATATACCTAATTGATTTCATTATTTTAAGGAAAGGAAAAGTTAAAAAAATTTTACCACACTAGTAAAAACTTTATTTTTGCTTAATGATTATATCAGTCATTAAAATTATTAAGCCAAGTTTGGTTTTTATCTGGTAAATCTGTAGTTTATTTGGCTCTAGCATACAATATATGGGCAAAACAAGTTTTGATTTTCAGAGTAGGTTTTTAATGCAGCAAAGAAGATATGAGTTTGAATGTTAACTTGGCCCAGTGATGGTCCAAGAGTTCCAATCTATAGCCATGTACCATAATTCCTACTATCATTCCATAATTCGTATTATGTTTGAAAAATGCTTAATTGGTTTGAAATAAAGATGTTGCCCATACTAGAAGTAAATGTATCAATCTTTTTATATTTTCTGAAGCAAATGCAAATAGACCAAACCTCCCCCCATCCTCCTTACTTTCAAACAAGCCGAGTAACAAACTGTTCTTCAACTTCAACTGTCTTCAGTAACAAGAATCAAATCCTCCCCACAGTAGTGTTCGGTGACAACAAGAACCATATGTGAGCATGGCCTCCAGAATTTCATCTCGCTCTTTTAAGTGGCTTGCTCCAGGGCGACCAAGTAGGTCAAGAGAATTGACATGAGGTGAAGAGGTTCACAAAAGCGTGAGGAGAAGGTCAACCGTAAAAAAAATCCCCCACTTTGGTGTGGAAAAGGGTGGGACTCAGAAGCAGGAGACATGGAGGCTGAGTTGGAGCCAAACACTCTTGTCAATGTTCTTTGTCGACCTCTCAGTCGAAACTACTCACCCTTGTCGCACTCCTGTGTGGCCAGGCAGTGGTGGGCAGCTTTCTTGCTCTCATTTTGTGTCATACTTACAGTCAGAGTGAGCATTAGAGCGAAGAACAGGAAGTACTCCCATCCCAGAGCAGGAACACCTAAAGACTGCTCCTTGCTGTGGGTGGAGTCATGGCTAACAGGATTTTCAGTACTTAGGTGTCTGGACCAGATCTATACTTCAAACCCTTTTTAAAAAGTGTTTTATCCCCCACCTAAAATATAAAAATACAATGAATTTGGTATTGGAAGCTCCAAATGATAAACCTCAAAATTAATCTAATTTTTTTTAGTCCTGAGTGTTAAATCATTCGATAATTAGCTTTTTGAGATTTTTGGTTTTGGAATATTTACAAGCTCTGAAGATTATTTTCAAAAGAAATGTATGTCAAAAAGTTCATGCCTGCAACAAATACAATTCTTACAAACAGGTTTGCTTTTCTTACTGATGTGAAGACTAATGACCTCACCTCTGACATCACACTGCTAGTTCAGTTATAGTTCTCAATCTATTTTTATTTTTGTTGGTTTTTCTTTTTCTTTTTATCCTTGTATACAACAGTTCACTTCTCCCAAGCAGAATTTAGGGTTGACCATCGCATTTGGATTTATTGATTTAGTTTTTTTTTATAATTCATTGTAAAATTGTACATTTCATGCAAATTCATAATAATATTAATGTTTTCAACTTTGTCATATATGGCAGTGGTCCCCAACCTTTTTTGTGCCACAGACCGGTTTAATGTCAGACAATATTTTCTGGGAATGGCCTTTGAGGTGTGGCGGATAAATACAACAAAATAATATAATACGACCAGCATGTAAACTGTGGTATTTTCTAAACATAATAAACGTGAATCGCAAGTTATTTTTCCTTCTTTGCGAGCCGATAACATCTACCCCCCCACCTCCCCGGCCAATTTATGCGGAAGTGATGTTTGTTATATTAGGTTTATATTAAGTTAATATGGAGCTTTATTTTGCAAATGCTGGTTTACTGATATGCGTATAAACAATCTGCAGAACAATCTGCTTATTTTGCACTTGTAATCGCATTTCTTCGACTGCTAAGCTGATAATAATGGATGTTACAAGAAATAATAAGCTGAGCACACTTTAATATAAATTATTATTGTTATAGTCAGGGAACCACAATCCTACATCATGGTGCAGTTGGTTTCAAAACAGACTTAATGTAGATTTTTTGTAAAAAATAAAAAAAAAATTGGTGCATATAGCTCAAGAAGGGCTACACTAATAGAATAGGATAGAATAGAATAGAATAGATTAGAATATATAATATATCTCATCTCACCTCCCGGGGAGCTGGAACTGCTTGCTTAGACTGCTGCCCCTGCGACCCGGCACCGGATTAGCGGGAGAAGATGAGCTGAGATATATATATATATACATACACACACACAGTTCAAATTGTTTTCTAAATTTGTCTTAAATATTACTGAAAAGTTAAAAAAAAATATATAAATAAATGTAATTTAAAATCAATGATATATATATTTGTTCACGTGTTGATGGCATTGCAGCTCATTTTACATCTGGCTCCCAGAGAAATTAGGAGAGTATATTGAGTAAATTGTTCTCCAGCTTTGCTGTAGCTACACTGGCTTCCTGTTAAGCAACCCATTATTTTATCGGGGCTGCTCCAGACATATAGGTTCCCGTTGCTATCTCTTAAAACCCCTCATAATAAGATTGACACCTCACACTCTTCCTCTGCTCTGTACCTGGAGCCACCTCACCCTTTTAAAATGGCTTTGGGTAGCAGGGCTTTTTAGCTTGGCCCAGATCCCTCATATTAGGTAGAACAGTGTTGAGGAGCTTTGGCAAAATAAAGCATTTAAACCGATAAGTTTCAAAGTAATTCTTTACTTTTAAGATGTTATAGTTTTATTTTGGTCAGTGGCTGTTGAGTAGTGAGTCAAGGACCTGACAAAAAGAATGCTTCTTTTATCTTTTCAGTGAAAGTTCAGTGAGTCATGTCTTTAGAAACTTTCAATCTCCTCTTTTTTTATGAAACAAAAGTAATTAAAACGGGGTTCACTAGTTCATAAATCACCTGAAATACCTGAGTAGCCCCAAACTGTCATTCCAAAACATGACAGTGTCATTTACTGTAGAGAGCTGTCACATCAGAGCGTAAAGTAAGAGTTGGCACTTTAGGGAGGTGTGGAAAGAGGAGGAGATGTGAAAGGAGGTAAAAGAAAAAGGTGGTGGGTTTGCTCCAGCTCCTCCTTTTGGTCGGGGGAAAGAGGATGAAACCTGTCATTAGGAAGGTTAAATGAAGAAAGCCCTCAATGGGGAAGCCATTGTGCTGGAGCAGTGAGGAGGGTTAACTCTTTAGTGCCTCAAATAACATGGCTTGCTGCTTTGTGGAGGGCTGAAAGAGACGGAGGGGGGCCGAACGGAGGCCCCGGCGCTAGAGAAAAGCCCTGTAGGCCAGGCCACAGTGGGGGTGGACTGGGAGGACAGGGACCTTTGGAGATTTTTGCAGCTCTTGTTTTTCTTTCTTTCTTAGCAGCTCATCCAGAACCTGCCGTTTCGAGAAATGGTTCATTCTCGGAAGATTCCACTCCCTTGTGTTGAAAAAGGTGCTGCGTGAATGAATGCATAGCTGGCATTTAAGCCTTCCTTCAATGCACGGCTTAGAGATTTACTCATCCCAGTGTTAAAGTGCTGTTTGGGGTCAGAAAATCTGCTGGACTAGAGAGCAGCGTCATAATGACATCCTTCACAAATAGATGAAAATCAGATCGAGCTAACGAACAGAAATAAACATGCCCCCAAACTATTAGCAGGGCTTTTTGAGGCCACGAGGCCATTCAAGTCTCTGCGGTTGACGCAGTTCTTGAGTGTTTTATGTGATTATGCCATTAAATAGCTGCCTGCTTTCGGAAGTAAATAAGCCCCGCTGTGCATATTGAAAAAATGGAAAAAAAAACATTAATGTTTTAAACAGCATAAGTGAGTGAAAACATCAGAAGGTTTTGGATTCATGTTGATGCTTTCTTTACAAGACATAGACTGCAAAGTAGATCCTGAACTATTAGTATGCTGATAAATTCAGAATTAGTAGACTCAATTGTCTTGCAAAATCATGCAAATCGATTCTCACCCTGACCTTTACTTTTTTAAGGAACACAAATATGTTGTGAAGTTATGAATGCTGTATGAAAAAGAAGAATTAAAAATAGCTGAATTGTATAGCTTGTTAAATTGGAAGACATTTTGACACCAATGTAATGTAATTGTAGATTGTTAATGTGTTTATCAATTAATATACAACTGCATTTGACAAAAAAAAGACATGGTCTATAATATTAATACAATAGTGATACATTATTAAATTGTTTGCTGCTCACGTTTGCTAGAAAGCAGGGGTACATCTTATGCAACAATTAGTCACCATTCATCCTCATATTCAATACTGTAGGAATTTTAAGAGTTCACCAATTAACATGAGGAACCACTTACTATCCAATCAGATGAACCGCTAATATAAGACTGACACTGAGGATTCTCTTTGCCAACAATAAAACCACAGCAGAGTGTTTGGGAAACAGGGGGAACACAGCTTGTTTTGCAGATCACAACCATTTTAGGTGATTAAAATACATTGTTTACAATAAATACTGCCTTTTGAGGGTTACTAAGGGTGCAGTGATAGTCTAGAGGGGTCAAATATTTATTGCAAATGGTTTAAAAGAGTCATGATATGGCACCTTTAAGAAAAAAGACCCTTCAAATAAAAAGCCTTCATTTTCAAGCCTTTCTACCATGGTTGGTAATAGTTAAAAAGTGTCTTTCCATTCCAAATTTTTTTTTCTGTTCTACTAGAACATCTCTTATCTTCACAGAGCTTTGATTCATGTGGTGACTCCTTCTGAAAGGCATTTCCTCTTCATCCTGATGGATTTTACAACTTCACACAATCTGTAAGATGTTGGAAGACTTTTCCCTCCATATGTATCAAAGAATTGTCACACGAGTGAGTCGCACGTTGTTTGGCAGGATCACGTGACGACACATGCATCATCTCCTGTCTACAACTTTGTTTGGGCTGAATTGCTTTTCTAAACAAAGAGTCAAAGAGGGAGGGGGGGGGGGTTCATCTATTTTCCAAATTCTTTTATCCTATTTTGTTTTGTTACAATTTGTTTTTACAAATACAGTCTTTGGGCGTTAACCTTCACTATTTTGAGAGTTGTTTCAGAGACATGATGATGTAGTCAATAGAAATAACTTACGTGACAGAGTAGCACTTGTTATTTAGAGGATTTCATTACTTTATCCCAACAAAATACTTATTATTTATCTCCATTAAGTGATTCCAGGCATTCATGAAATAACTTTATGAATTAAAACAAACAGTAGATAGTAGTAAGGATGTGGTAACCTCCAAATAATTGATATTAGATTGCTTTTCAGATCATCTTAATGACTAGCACTTGAATTTGCAGGAAAAAAACTAAACTCAAAAAGGCCTGGAAAAGGTTAAGGATGATAAGACAAAATTGTCTTAGTCCACTGAGAGTAACTGAATATGGAAATAATCGGAATTAGACATGTCCATGTTAAAAAGTTGTCTTAAATTCTACACTCATCCTTCCGCTTGCCTTATAAACCTATTTTGCCAATTAGTGGCTCCATTGAATGGGGCTCATTCAGTCCTTTGGTAGCTCAATAAAAGCCCAGTTTAGCTTGATCAGGATTTGCACCTCTAGAGAGCAGAAGCTGAGGTCATCAAAAGCCCATTTAAAGCATCATGCAGTGCCAGCATTTTAATGCTGCAAAATAGAGACTGCCGAGTCTTCCAGTGCTTCCATGTTTCTTGCTAATGGCAACCTTTGTGCTCTCTGTTGATGAATTACCCGGAGACAAATTGAGGATCAAGTGGATGGTCGGAGGAGCTGGTTAATGAATACTCAATTCAAAACTGTGGTGCTTTCCTAGTTTTGTCGACTCATTAGAAATGTTAAAATGTTGAGTCAGTCACAGAAGCTTCGAGGGGGATCTTCATCTAACGTTCTCATACAGAGTTCATTTAACCGATAGTATCAAAGCAAGTTTTTTTTAAATAAGAAATGCAATTATGTGTTTTATAGAATGCTAAAGTCAACTTTTACTCCCTCTGTGGCTTTTTACAACACAAAAGCCCATTATAGTCAAAGGGTGTTTGTTACAACCAAATATTTGTCTGGTGTCTTTGATTTGGAGTTTCCAAAATCCAAATATAAGACTATTTATTTTTTTCAATTTCTTTTAAAGAATTATATTTAGATGGAATGCACATTTTTGATGTGTGATTATGTCTGTTAATTTGTTTGTCTTAAAGCAATTTAGGCAGCTTGCTGTGTAAAATGTGCTTTATTAAAATATTTTACTTTCTATTTACTTTATTAATAATGATTCATTGGTTGTGTCTAGACATGATGCGAAGATGCAAATATGATGCATATTAAACTCAAATACTTACATTTTATTTGTAATTCGATAGCAGCCATAATTCAGAGATTATCTCACACCCTTTATGGTGCATGTTCTGTTTATGGCGTATAATTATACAAAAAAACTTGAGGTTGCTAACTGAACTCATGTTTTTTAACCCAAAATATCTTGGTCAGGTGTAACCTGGCCCGAAGTGCAACAATGAGTAATTTCATTATTGGTAATCTGGATTTTTTTTGTAAAAAATATCGGAAAATACACTGTAATTAAGCCAACAGCACTAAGGCAGAAGGATGCTAGCTTGAGGCCAGCTGAAGGTCTCCCTGTGCTTGCGTGGGTTAACTCCTGGTGCTCTGGTTTCCTTCTGCTGTTCAAAACATGATTTATATAAATGAATTACTAAATTGACGGTTACAGGGAAAAGATAGAGAGGATGACCTGGAAATTAGCACACTTTGAATAAAATAAGTAAGTAAATAAGGTTTTTTCTCAAAATTGGCAATACACGGAATAGATTGTTGGCACACCAAAAAAACTGTTTGCTGACATGAAAGATAAATATTTTTACACTAGATAACTTGTCACCCCAACAAAGGATAGTTGAGTTAAAAACATTATTTTAGTGTTTCACAAACTGTGTTCAAAAATTCAAAAATCTACATTCCATATATTACATAAGTAAAAAATAAATGAGAATGTAGAAATACATACACATAAAATAGAAAGAATTTCAAAGTGATAACTTTGAAAACTAAGTATTGCTCAAAATAACTGTGCCCTAAAAACAAGAAATATTTGCGCTGGAGGTGGTTGTTTGTCTCTAACTGTGAGAGGAGGGATGCTATAATCACTTTCCCTTCTTTTCCCTCACCATCAGTAGTGAAAGATCAGAGCGCCAGGGGCCTGTCCAGCCCTTCAGAGCCCTCTGCTCCTCCTCGACCCATTCTCTGGCTCCCAGGGAGTCTGCTTGAGAGCAGCGGGCCATTGATCGACTGACTGATGGCTTCATAAGACAGGCTGTCGCGGGTGGGACGCTCCTGAAGGAATGTCATCCCACTCTCCCTTTAGGCAGGAGACAGATGCGCAGGCTTTTACCCTCGGAGCTGTTTCCCATGATTCCCCTGGGAGAGAGTTAGAGCGGGTGCTGATGCTCCCTTTGTGAGTGTTTGTTTCAGTGTGCTCATAGCGTGTAGGAGTGAGTGTAACCATGTGTCTTTTTGTGTCTGGACAGAGATGGGAAAGTACACACATGCTTTACTTCAGCGGATACAGATTTTAAAAATAGGTGGAGTTTCCAAAGAGTTAAAAAGTATTAGTTAAGATATTTTGGCTCTATATCTATATTCTAGGATCTCTTGGTTGAAATCTGGTCATTTTTTTAGCTGCACTCCGACCAATGCTAGTGTTGTTTCACAGTGTGGATGAATATGTGCAGTTTCTTGGCTGTTATAAAGATTCATGATCTGATCCCTCAGGGGAAAAAAACATTTGAGCCAAGGCTTAGCAACGTTTTTGAGTTGTAATATGAGCAACGTTTGCCAACATAACTAACAATTATTTTTTAGTTTATTATGTCTTTGTGGGTAAACAGTCTAAAAAACAAGAAAAATTACATTCCCCTTTTCCTAAACTGTGTGTCTAGAAGTTTGACTTATTAATAATATGTATCTAAAATCTTCTTTGAAGGATCCAAAAACCTGTTGCTAGCATTTATAACTAGGTAAAAAAGGTTCAATTTATTTTTTTGCAAAAAAAAATCAGAATGTAAGGAAAACTTCACTTTTATTTAAATTATACTTAAGATATGAAGTAACTTTTAACCCTTTGAATTCAGTTATTCAATTCTTCTGATCTGAAAATAGCACTTTTTGTATAGCTTAGCATAAATCAATGAATCAAGTTCAACATTGCTCGAGAAATTATCATCTTTCTTCTGCCATTTGTTCACATTAGAAAGGGCCGTATTATGGAACATATAGAAACTCTGGTCTGATACTGTGACCAGTCTAAAAACTACGAAACTAAGGATCAATGCTAACCTCTCCTAATAAGCTTATGCCATAGCCAGAGAATGGCTGAACAAGTTCCAAACCAGTAAAACACTGCTTAAAAACTCAGTTTTATAATAGACTAAATCATGTGTTCTTATAAAAAAAAAAGTTAATGTTTACTCACATTTGCAACACTACAAGAAATAACAACAATTTTAAAAACTTGCATTCTCTGTACGTAAGGGTGTCCATGGTCCAAAGCCAAATGTTTTTCACCAAAAAAAAAAAAAAGAGTTAATATTTAAAATAATGTTTACTTTTTCATATTACTAACACATATAAAATTTGTGTATATATATATATATATATATATGTATATGTATGTGTATATATATATATATATGTATATGTATATGTATATGTGTATATATATATATATATATATATATATATAATATATATATATATATATATATATACATACTTTTTTGAAACAAATCCTTAAAAGTTTTCAGTAACATTTAAGACAATTTTAGAAAACTAGTTGAACTTTTACACTATATTTTAGGTTTTTCATTTATTTATTTAATTAATTTACCATGTATTATTATAATATTATTCTTATTTTGCAAATATTTATTTCAATTTTCATGTAAAGCTTGATCCATGTAAGGCTTAATCAATTATTTCAGTGATTCTGCATTAGGTCATCAATAACTCAAACTCTACACATAGTAAAAAGCCTTAGATACATTTATAACAAGAATAAAAGCAACCAAAAACAATTACACCAACTCCAACCTTGTGCTATTAATGTATTTTGATTATGTATTTAATATCCATATTTAAAACCTAATAGTGTGCAGGTTTGTTTGAAATTTGGAGATCATGTAATCAATTGTGAAAAAGCATTGTGCAGAAAAAGTTATTCAACAGAAGCTTGAATTTCGATGCAGTACCCACACACCTACTTCTTTGTTGTTAAGTTCAGTTGTGGATAGAGAGAACTGAGGAAAAAGAGCTTCTGTGATCAAGACTGATCCTAGAAACAAGTACACAAGATCCTTCTTTTTCTCCCCTCAGGGTGTTTTTTCCAGAGACGGGACACACTGGTTCCCCTCTGCCTCCCCATTCAGAACCTGGCTCTCTAAACACAGGCGTAAAAATCGGCTACATTTAATCAGACACGCTTTGGAGGATCAGGAGAGCTTTTCCTTCATTGATTTGCCACAGTAAAGGATCCACCACACTGGGTTACCGGGGTTGAAGGAATTCCTCGAGTAACAGAATAAATGAAACCACATGCTGCACACATTTGCTCCACACATTTGCTGCTTTCATTAATCTAAACAGCACAATCAACGGAATTATGAGGAGTTCTATGTGGCTTCTTGAACATTGACCATACAATAGAGATGTCACAATTAGTTATCAAAACATTTGGAGTTATTTTTATAATGTATTCAAGTTTTGTCAAGTGTTGTGAAAGCATTAAAAAGTTCTTCAGAAACTTCCAGTTTTAAGGTAGAAAAACAATTAAGATTCAGAAATAAATTGGTTTAAAGTTGTTAAAAAGGTAAAGACTAAAGCTTACAATTTATATAACTATATTGAGTGCGATGTGTGTTTAATAAAGTTGATGTTTACTTGAGAAGCAAATTTTGCAATTTGAGCTTCCTAAAATGAAAGTATTTTAGCGGTAATTTAAAATTGTGCAGTATTTTTATTTACTTTTGACATCTGAACTAATTTGAGAATTATAGACTTTACAATGTCATTTCAGTTGCAAACATCTTAATTTAACATTATGTGAATTAAAAGGTGTGTTTGCTATAACATTAGATCTCAGACTAAATATGGAAATTAAGTTTCTTGAAGTCTTTGTTTAATGTTTCGTCTATCATATAAATCATAGGCGAAACACTTGAAACGATGTAGTGCTTTAACGCCGACTAAATTAAAAATGAATAACGTATAAATTTTAACGTTTTGTTTTAAAGCCATCTTTAAATATGCCAATACATATTTCCCACCTGACATCATGACAAACAGGCATTTCCCCCAAATCCTTGATCTCTCACCATCATAGTTCAAGCTCATAAATACAAACTGTGATGTAATTTGAGAGAAATAAGCTCAAAATGAAGCAAATACTGAGCTTAGCTGTTCTGACAGGAAGGTAGAGGGCTTTGCTTACTGCTAACTCTGAGTGATGGACAGAAGCTTCTCCTATATCACATCTCTTCACTGCGTCCTGAGAGCTATTTTGATCTCTTTTATGTTCACTTCTCTTGTTCTTTTGCCAGCATACTAATATACAGTAACAGCGAACATTTTAATTTCCTTCTAACTACTTTCCTTTTCAAGCAAGTGTCACTGCATTGTAACATGTATTAGTCTTTCCTCTTTTATCTTTTCACAATTTTCTTTATTTCTTTATTTTCTTAATCAGTTGTGTATGTTTTTGTGATATCGATTTAACTGTAAATTAAGGATTGTGTAGTAGATTTCTTTTTCTCCAACATGGACCAACAGGGAGTCTGAATACAGCCGAATTGTTATCTGTACTTTTCTTTGACCATGTAACCCATGAAATGGGAGCCAATCAGTGTTGACGATGGTGGAATTACTCGGAAAAATCACAAGACCTATTTAAATAAACTGAAGCAATAAATAAATGAATTGGCATCCAAACAAGTGAGATTTACTGTTTTTAAGATTAAACTGGTACCTTTGTCAACTACAACTTTGTGTAAAGACTGCTTAAAGAAGACAATTTCATTTCTGATTTTATTACTTGCTTAATTTGATAAATCTCCTTTATATGGAGTATAAATGAACAAGCAATCGAATATAGAGAAAACTGACATATCAGTGTTTAAACAAGCAAGTTAAACTCAGTTGTATCTTAACTGTGCAGGGAAAAAAATGTCACCTCAAAATTTTCTCTACTTTCGGAAACTTTTGTTTTATTTCTGACTTTGTTATAGAGTATATACAAGGCCTTTTACGTATAGGACATTATGGTATTCTCTGTTGACACACTATTGATGGCATATATGAGTTTGTGAATTCCTGGTCTGCGGCCCTTCAGGAATTGAGTCTGAGACCCCTGATCTAGATGCATAACAACCAAGTTATTTCAGTTTAAAGTGAGTTTTGTATTTGGTAATAAACAATTGGGAGGATGTAACCTGTTTTTTTTTTTTTTTTTTTTCTAGTGTCCAAAGTCACTTGCACATCTGGAAAAACTGGCAGTTGTTATCAACAAATGCAACTTATTCTATTATTAGATTACAGGTAAGTGGTAACAATCAGACCGAAACTCAAAATGTAAACATTCACATTATTTGTGCTCTGCAAGCTTTTCTGAATATCTGAATATTTTGGCTTGACTAATGCGTTCAGTGATATCTGTGCTTGAACTGAACATGATTCATAAAATCTATCATGTAGTTTTACCTGGTGTTAGATCAGCCTATGTGTCTTCTAAATGTGTGAAGCTAAGTTTCGGTTAAAAATACATATCAGATCTTTTATTATTATTTTATAATTAAGTCTAATTTTCATGAACGTCTGGTTCATGCTGTTTAACAAGGCCTAATCCACACATTAATGGCAGCAGCAGTGATTCACTTTGTTTTTCTTCTGAAAGCTTGCTTCATGATGATATTAAATGTAACACTAACTCAGTGGAGCAAAGCTGGATCGAAGGTGGTTGTATTATCAAACTCAGATCCTCAACACAACGATGCCAGTAAGTTCATTAGGATCTTTTTTAATCTTCAAAATTCACAAAACCTATTCAAGCATCGTTTCTGCTAAATCATCAAAACAAAACAAAAAGCATATTATGCAGAGCAGTTTATGCTTGGTCCCAAAACAGATTTTTGTAAAAAAAAAATCATTATTTTTAAATATTTTGATGAATTGAAAAAACTTTTACAATGGTGTTTTCACATGTTCATACACACTTTTATGGATAAATACTATTTTAAAGGTTTATTTTTCATAATAGGAGCCCTTTAAAGTCTCTTGATATTTCAGGCCTCTATTATGATTAGTAGTATTAGATTTTTCACAAACTGCGCTTTTGGAGTAGTGCACTGTAAATTTTTCTCATTTAAAAAAAGAGGACTATGCACTAATATTTATACTCAAAAAACATTTTATGGAACTCAATTCACAATTCACTACCCATGTTCCATCGCATTCGCTATTTTTACTTCAAGAATTAATGAAAACTTTAATATATGCAATGGTAGACTCATTCTAATGCTTAAGTATTGTAAAAAAAATGTCATCATTTGTTATTTAAAACGAACAACTCTTCTATTATAATTACATTTTAATATGGTATACAAAAATTCCTCCTATTTAATTCTATAGTTTTTTTTTTGTTTAAAAAGGTATTTAAAATGTGTCTTGCTGCATTTTCAATCTCCAGAACATTAAAGTCATGCCATTCTACACAGTCCACTTCAATGTGTTTTGCTGTTAGGTATCGACCGCCCAAATTTCAAGTAAAAGGGGAAAAGTAACAAAGCGAGATAAGCGCTTGACAAAGTGAGGCAGTATATCAAATAGCATGACACTCACTCAACAGTCAGTTTGTTGTCATGCACATGAATGGAGCTAAAGCTGTGCGCGCAGACACACTCGACAGGCAAGAATTGCTCTGATGCAGTACAAGAAGTCTTTTCAGTCAGGCTCAAACACTGATTACAGTGTAATGGAGCAATCAAAGAGGAAAATGACAGAGGAGCTCCTTAATACACCGCTCATAATGGTCAGATGGTTCAGAAAGCATTGTGTGAAGCTTTTATGTCACACCAGTCTGTGGGCTGTTGAACAGGAGAAGGGGGAATCGCACTTTAAAAACGCTCCCTTGATGTCACAGACTATTAGCCAGATATTATATGTAATCGTGCTCTGTGGATCAGAGGAACAAGGGCGATACATTGGTAGAAGTCACCCTGATAGTGTTTCTGCGAGTGTGTGTGGGAGGCTTGCAAGAACAGGAGATTTTTTGTGTTGGAGAAAAAGAGCCTTGGACACTTCATCTTCTCTTCTGTGCGCTGCCAAAAAGGCCAGAGGTCAAATGTCAGGGTGAATGAAGAATTCCGAGCTGCATGCCGACAGATCGGGTTTCAGAGCCGGGGGAGGGCAAGAGGGAGGGAAGCACCCTAAAGCAATAGGTGCTAGTATATGTGTGAGATTTTTGAGCAACTTTTCAAAAACATCTTTAAATTGATCCTTTTGTGCATTGAGCCTTTTCAGGTCTTAAAATGGGTTTCGCTCATTTTCCCCGCATTCGAACAGTCTTCCAATTGCTTTTGAACGCATGATTTCCCAATAACCACTGACCCTGACATTATGTGCCAAAGTCTGTTAAAACAACAGAAGTAATTAGCTTAAATGTGTGTTGTGTAGGTTAGGGATTAAAACAAAGAATTTGATTGGCATTCCTCTTCCAAAAAGGAAAGTTCATTCTAATCCCTCTAAATAAATGTAAAGAAGATCTGAACTTGGTTGACATTACAGTATAGAAGAATAATGTTTATGGCTGTTGATTTTCTGCATTCTTTACATTATCTACATTTGTCTACGGCTCAGAAAAACAGTCAAACAGGTTTGAAATGACATGTGACATGTGAATGACATGTGAGTTGTTACATTTAGTGACCCAACACCTTTAAGGTTTATGGAATTCGTGTTAATTTCCATGATTATATTTGAATCAGTCCTAAAAAAAAAGTCAGGAAAACCTCATTTTAGCCCATCTTCTATTGACAAGCATTCAAAGCCAAAAATATGTCTCATCTAGGCTTTTTCGTTTGTTCAGAAGCTGAAAATTGAGCTTTGCATTTGTCGGTTTGTCTTCTCCACTAGTCTCTCTATTGTCCATCCTGTAAATAATCTTCCAGTTTTGAAGTTTTCTCAGTTACACATTTTTTAACATCTTTGTTTCAGTCATTTTTGGTAGTGAGATTGTTTTCATGCATCTGTTCTCTTTTGTTGCTTTTATCAAGCTTTTTTTAGCAACAGTTAAAACTTTGGATCTTGTATAAATACACATGTATAACAATGCATGGACGGTTGAAAAGTATTGACATTTTTTCTCTTATTGGTGCTTTAGTGACAATTGTGCACTTGAAAGTGTTATTCTGCATAATACACTGGCAGTCAAAAGTTTGGAATCACTTTACAATCTGCTGCTGTTTTATTATACAGTTTACCGAAAACTACTTTGACATTTTCCTGTATTTTTCTCTATTTCAAAACAGAAATTTCCTCAATGAAATTATTTACAGATTTGTATATTTTGTAATAACAGTACATAACATGAATATTTATGTATTGTATAATGTCTCATTGATATTGACCAAGTGTGTTTTATTTTGCATTTATTGTGATGGGACAGTTTAGAGAGAAGTTGAACCTGGAGGAATGGAAGAATTGTGATGATCAGGATTCGAACTTTGAACCATGGAGGATCTGCGCTTTCAGGTAAGAACCATACCATCAAATCAACACACACTATATAGATGGAAACAGTAAAGACGTGCAAGTTTTACCTTCTCCGCTAATGACAGCTGTGTAGAATCTGAAGGATTAGCAGGGCACATGCAGCCTTAACATCGGCCTCTAACATAATTGACTCATACTTTGGATCTTGTACATCAGGTCACTTGTGGCTTGTATTTGATGGTTCTGTCTGGGTGACCAGTGATTCAAGGTAGTTAAAGAGGTGTATTGGCCTTTGATCATCTGGCAACCCTTACCTGGTGGTACTGATACAAGCAACTTACAGGGCTAGAATGTCAGAAACTTGACATTTGACTGTTAGGTACTTTGGTGATAAGCTATGTTCTCCCCATTGAGTATTATGTTTTGAGATCATCTGTATTCAAATTGATCTGGATGTTTTTTTATACATAAATTTGTGCTACTGCACATGCAAGTACATTTTAATCTGCAACTAGAAATTGTACTGTTACTTGATTTATTCTTAAGCGCAGATGCATGCCCAAAACCATTTGTTATCAATTGTTTTCTATACATTCTTTTACGCATCTTGACCCCACACCTATAAGTCAAAGCCTAGTATGAGTTTTCTCACTGAGTGTAATGCTACCATTGAGTGATACTAGCTCTGTTCCAGAACCACTGACTTGGTGTGCTGTCTTCTGTCTTCCAAAGAAGAGTCAGAACACAAGTGGAACTGATACTAGATTGAAGCTACTCTTGTATTAGACAAAAGAGATTCAGATTGTTAGGCAGATTCACAGTTGAACATTTACAGATGAGATTTCTCTCACACTTGGCCAGGAAAGGCCAAACATCAGCGTCAGCACCCAGAATGCCAACAGGAAATCCATCAAGAATGGTGCTTTTGTATGTTGCATTTCTTTAACGTACTTGTAAATCCAGCAACTTTTTGCTTTGTTTTCAATGCAATTTCTTCTTGATTTCATTGCAATGCTTACTGTCTAGAAGCTTCTATACAGTACAGACAACCCAAATATCTGTGATTTGTTCTCTCCACAAGGTAAGAATTTCATTTTATATCTTCTTAAAGTAAACATTCTGAAAAACATGTTGTATGATTCACAACTGCATTGTTAAAGTTTGTTAAAATACAAGACAAATTCTCTTTTAATTTTATGGAATTAGTCAGTTTTTATGATTTATCCATGCTTTAAAACTTGTGTTGCATTCTGGTGGTTGAACAGGTCTTTACATCCAAACACCGGCTATTGTTATCTTGTTTATCTGTTGGTCAATGGAAAAGGTTCAACTTACTCTAGACATATGATTTAAAAATAGACATATTTAAAGGGAAAAATAAAAGCCCTTTGCACGACTGAATGTAAAATGTATTACATAAACTAATACAGCCATCTATAAGGAAAATATAAGGTGAAGAAAAGGCTCAAGTTTTTTTTTTAAAAGAGGATGAGCAGGCCAAATTTTCTTCTTATTTTTTACATTACACTGTCAACGTAGGGGAGCTCAGTGGGATTTGAAACAGAGACATCCTTCTCACAGCACCACATACTCTTCTACAACACCCGCCTGCCAGCACAAGTTGCATGTAATTGGAATTTGTACAGTATCACA
This sequence comes from Danionella dracula, assembly GCA_900490495.1. Taxonomy (NCBI): domain Eukaryota; kingdom Metazoa; phylum Chordata; class Actinopteri; order Cypriniformes; family Danionidae; genus Danionella; species Danionella dracula. Next base: position 3,024,101 of record UELW01000039.1, on the reverse strand, counting down.
ACTTTAACCTCATTCATGGACCACCTGCTCTGCAAATGGCTCGGATGGACCCAAAACAACCGTGGACCCAAACAAGTTGTTGACCATTCAGACTGGGGTCCAAACCGCAACGAGTTGGCTTGACACCCAGCCCTCGGGGCCTTTGAGTTCCATCCCATTCGACTCTAGATCTCATACTAATAGGGCAGTTTGTGGAGGGAAAAGCTTTGATGCTGGCCTTTTTAACAACGTGTTCTTTCCATGATTGGGGTGAGAATTGGCCAGCAGGGTTCCAAGAAGAAAATGTAAACCCCGGATTAGCTGGACTAATGACCCTTGCCTGTCGTTGATGTTAATTAGCGTTAATTGGGGCCCCTGTGCGCTTTTAGAGGGTTTTGGGGGCCAGCTTGCACATGGTCCTTTGCTTCTAACACCAGGGCAGTAACACTTGTGCACTAACGGCGTCTCTCTGTTGGTTCTTCACTCATTGTCAGAGACAATTTGTTTTACCACAATGATTCCTATTCACTTGATCTTCAAGGGGTCAGATTTTTTTGTATGGCTGGCTGTAGATCCAAATCTGATCAAAAAAAGCTAAAGCCTAAACATGAAATAGGTGGTACCAAACCTTTTTTTGGCTCTCATCTTTCCATGGCTCATGCACCGGGACAGAGATTTTAGTGTGAAATGGGGCCCCAAATTGGTGTAAATCTTAAGGGAGGGGGCCAACTAACACCTGGTATCACTTTATTTACCCTTGTCCGTCTCAGGTCTTGAAAGCTCAGTAACAGCGGGGCCATCGGGGCGGCCCCCGTGGACGGCAGGATTGCCTTTGAAGGGGGGAAATGATGCCCCATCTTGGAGCCTCGGCGATGACTTTACCAGTACCGTGACCCTTGTGACCTCATATCCCCCTCTCCCCACAGCTGCTGGCCCCCATTGGCCTCCACTGGACTGCAGTGGTGCAGCGAACAGAGAGCTATGGATGGGGGAAGAACGACAAAAGGTCAACCGGTGGTCAGAAGGTTTTTATTGGGATAGGGAGGCTGAGGGAGAGGGAGAGAGAATGTGTTAAAGACCACCGTCTGAGATTTTAACTGCAGGGAATTTGGCCTCCCTTCTACGTGAAATCCAGAGCGTTTGGACAGTTTATGAAGGAAATTGGTGACATTCTGGAAATGGAGTGGCAAGCTGTACATTTCAGGTTGTACCCACAGTCAGTCTGACTGATCCCTGGGAATCAAACCTATGAACTTGCCATTGCTCTGTTTGCCATTTGTTTGCAGTTGGGAGAATGTTTGTCTAAATGAGCGTGTGGTAAACTGCATGTTATACACACAAACTATGTTTACGTCATCTACATCTATTCATTCATTATGGTTAAACTGACAATGCAACATACAAAACATATAATTTTTCAGAGTCTTTTCATACAATTAGTTAATTGTATAGTTGTATAGTATTGTATAGTAATTGATGCAGATATAAGAGATGATGTGACACTCAATGTTGGAGGTATGTAGCAATTTCAACGTTACTATGTAGAACCTTGTTCAATGTATATCGCAGAGTGTTTGCTTTTATGCCTGACAAATTCACATTCAATCATTTGTGACCAAACTGATGATTTTGTAATAGCTAGTAGCTTGCCATTAATATTGTTATGCAATGGCTTATAAAACTATGAACATAATATAAGTATCATCACATGTGGGTTTCTGTGGAAAGATTTGAAGTTAAAAAAAGAGTGTGTGTTCCCTTATTTGCAGTTTGTCACTACAACATACTGGAAAATAAGCTAAGCTAAGAGAAAAATTCACTTCTCACAGTTGTTATGATGGTCAAAATTTGGAGGATGAATAACTTGATGCTGGACTTTAAACAATTTTTTCTGGTGTACATTTGAGCACCGTAACACAAGGTTTCTCTGGAATCTGTTTTTTTATCCAATATTCAGATCCATTAAATTGTTGTTTCAGTCATTTACATATTACGTATGTGTTTGAGAGTAAAATTATTATCATGCATGAAAATAGAAAAAAAAATAGCTGCCACAAAGAATGAACAAAGCATAATGCTTACAAGGTCATATGTTTGATACTCAAAGAAACCAATATATGACAAAATGTTTTTATCTATTTGGCATCTTCCAAATTAATAAATGTAAATAGCCCCTCTACACTTTAACTTGGGTTTTTGATTACTCTGTTTGGATTGATCCAGAAACACAGTCCATCAACAAACTGAATATCAATTCCTCAAGTGGCAACTCACCGGCCCTTAAATGTGAATATTTTTTAAGAGCCATTCCCATTCCACTGAGTCTAGCTACACCATGTTCCGATGCTAAACTTTTAATCTCCGACAGGATCAACTGTGTCATTTTTAATGACTCCACACATTCCCCTTCTTTCCTGTTTTTGGTCTTGTTATCTATTACAGGAGACAAAGATGACACGAGCAAAAACGTTCCACTGAAGATGTATTGATGTTACGGGTCAGAGAAGTTCCACCCAAAGCAGATCCTGGTAACCCTGCCTGGGTGGGTACTGTATGCTTTCCAGGCGGCCGCCATGTCGGGGAAAAACATTGAAAAACACAAGGTTATCTTCAGATGTGACCCTCCATGTCACGCTCTCTCTCCGCTAGAGCCACAGCATGGAGTCACAAGGACTTTCCCTCCAGCGGGCCTGCTTGAGTAATTTATTGCTCCATCGCATGACTGAAGTCCGGGGGTAAAAATGGCCATAAACATCACATTATGGCAGAGAAGCTGGTGGGGGTGTTTAGCAAATCTGTTACAGCCTAGTATTCTGCCTTGTTAAGCTCATTGGTCACAGATTTCCTGCCTGGTAATTTATCATCAAATCTGGATTTCGGGTGGGGTGGTGTCTTGCACTTGAGTGCCAAGTTTAGGAGGGGTAAAATGCTTTTGATGTCAGAAAACAAAGTTGGTTTAATGTAATTCAATAAAACTATTTTAGGCTTTGTGCTTACAGAGGTTCCTGTAAGAAATACTCTAGTATGTCCCCTGACTGAGCATCACAACTTTTCATGTTCATGTCATATTTCTCTCTTAGGTCATCCTGTTTTCCACCATTAAAAAACATTTAACATATAATGTACTTTTTAGAGGATTTTACACTAGTTGTTTATAACTTTATGCCTGTTTAAATCTGTAATAGCTATTGGTTTAAACTGTTTGGTGGTTTTGCTAACTTTTGATCAATTTGGTGTTTTGTTTTTTAATTGGTAAATTTGGGTGGTTTTTCTTGTTTTTTTTTTTTACTGGTTTCTGTTAGTTAGTTAATTTTGTTTATTGTTTTTGTTTAGTTAGTTGGTTTTGGTTTGGTCAGGTTAGATTGTTTTGCTTGTTTCTGTTAAGTGTTGTGCTTTAGTTTTATTTATAGGTTTTGTTTAACAAATTGGTTTTGCTTTAGTCAAATTAGGTTGTTATTCTTGTTTCTGTTTTTGTAAGTAGATTTTCTTTAGATTTTTGGAACATGATACATTTCAGTTTTAGGTTAATACATTTTAGTTACATGACGCTGTTTCATCAAGTTAAACTAAAGCTCAGTCACATGTAATTATGCAGTACCGACTGATATTGTAGAGTGTGACACACGATCTACATTTTGCAATACTAACAAATATTGTGAGAACCTGGTGCCAATCTCTGCAAGACTGGGCTTTCCCCTGAAAAGATCAGTTGTCAATGACAGCGTCAGTGACTCGCCATTCACACCTAAATTTACAGGCAATTTATGTTCACCAATCAACCCAATATGCAAGTTTTTGGAACACAGAGGAAATTGTTACAGGCTAGAGGACACTAGCACAAAGGAAACGTGTGAGAGAGTTCAATATGACAGAACCTGGTTAATAAAGTTTACAGGAAAGTAAAGGTGAAAGACAAGTAGCAGAAGTGTAGCAGTATTGCAAAGGAGTACAGTCCAACACTGGCCATTGGTGGCAAGCTAATGTTCATTTTAAAATTTAGTCAAGTTTAGTATAGTATATACATGTTACATTTGTATATTATAAGTCATATTATAATTAAAGCGTCACGGTGGCACAGTGGGTAGCACGGTCGTCTCACAGCAAGATGGTCGCTGGTTCGAGCCTCGGCTGGGTCGGTTGGCATTTCTGTGTGGAGTTTGCATGTTCTCCCCGTGATCGCGTGGGTTTACTCCGGGTGCTCCGGTTTTCCCCACAAGTCCAAAGACATGCGGTATAAGTCAATTGGGTGAACAAAATTGTTCATAGAGTATGAGTGTGAATGAGTGTGTGTGAATGTTTCCCAGCGATGGGTTGCGGCTGGAAGGGCATCCGCCACGTAAAACATATGCCAGAAGAGTTGGCGGTTCATTCCGCTGTGGCGACCCTGAAAGGGAAGAAAGCCGACATGAAGATGCAAGGATGGATATTAAAATTAAAAGGGAAACATGAAAGTCTTGTTTCCCCATATTATATATTTTCAGTTTACATTGATGTATAATTAGTTAATTTTCACTTAAAAACAACACACCATTGAAATAAATACAGTAAAATGTAAAAATGTAATTTTACCAAGCATTGTGTAAAAAACAGATTACCTTAGTTGAGAAGGTATCTTTTCCACATAATGGCAAATAAAAAGCTAATGTTTGCATTTTATGGAACACTTATGCAAAAAATCCAGATCTGATTATATTGTGCAATTTATATTTTTAAAAAACCTTTAAATGACAAAAAACTAATTGCAACTAACTTTGTACCTCGAACCAAACTACAAAGACTGCTCTTTTATATCTTGATTATATCTCAGCTCTCTTTCAGTCGGTTCTCTCTTCTCTATAGGCATCTTTTTATGGAACTGACATTCCATTCTAAAACAGAAGCTCTTGTTTAAGGAGTCAACCTTCTAACCAATCCCTTTTTTCATCTTCGTAGGTTTGAAGCCCAGGAGCAAAGGTCGAGACCCCTCCAGCTTCAGAGGCATGTCAGGTCACGCTCACCACATACTGCGCCGCTCCCCAAATAAGCCCAGAAACTGCTAACAAGAACTGCGAGCAGAGGCAAGTGTTAGTATTTGCTATTTCTACACAGAAATTAAGAAAGTTTTGCTTAAAACAGTCACTTGATATAATATTAAATAGAAACAGAAATATTTAAGTATAAAATGTCATGAATTGGATGAAAATGTTAATGTTGAGTTCACCAAATCTCATTTAACTTTAGTTCTTGATGAATTTGTATCAACATTATGCATTACAAATGTAACCAGTATTTCAAACAACTAATTAGAAGTGAGATTGCATTGACGTTAAATATTTTTTTTGTTAACTTCTTATAATTTCTTATCCAGCAACAATTCACATTTTCTAAACAAAAGTGTGAAAAAAAACCTAGAAAATTTGAGTGTAAAGCCTGAAGGATAAGTTCACTTCTAGGTATGATTTACAAAATGATAGTACAATGTGGAACGCTGGGATGTGCTAAAGGCGGGTGTCCAGGTCAGGAGTGTCAGCGTTGCCTTGGCCTATGCTTTTACTGTATCAGCATATAGTTATAGCTTCATACTACTGTGAAAAATTAGACTTGGATACATAAACAGGGGAAAAGGAGAAATACAAGACTCCTCCGAATAGATAAACAAGTAACCAAATAAATCAGAAGGCAACCCCATCAGGGTCAGTACAGGAACAGATAAATCTTAGTTAAAGACGCCATGCTTCACAACATCTACCCTTTTAATCAACTCGAATCAGACAAAGAAAAGAGAGCACTGACCCAACCAAGCACAAAAGTGAAAATATACTCTTCACAGAAAGTAGTATGAGTAAAAAAATGACTGGTTTAAATAGCATTTTTTATTTGTAAAGAACCACTTTGCAGTAGACATATTATAAATCTTTATACATATTTACATGTATGTTTATCTGCTGCCATCCTTATTGAATGGGGTTCATTATTCTTACAGTTTTTTATTTTATTTTATTTTCTTTACATTTTTTTTAAGTATAATAGCATGAGTCTTTTCATACTGGAGCTTTTTCAAACATTCTGTAACTGACACAAGTGAAAATATCAGATAATAAAGGATTATTTACTGAGAATGCCTTTAGCCTTTAAATGACGGTTGATGAACTTCTTACAATGGTTAATATATTTTGGTTGACATATTACGAATACATATATTTCAAGATAGATAGATATGCAAAGATTAGTTGCATTTTAATGAAAACCAATTTAATCACACTGGTTCTACAATTGGTTTAACTGCTGATTGTCTCTTGATTATCTTAGGGACCATCTTTAGAAAAGCATGTCTGTGTATTAGCAGCATTACTGTATCTTTCTTTGATGTTAATCAAGCATTTGATTAAAACCATTCACATCAAAAATTTTTTTACTTAAAACATTTTAAGCTTTTACATTGTTAAGGCTTTTATATTGCCCTATCAACTTATATATTTGTATAATAGATAAACTGGAGATGTGGTTTGATTTCTTGTTGAGGTGTCCACCATTGTGTAAAGGAATGAAAAGAAATCAATAAAATATGATGTTGTGACCATGGACATGACCTTTATTTCGTTGCTTCCATCTTGAAGGTATGAAACATCAGCATTCACTGGCTCACAAATCCTCACCCCAACCTGCTTGTCATATAAATAAGGATTAGCTTTTGTTTTGCCCTCTAGTGGCAAAATAGGCTACTAGAAAGCACATTCTTTAATTGTATTTAATTTTGTAATAATTATTCTTATTGAGCAATTGACTTTTGTCTAAACTTTTTATTGATATGTTACATTACCTCAATTAACAGCATCAATATATTGTTTTTAAACTACCATTTAGACTTACTTAAAAATTTTAAGTTAAAAAGATAGAGTTGCATATTTCACTTCATACTCTAGTTACCTGACTGATTGTTTATGGGAACATTTTTGGCCTGTGCTGTCTCTCACGTCAGAAATGAGGGCAGTCAATCAAGGGTCACAAACTGTCAGAGCTTCCATAAATTAAGCTGCAAACCAGTGGCCTTTGCATTTCCTAGGCCATACTATGTGGTCATGTTTACTCCCTGACCTCGATCCGGGCGTCCGTGTGCCAGTTGCTGCCCCCATCAGTCACTTCAGAGGCCTGAGCTGCTGCACATTCATCTTCAGCTCATCTTTTCGATCACTCACGCACTGACGTATGCATGTGTGCTCTGCTCATGCTATTCCATGACACTCTCTTCAGTGGACTTGAGCAATTTAGCTATTCAGTCATTCTGAGAACATTTTAATTACTCCTTTATAATGCTAATTACTCACATTACTGGGTTCTTGCTTGTTCAGAATTGTAAACTTTATCACATTATGCTTTAAACAATCACAGGCTGTTTGCATACATACATACATATATATATATATATATATATATATATATATATATATATATATATATATATATATATATATATATATATGTACTGTGTATTACACTAGATTCAACACTTTTCTGTCTTCACATTAAGAAATTGTACTGTGGTACAGTTTTAAACATTTAGCTTGTATTTCGATTGCCAAATTTGTATATCTTAAATTTTTGTAGTCTGATAATGTAAAATAAAAATCTATCTATTCTCTGAATTTTGTGTATAGTCCTTTGAATGCCTTTATTATTTTACAAGTAACAATTCGATTTAGAAGTACATGCTTTTTGATTTCATTTCTTCCTCCGACTTTTTCTTTCCAGATGAGAGAAAAATACGTTTTGGATACAAAGAATTAATTAATCAATTATTACTCACATTCATTTTTATCTGGATGTTCAAGTAATCTATCTATAGTCTTTTTAAAGAGCTTTGTATTATATAAATACAAATATATAAAATCTTAATAGATTTGTCACATAGTATAAATAATTGCAATTCGTTTTATTGTATCCAAGGTAGACACAGATCAAGTTAAATACACCTTTAAATTCCATTACAGTCTTCTATGTTTAATCGTTTTATCTTGATTAATTCCACCCATGTGAAAAATTGCATCACTGTATAGAATTGCACATAAGGAACATTCCCACAAATAGCAGCCTTGCACAGTCATTATGGCACAGAATGATCTAATAGCAAGTCAAAAGGCTAATTGGGGGACAGGTAGGGTTACATGTGCCAACAATTAAAATGAAGCTAAAGGGCAACTCTGTGGCCTCTGGCACTAAGAGCACAGTGCTACACAGAGACAAAAATAACAGCAAGTTCATTTCTTTTACAAATGCGGCTTAATTGGAGACCATGTGTTTCAGAGAACATTTAAATAATGGCCTTTATTTTAACAAAAAGTGTTTTAAATGTTGACAATGTTACAATTGTTGAACCTTTATGGACACATGCAAACAACTAACTTAGCTAATGGTAAAGGGAAAGTATGAATGGAGAAATAACACATATATGGATACTCTAGTCATTAAATATTTTAACAATATGCAATGATGACTATTATGCAAATAGGAAAGCATTTTTCTTACTGTACTGTTGTTAATTAGAGTTTGAAAAAAATAATTGTCGTTTTATTTTCAATAGATGCCTACAATTTTGGTTTTCAATCTGGATTTTCTACATTACATGATCTACATTAACCCAACTAATGTTGAAAACAAGATCCAGCATGTTTGAAACTGATTTTTAAATTTATACTGATATTAGGGGTTAAAATGTCTGACACTTTCTCTGATTTTTTGGGAGAACTGCTGAAACCATGTGCATGCCGCTGTAATTTACACGCTGTCCTTTTGTGCATTAACAGCTTCCCAATGTGCTCATTTCAGACTAAACCAACAGAAGTGAAGACTCCTACCAAGAGCTTTTGTCAAATGGTGTGAAAGCAAACGCCTCAGTGACACTTCATGAAAACAAGGTAACTACATCAACTAAATCCATCACTCTCGTTATCTCTGAAGGTAAACGGTTGATAACTCTTGTTTTGTTTATTTGTTTTGTCAGCTTTGTTTAAATTTTATGAACAAATTTGTCTCAAAAGAGAGAAAGCTAATAGTTATAGCTCCAATTTGTGACACACTTCAGTAGATGAATTGCTCTGATGACATTAAATGAATATAACCCTATACACGATTTTTAAAATCATTTGAACTTTACAATTTTTGTTTAGGCATACTATTCATATAGGCTATACAATTGTTTTTTATGTTTAAATAACTATACATGTTTAAATATATAGTTTATGTTTGAATCGGGAAAAATACTTTTTATAAAAAGGGGTGCACTTTGTATCTGAAGTCATTTGATATTTTTTATTTTCAAATATTACATGATGAACAGATTACAGCTTTTATTGTTAAAGCCCTATTTTAAATGACCGTTTTGGTGATAATTCAAGTGTTCAGTCTTAATCATGAATGCTCTTGAGATGCTTCAGACTGTTAAACAATTCACATTAATTGTGCAAGAGTAGCGCCTTTGTACAATTGGACAAAGCCTTTTTTCTAGCACCTCAAGTGACCAGTCGAAAAGCTCAGCGCGCGCAAGCCCCGCCCCCTGTCAAGACGCCACACACCAATATGGTCATAATCTCCTTATTTGGAGTTTACTGGGCGGGGCTTCCGTACGCAGAGCTGTTTAGTGTCACTTTCACCGAATTCTTAACTACGGTTCTCAGAGATGAGTCGGACAGCTGGCGGCTGAAGCACACCGCGTCTCCTCTAGTAAACTGAAGCTACGACTTTTGGCGGACTATTTAGAAGCTTTTCGATATTAGACAGCCGTATATTACGTAAAGAATCGCGATTCGTTTTATCCTGTGTCATTTTGTACTTTTTTGGCCCACCGCGTTTCGCGTGCGCTTCTAGTTTGAGCGAAGATTGCGATAAGATTTCGCATCAGCCTTCTCGGAAAACGCGTTGTTTTTTAACCTGACTTTTAAAAAATACATCCTTCGCGCCGTGATTTGTTTCACGATTTCAAAACAAGACTTCAAACTTGGGATTTTGAGAAGACTGTTGTCTTGATGGTTCTCTCTTGACGCGGTCTCCACGGACTTTCTGTAAAACTGACAGTGCTTGGAAGGACACGCTTTTCATTTCCACTTTTTGGGGATTCTTTCTCACGCAACAATAATGCCGCCGTCTCGTTTACCCAGCAAATATCCCGAGAGCTGTTTTGAGTCGTAAAGTTTCTCCCATCAAGTTTGGTCCTCGCGGAGGGTCTCTGAAGCGCCGCGCTTGGATCTCCTCGACCGGGATCCCGTGAACTCCCCTCCCCGCCTCAGGAGTCGCTTTGTACCGGCTGTTATCTCGGAAGCGTCGCGGGATAGCATGGCAATGGTAGTAAATCAGTGGCAAGAGAACATTTCGGCAGATCCCGGGTCCCAGCTGCAGATGTGCAGTCAGGAGCCCGGAGGCACCCCGGGAACCCCCTCCGGTTCGACGCCGGGCAACGACGCGCTCTCGGGGGACAAAATCCCCAACGTGGACTGCATGGTGTGCGGGGACAAGTCCAGCGGCAAACACTACGGCCAGTTCACCTGCGAGGGCTGCAAGAGCTTCTTCAAGCGCTCGGTGAGGCGGAACCTGAGCTACACCTGCCGGGGGAACCGGGACTGCCCCATCGACCAGCACCACCGGAACCAGTGCCAGTACTGCCGCCTCAAGAAGTGCCTGAAGGTCGGCATGAGGAGAGAAGGTAAGATCGACTGAACCAGTCCGCAAGATCGAGCTGAAAACCAGTCCGTGTTTCAAAGAAATGCCTTTAGAATGATTGGAAATTGGAAGTCATTGAACCCAAGAGTGGGGGCATTGTGAGCAATTGTGGGGAACTTGTACATAAAAATTAAGGATAAACTCCCAAAAAAACAGATTTAAAGTTAAATCTGGAGGACAACAGAAACTTTTAATAAGAAAAACATCACATTCAGTTAAGGGGAGATGTTTGGGATGTTTTATGTGACACTAGTATCATTACAATTAATTTTTTGATAATTATGATTACATATCTTTTGGAATGGTCACGCTGGGACATTAGAGACATCCCAAAAACTTAAGAGAACTAAAGAATAAATGGATTATTGCAGATTGGAAGTTTCTTATTAAAAGTTTATTACATGGATTTATTTATTTTTTGTTCACTTCATTGGTGTAGAAATCAATATTAAAGCATACAAGTTATAGCATTTTTATTTGAACTTGTAGCAATTTTAATAGTTTTGCTTCAAAAGTAAACCACACAGTAAATGCTAAGTTTTTCTTGGTCATCTGAAATAATTTATCAATGTGAAAGTTTTTTTTGTTATGACAAAGAACATAGATGGTGCAAAGCACATCTATTTGAACTCGAACATTTCTATGCAAAGTAAAGGCTAAAGAACTGAAATGTAAGAGGGTACTGCTTAACTGCTGCCAGGCAACCAAATACTATATAGATTTTTGTTCTAAAACTGTGAGTTGATTTGAGAAGTTACTTTGTTTTAAAATGTGTCTGCTATTATATTGTTGCATTAATTATCAGTTGTTGAACTAGCAATATTATAGTATTAGTATTTGTTCATCACACCATACATGTTTTAAAATAAATTGGTTAAAAAAAAACTAAATAAATAAACGAATTCATCGTTGCTTTAAAATTTCTTTAGAGTACACTTTGTTGCATTTTTTGGTTGATTTGAAACTACCTAATTTAAAACAAATTTTTTTTTCATTCAGCATACTCCTTGATACCTAACTTGCTGCTGCTAAAGAAATCTAATCCCAAAAAGCTGAGGGGCAAAAAAAGTATTTTAAACCATATAGCTGCTAAAGAAACACAAGTTTCTCCATAAAACCACAAAGTCATTCACCATTCATTTTTTAATGCACAAAGAATTGACCTTTAAATGCCAATGAGTTTGGAATTTATTGCAGCTAGGGTTCATTTAAGTCATATTAGAAAAAGAATGGACTCGTTCTATTTAATTGCAAAAATAACACAATAACATCAACAAAACACAATGCTTTCTGTTTTTTACTGCCAAATTTGAGATTTCTAAATACAAAAAATCCTTGATAAATTTACAAGGCATTTAACATGTTTAAAACTTTAGTTTGTGAAATCATTAGAAATATTTCAAAAATATGTGTGGAGATAGTTTTGAAAACTCAGAATAGTTCCTTCTTTGGTTTGGGAAATCACTGCAGGGAGAATTCATCTAGTCATGCCTTCAGTCTGAAAGAACATTCAGTCTCCTGATTCTCTTTTGACCTTTGAAGTGGATATTTGCTACACTGTATCAGTGGAGCCACTTTCAGCCAAAACTCCAACAAGAACAAACCATCTCTAACCTTTCAATTCAGCCCTTATTTGATCCCAATGCATCATCCAAGTTACATTTGAGTGATTTAAAAAGAAAGCATATTGTTTTCCACTGTTTTGGACACTATGGAAAGTTATCCCCACCCTGTCCCTAGTGGGGTTCCCTTCAGGGAAGAGGAAAGTTAAGATGAGAGATAGACACACAATGCCTGTTTGTTTGAGCTTTGGTTTATGTCCTAAGTATTTTAGTCTTAATATTTTAAGGTTTGATTCAAGTTTGTCTGTTTTCTTTTTCATCATTTACATATGCAGCATAGCCTTGGATGGACTGGTGACGAGATGAATGAATGATGTGTAATAAAATGCTTTGAACAAGCTGTTTAATTACGAGAATTTACTATATGTGGTGTAAATTTTGTCTTTCAAGGGGATTGATAAAATTAGAAAAATATATATATGTATGAGAGTGTCTTTCGTATCACACAAAAAGTTATGCATAAACTTTTCCTATAACAGAAGGATTTTTTAAAAGGTGTTTGAACCACTGAATCCCATTAATCTTGGTTAATGCTGAGAAAAACAATCTGAAGGACACCGAGTAGTTTCTTTCATTTGTATAAAATTCACTTCGGATTTGAGCAACAGCAGAAAAAGTAACTGATAAGTTATAGCAGACTTTTTTAACAGATTTATACTTGCTTAAGTGTTATGCCTCGGTCAGACTAGTACTTGACAGCCCCGAATGTCATCGAATGGCTGTGCGGCAGCGAAGACCCCTCTCAGCATGTAGCAAGTTTAAAAAAATATAAACCTGTAAATTTAAATTGTCTAAATAGCAGCAGGTTTCACTCTAGAGGACTAAACATCAACACTGAATAAAAAATAAATAACAAGATTTCAGTAAATCCATCGCTCACGTGAGTCACGTGATGCAGCATCGCAGGTCAAAGTTAAATCCAGCAGAATTTTTGTGTGTGCGGAATCCGAAATCGCATTACATAGGCTGGATCTTCCGCTTTAGCACCATTGTATACGACCCATTCAAGTGAGTGGAGCTGATTTTATACTTTTTTTATTTTTAGACTTCTTAAAAAAGCCTCACAATAGAATCTCTTTGGTTTATAAGTTATGTTTTGTGTTTGATTGCTGATCCGATTATAAAAGAATTACATTTTTATTTGCGTCCCCCCATCTGTCTACAGCCATTCGCTTAAATCAATAATACATATATTTATCACTCTTTAGTTTCTATAGAGTGTGTTGCAGTTGTAGAGACAAAACAGGTATAGACAGAAGAGCTTGCAGCCGCTGTTCTTCTTTTCATTCATAAATGATGCCTTCCCTGAATTATGCAATTCAGTCACTAGCACAGAGTAGCACCTTGTACTGAGCAATCAAAGCGGCACAGTTTGAACCAGACACACAAACACATCTTACAGCTCGAATATTTTTAATATTGGCAAATATATGTTGTCTAAAGCAAGCATCAATTATTAAATATTCTTTGTGAGTATGAGCATCGAGGAGCTCACAGACATAAACATAAATGTTATCTATAACATGTATGTATTTAAGTGATCCATTCTTCCACTGCTTGCTTGGGTTTCTGCCTTGGTTGGATTCATCCAATAGTTTAAACGTATGTGGTGTTTCTAATTTGTGCTTGTGACTGAGTCAGTATGCTTCTGGCTATCCATGCCTTTTAGCCAAAAAAGATGGGATTAGCTCCAGCGAACCATAAAAAATGGCTAGTTTTACAACTTGTGTTGTTTTTAATTGTTAAAAAATATGTTTCCTTTAAGATTGTCTGTTTGAGGAATACAACGATTCAGATGAGTGAAGTATGTTTGCAAAATCATCAGAAAGCCTTTTTTCCTTAAAGCAATTGGTGCAATCCTGAAAATAATTTGTTTTGTTAAAATCTATAGTTCATTTAATCTGAGGGTGATACATAAAATCTGATTTGATGTTTGGTTAAGCATGGGGCGCTAAGGTAACATTGCTATCTTGATTTAGGGAAAATGTTATGGATGTTACATCAGAATCGAAAACTATTTTAAACTCAGAGATTCCCAGTAGCTGTAAAACTTCAGCACATTTAATGTGAGATCGATGAAGTCAGAGTTATTTGTTTCTGACACTCTTTGTTTTCTCCAGAGCTCAGAAATCCCACTCTCTCCTCCTACGGTTTCATCACATGTGTAAGGAATTGGATGGAATCATGCTGCTTGTTACAGAGATTCTTATACATCAATGTAGTATTTCAATGCAGAAAATTACCTTGTTGTTTGAATAAAAATAGTTTGGATGAGCTTTAAAAGGCAAGGTTTTTACCCAAATCATTTGAAAAAGCAATGTTGGACTGAGTACCAAAACAAAATGTAGCCAATCTGCAGGAAGCGGGGTGCTGAGAACAACAAAAAGATGGTGGTAAAAACAAAAAAGGACACCTTATTTGATAGTGTTTGCTAAATCATTCAGTACACAACACACACTGTACTATCATAACATATTCAATTAGTCCCCATAGCAACACACACTTATTTCACTCACTGGTGGAATCCTTATCTCAAAGTTGTGCTATCAAACAGAGAATTCGATTTTGGTGAAGGGGCTTGCTTGCTTTGGTGCTTTTTAAAGCAAATTGGAGAAACAGAAATTATGCTAAATACTAGCTGATGTAAAAAACAAACAAACAGTTTTAAATATTATTTTGCAACTTGGAAGTCCATTTTCTCATGTGTCCATGTTTTTTATGTACTCCGGGTGCTCTGTTTTTTTTTCCCTCCCACAACATAAAAACATTAAACATAAGTGAATTGGATAGTCTATAAAAACCTAGCTTTTTTACCTCTGTATAAACAAAGCAGTACCATACTAAGACAGTTACACTAAAAAGCAACCAACAGAAAGGGGATGGACAGTAGCTGTTTCGGTCTCGTTACACTAAAATAAACACCATGAGCAGACAAGAACATACTACAAGCTTGCAAGACATCTTTATCGAGTATATTTTAGATGATTATTCAATATCTCAGATGAGCTATGACTAAACTTTTACTCTTTCTAGTAATAGTAAAAAATAAAATAGCATAAAAAGGATACCCTACAACAGTGATTCTCAAATAGTGGGGTGCGCCCCCCTGTCTTTGTCCTCAGGGAAAAATGCTTTTTTATTTTTCTATTTTTTTTTTACTGTTCTACAATAAAGTGCAATACCACTCCACTACTTTAGGGGACAGTGGCGCTCTCATTGGCAGAATATGAAGTGTTGACCCGAAATGTAGAAGACAGGTGGAGAGAGGAGATAAAGACACAGTAATAAACGACAGTCTCCCGAAAGCTAAGACGAGGAAATATGACGACGCGTTTGGCTTCACTGTGACTACAGTGGTAGACGAGGAGAGACAGGTGTGCTTACTGAGTCTAAAAATGTTGGCAGCGGACAGCATGAAGCCAAATAAATTAAGGAAAATAATTGAGAAACACTGCCCTACAAGGACTTGTTTGTAAAGAAGAACAAATGAACCTGTAAACTCTGTAAACTTTTGGTAAATTCAATTAAAGAAGCCTCAGGAAACACAAGGCTTAGCTTCAGAATCGTACATTTAGAAAGATATAATTGCAAAGACTCAATAACAACATGATTAGACGTGGCCAGATTGACCTAAGGAAGCTGAACAGTACGTCAATACCCGACGGGCTGAGCTTGGGCGTTCATGTCCAAAACTCACAGAGATGATCTTTCTGCGTCTATTATTCTATCACTCTACCAGTTTTTACACCTCACGGCTGCTTTTGACATGACTGACATTCCAGCCTGACAAAAGGTGCTTCTGATTGAAAGAAAACAGTGTGATTGGCCTGTCAGTGCACAGACTTCTTAGAGGATACGTGTTTCTGTTGGAATGTTGCATGTACAAGTCTGTGACCTTTGACAGAACCAGAAGAAGACCAGAACGGACTGAATCAATCATAAAAAAAAAGCTCATGTCGATCACGCCTAAGTCTTGCATTAAATGTGGGACTTATTTAGGTTCATAATCAATAAATAGGTTATTGAGGTTGGGTTTTTACCAAAAGTTAGTGAAATAGTAACCTCTTTTGCAGATAATAGTTTTAAATATATGAAGTGTTATTTTACTGCAGTGTCCTTTTAAGGTTTTTATCAAGAAAGCTAAAAAAATTGAAATGAAATTGTAATAAACAGATGTTTGTTCTAGTATCATACACTGCTAGAAAGAGCTAATAACAAAGGTGCTAAAGAATACGTTGGAAAAGAAAAATATTAAATCAAAGTTGTGGTGCTTCTACTCCAGTTCATCTCAAAGAAAGAAACAAGATCAAACTGCGAAATCATCCCATGACCTGCAAGTCACTCACTTCCCCTCTGTAGGGTCAAATATAGGTCAATGGAAAGTAAACGTTAATAATGGACAGGATCATGGCAAAGTCCAAATGTGTCGGCTCTCTGTGGGGTTTGGGTAAATATCAGCTGGCCACCTGCTCGATTGGCTAATCCTGTCGGACAGACAGTTTCAACTGATGACCAGTGCTTCCATATTCTTTGTCTAGAAAATAATCGAAATCATTTTGGTTGTTTTTTTCAACTCTTGTTACATGGATATGTTTTGCTTTAAGGGTTTTAAAACTTAGATCACTGTTTGAAATCCACTACAATTGTGTGTGTTCCGAAATGTTCATGACATGACAGCCTGTTTCCCATAGGTTTACAGACTAGGTTTGGGAGGGGGTTCATGTGGGGAGATAATGTGGTGCACAGGTTAGAGTCAACAGGGGTTCCTCCGTTGAATGGTAAAGGAAACCCTACATGATATTACATAGCTTTTTTTTTTAGCAACAGTCGTTGGCTAATGACCCATGTACAAAGTCGTGTCACATGGTCATGTTATAAGAGGACCTTCATAAATTACTCAAATGACACTAAAGACAAAATACTATCCAAACTATAATAACTTTGCTTGTTTAACCTAAAGTTGTGGCAAACATGGTCTAGCCATACGTGAACCCAATTTGCCCTGGATCTCCACCCACTTTTAACCAGACACCTTGGCAAGTTTTCACATGCAACTTGCACTAAAATAACACTTGCCGAGTATTTAGTTTCAAATTAGGCACCTCCTGTTCTCTGTCAAATTTCAGAGGCCAAATTCAATCATTCCAAATTAAACATGCACAAATATGAAGTTTACATGAGGTGGAAACGTTCCCTTCTCACAATTCAAACTAGCCTTGTAAGTTTGTTCTGTGTACCCAAAGAAGAATGCAGAGTTATAAAAGTGACTTGGCTTTAGTAGTCTCTAGTGAATGATAGCATGCATTCTAGGTCGAAAACATGTTAATTCTCTCTGTAACGCAAAACAATAACATAATGTAATGTAACATAACATAAAGCATAGAATAATATTTTATATTCCAAGCTCATGGTTCTTTCTTGCTCACCCCAAACTCCCCATTTCTGTTTCTGTACTTTGAAATTATTCTAAAAAAGGCAGTATTTAACTACAATTAAAGCAGACTTATCACTTATTTCTAAATGTGAGCACAGCTGGAGAGAAGAATGATTGCTTTAAATGACTTTAACTCAATTCTTTCTTTTATATTGCAAAAAATTAACATGATCCATAGTGCCCCTTTACATTAAAACTCAAACTGTACTGTCCTCCATCTTACAGCCGTAGTAAAAAAAAATCCTAATGTGTTCACTTTAAGTGCTGTAAAAAGAAATTGCTTGGAGAATTGCATTTTTTTAATAAATCATTTTGTGCTAAAAGTACATTAGAAACGTGAGAGTGAATTTTCAGCTAAACTATTCCTTTAATTGCCTGAAGAAATGTTGGTGAACACTTTACTGTCGCAAATTTTCACTAAAAAAGTGCACACCTGACCTGACCCACCCTCTCTGTCATGGTATGCTGGAGTTTTAATCAGTTTCGGGACAAAACCACAAACAATAAGAGAGCAAACGAAGAACAGGAAAGTTCAGCTGCCACAACCTTTGACCTCAGTTTGAGTTTAGTTAATCCTCCGACACACGTGTAACACGTTCACTTATTGATTGATCAGCGATTGAGAGGAATCATGCTGAATTCTGCTGAAGCCATGTATGCTACCTGAGTTTAACAATACAAAAGAAATACACATTTAATCAATTTCCACATCAATTTAGTCTTCTTTCTTGTTTTCCATCATTCGTCAGTCTAGATTAAGAACACAACTTTATTAGGTGTCTAGTATTGTATAATAGGTCCACTTGGGTGGGTAACTAACTGGGAAAAGTTTTGAGAAAACTATATTTTGAGTTGTTTTTTTTTTGTTAAAATGATGTGTTATTCATTGTCAATTCAGAGTTATTGAGATAAATATAAATAGTGCTTTCATCCATAGTTATCTTGTAAGAATATTTCAATATTATAATTAGAATTTAATTATAAGAATTAATTATGCTGAATTATTAGCTTTGAATCAGATTAATAAATAATATATTAAAAATGTATTTAAGGAGAAACTATTCTGAAAATCTTACAAAATAAAACTATTAGTTTTCTTATCAGTGTTTAAACTTTTATAGATTCTAAGATTTAGAATTTAAATTCTTGTCCATCAAGGATAATTTGTCGTTTTTCAAACTTTGTGTACCAAGAGATATGATAGAAGAAACTTTTAATTATTTTAATTTTTATTTGTTTGGATGGAGTATTCAGTAAATAAAAGCCTTAAAAATGTAAAATGATATGGTAGGTAGGCGCAAAACTATAAACAATTTTTTTAAACACAATTTAAAATACATTTTAATAGTAAAAACTTGTAAAAACACAATATTCTAATATAAATTTCTAATTACAGATATTAGCAAATTTAAAATCCTGAATTTTGTGTAGATTTTTAAAGCAAACATTTTATTAAGATATTTTCGAACACAGATTTCCACCGTTTTATTTTTTTTAATAAAAAGTAGAAGAAACAGTTTTATCAGTACATAATAAAAGCCATCTCGGATGTTGCGTAAAAGCTCAGCTGAATATAAACTCTACATGTCTAGCGTTCAAAGATAACAAAAGTCAGTAAGACATGGTTAAGTTGACCCATCTCTATGAAAACTCATAGTAATCACATACTGTTTTTTTTTGTTTATTTCCCTCTCTCTTCCTTTCTCACTTACTCTTCTTTATTGTGAATGGAAGTACAGTAGTTATTGGTGCACTGGACTCAGTACTGGAGTTAAACAGGTGCTTTCCGAAAGGCAATGGGGCAGGAATGGCCTTTGCTTTGCCCTTCGCCTCTGGCTGAACCATTTGTTTGAGGAAGTGTGAAAAAGCTCATTCCAGCCTCAGTGTTCACTCACTCATGACTCACTGATGGATGGCACAGGGCTCGGCGGCTCTCTGATGCCTTTCACAGATGCTCTGACTCCAGTCACAAGCACCACGAGGCTTGACCTGTTTGTTCTTTTGTTTTCCAATAAACACGTTAAAGGAATTAGTCAGGCAAAAAATTTAATTTCACTGACTCAGGCAACATTTAGGAGATTAGTTTCCTTTGCTGAACACAAAATAAGTACTGGAAAAGTAAGTTCAGTTGCTGATTTCTATTCCTATTAAAAAAAAGCCATATCCCTTTTGTGACAGACTAAAGAAATAGGGATTTTCAACCAAGCATTTATTAATCTTTAGGTTCAACTAAACATCTATTAATCTCTTGAAAACCCCAAATATTTTTTTAAAAGCAGAGGAACTTTTGGAGTTGCATTCTATTGTAGAAACAAATATGAACTAAACAACTTCAGTGGGTTTTTATTTGTTGTTGCTTTGTTCGACAGAAGAAAATTTTTACAGGAATAGCTTTTTTATTGTATGATCGGTTCCTGTAAGAGCTCTTTTTCTGTCCTGCAGCTGTTCAGAGGGGTCGAATGTCCAACTCGCAGTCGAGTCCGGGCCAGTACTTGAGCAACGGAAGCGACCCATACAATGGGCAGCCATACCTATCGGGCTTCATCTCTCTGCTTCTGAGGGCAGAGCCTTACCCCACCTCCCGCTACGGAGCGCAATGTATGCAGTCCAATAACCTGATGGGCATCGAGAACATCTGTGAGCTGGCAGCCCGACTGCTCTTCAGTGCTGTGGAGTGGGCGAAAAACATCCCCTTTTTTCCAGACCTTCAGCTCATGGATCAGGTGAAGCAAGTTTGATAGAATATATAAATCAGCTTTACATTTTTACAAGCATTTGATTCTAAAATGGTTTCTATTTCGCCAAACTGTTTTTAGATTGGTTTAACATTATTACATTCCTTTAAAAAGGAAATTTTTAAATAAACATTAATGATATCCTATTAACAAAATAACGTACGATATAATTTTTAACAGAAAGCCAAGACATTTTCAAGAGCCTTAAATACTTCCTTTACTTGTCTAAAAGCATATTTAAACAATAACTTTTAATTGAATAACTTATTTTAAGCATAAATCCTGTTTAATAATGTGAAAATGCTATTTAGTCCAGCCATGATTAAAGCATTTAAGAAACATAAGGAATTTAAATTGAGTATATACTATATATTAATCAACGTGCAAAACAAATATTGCAAAAATATGTTTGCTGTGTATAAAAAGTTTATAGTTTTTATATATATTACTAGAGAGGCCGAGAGGTGCAAAACAACTCACAATTATGAAAAGAAAAAACTTTCTGAAGAAACTTCAGTAAATAAGTAATTATGTTAACAATTCAGAAAAAAACTATTAATTCAGAAAACACAACATCAAGCTCAAAAACAAATGCAACAATTGAGAAAACACAACAAGATTTCAACCAACCGGAAAGAGATAGTACCATTTGAGAATGGCAACTTGGCAGTGATTGGACATTCAGCACAATACGACGCTACTCCAAAGTTCTGATGTTTATGTGGGAAAATAATAAACGCCAAGTTGTTGGTTCTTAATGCTACAATCCATTCCCTATTTAGGTTAAAATGTTGTTGTGTTTTCTAATTTGTTGATGTGTTTTCAAACTTTTCATTGTGTTTTCTGAATTAATTTTCGTATTTGCTACAATGTCTTTTGAAACGTTATTTTGTTTTTCAATGTGTTATTGTGTTTTTTCACTTGTTATTTTGCTTTCATAATTTTACAGGAATTAGTTTTATCTTTCACATGCATGAAAGTGTTGAACGCCTTGTGAAAATATTCAACTGAGAATAGTTAATAGCTAAGATTAAATGTGTAATAAAAGTCTTGTGAAAGCAAAACCTGTCCTAATTTCAATATAACTTATTCTTGAAATGAACAACATAGATTAATTGATGTTTATGCCATGATTGTTATTTTTAGGTTGCCTTGTTGCGCATGTCATGGAGTGAGCTGTTCGTTTTGAATGCGGCGCAGTGTTCGATGCCGCTACATGTAGCGCCCCTGCTGGCTGCAGCTGGACTGCATGCCTCCCCAATGTCTGCTGAACGTGTGGTGGCCTTCATGGACCATATCAGAGTCTTTCAAGAACAGGTGGAGAAACTGAAAGCCCTTCAGGTGGACACAGCCGAATATTCATGCCTGAAGTCAATAGTTCTCTTCACCTCTGGTAAGAACTACTTTCTACATCTTTAGTTTTTATGTGAGGTTTTCACCGATGTTGTTTCAACTTGTTACTCACCAAGAATGTACATCACACATTAATTATATTAGAACACCTACTTGATTACATAACAGATGTTACAAGAGCATTGTTCACTCTTGAGATGCCTTTCCACATAGATATTATTCCTGTGCCAAACC
This sequence comes from Danionella dracula, assembly GCA_900490495.1. Classification (NCBI taxonomy): domain Eukaryota; kingdom Metazoa; phylum Chordata; class Actinopteri; order Cypriniformes; family Danionidae; genus Danionella; species Danionella dracula. The sequence goes on along the minus strand of UELW01000039.1, from coordinate 3,002,055 downwards.
AATGGCACAGCGCTCCAGACTCTGACACAGAGATTTTGTCTACCTGTCAAAAACTCTTTTCCAGGCTTAGACCTCTATTTTTTCAAATAGATGCCTGTACCCACCACCTTTCGATTCCTTTTTTATCACTCAATCCTTCACACCTCCATCTATTATTAAAACACACCAAGATGCCCCCCCCCACCCACCAAACACACACGCGCACACACACACACACACAGCCTTCCACCAACATGACTGAATTATGCATGCCGAGTTGTGGCAAGAGGGATTCACTTCAGTCTAGCCATGACCTACATAACCTCTGTAGCCCAGGGCATCAATGTGATCCATCCTGCAATTCCAGCCAAAACCCCCTCCACCCCCTACCGAGACCCACCGGCATGAGCTAACAGGGACAGACAAACTCTAGAGGCCCATAACCTCGGCCAAAACCTCCCATCCCCTAGCATCACCCAACAGGCCTCTGATGTCAGCCAGTCGTACAGTTCGCTCCATGCTGCCCAGTGGCAGCTCCCAGCGCATGTTCACACTGTGCAACACAAAGAAAGAGGGGTACGCCTGTGCCTTGTAATGCCAGCATGAGGAGAACCGGTGTAGAAGCACGCAAGGATTGTCAATGCTGATATTACGCCAGGGACTGATGCATCAGTGGCCTCCTTTACAAAACACTCCCTAGCATAACTATTGATGTCTAAATCTAAACTCACAGGGCAGAGGCAGAAGTGGCAGTTGTGTCCCACTCAGCGGGTATCCGCGCCCTCAGAAATATGAAGCAATTAATCTTTTGTTATCATAACCAAAGCTCAGCAGAGTTATATTTTTGCGTATTCTACTGAAAGAGAATGATGAATAAGTTGTTGGTTTAAATGTCAACATTTACAGTTTTGAGTCAGGGTTTAGTTTAAGTAAGAATTATTGCTCTGATGAAGGGATAGCTCATCCACAAAGGATATTTATTCCATGAACTATAGTGTCTATCAAGTATCTATGCTTCATAAAACGTGTGCACTCTGAGACACTTTTCATTCGCATCAAATTTTTCAAGTGTCCCTAATATGATTTTGCATTTAATTAACCAGTTTTCCCTTCGACTCCTAAATGATTATATGCTAGCGATTGGATACCGCACAGAGAGGCCAATCAAATGTGATCAAATTGTACATCTTATACTTGCTCACAAACACAGAACAAAGACAATGTCCCCATGTTGGTTAAATCCATTCACAAGATGAATTATGATCCGAGTGGCAATCTGAAAATCTCTGGCTTTCCCTGAAAAAGATAGATAGATTGTGTTCATGTGCTTGTTAAAACCATACACTATACACACTAAAGCATATTTTTGACCAAAAGCTTAGCTACAACATTTCTTTGGGTCTGACATAACTTAGTCGCAGTCTCAAACCTCACTCCCACGAAACATTGGCTGAAGGTCTGATGTGTTTGGTACGGAAAGTTGGAAACACTTAAAAAATTTGATTGGTTATCGGATTGGTTGCATTTGTATTGATTTCTAGAAGAAGCGAGTGTTGCATTTGTTATTGTTCAGCTTGGAAATTAAATTCAGCCATATGATCGCGAAAAGACCCTGACAAAGTTCAACACTTTTATAACACTTTGACACAATTGAGTATATGACCTGCACAGTTTGGGTTACTTGTCTCACTCATTTACATAGGTGCTTAATTTCTTATCCTGTTTTCACTACAGATGCCATGGGTTTGTCTGATGTGGCTCATGTAGAGAGCATCCAGGAGAAGTCCCAGTGTGCTCTTGAGGAGTATGTGCGGAACCAGTACCCCAATCAACCCAACCGTTTCGGTCGCCTCCTTTTACGGCTGCCTTCCCTGCGCATCGTTTCCTCTCCAGTTATCGAACAACTGTTCTTTGTGCGTTTGGTTGGCAAGACACCAATCGAAACCCTTCTACGGGATATGCTACTGTCCGGCTCCAGCTACAACTGGCCTTACATGCCTGTCCAGAGAGACCGGGCCATCTCTCTGCATTACAATGAAAATGGCCCTTGATCCCATTGCCTTTATCCATATCACACACTGCTGCCGCTACGGGGTCATGGCCAAAACAGAGGATCTCTCAGGACGCCAGTCCTCTATCTGCCACATCATCACTCACTTACTTATCTGAAGCACCAGTTTGTTCCACCAATGGAGACGGACAACAGCGTTCATGGAAACACAGAACTGTTTCGTACAGAGAGTTTCTACGAATGAGACTGTGCAAAGTTCAAAGTCCATTCCCGATTTTGACCTGTTACAGTAAACAGAATGCCAAAACTTTGCTAAACTGTTAATCACCATTGATGTTAATGGCAAGATGTAAGATTTGGTTAGTATTTTTGTGGTGAAATAAAACTTTTGATGCCATTTGGGGGTTGACTAGGTTTCCTCGATACCCTCAATCCAACTGAGAGGAAGACAACACTCTCACAGGACTCATTAGAAAGATGGCCATTGCCAAAGCTGGAGAGAAAACTGAGCTCTTAAGTGTTGTAAGGAACTGTTGATGGCTGAGCTGATATTGTGTTTGTCTCATCAACGTCTGCATTTAGGTCTCTGGTGAGGCAGAAAGCATTGAAAGAGGCACTTGAAACCAGTCAGATCAAGATCACTTTTCACAATTTGTAAGCTGCATCCAAATATTCAGCACATTGAGACAGAATGTTGCTAGGTTAAGCACAAATTACAGTTTGTTTTTAATTTGGGTAAAATGTAGTAGTCTCAAAACATGTCCAAGCAAGCTTTTTAAGATAATTCCTAGATGGACAAATACTCATAGGTCCCATACTGATACCTGATTTAAGACCTCAATTATGACAATAGTATGCCTTTAATGATCAGGTATATTGTGTAGCAAACTATTGATGGCGCCACTCACTTTTTGGAATGTTCTTATTGATTTGAGTATGTTAAAACCCCATTGTCACACTTTTAACATGGCACTACAACCTTTCAGGCAGCATTTGAATACAAAAGCCATTGGGACCTTTCAAAGCAGGGCCTTTTGTATTAGTTCACAGATTATTTCTATCAAAGTATTTTTTCTGTATCTTAGGTTTGGAGAAATGAATTAATAAATAAAATCTGCTATTCACAGAGCATTTGCAGTTGTGTTCTCTTTTACATGTACTATAGAAAAATATATTTTATTATCCAGATGAATCTGAAATTTGATTTCAAAGCATCTTCCACTGTTATCTGAAATATATTCTGTTTATCCAGAGCATATATCCAGGCTACTCCCTATATTAATGCATCCAAGAAGATTCATGATGATAAGGATTTCTTATTGTCCTTTACTAATTACTCTGTTTTTACAGCTCAAATGGGTTTACTGAAGCATCAGACTACACAGAACTACAAAATAAAAACTGGTTGAAACTAGTGTTTTTTTTGTGATGAATTGCCACATTTAAAGTTATGAAATTTAAATGGCTTTAATCACACATAAATTAAGGCCATATGTCACGCTACTCAGACTAATAGTAAATGATATATAAGTATTGCTAATATGATACTATCTAAAGAAATGTAGATACCTGTATCCGTTTTTTCAACATGTTCATCATAATAAATGGCAGATGTAAATCTCTTCCGATTGATTTATGAGAAATTTCCAAAAAACATTAAGTAATGTAATCAGATATTCAATATGATTTAGCCAAAATATCTAATTTTATTTTAGTCTTGAACCAATCTCTATTTTAACGATCACTCACAGAAAAGATCACATTTTGGATGTTTGTTCTGGGTTTTGGGCTTTCTGCTTCCAAGTCCAATCCATCCACTTTATTTATATAGCACATTTTACAAGCGGAGGGTGCTCCACAATTGTTTATTTTTAAAGCAATTTTTTTTTAAATATTGTATTTATAAAAGGAATACAAATAATTAAAGCAGAACACACAAAATAAAGTAAATCAAGAATAAAATACACTGATAAATAAAACAAAGAAGACCACAAAAAATGAGTGTTAAAACTTTAAAAATTCTACAGTGGTGAGGCATTTCAAAATCCACAACAACATTGTAGCACAGCCGATGAGTACTTAATCGGATGTTCTTAACATCTTTAAAATTAGTGTGTTAGTAAAGGATAAAATACATTTTATCAAAGAGTTTTGGTGGCTTTGGTGGACATCTTTGTTTATGAAACAGTTTGGGGGATACATATATTGGTAACTATAGTCTTGAGCTCATAAAATGCTGAATGCATCATGTTTATCTCATGGTCGGCGGGGTCATATGTCAAACCTATAGCCTTGTGCTCTCTAGATAGCTTCCAGCTATAAAGCAGCTAGTATAAGTATTACTTAAACCTTTGTTTCACAAATGTCACTCCAGCTCCGAGGTGACCTCTTCACCTCAACATCATGCAAAACTACCTCACTCTGAATATAAAAAATATTTGCAGCACCAAATGCCCTGTGGGTAAGTAAAGATGTCAATGAAGATGCATATCGTTTTTTTCCTCATGTAAAAGATCAGCAGCTATGTAGATGATTATTGCATTTTGTGTCTTTGGGGTAATAACAATTCATACTCGATTGAATGATTGTTACACTACGACAAGCTTTAATAGTTGTCTGCTGTCTGTGGTCCAATAGATGAATCTGTCGTCATGTTCCATAAATCATTCAGGCATGAAAGTGACTATTCCACTCTACCACAACAGACTCTGATATTTAACCTCTTAGCACAATTAAATAATGGAAGCAAGGTGATGATAATACAGATGTTTTAAGTGACCCTAAAACGTAAAAATAATGTGGAACACCTCCTTGTTTTTTAATAATCCTAACGTGGCTTTCAAACCAAGAACAGAATTTGAGTATTTAGCAAGCAATGCATTTGTTAAGCCAATGTCTGGCTGTGGTACGCAATCCGTTCAGCAACAGAGGAGCGTCTATGACCGGTACTTTTGACACCCACTTGCAACAGATATTCATATCAGGATATCCGCCAGCCAGGTTTTTTGCTTATGACTTATTTTAACATGGAGTTAGAAAACTGTAGTTAGTAAAAAACTGGCATATCCTCGAGAGAAAGCCTATTGGAAGCAACTCCCCTAGCACTCACATCACTGATGTAGCGCAGTACGCACAACTTTTTCCTTATTTAAATGCACTGTTTAATTCATATTCTATAGAGTTGATCCAGCAATAATTCATACATTTATCAATTCCCACTCTGAGCACGGCATACAACTTTATTTATTAATGGAAGGCAATTGAAACATTTTCAAAATGTTACAAAACTCCAGAACTGTTATTTTGTATTATTAATAATAATTATAATAATTATAATTAATATTATACATTAACATTATATATAATGGGATGCTTATCTTCATCATTAGAAATAGTCACCTCAAAGAAATTGATTAAACTTTCAAGCGTTGAATCGTTTATCAAAAAACATAACTGTGTCCATGGAGTACTTTGAATTGTAATTGTTCTGGAAAGAGAAAAAAACTAATTGTCAGGTTTGAAAGTTGTGTGGTTGTCTTTCGACAAATGAATGCATAGGAAAATAAGGTAATTCATCTCATATTTTCAACATAGCTGTATTTTCTCTGTAAAAGTACTCTGAAATTTGTTATACAACTAAAACAAGCTAAGGGCAGCACATGTTTATAAGCATTTAACCTTAGAAATTGGCATTTCTCTTTAAATATTATTTGTTGTTTGCACAGCAAGTCATTCCATCAGATTTGAGCAAACTTGTATCATAGTCTATTTGTGGCAAAAATGTGTCAAAACACCAGCGATAATAACAGCATTTGAAACAACATGAATAAGTATGAATAAATCATTTTTTGATTTGAAATCACTACAACCTTTTTTTTTAAGGTACAATCCTCCATTTTTTAAGTTTGTGAATTTTTCCTGTAAGCATAAAGTTTCTCACATATTGGCACTTAAACTTGAACACAGGCCACAAGGGCAAGCAGTTTGCCTGGGAGGCTTTGGGCAGCCAGATCAATAGTTGAGACGTCAAATTGAATTGAGGTCAGTCTTTGTGCATACGAGGTCTCTCATTTTTGCCTCGCTGTCAAAAGGCCAGTTGCCCCCCCACCCTTCCCCCAGCAGCAACAGGGAGCGTACAAAAGCTCAAGATGCTTTTGGTGAGATTTCAAATCAGGACTGCGGAAAGCAATATTTTTAGCCCAAAATGAAACCCATTTCGTTCTCTAAAGCAGCCTTGCAGGAATAAGAATCCTGACCAATCACATTCCCATAACTAATGACATGGACTATAAAAGAAAATCCACCAGGCCTGAACTTTCAGTCCTCTACGCTTCCGACCACTGTTATAAATCCTTAAAGAGCGCCCGACGAGGATATGTGGCAATGGCATTAATATTGATGTGGGAGAAAGACCCGGTAAAAACCCAGTTAAGGCACGGCGCTTCAATATTGATGCTGATGCATTGGGTTTCAATCTGCCCCAGGGCAACCCTCAAATATAGTAATTACAACAAATAGAGAAACCTTTCTTTTTAGATAAAATCTTTTTAATTGAATATAATGATATAAAAGAAGTGAGAAACGGGAGCTTTTTCTAAAGCGGACGAGACTAATATTGAGATGTAAGCATGTTGTGTTTTTATTTAAAAAATGAAGTTCAATGACAACATTTTTTGATACTGTACTGTTACGTTTATATATGCTGCAAAACACATTTAAACAGTTGTCAGTGGATTACGAATAAATGATTTATTTTTCTAACAAATTCTTTCTGAGGCACAACAGGAAATAGCGAAGCTTTTAGATTTTCAGGTTCATTCACGTTTCATCCAAGCCATAAAATTATTTATGTGTTTGATATCTGAAAACCACTTGCATTATTTGATCGATATCCAGCTGTTGCGTACAATATTGGAAAAGTTTCAAATGATGTGCAAAATCACAACATCCAGGTTAAATTAGTAAAATCACGAATCTTATTTCTAATTTGAACTCACTTTAAAAATGATTTCAGATGAAAATAAAACTTTCAAGCTGTTTGGATAGAAATGTGGCTCATTGTTGGATTTGCAACCCCCCCTAAAACAATAAAAATCCATCCATAAGTGCTTTGTCTATACAGCTAGAATGTACCACCGTAAGTGGTTTACTATATATAAAATTTTTTTTACAAAACCATTCAGAAACATAAACTTAGATTGTTATAGACCTTCCATAAATATACCTTCCTAAAGAACCAAATTACCTTGTGTTAAAGTGATATCTGATGTCTCCTTTGTCTGACACAATTTCATGTTAAATTCAAGTGCCACTTTTCTCTGTATCATATATGTTATTTATAAATTAGATAAATTCTGAAAATATAATACATTTTTTTTATTTAAAATATAAGTAAACTAATAAAATAAAATATGTAGACACTGACACCCCACACAGTCACATGTGTTACCATAGTAACCATTCAAATCATTGGTTGTTTGTTACTCACCAGAAGCATCTTTCTACAAATGTAACATTTCAGACCTCCAGCAGAGTGAGTTGAATTTATAACAAGGAGCAGAATGTGTACCCTAAGAGCGCTGCAAGGTTGACAGAAAACCCCTTTATTGACTTCTCTCTAAAACCTTTTGATTTTGCAAACAAGTTATTTTAAAATTATTGTTCATACCAAGCTATCTGTAATTTCAGCGCAAGCATGTTAAAATGTATTATTAACTTGTTAATTTGTACACTTTTTCATAAGCAACAATGACAATGCTCGTATATGACATATAGAGTCACAACCTGTGCTGAGATTCTTTTTTTCAACTGTTAGGTTAGAAGTTGGTTTAAACATAAACCTGCCTTTTTGTGTGTATTCACTGGTGGATGGAGCTTGCCAGGGGACTATATTGATATATTTTTTTAATGAATGAAAAATCCTGGATAACAATTTGTATAATAATAAGCATCATGTGAGTAAAGCTGGCCAAGTGCAATTACCTTAAACTTTGACTTTTTGGGACCTTTAAACTGCTTAATTGTAGTCATCGGTCACTTGACGTATGATGTAACAGACACTCTAAATTTTTCAAGCAGCAATGACTTCTGTTTGTTTTGTAAATGCAACCACTAGCTTTATTAGTCAAATGGAGAACTCCTTGTATACAATTTCCTTGTCACCTGCTTTGTTTGGAAAAATACTAACAATGTTTGAGCAGTTTTCCTTTGGGTTCCTCTGCTGTAGATAATGTTTTTCTTTAACATAAGTACAAAAATGATTTTCATACAGTTTGCAAGGGTTTATTTGTACATCATGTGCAGAAGATTGTGAGTCACATTCTGGACTGATGCCCAGTGACACACATTGAATTAAAAGTTCACTGATCCTGCACAATTCTATAAGAGTGGACAGATCGAGTGAAGCGTCCCTCTCAGAGTCTCAGAGCGTTTTTCTTGGCTATGTGTTTGCCAGTGAATTTCCCCAGGGGTTTCTTCTTCCTGTTTCATTATGATTTCCATAGTGCACATTAATGATATCATGCTCTCAGTGTTGCCGACCCCTCTGCTGGAGCATAGATATGATTACACTCATGCAGTTTCTGGGTCAGTAAGTTAAATATTTCAGATGGGTTATTTTTAGCCACGTCTGTTTCCACTTTGTGAATGCTCTCCCCCCTGTGAATGTTCCCTCAATTCCTCTCGACCCCCCCCTGCTTTCTGCCTGTCTTGGCTTTAGGCAACATTTGACCTAGAAAGTCATCATCATATGCCCTTAAGGCTTGTCAATGTACACAGAATCTGTCTGTGCCATTAGCGGAACGAGTGTTGTGCCCCTTTACAAACGGTTCATCTTTATGCATATGTAGCGTGCTCTATTTACAAAACTAATCATTTATTTGAAATACTAAACATCTATTATTTATTAGCTTTATTATGTATATAGTGATGAGCAAAACATGATGATCACTCTAAAAGATGATCAATGAACTATTATTATTATTTTTCTATTGTACACTTTGTAAATGACAACACAGCATTCCTCATCGCAGACAATACATTGGAATTTGTATTAAATCATCATCATCTGATTTTGTGTTTAATAATTTTTTTCCCTACAAATGTTCTAATAATTATTGAATTATTCTACTGCAAACAATATATACTTTGTGATATTAAGGTTGTTTTCACTAAGTATATTTGTTGAAATCTAGAAGTCTTTTCAATACATGTATGTTGACATATTAATTTTGATTAAGCTTAGTGGAAAAAGGTAACATTTTGCGTGCACAAATATATTTTTACCAATGAATGAAATTTTATTTAAATTAAAAGTTCTCCTATTATTCACCCCTTAAACTAGGGGATGAAACTGAAAAAATTTAATGATCTGGAGGAGCTTTATTTCCTATAGTTTATCACACTTCGCATACAAAACTAATATATTACAAACATTACAAACACATTTAAAACAGACCAGGACATTTTTTTTCAACTATTCATGGAGGTTCATGAAGTCTCAAAGATATAGTTATTTGAAAATCATAAATACTTTGTAGTAAATAAATACACAGAATACATACAAATCATCATACATAAATACACTAAAGTTCTCACCTTGAATCTGCTATAAACCTTAAACATCGATGACGCTACCTTGATACCTTGGTCATGGAGTTAATGCACTTGGTAGCAGCAGACAAGTTTACATGTATACTCACTCTGTGCCTCTGCCAGTCGACAGATAAATTTATTTTGTTGTTGAAGATATAATGTAGGTTTAGCAGTTCAGTAATATACCTAGTTCACACTCTTCTGCGTGTATTTTCTCATTGACACCTCTATTTTAGAGCTGTGTAAGATTGTTTCCTTGTTTGTAAGTGTGCTGTGTTCAGAATGAAAACAAACTCCAAACTCTGTTGGGGTGTCTCTAGATTCAATGCCCCCTCTCTGGGTAAGTGCTCTAATATATCAAGTCCCTATTTATCCTCTTTCATAGAATAGGCTCAAAAATAAATAATCCACAAATTAAAACTTGGCATGTGTGTCGAATGTGTTTAAAACGCAATGTTTCTCACTCAAATGCAAGGTGAACTTGCTAGCTGTTAAAATTTCCTGCTTGAAAAGGCCTGTATTTACCAATGAACTGTATTTGGTCTGTCTAGCATCACAAATTGATTCCTGATCCTAATATGAAGCCTCAGAAACACCAGCACTTATGGATCGCCTATGTTAGATCACAGTCATATTCTATCGAGTCACTGGGTACAGTACAGACAGGATAATTGTTGCAGAGCGGGCATGCCACTGAACTGTCAAGAGAAAGAGAATGAGTTGTGTTCATGCATCCTCCAGACCTCCAGGCTAATTTCCAATCAGTTGTTCCCCATACTTCACTTTAGAGATTGATAAACTGTCATTGTGTGCTAACAGTTAATATCTGCATGCTTTGATCAGATAAGAGAGTTTTTAAAGTGATGGGCTAGCCAATACCAAGAAAAGTTCACGATGAGTTCTTCACCCTCAAACCCGTAAACCAAAGTCTCTCTCTCTCTCTAAACACCACTGAAGCTTCAGAATTAATTTCTGTGAATTCAGAAATGATTTAAAATGACCTGTACGGCACATTCATACACTAATAGTATGAATCACTTCACGTGACTGCAGTGTTTTTTTTATATTATTTTATAAAACTATTTATTGTAAAAACTCGATTCAATTTGCTGCTTTCATTGGACATTTGTTTGATTGTTGTTTGTCCTCTTTCTAGTTTTATGGCAGTATCACATCGGACTGGTGGATTTCACATAAAGTGAACATTTTTGCCATTAGCCAAATAAAAGCTGTGGGACGTACAGTGACTTTGAAAAGGGTCTATTGAGAGGTTGAGATATTGTATGTAAATTAGGGGTGGCATAGATATATTTTTAAAATCTAGATGAATCTTACTGTACTATAGAACTTAATCTAGATTAAAATGCCTAATTTGAATTCTGCCAAAGACATTCAGGATATGAGTGCTGCCCAAAATAAGTGTACACAGTGCACGTGTGGAGCAGCAGTATGAGGGCATCGATCGATTAGGTATGGGTTCTATTTTTTTAAGCACTTCAGGACTGTAAAATTCCCCATATATTGTCAAAAAGTCATATTTTTGGGCAAATAAAATAAAAATTTTATACGGTTAAGCAAAAGTGTATAAGCACAATGATGTTCATTTAAAGACAAAGATATATATATATATACACATGATGTTGAGGGAGGAAATATGATGTCGGTCCAAACACAGGACCCAAACAGAAGTTACTAACAGCTGTGAACGGATGAGACTCTCCTTATCTTCAAAATTCAGAAACAAAAGTAATTTTACTCCCAAAATGCTTTTTATAAAGACTTGTTAGTCAAGGACAGAGCTTGGGAGTGAGTTGTTGAGGCTGTCGGTGCTGAAGAAAGCTATTCTAATTTTATCTGTTATTGAGAGCTTGATGAAACTCCAAGCTAACTATACATAAAGTTAGAACAGATGTTGCTTTTTAACAAATGAATATTGATGAATATACCGTTCATTTAAGTATTTTTAATTATAGCCATACTCTGTTGAGAACATGCCTGCATTCAACCCGCCACCAAATGTTCTGCTTTCCTATTGGTCAATTCTAGCCCTGATGATGCGTGTTTTTGCATAATATCTTGCTCTCCTTTTGGTTGTCTGAACTCTCCTTGTCTTCATGCATACTTTCGGTTTCGTGTTGGTGTCCTAAATTCGTGAATATTTTCATGTTGCTTTTTTTGGCAAAGCGTATTTTTATGGCCATGGCTCTCCTCTGCTACCATCCGTTCTCCTCCGCTACCACCTTCCCCGACATTACAGCACATCACCTTACTCAAAAGGTAAGGGTTATTATTTTTCTTGAATTGTTTTCTGTTTGCATTGTTTTATTATTATTATTTAATAGATTAATAACATGTACTTTTAAGGATTTAAGATTCCTAGTTAATTTTTTTCTGGTTTTCCATGTTAATTAAATTTTTTTGTGTTGTTTCTGTGTGGCTTGGAACAGATTAGGCATTTTTCATGCAAGACTTGCTTCGACATACGAAAAATTCAGCATACATAGGCCATCCCGGAATGGATTAATTTCGCATCTTGCAGTATTACTGTATTAAAAATGGCACTTCACACCAATTTGCACTTGGTCACTTCGTCGACACACAGTCTGAAAATTGGGCTGAGTGAAAGTAAAAAAAAGGTGCATGCTTAGTAGATCCGCCTCCTTGCTGTAGACGTTGATCTCATGGAAACGGAGGCAGTATAAATCCAGCACATAGCTGAATTCATGTTAGCATGTCACCTTTGATCACCAAAAATCAAGCTCAGTAGTATAATAGATCAATGGCATTAATTTTATCGCCTGATAAGAGTCTTGCATTAATCCAGTATTTTAATGCTGATAATGGCTCACCACTAATTTAAACGCAAATATATTGCATTGTATTCTAAGCATTATTTGACTTTAATGTCATGGTTAATATAGTTATTTGAGGATTTTAGTTCAGGGTCGTATCAAAGGTCTTAATAACTTGGTGTTATCTCCAAAAATTATTTATTTGAAAAAGCCAACTACCTGCTTACATAAGTTATGATTAAAAAAAATATCAGCAGTGAACATCAACATCTAGCACATTTATATATTTTATTATTTTCTGCATTTTACGATATTAACATCAACAGTGAACATCAACATCTAGCACATTATATATTTTATTATTTACTGCATTTTTCTCAATATAATAGATTGTATTGTTCAATATAATCACACAATAAACCCTCTCGAGTATTTGTTTTCATGCCAGCCTCTTAAAACATAATTCATTAAAACTGTAGCATCCTATTTAACATGAGAATGAGAGTCTGTTCTTCATCGAGACTGCTGATTATTTTTTTGCTTGTACTTCAGACACACATACATATAAAGAACGAGCCAAGAAACCTTTTGTTACTGATTCAACTTCTCACCTTCAGAACTCACTAGTTAGTATCTGGAATCCCAAGTTCTGGGGCGGGTTAGGCTTGGGTTCGCTGACCTGGAAGTATGAGGTTACACACATGTTATTTGGTGTGGGGAGTTGCAGATACAGGATTTGCTTATTTTCCATGAGCCTGTATGCTAGTGAGCCTCTAGATTATTTAAGCTGAAGAGTGAAAAAAAGACTTTTCAGAATTGTTGTAATAATAAATATGTGGTGGTTTATCAGATTGTTTAGACTTTTTTATATTGATTAAATAGTCATTTAAGAGTTTCATTTTAAGAGTAGTAGACATATTTGTGGGAAACCAATACACACAAACATCATAGAAGAAAACCAATGACACATGGAAGTCATTATTTACCAAGGTGCAAAATATCTTCCTGTAATAACATTTGTAAGATAAAAAATAGGTACACTTGTAACACTTGATTGATTACATCTTAGCTACATAGTTAATGAACTTTGTTATGAAGTGTTCATTGTAACAGCAGCTCATAGATAATGTATAGCTTTCTATGAGTGTTTTTTTAATGCCTCCCACCTGGCAGATTGACGGTCAGGACAGGAATAGAGCTGTTGTCTGCACAGTGCTCCAATAGCACCTGCTCTGACCACAGGGACAGCTGACTCTCCATTTGTTCTTTTGTCCCATGGAAAGGTGTCCTTGGCTCCGTCCTGCAAAGCAATGCAGAGAGAACAGAATGATTTAAGAGTAAGCTAAGAGACTTTATGGCTATGCTGATCTGTATGTTGTCTGAAATGTTCAACAATAAAATGTATATTAAAAAACTGGTTTGTATTATAACGTTCTTAATCATTACACATATACTACCTGTCAATAGTTTGGAATCACTGTGAAATATAATTCATTATTAATTGATATATAAATATATACATTATTTGAGTATATTTAACAACAATTTAAATGTTTTTAATATTTATTGCACAAAAATGTGTAAAATCAAGAAAATTCTGATGTTCAGTTCAGTAAATTTACAGTTCCATCATTTTTTACTCATCACAAGAAACGGAGATAACCTACTGTTCTGTTACATCCCCAGACTAAGTCAAATGACCTCATGTTTGTGTAAAGGGGACATAATTTCAGTTCCCTGTTCATTCATTTAGACTTACAAAATTGTAGAATACTCTCACGAAATGCCGCAATAATAATAATAATAATAATAATAATAATAATAATAATAATAATAATAATGATGATGAATTAAATTTATATTGCACTTTTCCGTATTTCTAGATGCTCAGATGCTTTACAATGAGCATTACTCATTCAATGCACATTCACAACCCGGTGGTGATAAGCCACCTTGGAAGTCCTCAGCTGCCCTGGTGTGACAGGACGTGGCTGCCAGTCTACAGCCTCCTGACCACCATCAAACACCACACCAGTTACACACTACCATACAGGGCCATGTGGGTGAGATGGCTCGCCCAGGGCCACAACGGCAGCATAGACCTGACGAGGAACGAACCGCCAACCTTTCGGTTGACCATAGGATGACCAACTTCACCACTTTCCACTCCGTAATCAAGTTCCCTTGGAACAAGGCTCTTAAATAGCAGTTATTATGGGCTGATTATTTTTGTTGTGTACTTCAAAGAATGATTGCGAAAAGCTTTACTCAGTCACATTTGTGCCCTTGCCCAGGACAGAAGCCTTACCAATAAGGGGACCTGAAACAGAAGTCCCTAAAAAGGGCACACAGTCTCCTAACAGGAGCCAATTTGGAAAAGACTTTCATGTCCTATTATAAGGAAAGAGGGGGTTGTGTAAAGTATCCAGAGGGAAAGGGAGTTTCAAGCTAGACAATTCTTTGTTCACAGAAAATTGTAATATCGGGCAAATGTGTTAGTTGTAAACCAGCATGCTGTCCTGCAGATATCAACCTATAAAGTTTCTTGTCCAAGGCCTTAAATGTCACCACTCTACAGAGTGAATATTACCCAGTGTGCTGGGTACCTGTGTAAGGTCTGCATATTGTCTCCCCTAGCCAGTGAGCCAATCACTGATTGTAGACCTCCTTTCCTATCTGATGGCCTCTATAGCACTCAGGAGCAGATCAGAACTACTCCAGGTTCTGTCCAAATAGACTGAACTCTATCTGTACAATTATAACTTTTAACAGTCCAAGCCTGGCTTAAAAATCACCTGGCTAAATTCAGGCATGTAAAAACTATGGAGTATGGTTGCACATCATGCAGACAGAAAAAAGGTGGTCATCATAATCAAAGACCACAGGAGTATTCCTAATCTGACTATTTCATAGCATTAACTGAGTGCTTTCAGATTTACCCATTTTGATTCCTTTGTTGACAGCAAAAGAAAGCGTTCAAAAAATCTTAACAAACTAGTGGCCTTCTTGGCCAAATCATTAGTGTTAAATCCTTATTCAGATTTAGTAATAACCGCCATCTAACATGTTTCATCTTTTTCCATCTTTTATTTATAACTTAGAATCAGTGGAAGGCTGATAAACTTAACATTTTAGAGCAAAATAGCAACTGAACCTAAAAAACGGTCATTTGCTTTTTTAAAGTATTTTTATGATATAGTGCACACCGAAGTGAGAAAAAATCAAAACAGATTTCTATTGATTACTTCACTCCACCATTTGAAACAAAATTATAAGAAATAAATACAATTAAAAAAGGGATCTCAAGTATAATTAGTTATGTTTTGTTTAAGGAGTTGTAAACAACCATGACATTAGATATGTTAAACTAAAAGCCAACCACATTTTCTATGAAACTTAGTTCAGTTGGACAGCAAGTTATGAAATGCTACAAAAAACATATGTCATGAAGGTAACAGTAGTTACTCTACGGATATGTTTGAACCATACTACGTTCAAATATTTGCAGATGATAATCTAATTTGAAATCATTTCCAAGACTAAAAATAGAATGTTGTAAAAATGTGAGATTCTAAAACTTTATTGAAAGAGATATACTTTGATTTCTATTTCAAGCATCTTTTTATTTTCCTTTCTGAAGAAGTTTCATCACAACACTGTAATTATGGAGTAATTTTAGTCACATCTGCTCTGTCTCAGGAGCCCGTATTCTTACAGTCCGGTACACACTGTACTTTATTTCCAATAGAGACTCAGATTAAAGGCTCAGATCTGTACTGACCCCCGTTTGACACCCTCTGGCTCACATTTGCCCCACTTCAGCACACAATACACTTCCTAATGGCACTTTTACCAGTAAATCAGTGTTCAGTTCAGAAAGTGGAGTTTAGTGTCACAGCCGTGCCTCCCTTCTGACATTTGCAACAGAATGCCAAGCGCAGACAGGAACAGTATGTTGGCCACTGACCTGTCCATGACCCCCGCACCACTTGTGTGTGGTTTTTTTTTCATGATGTGTGTCCCGCTGGGTGTGTCATGATGGGACGGTTTCACAGCGCTCTTGTGTTTGTGCTTGATAAAGCGTTCAGAGCTAGAGATTCAAAGCTCTAATTCTCAGTTCATCTGAATGCACACCTCGGGGTAAAAGCGCCTATTGTTGATTTTCAGCCCTGCGGTTTTGTGTTTGGCTGAGTCGGGTGTGAGAATGTGACAGAAGTCTGTGTTTGTGCGTGTGTGTGCGTGCGTGTGTACACAATGGTGAACAAAGTAAGTGATGTGTTTAGTACAGCAAGTGCTGGGGTAAGATGTAATATTTAGGGTTGCCAATTATACTAATTCTAAGCCTGGAATATGAATCCTGCTGTAAATAAATGAGTTTTCTGTAGTATTTTCCTATATATTAGAATTTAACTGAATGCGATGTTATTGCATTCCTTGAAATGTAAATCTTTAAGGATTGTAGATTATTTTTGCTTTAAACAGCATTTTTTATTCATAATATCATATTATATAAATGTCTTACATAGATTTAGAATTTTTTATATTATTAAGATCACATTATACATAATTGTTTACTTATTAGTTAATGACTATCACATTTTATTCTTAACCTATATACCTGCAATTAATATACTGTATTTCATCATTACATTCCCCTCAATTTTAAGGGAATTTTAAAAAGCCTATTCAATAAATCTGACATTTTGATGCTTATAACAGAAGTTAAATGACTAAATCTTGTAGCAATTTCATCAGGAAATTCTACATTAATTATAATCACCATGAAGCAAGAGGGTAAATACCAATCCTAAGAGTTCAAAAAAATATATCGTATCGGCTATTGAAGTCAATCAAAATGTGTTAATTGTATCAGAAGTGACAGCAAAGACATTTTATAACTGTTACAAAAGAGGATGATTCAAACAAAAGCTGCCCTTTTTCATTTTTAGCATGCACTGAATCCTCAGACACCAACCATGTTTACGCAAAAATGATTCAGAAATGTGAAAACAGTGTCCGACGGGGTGAAGAGTGCGAGCAGAGTGGGTAAGTGCTGGTTTGTTTCTCCCAGCGAGATCTGTGTGTGTGTGACCGCACTCCTCAAGTTGAAGGTTCATCCTCAGTTCAGAGGCAGGTTCACGCAGCGGTCAACAGGCTATTCGCTTGCTCACTCTCCCTCTCTCTCTCTTTCTCTCCCTCATGCCTTCTCACTATGTCTCACCCCCTCTCTCTGGCTTTGAGCAATCAGGCAACACTAACTACTGGATCAAACACTGAAATGGTGCTCTTTTACCTTCCATGTGTCAAAACAGCCTTTTATTTCAGGTGTGTTCAACTGCTCTGAGCTCTACGTTGTTTTTTGTTGCTTAATGCATCAAATAAATGAAATGCTTGCTTTGGAACATTCTGCTCTGACATTGATGTGCCCCTTTGTCTCTCACCAAAAATGCTTTGACCTATTTTAAGGACTGAACGTTCTAACAATGGACATATACTGTGAGTTTAAGCATGCCGTTCACTTCTTTTGAGAGCAGGATGCAAAACCTTCAAGGAGCGACGAATTGATAAAATATGTACCATTAGCAATTACATTGATACGCATTTGAACTATTCATGTGCTGAAGCGTAAAACAACCAGGTTATGTAAACTATGGTCCAATATCCTTTGAACAGGTTAATAACTTTATATTTATTTTAGAGCTGCAGCTAAGCTATTCATTATTTTGATTAATCGAACACTTTAGTCTATCATTTAATCAATAAACTCTTACAATTGCTTATTCTTCTGATACTTTACTTTAAAAACAAGTGCAAAGAATATAGATTTCAATATCAGATGCATTACATGTTCTTACACTATATACTGACCCTAAAAAACTTGCACAAAAGTTTTGCATTTGTCAGAATTTACAGAGTCTAATAAAATAAATATCTTTATTTTACACATAGTAGATGCTTCATAAAATTATGCAACACACATATAAAAATGACTGCTTTCAGGAGAACATTTGTATTTTTTATTCTGACAAAAACAATATATAGTTTGAAGGTTAAAGCTTTGAATACGGTGACTAGACTTCGGTTCTGTTTACAATATAATTATTTTCAAAGGGAGCTTCCATCTCCCATATTTTACATGTATAGAAACACTTTAGTTGGGTTTTTAATAGAACAATACTTTCAGCACAATCAATTAGCTAACAATAAAAAAATCTGCTCTGTATCTAAAATGCTAAAGAATTCCTAACCTTAAAGTTAAAATAGAGGCGTCACGGTGGCGCAGTCGGTAGCACGGTCGTCTCACAGCAAGAAGGTCGCTGGTTCTAGGCTCGGCTGGGGCAGGTGGCATTTCTGTGTGGAGTTTGCATGTTCTCCCCGTGATCGCGTGGGTTTTCTCCGGGTGCTCCTGTTTCCCCACAAGTCCAAAGACATGCGGAATAAGTGAATTGAATAAGAACTATGGTTGCACATAGTGTTAAAGTGTGAATGTGTGTGTGAATGTTTCCCAGCGATAGGTTGCGGCAGGGAAGGGCATCCGCTGCATAAAACATATGCCAGAGAGTTGCCGGTTCATTCTGCTGTGGCAACCCCAAAAGGGAATAAAGCCGACATAAAGATGAATGATGAAAGTTAAAATAGAGGTTAACGTTTCAGTTTACATGAACACGCTACATACAGATCACGGTAGAGAAAGAAAAGAAAGGCTTTTCAACCTGAATTTCCTGTGCTCTGACGAGCATATTTTTAGCAAATGATCCCGCATCTAATATAAGTAGATTTTACAAACCGAAAGCGGAAACCGAAAGAATTTGTAAAGATTTGAATCAATTTTTAAAACCATTTTTTTTGTAATCAATTAATTGGATTAATTGTTGTAGCCCTAAAATATTGTAAGTGATAAGACAAATAGATGTTCATAAAAGATGAAAAGTCTATTCTAATATCTCACTTAAAAATGCCAGTGTACAATGTGTTCTTTTTATTTGCTATTTCAGAACAATGCAAAACAATAACTTTAAATCAATGGTAGAATTTAAATGTTTTTATTGCTAGGAGTTTTTTCTAGGACATTTATGTATAATAAAGTAACATTTTTAAATATGTATGATATAAATAATCCAAACTCATTAAACAGAATTTTCATAAAGTATATATTTTAACTTCTATTATAAACAAAAGCTATTTTAAATGTTCAATTAAGGGTATAACTTATATACGCATGTGAAATAAAAGATGCAGAAATTATCGATAGTTTTAAATGGAAAATCTTTTTTAATAAGTTGCTTTTGGTAGTGTTTTTTGTTTGATACAGCAAAATTATAAATGGTTCTCAAAGAAAGGAAGAATTTTTTTTTATATCATGTTAATTGTATACAAATAAAACCTAATAATTGATTTTTTGACACTTGTCTCAGAACTTACAAAATATTCAGCAAAATAATCTGTCCTCATCATTTTAAGCAAATGGTCCATTTTTATGTTTGCAGTGTTTTTATCCTTATTTTTGAAACTCATGTTGCATTCTGTCTTCTTTATTGTGATTTTATTTTATTGCAACATTGTACAATACTGAAATCTCTGTTGAATTAATAAATGCTCTTTAAAATTAAATTCAGTTTTAAAATTGAATTAATACACATTTTAAAACATAGAAAAACAAAAAAAGTCGACATGAAGATGGATGGATGGATGGATGGTATCTGTAAATGTGTGTCTGTTTTCTGGTCAACTGTTGCTTAGGAAGCAAGCTTTAGTTAAAGTCTAAACCGATGTAAAACCATTGACAGATGAAAACATGGACAAAGTGTCTGTGATTAACACCATAGATTTAAGTATAGAGTTTTAAACTATAACCAATGCTGTGGCCAGGCATTGCTTTGCTGGTAGCATTTCTGTGATGGAGAATGAAAAACAGAGCAAGATATTCAGAGTGAAAATGACAAGAACGAAACCTAAGTGTGCACTCCTCTGCTCTGGACTAGTCTTAATAATAAAAATCTTAAAATGTAAAAAGTTGTAAACTTTTGTTTTTGCAGAAAAGTTTAAAAATTGCCATCTATTAAAGTCACATCTGACACCACCTCAAGTGGTCGGTCGATGAATTACAGTTCTATCACTTAGGTACCAGACTCCCAAGGATCACCAGGAGGTTGTCACTCACTCAAAAAAGTTCAAAATGGCCAGGAAAACTTTACACACAAAAGATTGGATTCCCTTTCATGTTCTAGATGGACCCTGGATGGATATGGACTGACAAATGAAGCCCCGGTCAGAGATTTTCAATGTGATCTGTTAATCAGTAAGATGAAATGTTGATGTATCCAAAGTGAACCCCACAATTTTGTTCAAGGTGAGTGTCTATAAAAGAGGATTTAACTACAGTGAATGGAATTAAAACACCTCATATTATCAAGAATATCTACTTGCTTAATTTACTATGTAAGAAAGGTTAAACAACTTAGAAAGAGCAGGTCTAAAAATAATATTATTTTGGTGTTCATTTTCAAGGGTAAGACTATTTCAAAAACTGAACATGTCTGTGTAAGATGAGTCTGTCAGCACAAATATGTCCCGTGTGTTTTGATGTAGTTAACTCTCGAGGTCGACAGTATGCAAGCAAAATCCCTGATCAGACTCTCTCACTCTCACTGACAGTCTTTGTGTATCGCTGACTTTCATTTTGCATGAGAGATCGAAGCTCTTCTTTACGGCCCGAGCGCGACCTTTGTCAACCCCAGTGAATTAGCGAGAGGCGAATCAGCTTTTTCACCACCGGTCTATTAGCTGAGTGGCGCAGAGCGAGGGTCACCTTTAACTAACCTCAGCTTGTAATTGGGTTCAAGGTTAAGTGACCCGGGAGCACACAGGTCCAGGGTTAAGGTTGGGGTGACAGCTTTTAATCACAAATGGGGAAAGAAATCAAGGCCTGGGATTCAGCTGTCTGGTTTAGATCTGACGGTGGAGGGGTGAAGGGAAGACATGTAGCGGCCTGTATTCAAGCCAAGGTCCTGGAAGCTTTTAACCTTAGTGCAAATCGATGCGGCCTGCGACGAGGCTAATATTTATCTTACAGATGGGGGTATTAAAAGAGGGCTTCTCCAGGATGAAGAGGGAGCATCCCGAAAGCTCCTCTAATTGAAATGTGTGCGGGAAAACAGGCGATGAATGAAAAACAGCCCCCGACAGCTTTTCGCTCCGACTATTTGGCCACATTAGCTGTCTGCCGCTAAACTGAATCAAAAATTTGTTGTGAACTAATATTTGTATTTCCACTTACTATATTGTGTTGGAAATATATTTCCACATTTTTACAAATAACATTTTTTATCTTTAAATCCCATCAACATTTAAGAATGGACAGTTATGATGGTTAACCTAAAATGTCATAATTTAAAAAGTAATTAATACAATTTTTGTTTCATGTGTACTCATACTCCGTTTAAAGACTACCAGTGCAAAACATTATATTATTATTACACTCAAAAACATTGTTATAATAAGATAAAACATAGTTTTTCGAAAAAGTGACAATTTCAATTCAGATCAGTAAGTGTAAAATGTTTTTATTTATTTCAATAAAAGTTATCTAAAAGAGAACATATTTTATAGTTACATAATAAAAAGGAAAACCTAATTCCTGGAAAATGTTAAAAAGTAAGTTGTTATGTATTTTGACTAATGTTCAAAAAGACTAACCTTGAAGTGCCTTCATACATTTAATTAGCTCAGCAGTTATAGACTATTTTCCCTATAAACACTTTTCCTATAGAAATACTTCTATTACTATTTCCGTAGCTCAAAAGAAAGATGCACTTGGTATTTAAATGTGCCTCTTATAAAGCTGTTGTTAGGCATGTGAAATGAAATGCCAGCTAAGCCCTTTAAGAAAACACTTATTGATTTTATTGAAATTCACACTATTCAAGACACGTTCAATATACCACAGCCATCCTGATCGAATAGCCATCTGCAATGTATGTTTACTAAAGAGCAAAGTTATCGACTGTTGTGTTTAACACGCATTTAAATGTAAACTCTATTAGAGCACAAACCCTGGAATGAACTGCTTAAAGTAAGTATGAAAAATAACTTAACCAACAATGTACATTAAATATATATGAAAATGTCAAAGGACGCTCTCATCTGCCAGAAAAAAATAATTCCATAGTTGCTTCTCAATGTGGGATCACAAAAATAAAACTGTGTTCTCAGACATTAAATCAAGAAATTAAAGTACAAACATGGAGTCCCATGGTTGATTTTAAGATGCATCCAGAGCCTTTTAGGAAGTCTAAACAACTGTCACATTCCAAAAACACTTGTATTTAAAATCAATTAAGATGGAAAAAGACTCTTGTATAGAAAAGTAGCAGACAGATTCTTTTTTGGAATGTAAAATAAAGAAATAGAGGCATCGAAGGAAAAATATGAAAATCTAATATACACATTATAAAAAAAATGTTTGCAGTATTACATTTTAGGAAAGTTTGCGGGAGTTGTAGATGAGAAAATTATCATATATTAGCAGCTAATTTGGCATATTGTACACTGGCTTGTGAAATTTGTATCAACTGTAACCTTATTGTCTTCCATTTATTGTCTTCCATCTTTGAGCGGAAAAGTGACTGTCACTTTAAATATATTTCAGTGCAGCTAACAAAGTGAATCTGACAGATAAACCGTCTCTTAAAAAAGCTTGTGGCAAGCAAGACAAGGTCAAAGTCATAGAACGCGTTTACAATTGAAGAGATTGTTACCCTAAAAATGTCAAGCATTAATAACTCAATATTTCCATATATCATAATAGTCTGGCATAAAGACAATAGCTTGGCAAAATAAAACTGGCTCTCAGATTTAGTTCTTCCTTTTGCTTCATCAAACACAGAAGTATGTAAAAAACATGTTAAAGACAAAGATTATATTAAGCTACTTCAATTAAAATTGTCAGTGGACACCACACAGTGAGAAAAATAGCACATTTGGTAAGAACTATTCCTTTAATAAGCCTGCTTTTTTTAAATGGCTAGCAGAAACAGAAGCTGATTTGATTTGTATGAGACGTCAAGCGATGGAGCAGATTTTCTGTGACCTCTGAACTCTGAGCTTTCCAGTTGGCTGCTTAGGGATGCCACCTTCACTTGACCCTCTCGCCCCACACACAAATGCACTCAGTGGTCATGTGAGAAAACAAGGCCCACGCAGCTCAGCTAGAGAAGCCAGTGTTCATCTTACTATTTTATCTTTTCCAGGGGTGCAAGAAGAATACAAATCAAGTCCTTGAGAGAAGGAACTGGTCTTTGAATAACTTAGCTGAAAGCATTTTAATACATAAAAAATGTTAAGTAACATATGCACTTTAAGTCCATCGTCAAACATTAGAAAATAAATACTAATGCATTTGTTGTATTTTACAGCAACATAAGATAATAAATTGTGTATAAAAGATGTGAATATGAATATATATATATATATATATATATATATATATATATATATATATATATAATGTGTAGAGTTTTATAATTTACTATAACATCAAACCAAATAGGATATTGCCCAACATTTTCAGACTCAAGATTCAGCCACCCTCTTGCTCCTTGAAAGAAACTATATCGTCTCATTATGATGAGAGTTCAACTGCCCTAGGACCAAACTGTGTGCAAGATAGGCCTCACAAAAATAAGATATTATGGAAACACAAGACTTAAAATAAACCACTTCAGCCATTCAAATTAGTAGAATCAACCGACTGAAAACAGTGGTAATGTGCCCCCGTGTATATTTATTACTAAATGAGCATCATGGCTATACAACAAACGTGGGTAGCGGGTATTACCAAACACAAATCTTATTTTACTTAAATGAAAGAGCCAGAGCTAATAAACACTACCTAGTCCAGATGCATCGCTACTTGATTATCAATCGAATTTTGACTCTGTTAACCCTAATAGGGAGATGACCAACGATCTCAAACCCTAGGCGAATGCCAATATTTTATTAACTTATAACCACCTGTTAATTTCATTGTATTCATTGTTGATGCACAGTTTAAAGTACCAATTTGAAATTTCTACTTTGTTCTCTTGTAATACAGCTGACAGATGACTGCTGCATGTTTAGGAGTGAGAAAATGCCACGGCTGGATTTGTCGTAGAGATGGCATCTTTTCACAGTTTCACACTGGAGGTCATTGAGCTGCGGAGAGCGACCCATTCTTTCACAAATAGTTCCATACAGTTTGATTTGCCTAGGTCAGGGGTCGGCAACCCAAAATGTTGAAAGAGCCATATTGGACCAAAAAAAGAAAAACAAATAGGTCCGGAAACGCAAAAAATTAAAAGCCTTGTATAAGCCTTATAATGAAGGCAACACATGCTTTATGTATCTATATTAGCCTACTATAAAAATTACTAAGTTTGCTACGAATACATAATGAGCCTTCATGGTTAAATGTTTATTTTCCCTGCAGTGAATCCTGTAGAGAACGACGCACCACGTGACTACTCTGTTGCACGATTACAATATTAATGAATTATGTTTCATTGCTTTGATGAAATTAGAGAAATGCAATAAAGAAATCGAATTTTAGATTTCATTTTTATTTTGAGGATTCACAAAAACAACATCAAAATGGAACGTGCACAACGTGCCCCTTAACTGGGCAACAAACAACGCGAAAAAACGCAGCATACATTTATAAAAATAAAACAGCAGGCTTTTGAAAATAAGTATATAAAATCACAGCCACTTTGTTACGTGCATGCCTTCCCTGGAAATGTCTTTCCACTTTACTCTTGTTATTAGACAACTTCCCAATACAGAGCAAACATTCAGGCAATCCTTCCGCATCGGCACTGAATGCAAACGATTCGGTCCAAGAACCGTTGAACCCTCAGTTCTCCTCGGTTATGTTTCTCTTTTTCTCGTTGGGATCCAGGGCCCACCACACAGCCGCCGATTTGTTTACAGCAGCCACCTACCTGGCATCCCCCCCCTGCTGGTAGAAACGTGTGTCGCGGGTGATGACGCAAATCGTCGCTGACAGAAATGTTGAAACTAAATATTTATTCTACACTCTTTTACAGCAATGAAAAACGTTAAGAATGTTTGTCCTCCTATAGAAACCATATTAAACAAAAAACATATTTACCTTTTTCCTTTTATTTTTTCATTTTTGAAAAAGCTCCAGGGAGCCACTAGGGCAGCGCTAAAGAGCCACATGCGGCTCCAGAGACACGGGTTGCCGACCCCTGGCCTAGGTCTTTAAATGTATTAAAATTAACACTAATTGATTCTGATTATTCTACTTGGTGAGTGAATACTTTTAACAATATAGTGTATTTCTACAAAGTCTTCTCGAGTAGCTCACGAGTAATCATTTTTGAGACAAGCACATTGAATAAAGCCAGATAACTATTCAGACTAAAGTTGCATTACAAACAATTGGACACACATCTTATTTAGGAACACATATGAAAGGGATCTGTGTCTGATATTACAAAAAAAAAGGTTTTATTAATCTAAAAATTAAGCTGTTCTGAATAAATGTAAAAACATTTCACATATGGTTAAAAATGTCAGGGCCATCTGAACAAAATGGACTCCTAAAACAGCTGTTAATGTTCCTCGTGAACACCCGAGTTCTCAACATGATGCAATTGGACAGGACCGGACACGGACAGCTACTGTTGCGCAAGCCAAGAAGGAATCTCCTCCTCAATATACAGCTGGAGGGATTACAGGGGGGGTTTCTGTCCCATGACTGACCCTGAAAGCCCATCCAGATGTCCTCCAGACAAAGAACTCAGGTGACATGTCTTATCTCCAGGCCACTTGAGCTGCTCTTCTCAACATTTGCTCTTTTTTAAGTGCGCTGGGAGAACCAGCAAATGCCTTCTCAATTATTGCACAAGTTTCTGCCTCTCTTGTCTGCATAGGGTATAATTGAGCACATTATGCATTCAGAGCAGCTTCGGAGGTCTTTCTGGGGTTAAAAGTGACACTTCTGTGAATATGAGATCAAGGGGAAGGCCCCACAAATGGAAGCTGAAAGAGCAGTTAATGCTGGGGAAGAGATTGGAGGATTAGATGATTCTCAGGGGCAGATTTTATGCTGAGTTGTAGGAAAGTTCTTTAGACTCACAAATAGAGGGCACAAAAAGGTGAGCATTAGGAAATCTTGAATTTGAAAGTCACTCCAGTGCTAAAAAGTTTCAATATGCCACCTTTATTTGTTACGCCTCCTTTATTTGTTTTTACAATCAGTACAAATGCTTATTTCTATAGCACATTTTGCTTTCAACATATAGGGGATTGTAAACATTTATTACACTAAAAAATTATATTTGAACTAAATGAATCGACTTCAAAATAAGTTTGAAAACACTAAAAAACACATAAAAAACTTTTGATCTAATTTGCGTGCTTTAAATTAAGAAATGAGCAGTTTGGTGGCTAAGCTGCTATAGCTCAGTTTTATTCTTCCAAGAGATTGCTTTCTGTCTTATTCCACAGTCCCATACAAGCTTTATGTTCGTTCAACACTTTAGATTGTCTTTAGGAAGTGCACAGACCGTAAATCCCAATTGGCACCCAGATTCAAACTTTTTCCCATGAGATTCTGGGGTGCAGATTGATGGTCAGCAGCCTGATATTACACACAATTCACTACGTTCAGGTGAAAGGAGTTATTTCTTGTTCCCAAACACGAGTTTGGTTCTCACACACAATGGGAATAATCACAGTCAAAATCACTTCATGCTTTGAGTGTCCCAGATCGTGCAGACTCGTGTCAAAAAGAGTATCTATTTTAAGGGTGTAGTATAAGTCTTCAGATTGAGACCTGCCATTAGTGAAAGAGTGATGTATACCCCCATTTTGATCTCATGTCCCAAACCAGAACTAGCTGGGTAAAATATGGATAGATGGAAAGATGGGTGTATTTTATTGAAAAAAATTACTTCAGAATGAATTATTCTGAATATAACTTGGAAGACGTTTTTGATGAGGGAACAACACTATAACATGCTAGAAATGTCTAGAAAGTTGAGTTTATATAATATTGCACCTTTAAAATAAGATTGTTTACTCAAGAAAAAAGAAAGATATAATTTTAGTTACTTGTCTGTGCACTGTAGTCGTGTGACATATAGCTGAGCATCAGAGGGAAAATGCCAACCAAGAGATGAATATAAGATTTGTAAAAAAAAATTTACACTTTACAGGGTGACTCAAAAAAATATCATATTTAGGAAATCGATAACTTTGCAAAGAAAAAAAAGGGAGCTAAACTCTTTCTGTCGTTGATTTAAGGAAGCTCTGAAGTTTCATTCTTCACATTGATTCATTATCCAAGGTTCCATCATATTTCTGTGATTAAATACAGATTTTCAAAGTTGTGCTTGTCTTTTTGAAACACCTTGTATTTTACAAAACCATGAGTGGACCACAAGTGATCCCTAAGCTAATCTTTGTGAGTAGAGGAAGCAATTGAAATCTGAAAACAATAGTAAATACAAATGATTTAGTAAGTATTTAAACATATCACCATTATATTTTTTTCTTTGATGCTGAAATGAAACTACATATTTAGAGTTGTTCAGTTTTATTCATATAAATCCACCAAACAGTCTCCTTAGAATAAAAAATAGTCCTTAAAATAAATAGCTTAAAAAAGTTTAATTTTGAGCAAAGCTAGTTTAATTTTTTTAACTTTATTTTTGTGTAGAGAGTTTGGTTTTGTTAACCAAGTTAAAATCCATTTTGACGCTTACAGATAAAACATGAAATACTTGGTAAACTTGTACATTAGTTTTTGTTGATTATGACTCCAATCCTTAACCAAGTCTTATTCAACTAAGGGTTCATTAATCTCAAACTGGAAGATTGAAAAGGTTTTCATAACCAAACGAAAACCCATTTGATTAACGTCCTAATGTTAGAGTCACATTTAATCTCAACGTTTGTTTCTGCACACCTCATGAAACGCAATACGATTCCACAGCAAAACAAGTTGAGAAGTCAATTTAATAAACTCCAGTCATTGTTCAATTCCCATAAGCATACTTTTTCTTTCCTGGTCCTTCAGATTCCCCTTGGTTACTTCATAACATAATTTTCTCCCTCCATTTCTCCTCTCCTTTTCTCAGTATAAGGCTGTCAGAGTTTTTTTGGGATGCGGTGAGCTGTGAAATCGCACAAATTGCTGTTGCTTTACGTCTGGCCCGATGACAGAAAGAGAAAGAGGAGGAGGAGGAGAGAGAAGAGAGAGATTTTCTGCTCCAACACTTCTGAACCTTTCCTGCCCCCCATAATCACACACAGACACAGAAGCACACGCACAGCTGCAAAACTGCATCACCCACAAACCCCCACCCCCCGAACACACACATATATCTCTAATCCCCTCTCATCGTACAAGGTCCTTATTCCCAGTCCACAACACCTCCAGCACTTTGCTTGAGAATCCGGGTCACTTCACTGAAGAACCAGGCGAGAGTGATAAAGCCCCCAACGTCGCCTGATAAAACTAACACTTTCAGCTACTATGCTCTACACGAGTGTCACTCGAGCCAACACAGATCAAAGTGTGACCGTTCAGACCACTACTTGGGGAACATTTGTCTAGACTAGAGCAAAAAAACACTCGATATTGACAACTTCCTGTTGAGCCAAAGTTAACCTGCATCTGCAATGTAAATATATTGATGATCCTGAAGAAATTAATTTATATTTTAAAAACTACTCTGACTCATAATTAGTGCCAGAAGGTCTACTGGTGCATTTGGAAGCACATATGAAATGAGTAAAAGGCAGAGGTGCATGCTATGAGCATCATAGATTTGTACAGTATAAAAATATCTCAATGTTAATACTACTTTGGGTAATTCAGAGATGCAAATCTGACTCAAATGCTTTATGGATTGTGCAGAAAAAGGACTGTCCCAGGATTCACTATCCATCTGGCAGAGAGACGGCACCACTAACTACTTTGACTAAATTAAACATTACATGTTTAACTCTCTGATCCAGTCAGGAAAAAAGCAACACTAACAGCTTTCAAAAAGCAACTGAAAATTAATCTCTTCATCAAACACTTAAAATACATTTTTTT
Organism: Danionella dracula; assembly: GCA_900490495.1. Classification (NCBI taxonomy): domain Eukaryota; kingdom Metazoa; phylum Chordata; class Actinopteri; order Cypriniformes; family Danionidae; genus Danionella; species Danionella dracula. Next base: position 2,972,567 of record UELW01000039.1, on the reverse strand, counting down.
TAAACCTTTCCTTTTATTTTCTTCCTGCTACGGTTGGTTGATCAGGTGATATAACTTCTAACACGAGAGACCTGAGTTAGACTTTGACTGTGTCACAAATTTAAAATTGTCTCCCCCCTACTATAAGTTGCTTTGGATGAAAGCGTCTGCTAAATGCATCAATTTAAATGTTTGAGTTATCAACTGTGCTAAATGTTACATATTTCGTAAAACCTGCAGTAGGTAGAATACTGCCAAAAATAGGCAAAGCTAATTGACAGACACTAAAAAGACATGAAAATCGGCCATAAAAAAATCAGGAGATATAAGAATATATTTGAGAGAATGAAAAGCTTTGAGATCACGTTTGAGCTTAGTACTAAAAGTCGTTTTAATGTGGCTTTTAGGGGCACATGTAATAGCTAATCAATTGGACTGTGCAGAATGGAGAAACTTTGATGGTGGATTTATGATGTTAAAAAATAACATTGAAAGCTGGACAAACACTTCAGAACCGATGACATGGGTTACCTAAAGTGGGTCCTTTTAGTTGCATTGTTCAAATAATAACCAAGAACATTTAGGTAATTTATTTAGCATTTTCGAGAAAAGAAAAAAAAGAACAGGAGAAACTTGTAATTTGTTATTAAAACATAACACCAGACTCTTACCTACTAATCATTTCATTTACCTCAAAACATTCCTCCTCCTGCTAATTTATAAAACACTAAAAACTACAACTTCCACAAACGAACGTTATGCTACTTTGCAAAGCTCTGTTAAAACAGCTAACGTTAACTGTGTTACCACCTTGAGTGTTCGCCTACGGCAGATAACCTGCTCTCGCAGGTACATTGAACGGTATTTGCACCGATAAACAACAAGTTTAAAATTCTTCCGATTAATTTGAAGGTAGAAAAAAAGTTCAAACCTTGCTGCCCGGGGTCTTGATGCGCTTGCTCCTTTGTGCTGTTGTGGTTGAATCCTGCTGTAGACAATACTTCCCTCTCGTGGTGGAATAACAATATTGGAAAAACACTTTTTCGTCGAGCCTAATGAACCAGTGGATTGTGTGCATTGACTTTATAAAACAGATTGTGTGTCTTAAATAAAAAAAAACCGTACAAGCTAGTTACCAGCTTAAACGCACCACTGCCTGTTATCGCCTATTATATACTATTAGGTAATTATATACAGTCAATGGTAATTATGCTGCGTTTTCATCAAGCAAAACTTCCCAACGTAGGAATGTATCAAACATTTATAGTATTTCTTCATTAGTATTCCTTTGTCAATATGGTTTTTCGATAGCTTAGCGGCATGTTGTATCAATGATAGCGGCAATGCACTAATTTCTTGGGTTATTAAGGAATTATCTTATATTTTATAAAAACTACAGAGATGTAAAATTATTTTCAATGTAAAAGTTTAAACGGGTTAGTCACGTGTCCCCCTAATAAAAGACAAGACAATGATATATTTTTTATTTTATTCCTACAGGAGGCGCTGTGATGTTGGCGAATAGATTATTTTGACCAAGTAACGGAAGTTAACAAGTCTAGAAAACAACGAAAAAGTAAAATGCAATTGCAATAATCATAATAAAATCGTTAAAACGTTCATTTACTGACATCCGGTTTGCTTTTAATAGCATTAGAAACTCAGTCAAACTCATTTGATTGTTTACAGATAACGACAAGATAAGAGTTTTAAGGTAAGAATTTTAATATTTCTACGGTTGGCTAAATGTCCATCTTCATATTACGGAGGAGAAAATTTCAAAACCTTAAATAAATTACACCAACTTTTAATAGTTTAATTTGGATTTTAATAGTTTAAATTGAATGTCTGAGCCTTAACGTTATTTTAAACCTAGACCAGAAGGCATTCTGGTGAATAGTGGAAACATGGAATCATTTGCTGAGTGCTAATTCAATAACTACACCCTCAAAGTTTGGAGGAAAGTTTTTTTTTTTTTTTTTTTGCCTGTTGACAATTATATTAGATCAGACTCCTCCGTTTTTCCATGGTAACTTAAAACTATGAAATATATTTAAAAAGCTTGAAAAGAAAATATAATACCACAGATGCCATTCGATGGTAATTCAAATTCAAAGCATTTGATCTTTCAACACTTTAAGATGTGTTCAAATATCAAAACTACCCTGATGTCATTGGAATAGCTATTTTTGAAAAGCAGAATCTCATTCAGGAAACTGTATACTATTTATGCCATGTGTTTCAGCACATTTTCTTTAGTAGTAATGACTGGCCTTGCCTGGCAAGTCTTTAACCTTACAGCCACGTGGTTCTTAATATCTAGGATTTAATCATGTGAGGTCCCAGTTTCAAACTGAAAGTCATTACATTTTACAATTACGCTTCGTAGCAGACACTTTTATCTATGCGAATTACAATATGAGGAAAAACATAATATGCAATTTGTTACAAATGCAAATTCTGACTCAAGAAGTTCACATAAAGGTTTTTCAGCTGGTGGTCCGAGCAAAGACGTGCAAAACGGAAATAAATAATCAGAGAGAAAAGGGAGAACCTTTGTTTAGACTCTGTGATACCATGACAAGCCATGAGGATTAATATATATTATGTTTTTTTAAACAAATGCAGCAAAACCAAGAAGAGAGACTACTATGTTTATTCTTTTTTTATATCATAAAAAAGTTCTCAACACCAAGAGATTCCTCTCACAATTGGAAATCATTATCCAAAAGCAGTGTGGAAATCGAGAAGATTTTACCAAAGCCCAGTAACTAACTACCTTTTACCCTACCTCGATCTCCAAAGAAAGGATGAAAAGGAAAAAAAACATCCTGCAGCACCATGGACAGTACCCACGCTCGGGATTCGCCTGCATTTTTCCACTTTTATGACAAGCCTGAAATGCTTTGTCAATTAGATCAGTAGCTCCTTATAGGGTACTGTCTACCCAAGCATATTATTTGTCATTATTTGTTTTTGTTTTCCTCATGTTTAAAACATGGGAAAGTGTCTTCATAGGATTTTTATTTGTTTATTTTTCTTAAAATGTTCTCATTCAACCGCCTTTGACTTGCATTGTGTTGTTTTACCAACTGTTTAAATTCATAGCTACCAATTTCCATCATTCTTAAAGCATTCTGGATTTCAGTTTTATAGTATTTTAACATGATGAGGAGCAAATGGAAAATAAATAGATTTTTTTGGTGAGCAGCACTGATCAGAAGGGAAATATATTGTCTGTCAAACCACAACAACTTTAAAGCACATTTTATTATCAATAGAATGCCGGTATAAATTGTCCTGACAATACAAATGCGTGTCCATTTGTAACATAACAATAAGTTGATTACATCATCAAGTGCTGGATGTGATGTAATTATTACAAAAATTCCTGTTTGTGTGATCCACTAATTGTATATAAAATGGATGGACATAATGTGCATGAAGTCACTCGTAGGTTTTAGCAAAAAGAATATGAAGCTCAGAGTTTGAATAAATCAGCCACGTCCTCCTCATCAAAGTATTGCTACAAAAGAGTCAAAAGAGGTTATTTGGTGAATCAGAAATCGCAAGAATGAAACCTCAGCCCTAGATAAGTGGTTTCCTCGATCAATCCAGCCTTTTATCAAGCAACAATTTAAAGTTTAATACCATCTAATGTAAAGAATAATACAAATTCACCCCCTCAGAGTTGTCATGAAACAAGCGATGGGAATAAAAAACTTTGAGGACACAGGCTTTAGACATGTTTCTTTTTTTTTTGGCTGTAAATTTAACCATTTGATAAGCATTTTTTAGCATTCTTGGATAAAAACAGGAAATGTAACCCCTTAATTATTATTCAAATCCTTTTTTTTTACATTTAAAGTGTCTCAAACAGACCTTCAACTGTACAGAAAAAAACCCCATGAATACCAAAGAGAAAAAAACGGCATCTAAACAAACTAAAAATAGTAAAAAAAAAAGCTTGTTCTTCAAATAATAGGAAAAGATAATATGAAATATTTTTGTTTCTCATAACTATGTTATAGCTATTGATAAATGAGATATTTGCCTTGGTAAATATCTTGTTATATTAAACTTTAAGTGTGTGTGATTGCATAGATCTCTAATTTTTGATGGTTATAAGCACATTTTCAAAAGACATTTTATAATGCTTAAAAAAGAATGAGCTAAAAAAATCTGGTTGTTCTCCAGATGCAATCCACGAGCCTCTCATTTGTGAATTTACCTCCTCTTTGGTGGAACTTTGGCTAGATTGTAGTCCTGGATGTGTTTTTCTAGATCTGATCTTTGTGACATAGAACACCAACACTTAACCATTAAGTTTTGTTTTAAAGGTCGAATGTGCTGTAGTTAATGATCAGTTAAAGTCAAGTTAACCCAGGCTGGTGATGTCCGGTAGAACCAGACACACCCTAGGGCTTTACTCGGGTGCATCAGTGGCATTGGCATTTTCTTCAACATTGCATTAAGGCAGCTGTGTTTCCAGAGAACAGACATTCTTACCTGTTAGCTAGTTAAGCTGATGTTTTACATTCAGGAATCCAGTTACTTCAATTCTGCATGATTTCCGAAAGTCATTTTTCTGCGTGACATTTGATTATTTAGTATTTTACAACATCAGGCAGTAGTCAAGGCTCATAGAGAATGAGATTGTTTCAAAAAGGTTTTATTTGAATGTAAATTTTAATAACAGTAGGTATATCGTTTTTATTCACTATTCCAACAAACATAGTCAGATACACAATACAAAACCTGTTGATGGTTCACAGTTTGTTCATGTATTACGTTTGTACATCGTCATGACCATTAGTGTTGTTTAATTCATGAAGTTCCCGGCCTTCAAAACGGGAATTTCAGTTTGTCTACTTATTTGTTTGAACATGATCTTAATCCTCTGTGGTCACGTCACACTGCAGTAAAATACAAACTTGTTTGGGTTGACAACACATGGCTTTGGGCTGTTTACCAGATAACTCTCTCGGGACCACTCAACACGCATTGTACTTCACTGTCTGGGACCTTTTCCCAAAAAAACTCTGGAACATCATAAAGATCGGATTTGCAAAGTCAGATGATCTATCACTTTTTTGCCTTCTTAATACTGTGAATTTAAAGTTACTGTATAAGTTCTGGAATTGTTCCAAAAGAAATAGCTGTTGGTTTACCAGATAGTTAACCATTAACACAAATCTTGGTTATTGAAACATACTAAATTAACACTTTTCACTTGATGAATTTATTGTAGCTTTTGTTTTTGTCAAATGTGCTTTTCACCTTCATGCTACAATTGTTCAAAATATCTCCTAAAAGAGGTTTTAATTACTTTAGTAGTTACTAGTTACTAGAGGGAGTGCAGAATTATTAGGCAAGTTGTATTTCTGAGGATTAATTTTATTATGGAACAACAACCATCTTTCAACAAACCCAGAAAATTCATTAATATCAAAGCTGAATATTTTTGGAAGTAGTTTTTAGTTTGTTTTTAGTTTTAACTATTTTAGGAGGATATCTGTGTGTGCAGGTGACTATTACTGTGCATAATTATTAGGCAACTTAACAAAAACAAATATATACCCATTGCAATTATTTATTTTCACCAGTGAAACCAATATAACATCTCAACATTCACAAATACACATTTCTGACATTCAAAAACAAAACAAAAACCAATCAGTGACCAATATAGCCACCTTTTTTTGCAAGGACACTCAAAAGCCTGCCATCCATGGATTCTGTCAGTGTTTTGATCTGTTCACTATCAACATTGCGTGCAGCAGCAACCACAGTCTCCCAGACACTGTTCAGAGAGGTGTACTGTTTTCCCTCCTTGTAAATCTCATATTTGATGATGAACCACAGGTTCTCTATGGGGATCAGATCAGGTGAACAAGGAGGCCATGTCATTAGTTTTTCTTCTTTTAGACCCTTTCTTGCCAGCCACGCTGTGGAGTACTTGGACGCGTGTGATGGAGCATTGTCCTGCATGAAAATCATGTTTTTCTTGAAGGATGCAGACTTCATCCTGTACCACTGCTTGAAGAAGGTGTCTTCCAGAAACTTGCAGTAGGACTGGGAGTCGAGCTTGACTCCATCCTCAACCCGAAAAGGCCCCACAAGCCCATCTTTGATGATACCAGCCCAAATCAGTACTCCACCTCCAGCTTGCTGGCGTCTGAGTCGGACTGGAGCTCTCTGCCCTTTACCGATCCAGCCACGAGCCCATCCATCTGGCCCTCAAGACTCACTCTCATTTCATCAGTCCATAAAACCTTAGAAAAATCTGTCTTCAGATATTTCTTGGCCCAGTCTTGACGTTTCAGCTTGTGTGTTTTGTTCAGTGGGGGTCGTTTTTCAGCCTTTCTTACCTTGGCCATGTCTCTGAGTATTGCACACCTTGTGCTTTTGGGCACTCCAGTGATGTTGCAGCTCTGAAATATGGAAAAACTGGTGGTAAGTGGCATCTTGGCAGCTGCACACTTGACTTTTCTCAGTTCATGGGCAGTGATTTTGCGCCTTGGTTTTCCACATGCTTTTTGTGACCCTGTTGACTATTTTGAATGAAATGCTTGATTGTTCGATTATCACGCTTCAGAAGCTTGGCAATTTTAAGAGTGCTGCATCCCTCTGCAAGATATCTCACTATTTTTGACTTTTCGGAAGCTGTCAAGTCCTTCTTTTGACCAATTTTGCCAAAGGAAAGGAAGTTTTGCTAATAATTTTGCACACCTTGTTGATGTCATTAGACCACACCCCTTCTCATTACAGAGATGCATATCACCTAATATGCTTAATTGGTAGTAGGCTTTCAAGCCTATACAGCTTGGAGTAAGACAACATGCATAATGAGGATGATGTGGTCAAAATACTCATTTGCCTAATAATTCTGCACACAGTGTAGTAACTTTACTCAGACAATACAGACACAAGTTCATTTTACCATAAAAAATGTGTATATTCATTATTTTTTATGATGAGTATGATTCTAACAGTTGTGAGATGATTATTAAGTCATTTTCTTTCATTTTAAAAACACATATAAAACATAAAAAAATTTTAAAAAAAAAATCTTTTTGTAATCCAATTTTAAACAAATTAGTTTTGCTTAGTTTTAGAGAAGTAAAGATCTTTTGAACAATTTTGTGAACATTAAGATCTAAATCATAGCAAATACTGGTAGTATAGGTCTCAGGGCAGTGTTTACATGCCCCTGTTAATCAGCACATCTTAAAACTTTATTTTAGCTTCCGTTCCTAAGCATGTTTATTTTACAAACAGTACGGCTGTCTATACACAAATACACTAACTCCCAAGAAGCGTAGCATTTGATATTAATGTTTGCTAATGTTGTCTAAGTTTGATATCATAATTGTCTACTATTATTTTTATCTGCATTGTTAGTTTACATAATTTCTTAAAGAGAAAAATAATGACTAATTTTAGAACACGTTCTTTATTTTAATGCCATCTGAAGTCATGAAATAAAACAGCACTGTAGGGTTCGGATTGAAGCCGATGGTTGATCTCAGAGATTTGTGTGTCAACAATAATTAGTTTTGTAATGGTGTATTTTTAGCTGTTGATTAGCAGTTGAAAAATGTTGTTAAATCAATCTTTGTTGAATTTTTCAGAATAATTTTATCAATGGAAGAAATTGCTCTCCATTTGGAAATGTGCCCTTTATACTCTTTTAGCTTTAGCAAAAGCTGACTCCTAGTCCAGTGGTCTTTTAAAAATAAAATTGGTTAAATTAATCTCTACTTTGGGTGATTTGATCTTTTTTCTGATGAAAAGCTCCCACAGTCTGCCTATACCCATAGGAACCAATGGCAGAACTTGGCAGCTGGCCTCTCTGAAGGCTTTCTACGCCCTCAGCTGCTTCAAAAGTGACAGTAGGCTTTCTGTATACCCTATCTGACTGTTGGAAGGCTGGAATATTTGAAAATCATTGGGGGAGGTCATTTGTGGCTTGAGGAGGGGGCTGGTCCTTAGGGGTCCATACATGCCCCCTATAATATAACAAGTGGAGACCTGCACTCCATTGTGACCTAAGGGCCACTTTTTTAGGCCCAAAGGTCATTTTTTAAGCTTTTTAAATGGTTTTACCCAATTTGAACACCCCTCTATGTTGAGCTAAAATGGAAGAGCCTCTTCTGCAATGTTTGCTGGGAAGAAGAAGTGCATTCGGGATTGGGACTTTGGAGAGGAAGGGAGGAATCTAAAAAGGTAAGTTGAGCTGTGTAACCCAATGGATAAGCCACTAACGGATGGATGGGTTCATTTGGATGTATCCTGGCCCTAATAGATGCATAAATATGGATTGTTTGGAATGGTGTCTTTACATGGTTAGAATAGATATCATAGCTAGCATGAACAAGGAAATATGAAGGGAGCTGCTAGGGGGAGCTATAACAGGACAAACAACAGCTGACTGGAAGTTAACATCCCCAAAGTGGCTGAAAATTCTTAAACTCTCAAAACTGTTGGGAACACACAAGAACATGTCTGCTTGTTGTGTTTTAGCATAGTAAAGTCCAGGTTCTATCTTGATCAGCTTGCTGGATGTCCAAGGGAAGTGGATGAATTGGCATAGAGGCAATGCTGCAGACAAGAAAGATAACAAGCATGTTAGTGACTGTTCTGGATGTGTCATCACTCTTGAATATGTGTAATGTGGGTAAAATGCAGACAATGTTGTGCATTTATGTGATTTTGCTGTTTGTTTTTTAACAAAATAGTCTCTGTGGGTACACCACTTGAGAGTTTTAAAGATGGCCGCTCCTTAGAAGAGTGAGAGTTGCTTACTTCCTGATGTGTTGCTCACTGACTCACTCAACTGACTGTTTATGACTTAACTTCACCATCTATAAAGATTCTTAATGAATATGTTTAAACTATTATTCTTTTTTAAATAAAACTCAAAAGTTGGTTTGTTTCACTGAAAATGGATCAGAAATAGTGAGAATCTTATTTTCAAGAGTCATTTTAGTATTGGGAGTTAACTCATTTCACAGTAGCTGTCCTTCTAGATAAGCCAGGACAATAAACACCATGATTCACATGACTTGAGCTTTTAATGGAAGATGTCATTTTTCATATACATAGCTCAGTATTTTGCCACTTGTCAGCCATTCGATTATATATATTTTTGTTGGTAAGTTTATTTAAATATAACTATTTATTTTTATTTGTATTAACAGAGGAAATATATTTTTACATTTGTAAATAGTTATACTATTTGTAAATTAAAATAAAATTACTATTCAATGTATTTACAAAAACCATACAATATGAACATAATATTTCTTTATTGTAATTTATTATTTTCCTAAAATACTCCAGCATGTAAAGGGTTAATGGTTAGTGCGCAGTCATCCATTCACTTTGCTATAGGCCAAAGGTTTTCAGAAATTAATTTTAAAAGTAAATTACTGCCCCCTCTGGATGAATCAGGTATAGTGTGTTTTTGTGACATGCTTTGACATGTCAAATCACATGCTTTTTTTAGAATTTAAATTCAAAAAGGGTCCTGCATGCTCTCAGTACTGCAAAATGATTTATCCTTAAAACTCAGAGCTCACATCAGTTATATCTGTTCTTAAGATCTTGTGCAGGATTTAAGACTTATTTCATCTAAGAGACACTAGTCCTTGAGTAATGCATCTGCATCTCATAACTATTCTCAAACCTGTGATCTCTTATTCTATGAAAAGAAGCAGTCTCTTAATAACAACTGCTCACAAATCCCTGCAGAATCCATTCAAACTCTTTCAATCCCCTGCCTTCTACTTGCTGCTGTTCAACCACTTTCTGGTGGTTAAAAAATAATATTGGATTTATTTTAACGGAATTTAGGGGTTTCTTTAACCTATTAGAAGAGTTGTCTGTCAGGGGACACTTTTTTTTTTAAATTATAACTTGTGCAAGATGACAATTGCTGCCCCCTCAGGATGAATCAAGAAATAAATAGATTGTGAAATGAAGATGAAAGTTACATGTTGAATTACTGTTAGAGGCAGGGTTAGTTTGTTTAGGGTGGCCTTGAATAAGAAAAGCGGAGGCTTATCTGAGAGGGCGATAATTTATTGATTCATTAAAAAACTATTATTTATGTCAAAGTGTATTGATTAAACTCCTGAATCTGACTTTTGACATTAAGGCATAATTAATGGGATTGAACATCTAACAGCATGGTGGTGCACTGGTTTTGCTGACCCTTATAGTTGTATTTTTTTTTATATATATATGACCACATATACAGTGGTCTTTGTCTGCCGAAGACTTTAATCTTAACCATTGCTTTTATTTTCAACAAGAAAATAATAAATGTATCGCTTTTGGGAATTTTTTGCATTCTAAAAGCAAGTACCAACTGTGGTGATGCAAGCTTTTGAGTTTCCTCCATCGTTTAATGCTCCCACAGAATCTAGTTCAGTTCCTCAGCTTTCCCTCAGTGTAAGCTGGTGTAAGCTTGTTTTTCAACCAAAAATACGTAGTCGAGGAGGAACCTGCTCCACTGTGTGACAGCCACTGCAATACACCAGCTGGCTGTTTATATGGTTTTGAACAGTTTTAAGTTATCAACGTTCATTTTCATTCATATACAGCTAATGTAAAAGTTAGACTGAAGCGCCAGTTTGGCTTATAGTGTCCAAATATGTTAATCTGTTTACTTTCACCACTAACATGAGCCATGCTAAATTGAAAGCTTTATTTGAATTTTATGGAAAAATTCACATTGGTGCGAGACTGGTGAAATCTAAAGTTTTTGTTGTTATTGTTGGCATTCCTAATCTTTTATTAAAACAATATAATAATTATTTGCTATTATAAGCCACAGTTCAGTAGCAGTTAGGAGCTAAGCTAATATTACAGCTCTGCAAGTTGTTCATTGTCAAATGTGTCATGGAAGAATAAATAGAGCCTTCTTCCACAATCCTTTCCTCTTTGTTAAAGAAAACTCTGGTTAAATGTTAAGAGTATTTGCGTAAATTCCATCCGTTTCTGTCATTTGTCTCTATTATTTAATCTAGGACCAGAACAAAAGATTCTATGCAAAGTTGTGCTTCCAGTTTTTGAGAAAAGGTCTATAGCTATCAGCTTGTCGGAATAAATAAAAGGTTACAAACCTTAAAACTGAAACAACAACACCAGATAACATTCTAAAGACATTCTTACCATTTCAAAAGATAACCGAACTAAAATTCTCTGATTATCTTTCTAAATGTCACTAAAAGTTGCCATTTGTTTCTGTTACAGGCAGGCAGAAAAAAAACGAGATCTACAACAGGACCTTCCACTCAGTCTAACGGCAACGTAAGTGCTCACTTTCTTGTCTGGACTGAATTGAGCCACTTCACATTAGACAGTACACTTTAACCTAAACATTAACTTTTCCTCCGATTGTTAATGCACATTGTTTTCTTACCATTTACATTAAACACTTGCGTTGAAATTAAGCTTTACAAAGGCTAATTCACACTTCACATCTGCCATGAACTTGACTCCCTCACAGCTGCTCAAACAGCAGCTGACACACTCGACAGCTGACACACTCTTTGCTTGACAGCTTACACACTCTTCACTCGACAGCTTCTCCTTTCAGTCTACATTCAGGTTTTCTTTAAACGGCAGCCTTTTTGTCCTCACTTAACCAGATAAACCACAACAAGATGTTCCTGCTTCTTTTTGTTTTAAACAGGCAACAACCCATTCACGAAAATCAACCACAACTTGTATTTTCCAGCTAGTTCACCAACTGGTAGTTTCTTGTGCTGGATGGTAAAGAACGCTACCCACTTACTTTGTTATAATTTCCCCTTCTCTTTAAATAGCTTCTGAGTTAATGTGTCTGACTCAAAGGGAATTCTCTACTTTGTCTGTTTTTTTAATTGTGTGGTGAAACTAATGGAAGGGATATCTAAATAATAATCTTAATGCAATAAACTGTCAAGACTATTTTCTTTAATTAACACAGAGCATCACTTTACACTTGAAGAGTCAATTCGGTGATAAAATCTGTATTATATAAAACAGATTCAGGAATATTTAGACAATAATTGAACGCTGTTCTGATTGGTTGGTTTTATTTCTATCAGAGATATTTTATTTCTGAACACTTTAGCATACAGGACTGTCTAAAGTGTTCACATGCATCATACACTTCAGGGTAGATCGTTCACATTTTTTTATTAGAATAATTATAGTTTAGAAAAGATTTCTGAATCCGCTGTGAAACTTAATGTAACACACAGAGCTTTATTCTGTAATCAGCCACATCCATTTACTCCAATCTGGCCATTCTCTTCTCACAGTAGGCTCAACTTATACGCGCTGTTACAAGGGATTTTCCCATTTCAGCTGCACATGGAGATCTATCTTAGTTATTTTGTTAAATACATCTTTGTAAAAGTCACTAGAAAAAAATTGTCTTCAACAACTTACCCTAACTTCAACCAGTTCAACCCTCCACTTAACTGGAGAGGGCCACGTTGACACGAGAGTGAAATAAATATGTTGCTTTTCAGCTAGTAACTTTCATACTTAACATTAAAAAAAAGTTAAACTTGACAACAATCTCTTCGATGTAAGATATTTACATGAATGAAATTTGAAGCTTCTTGTTTCCTTTTAATGTGAAATTATACAAGAAAATGAGATTATAGTTATATCATTATATGCTCTTCATTTTATCAAAGATGTCCAGACCGTTGACACAATAAAATATCTCTCGGTTCTAATCCAGCAGAGCTCCTTAAACGGGGGTTGTTGTAAAAAATAATATGATCGCTAAAAAATCCAAAATTAGAAGATCAGTAAACTATTACTGAACTGTGGTCTAGTGCGGGTACTGAGCAATAAATTCATTTGTGTTACTATGTTAACTAAAGTTGCACAAGGATACATAGAGTAAACAAACCCACCTGAATGGTTAGTCAGAATAAATCAAAACCTGCCAGCCAGAATCAAGCATTCAGACAGACCATGGCATAAACAAATATATAGATGTACTAAAGTGATGTGAATCTGAAGTATAGTGTATAAACTGCATATTTCCACTTTTGTTGGTATTAAACCAAAAAATTAACCTGAATAAAATCCTTAGATTAAAAAAATAATCCTTAAATCCTTACTTAAGGTATAATCTACTACCCAAACTCGTACACAAACTCCACACTTGAATCATAAATTAGTAATACAAGACTAGCCAGTGTCAGAACAGCCTATCAGGTCTTACATTTACTCATTTTCTCCCACTGGTTATTCATTCCGGTTCTTAAGACTCATTTCTGAAATTGATAGTGTGCGCTGCAGCCATTTTCCATGCAGGGTGTGTGAGTGAGTGTGTATATCAGCTCTTCAGGGAGGGGATTGCGGAAAAGCTGCATGCTTTTTTTTTCCTCTCATTCTTCTCCTAAACCAATCAGCATTGCCTCGGTATGAGTCACTCCCTCACCCTGCCCTTACATGTGTAGGAGGGAGGGGTGTTTCTCAGAGTCCACAGTGAAATGGTGGCTGCTTGCTCAAACATAGCAGCAGCAGCTCTATTAGGAACTACAGACGCATTTACAGGTAAGAGTCATAGTTTAGGATCTTTTTGTCCTTAAATTGAATCAAATCACCGCTTTGTAATACTGTATTGTTGTTTCATGTTTCTGATGTCATTCGTCTATCCTCCCAGTTGTGCTAATTACATTAGCTTGTTTACAAGCTAAGCTTCCAGTCATTCAGGTTTCTATTGTATGTTGGTGTCCAGAGAGAAATGCATACCAGGTCAGCCAACAAATAGAAGCATTTAGTAATTCATTTTTATTTAAAAGAGGTCAAATGAAACCATCCATTTGAATGTATTCTTATGTCAAGTTGGCATGTTTATCAACAGTTAGGTCTGTTTGCAAAAATTCTATTTTTAAGATCCAACCAAATTTTTTTTTTGTATTATGTATAATGTAATCTTTACTGTTCTTTTTGTATGTTTCCCAATTAGAATATTTTATGACTGCAAAAAAAAAATTCTTAGCAATTCAATTATGGAAAAATAATTTAAAAACTTATAGAGACTGTAGTATAGTAATTATTTTAAAAGGAAAACAATGGGATATACCACATTTCCATAGGTTGGTTCAGAACTGGACAGCAACTGGTAACAGAACGAGAAAAATGTGTCCTATATCAAAACCTATTACTTAAACAAACATAGACTAGTGATCAATAAACCTAAAATGTGGCCTGATTGAAGAAGCTATAGACCAACAACTCAAATAAACAGACTCAACTCAAAGTAAATTTAAAAACTAGTCTTATAAAATTATGCAGCATTTGATTTGTATTTATTCACATTTTTTGTTAATAAGTGAACCAATAAGTTTTTCTGGAATTTGGAACTTAATAAAACCAAATTCTGCAGAATATGCATTCATCGTCTTTTATTGAATAAAGAATAGTTGTATATTCACAAAATCCAAGTCTAATGATTTGGCATAATAGTTTATGTTTGTTTATTCAATTTAAACACAAGAAGCCTATTTAAGGCAAGGCAATTTAATTTAATTATATTGAGTAGACCCTATGACAGCACGGAAATTATTGAATGGAAACTTTTTAATTAGAAAATTATATTTTGCTGTGTGAATATATTTTGTAAAGATGAGACACAAACATTTTTAAAAGGCTAATTAAATGATTCATTTCTGAGTTCAAAATTCAGAATCACTCGTGTGGGCCTCACAGTTGCAGGATTTTTTCCTTCCCTCACTGAAAAATACAAAAATGCATCAGAGGAATAAAATCATGTTGGCCAACCTGCTGCTTTCAAACAGCAATTAACAGGTTCCAAACAAGCCAAAAACTCAGTTTTTCCTAACAAGATGAAAACAATGTACCAGCAGTCTCAAAACAAACATGGATTTCAGAAACGTATGGTTACACTGAACGTCGAACCTATATAGAAATGGTCCTGTTTTCAAAATTAAAACGCTCACATGTTCCAGACTGATTTTGTCTGGAAACAGTTACAACTGGTTTTGTAATCCGTAGAATAAAAATTATTATATTTTATATTTTTTTTATAAAAACAAAACTATATGAGATACTAGATACCTGATCACTTTGTGTCTGAGGTTTTGATTTGTTCAATTGAATGCATCATTCTAGTTGTGTTCCTTATATGGTATTCATTTAAAGCATGTTTGTTTTTCCCGACAGAGCTGACTAACTAAAAGAGTCAACGTCCAAGGCTTCATCGATGGCAGACAAACAGCAGATCAAAGCAACTGCAGCCAAAGTGCTGGGCTACGTAGAGAAAGTCTCCTCGTTCGCCTCCTCTATCGACCCTCTCTTTGGGATAGTGACTTCAGTGGTCGGGGTCGTAAGGAAAGGTCTGGTAGAGGAAGAAGACCATGAGATAAACAAAGACTTCAAGCAGATCCATGAGAAACTAGAGAGCATCTCCGCCAAGAACAATCAGACCCTTCGGCAGATCCGCATCGATGAAATCAATGAGAATTACGGTAAACACGAGGAAACAATCAAGTACCAGTATGGAGCATTCAACACCATGCTGGAAAGAGTGAAAATGGATCCTGAGAACTCGGATCGACATATGAAGGAGTTTGTGAACATTTATGAGAAAAATAAATCCGATTTGAGTTTAGATGTGTACTATCGGGGTGTCAAGGGGTCGGCTTTATTTGGGAGGCCCATCCTGCAGGTTTATCTTGAAAGCTGCCAAAAGAACAAAAAGGTGATGGATGCACGCTGCTCGCACATCGCACACTTGTTTTATATTGGTCTCATGACACTCATGGCATACTACTCTGTCAGTGAAGACGATGAGGATGAAGTCAGAGACAAATGGGGCCCAAGAGTGATTGAGATTCAAGCCAAGATGCAAGAAGCTCTGGACCAATGCACTGAAGAAAACTGAAGAGAACTTGCACTGAGCGATTGCTGAAAAACAAAAGCCCATTTCTGGTGAAAAGAAAGATGGCCAATCTGGAATTCATAATCTTGTGTGGGGTGCAATATCAGTCACCTTTCTGTGCTTACCAAACACATTTTGATGCAATATTAAAGTAGTGTAAAAATAAAAAAAAAATGTGTATTGCAGCTATTTTTTTATAACGCGATTTGGTCATTAAAGTGACTGAAGATATTGTTAAAAAAGCTACCGATGTTAATTTAATGCTTTGGTGTTTTGCATATTATAAGGAGTTATTAGTTATGTGTCTGCTTATGTTTTATGGAACAATTGATTTTTCTTGCACATTAAATGAATATATTTTCCTTTCACCTTGGATTTTTGTCTATATTTCTTTTGACGAGCTTTAGATTATTCAATGAGCTTTAGCTCACACACGTGAGCCTGTGTGGTGGAAATTGAAATTGCTTTGATTTGCATTCTATGCAAAACTTTTACAGACAGATTATTCAGCATGCTCAAACACTTTTTAGTGTCTATTAGAGATTATTTTGGTCTATGTTAAAAAAATTTTATTATAAACATTAGCATCCTTTTCTCAGATGCTCATTTATTTAACAATATACTAATCTTTAAAAAAAGTTAATTTTAAAAACAAATTTGACTATACTCTTAAAAGAATAATCATGATTTAGTTCAGTTTTTGTTTCTTAAAGATTTAAAGGGTTTCTTTCATTAATGTGGTAATTTTGTAATATATATAGTGAATTATAGTGAATATAATTGCTTATTTATTTCATGTTTTTTTCTTCATGAAAAAGACTTTAGTTTTGGCAAATTATAGGTAGTTAAAATAAAATAGTAGTCTTAATTGTTGGTTACTTGTATGTGATATGTGTGTAATATAATATTGTAATATACAAAGGGTTACAAAAATATTGTGATCCTTTTTATATAATGAAAAGATTAACAAATGCGTTAAAGGGTTTACTGCTTTTAGGACCACACATAATTTATCATAAAAAAAAATTTGTACCAAACATGGAGAATTAGTTTAGAAATTACAACCGGATTCCAAAAAAGTTGGGACACTGTACATATCATGAATAAAAACAATGCAATGATGTGGAGGTGCCAACTTCTAATATTTTATTCAGAATAGAACATAAATCACGGAACAAAAGTTGAAACTGAGAAAATGTACCATTTAATAGGAAAAATATATTTATCATGAGGGCACACTAACATAAAATGAGCCTTAGTAAAGCAAACAATTTATGAAAAGGATACTGTGTATGCTGTTCCAGGAAGAAACCAGCCTCATTTCAGCACTTACTCTGTCTATGGTATCATTCTACCAAATGTTTGTAAATCGTACTCCTTTCCATCTCAATTTTCTTATATATGAATGATGAATGAATGACAGTGACCAGTTGGCCAGATATGGAGTGACCCATTCCTGGAATTTAACCCATCCCTGTGTACAAACTCAGTGAATAAAAACACCGTGAACACACTTGTGAAGCAGTGGGCAGCCATGGCCCAAAATCAGAGCTCATGGACTGCTAATGAAGCTGCATTTTATGGATTTAAAAAAAAAAAACTTCTCCCCTCTCTCTCCAGGTGAACGTCGAGGTTCTGCAAACCATACGTAACTCCTGACGCAATGGCAGACAATGACATTCAGGAGGACTCTGAGAAGCTGAAGCACGGCCTAATAAAGGTTCTGGAGTGTGTGGCAACCATCTCCTCAGCTGCAGCTGTGGTCAACCCCATCTTCGGTGTGGCTGGATCCCTTATCCGTGTGGTTCTTCACCACGTGGACGACGAAGACCTTCAGAAGCTCAAGAGAGAATTTGGGAGTGTTAATCGTGCCCTGGATGAAATTTCCAAGCAGAACCAACAAGCTTTGCTCCAAATCAGGAAGGATACGGTGGACAGACAGTATTCGGAGGTGGAAGAAAACATTCGAAGTCAGTTCCGCAACTTCATGAAGATCATGGAGGCCAAGCCGGAGAATCTCCAAAGTAAGAAAGATAGCTTTGTGGAGAGTTTCATGAATGATAAAGATGACCAGAACATGAACACGCTTTACGACGGTGTAATCGGGAAGAGGAAGCTTTTCAGTCAGCCCATTTTCGAGGTGTATATGAAGCATTCGCAGGGCAACCGGGTGGTTATGGAAAACCTCTGCACCCGCCTCGCTTACCTCTTCTGCATCGGCTTTATCGCTCTCATGGGCTACTATGGCATCATTGGAGATGATCTAGAGTCTCGCAATGAGGAGTGGGAGGAGAATATGAAGAATGTGCAGGAGAAGATGCAGGAGGTGCTTAGAAAATGCCAGTGATGCACAAACCATGCCTTAATGCTTTGCTCTTTGCTGTAATAATTTTCACTCTATGGATTCTAGCTCTGAACTCTATGCTGACGTGGGATTCTATTTGATATTTCTCTGAACTTTGATACAACAAATTTTTTTTTTTTCATATCTCAAATGAACACTACATTACAAAGATCAATCACACTTATTAAATGCTGATTGTGGTTTAAAGAGCTGCTAATATGGATTTTTGAAAATCATATGGTGTGAAACATATATTTAGGTTTGAGGAACATCCAGTTATAGTTTTGAATATGAAAGACCTTTGTTTATCTATCAAGTTATTGAAAAACTTTTTTTTTCAACTTACATGCTTTTCGACCAGTTGTTGGTAACTTCCTAAATTAAATAAGTAACCTTTAAAACCCCAATAGTGGCCCTTTAAATTATGCATGTGGTTAACATGATTTCTCTGTGTAATACAGTGTGATTTATGGATATGAAATATATACAAAATACATTTGTTTCTATAAAATGTAACCATTTTAAGCTTCTTTTAAACGTGAATACTAAAGGATTAAATAAACAGTTGTTTTGCTGATTGTCTCTGCTTATGATACTAATGCATCTTTCTAATGTCATCCAATGCTTTAATACTAATTAAGCTCCGTAAAAAACAATCATTCTGACAAACTCATTTACCCTGAGCTCACCAGAAACACCTTTTATTAAATCATTGATCTCCTTAAGTAAAAACAATTAGTAGTTTTCATACTACAATATAACAAAATATTTCAAGTCTGAAGGGATGATTCATGTTCATTATTAATAATCATCTTTAATGATTTTGAGATTTATCTCTTTTATTTTAAGTCCGCAACCAGTCAAGAGACATTTCTAACAACAAAAAAGCAGATTAGAGGTATAGTGTAATAAATCTAGTTGTCACATTAAATTTTTTTCTTTTTCAATTTTACTAGCTGTTTTGTTAGATTTAACCATTATGATGTTGAGACAGAATTTCAGATCAATTAGTTCAATGTTTCAAAGATTTTAGTGTTTCTTTTTAGCAGATTGCAAGTAAATTATCTTCCTGTAATTCTGTCTTTGTGAAATGCTGTTCCACTGTAATCACATAGTTAATGTATTTCAATAAAAAATACATCTATTTACAAATATTTACATGTTGCATAATACACTACTTTCACTTGTAATGGTGCCATTGCGTTTATTCAAAATACCAAGTAAGAATATTTAAATAGGAAACATGTTTAACTACTATTGCAGCATGTGCTTTACACCACTAGGTGGTAGCAAAAGCTCATCATCAATCTTGAAAGGGTTTATGAGAGGTGCATGGAAATGTAATTGAAATGTAACCATTTATAAAGCTATATTCAAACTACACTAAGAAACAAAAATGCATAATGGATGCACTTTATAATGGAAATATATAGTCATATGTCTGTCTAATTTTATGTTTTTGTTTTTTCATAAGCGGGAATAATATTTTAGATGTGTTTGATCTCATGTTGAAATGTCACTGTACATATACCCTGGTATGATTTTTTAAAAAAAGTTATTTTGCTTTATCAATGTTTTATGGATTTGACATGATTGTAAAAGATATATCATCTTAATTTAATGCTGTAACACATATACTATGTAGAATTTGTTTATTTTTTTTCAATAAAGACTTATAAACAAATACTTGCATTCTCTTTAGTTAGTTCATCACAGATCCGCTTTTTTCACAAAATCAGTAGAGATGCGTATCCATGAAATGTACTCAAGTAAAAGTAGTGACGAAAATATTTACACAACTAAAAAACTACCAAATTTTTTATTTGAGTAAGCCTTGGACAGAATCTAATAAAACAGTATTGAAGCAGTTACTAGTTCATTCTGATCGGAAATATACAAAGTAAAAACACTGATTATGAAACCTACTAGGTTGGAGCCGGAGTTCCTGAACGCCTCCATTTCTTTGGTTGCACAAAGCATACACAGCATCTCAAAACGGATTTTCTTAGGATCTTTTAGAGTAAACAGACCATTAGTGACCACTGCCACCAGCACAAACTTCTTCCTCACATCAGCCATCATCATGAGTAGCTGATGAACTGTGCATCAGCCTCCTCGACAATCTGTCATGATTCTGGTCGGACAAATACGTGTGGTCAAAAGAGTTTATTGCACACCATGTAGGATACATCCAACAAAAACACAACAGGGATAAGCAGATCACTGACACTGGTAGCAGAAGACCGGGGCAACACTCTTTTCATCCAGAAAAATACTTGTTCACCAGTTGTCCTAGGGGAGAGCACAAAGGGCAACGCTGTTGCTGGGAGGGTGGTGTTAAGCCAGAGGTTAGTGAGCGAGAACTGGAGGGAGAAGACTGAAGTTGGTGACAAGTTAGAAGGGTTTGTTGGGACCGACACACAGCTGGGGAAACACACAGCTAGAGCAAGAGAAACCTGAAGGCTACTCCTCCCCATACGATGTGGTGCCAACGTGATGAGCAGAAGTCAAACTTCTAACGGAAGTGAGTATGATGAGTGATGATTCCAAGAATGCTTCCCACCAGCAGTTCTGACTGCTCAGATTGCTTGAAAACTGGTAAAAGTTGAGTAAGGAGCTCATGAAATGTATATATGAGATATGTATGTTTGGGAGTCCAGGAAGTTATAAAGAACTGACTTCAACGCAGGACAGGAAGCAATGGGAAATTATGTTATTTTATACCAGAGAACCTGCTGCTTATTTTTTATAGAATAACAGGTTGCTGGTGAGGAAACTAAAAGTATTCTCAGTGTTTGTGAAGAGACACAGCAGAATCTGACACAATCTTGTGAGACTTGCTAACTTATCAAGAATAGCTTGCTGTCAACACAACATTTATTCATTTCCAATATATTAGAATCTGCAGAACACCACTGAATGTAAAAGTAAAGATACTCCACACTCATTCAAAAGTATTCAAAAAGTGCTAGTTAAAGATTTACTCGGGTAAATGTAACTAGTTACTACCACCTGAATATGAACTATGAATGCTTAATTCAGAAAACTGCTCAAAATTACTACTACTCAAAATATTTTGCAAACTACATCTCTACCACTAGAGGGCAGTATAAAGTCTCATTTTGTTTCAGGGTTTTTTTAAAACATCTCCTTTAAACAACTAAATAAATAATAATTAAATAATTTCATTCGATTTGCTCTGATTTCCACCAACAGTTAAAAAAATTAATTTCGTGATGATTGATTGATTGATTGATTGATTGATCTTTTGGTTATAGTATGAAGTGGGATAGGCACAAGCAGACCCTCTTACAGAAGGAGTTGCTGGAAAGAATGAATGAACAAACTAATTTTCTTTTCTTTTTTGAAAGGCAACAAGATATAAATAAACAGTTGTTGTTGTTGTTGTTTTACAAAAAGGTGAGGTGATTTATCGGGTCCTATAGGTCATTTATCACTCTAGGACACCTTTGTCTAATGATGAAAGCGTCAAGTTTCTTTGAAAGTGAGTTTTGGTTCCATAACTTTCCACTACAGAGCTGCATGGCTGGAGAAGTTTCCAGGCTTTATTTCAGAATGTGACAAGAATGCAACTCTTAAACGATCCCAGAACGGCAATTTATTATTATTATTATTATATAAATTATTATTTATTATTTATATTATTATATAAATTATTATTTATCGGGTCCTATAGGTCATTTATCACTCTAGGACACCTTTGTCTAATGATGAAAGCGTCAAGTTTCTTCGAAAGTGAGCTTTGGTTCCATAACTTTCCACTACAGAGCTGCATGGCTGGAGAAGTTTCCAGGCTTTATTTCAGAATGTGACAAGAATGCAACTCTTAAACGATCCCTGAACGGCAATTTATTATTATTATTATTATATAAATTATTATTTATTATTTATATTATTATATAAAATATTATTTATCGGGTCCTATAGGTCATTTATCACTCTAGGACACCTTTGTCTAATGATGAAAGCATCAAGTTTCTTCGAAAGTGAGCTTTGGTTCCATAACTTTCCACTACAGAGCTGCATGGCTGGAGAAGTTTCCAGGCTTTATTTCAGAATGTGACAAGAATGCAACTCTTAAACGATCCCAGAATGGCAATTTACGGCCAATATTAGCAGCATTGCATTTTTGAAAGGTACGTATTGTTAAAAAATACATATTACTACATGATAAAATAAATCTAAATGTAAGAAAATTAGGCGGCTGGATATTTTATCAAAATATGTTCATTAATAAGGTGACATATATAACCAAAGGAGTTAACTCCAGAGAAAATACTAGTTATAAAAGAGATTTTGAGCAGACCTTCTGTTATATGTAGTTATACAAAGAGGCCACCATGCTCCCTTCTTCATGATTCTTTATTAATGTAATTTTTCATATGTATGTCATATTTGCCCCAGGACACTATGTTAATGAAGGACAGACATCTTTATCAATACACGGCAATAGAAAATATACAATCTGCAAGAGTGAGGTTAACAAGGGTTTTCAAGATTGTGTTTGACAGGAGACACTGGTCCCCAGAAACTCTTGTTTTGCTACTTTTACTAGTATCCTAGTTTTCAATTTCCTTTTTTAGTTTCAGAAATGTAAGTTATTGTCAATAATGCTTTACTAATAGAATAACTCTGATACAAAGACACAACATTCATAAATGTGTTATAAGAAAACATTGCATTGCTAGGATTGGTCTACAATGTTTGCTCTGTATATTCAATATTTCACAAGTTTGCTTATGAGATTGAGATAATCGTACTGGGGAAGAGCACCAGGGTCGAGAAGCAACCTGGGTCTGAGAAACCCATCAAGAAGTTCATGGAGTTGTATATATGTTAGGGAGCATATAAGAATAATTGGAATCACATGTTGATTGTTTGATAATTATATGATCGAGCCTCCTGAAATTTACATTCACAGAACTACACTTTCAAAGACAGTTTCAAAGACCGACTTGGAAAATCCAAAATTGTTTTAACCCGTTTGCAAAAGAGTCATAAGTGACATGCTGGGTCAATTCTCCATAATGCTGGGACTCTCCTTAAAAATTAAATTTATTGGCTCTTTTTAGATTTAGATTGAAATAGGAAGTAATTGTTAAGCAGATTCCCGCCCTGTTAATGAGCATCTCTTTTACTACTTTAATCCATCTTAGGAAACTGATTTCAGCATTGTAGCCTTTATTTATCAGACAACAAAGAATGCAGAACCTAACATTACGTTATCACTGGTTCTAATAAAACCTTTACTCACAAAAATATTTCAGGATCTACAACTTTAGTGTTCCATCAGCTCTTGCATGTCAAAATATCAATCACATTTCAAATTCCTTAGGTGATATTTTAAGTCATTATTTAACATGTTTTAATGCTTTTTGGGGGTAAGGAAGTATTTGAACAACATGTAACAATGTTTAAAGACCATGTAGCTAAGTGAATGGTGCTACAAGTGAAATTAACTTTTCCTTGACTAAAATCATGAGAATAACCTTTTCTGAATGTTCCACTTTCTGAATGTTCCACTTGGTTTTTTAGCAAGATGAGTTGGTCTCACTGTTGTTTGGCTATGTTACTGTTGATACTGCAAGGGCCCTTCCATGTTTTATTTCTCTCAGTTTTACCCTGTTAATTTTTAAGGTGCCATATCATGTTAACTAAATTTTCCAACATGTCTTGCATGTTTTAGTATTGTTCCCTCATCAAAAACATGTCTCAAGTCCCTATTAGCTCATGCATGTTTCTATAGTTCAATTTTCTTTTTCTGTAAACTCAAAACTACTTGATGGCTGTAGGGACACCTATTGCCCATAACACCACCCAATAACCAATCAGATGAACCGCAACTGCAGCTCATCTCAATGAAGAACATACACACTGGCTGACCCAGAAGTGTAACCATAGAAGAACCACATAAGATAAACAATGAAAAGAAAGTATGTTTTTGGATGTCCTAGACCAAAACTTTACCAATTACCATACGATGAATGTATTTGTCGGAAATGGGTGGATTTACTGTGTGCCAGCAAGAAAAATTTCACAGTGGGAGGAACAGATGGTAAACCCCAGACATACTCAAATACATGTAAGTCTTAAGTTCCACTTCTGGTTTTCACAAAGAGTTTTAGCACAATTAAGATCTTGTTATAAGCATATTGAAAATACTTTTTCATATTTGTTAACACACAATAATTCTCTTTGATTTTAAATGATTTAACCAAGACCGGAAAATTCAACTTCAAGGTCTAGAAAATGAGACCGAATTATAGTTTCCTTCTCAGTGGCCCTGATACAGAAATGGCGCCTGAACTTAAACCTCTCCATGAGATGCGCTGGTTTTAGACAACCATACTCCTCAAAAGCAGTTCTGAGAGTTCAATAAGGGCCAATAAAAATAAAGTCCTCCACATTTTCTTTCGTTCCAAACATGGAGAGCCAAATAATCATTCTATTCTGAACACCTCAGGGGCACAGACCCTGCCTCGTTCAGCGGTGCCAGGCTTCATGTGTGACGCAACCAGGGTTTTAAACCGTTTAATCATCCGAAAAAAGGACAAATATTAAACAATATAGGCCTTGAATATAAATATTGTTTACGTTAATCAATATTGGAACAGTTTTAAATTCTGTAATAGAAAGCCCATACTGGAGAAATGAATATATATCCTTTTCCACTGGACCTTAGAGGACACAGAATGAACTGTGAGAGTGAAATGCATGAATAGAGAGGGTCACCTGGGTTCTGAGAAGTGTTTGTTTCCTCTGATCCATCGAAGCTGCTCCGAGATATTTGCGCATTCTTGCCCTTCTGTATCCAAAGGCGCTCCATTTCTAATCCACCCTCGCGCATCCTTCGCGCGTGTGACTCCTTCTCGTGCGCGCGCGCCAGAAGCTCGTTCCTTACTCATCTCGTCGAGAAATCCTCCTCGTTCCGGTACCTGAGGGAAAACTGCATTTCTACAGGTAAAGTGGACAGCAGATTTTTAGCAAGTCAGACGTGAAAACCCGGTTTGTGTTTGGAACGCTGTGTTGCGTATTCAGAGATTTTGTGAGCCAAAGAGCGCGTTAAAATGCTTTCCGAGCAGTGCTCTCTAAGAGACAGTGCATAAAATGGTGGCACATCTTCTCAGAAAGGATTCGAAATAATATATGATGTTCTAAAAGCGTAGATTGTTTGGTTTGCGTTTAATGTTGCAATGTAAAAAAGGTTTAGCTGATAATGTAAAACTATAAACGTGCAGACATTGCTTTTCATCATGCCCATCTTGTCCAATTGGTACTTTGTTTGGCATATTTGCTTTGTCTACACAGCAGCAAACCCTTGGTCATTTTTCAGTCTTCAGTCTTATTTTTGTTGTTGTTGTTGTTTTTTGTTTAATCTAGAGAGTTGACTTTACTCTGTTCTGAATCTATTTGGTCCTTTTCTAAATAGAGGTAAATTGAACATTTTTAAGTTCAATTTCTTTGGTACACTGAAAAAGAAACAACAAAAAACTTTTGAGTTTTGTATAGCAAAATACACAAACATATTCCAAAGTTTTCAGTGAAAATTTACTGTTTGTTTCAACATTTTAACTCCAAATACACTCTGAATATAGATAATTTTGCCCTTGGGAATTTGCTGTGTGCATTGCTTGTATAATTTTTTCCTTCAGTTAAGAATCATCAGCTGACCTGAGCTTATAACTGATTTGTACAAAACTGTGAGCCTTATCAATTCTAGTAGTCTAATAAAAACGGTTTAACATACTTTTATGCAACAACCAATCAGCTCAAAGAAAATGTTTGCGCTTCGTTTCATTTCATGGTAAACTAATTTCAGAGATTCTGGGAGATTGCAAAAACTTTGAGTGTGTCCCTAAGTGCAGTTCCACTACTCTCCCACAGCTACTTTAAGTGAGATTTACTTTTACTACTATTGTTTGTTTTTCATTGGCACAAAGACACATCCGGATTATCAAACCAGTAAGGAAAGCGATGTGCTACATAGTCCAATCGGTATCAAGTCAAGGAACTCAAATACAAGTGGAACATTTTATAGAGCATAACCCATGAATATAATCAATGGAATGACTAGAGTTTATAAAACAGGCCTAAAACCTGAAGTTTAATTATTTGAATTTTTTTTTTTGCTGTACTGTGTGTTGTTTTAGTCATAACTTTGATTACATATAAATAAACAAATGAGATGTACCCAGTGTGTCAACAGCTTAAAACCAAACATCTCTATTCTATTTTGCTTTGTGTTTTATATTGTGCCTCTTGAATTAATAGCAGACTTTTTGAAATTATAGCAGTTTGAAATTAAATCTCTTTTATTACCATACTGTTACAGAAATGTCAAATCCTCTGGAACGATTCGTAGCCCAGAAGAAGGAGGCGATAGAAGCTGTGATGGATATGTTTGAGAGAGGAGCTGAGGTGTTGGCCAGCACTGTTGGAAACATGTGTCCACTCTTTGAAGCTTCTGCACCAGTATTAAGGCTTGTCCTAGACAATGTAGAAAGCAAGGAGATCACGTATGTCAAGGATCAGTTTCTAGTGGTGAGAAGTAGATTAGATGTCCTCTCATCTCAAATAGAGGACATTAACTGTGAGATAAAAAAGGGGCACGTTGATTCTCAGTTCTTCTCTGTGGAGGAAAATATTTGTAACCAGTTTAGGAAATATACTGACATTCTGGAGGCCAAACCAGAGTACAAAGAGGTTAGAAAACGTGTTTTCTTACAGCACTTTCCAAAATCAGGCGGAGAAAGAAATCTTTACACACTTTACGATGCTGTGATGGAGAACAGCACATTTGGGGAGCCCATCCTAGATGTTGTGGAACAATACGGGGCCAGAAATAGAAGAGTACTGGAAGACTTTTGTGTGCGTCTGAAGGAGCTTCTCTGTCTGGGAATCATCACTCTGTTGGGATATTCCTTCCTTAATCAAGGAGAAGAAGAAGAGCAGGAGAAGATTCAAGAGTGGAGCACCAAGATCCAAGAGATTGAGACCAAAATGAAGCAAACCATCAACAAATGTGTTGAATCCTTTCCAGAGCAAGCTGAGATAGACATCAAGAGGCTTGTGAAGGAAAGAGAAGATGGAAACCTCCAGGAAACCGCCGGGGAGCTGCTGGATTTCCTGGTGAAGAAGTACGATTGGATCAGCTGGTCCATCAGGGTCATCAGCAAATTGAGCAAGATCCAAAACTGGAGAGCAAGGGAGAACTTTCAGTGTTTGTCCGGTGCAAAGCATTTTGAAGTGAGTGAAGGAAACGAGACCCTCCTGGTGGTTTCATACAGCAGTGACCCTCAGCCTGTACCCAGCGAGGACATCAAACTGATGATGGAAGGTCCTGCTAGGAAAGGAGATGCCAGGGCTGTGGTGGAGCTTCTGGAGAAGCAGTTTCCTGGAGTTCTTCTTCATGCCGTCACCCACCGCAAGGAGAGCTTTGCTGTCTCCAGTTTTCCTCAAGAGTGTCACTACTGGGAGAAACACAAGAATGTGAACCTCTGTGTGCACTCGGAATAGATTTAGAAGTTAGGTCAGCACTGGTAATACACTCATCATATTTATACCAATGTATGCCTTTTGTATATCTAACTTATATCACTTATATAACTTGTATATCACTTATTATTCTATAATTGATTATATATTTATTAATATTATTATAATTATTATAATATATCATTATTTTCTCCATGATAAAATCACTAAAGGACTTAAGTAGCAGAACATGAAAAACTATTATTCTGTTGTTAGTAATGTTCTTTCTGACTCTATCTTCAACAAAGTGCTCATTTTTCAAGTGCTGCTTGGCAATTTGGCATAACCTGATCTTCTATTGCTATACCTTCTTTATAAAACCAAGCATGAGGAGAGCTGCTATGTTGAAATGAACGGAATGCGCAGCAAAAATGTGCCTTTACACAAAACAGGTTTTTAATCCAGTGGACAAGCTGCTACAACAATAACAACATTAACACTAGCCATTGCTGAACATGTAACTACTACTACATTGATTCTGGGGGGAAAAATATCTATTAAACACATAAGTAGACATCTTTATAATATATTTAAATTATTGGTTGAATAAACTACTTGCACTTTATTTGTGCATGATTTCTGTTACTTAAATCAACACCAATAGAACTATTTGTTGCAAGATTTCCATTAGGGAGCTGAACATTTTGTATTTTGTTCCATACATGAATCATTTTTAACAAGTCACAAGACACTTTAACATTTATGATAAAAAAAAAATGCATTGTAGTCAATTTTAATTAAGTCATCACATTCACCAACTCTTTAAATGATTAATTGTCCAGAAAAAATATCAAATCGTGTGACCTTGATTGACTCGTCATTTAGTGAAATATTTTGGAATGAAATAATATGATTTACTGATGTTTGATCAAATGTCTTTTTCAGATCATCGTGGCTCAAATTTGTGATATATGTGTGACCATGTGGTGAATTTGTGATTCAGGGGTCTCCATTCCTGCAGGACCACAGCCCTGCAGTTTCACTCCAACCTTAACTGAACACACCTGATTCCATTAATTGAGATCCTCTTGGCTTGTTTGAAGCTATTGGTGTTTCTGGAAACAGGACACAACTCCTTGAGAATGATCGATTAACTCGAGTATTTTATGAATGTAAAATCCTACATATTGTAACTTGAAAATGGGTAAAATATATCTTGGTCTTTGCAATTACAGTGTATTATCAGAAATATATAACAATTAATACCAAAAATCTCCTGCCATGCTACGATGATGTAGCTTTGTGAAGAGTATAAAGAAATTAGCATGCTTGTAAATAGGTAAGCTGCAAACCAAAGTTATCAGGCGTATATAAATAACTGAGGGGTAATGTGAAAGTGTAATCAATCATTTCACACCCCGGAGCGAGTGTATCTCATGTTCCACCTTCATAGCATGTTTTCTTCCTCTCAAAATCAATGCTGAATCTACATATTCTTGCTGCTTTGCTAAACTTCAATAAAGATATTAGAAGAGTTTGCATCACAATCTTTCATTTCTGTATTTACACTTTATTTCTATAGATTTGCTTATAGAAATCCCTTTGACCTCATTCCAACAAACAATCCAGCAGGTTAGTATCGTTAAAATAAGACATTAAACAAATAAATATTGAAATGTTTACAAAAATAATAAAACATGAATATTTTAGATAAATATTATATAATTTAAATCTGTATTGATATCTGTATATAATGATATATCTATATTATAGATTTATCATTATAGGTATGTTTTATTCCTTATATTATTTGATATATATTTATTGTACATTAATAAAACAAATTGTGTTTTAAAATTGATATGCAATTTAAAGTTTTGTTTAATATAAGTTTTAATATAGGAGAGTCTTTTATTTATGTGGGGTCTCTTGCAGATGGATGCGTTACAATAAAAATGTTTTTAAAAAATAAAAATAAAAACGTGGAAAATGTTTTTTTAAATGATAAAAGCTGCATCTACATTATTTTATAGACATCATTTTTACATATTTTTTTCTCAGTGAACAATTATGTAATTTGTTTTAAAATGAATAATACCAACTTAAAAGTTTCATTGTTTTTACATTTATTTTATTTAAATGAATGATACCTAGTACAGTACATTTGATCATTCTGGAAGGAGGTCATACTATAAGACTTTTATTTAAGGCAATGCTCTCATCTTAGACCTGTAGGAAAACTTAAAGCTCAGCCTGGATTTTCATTAGTGGTTGAGGTTTCTGTCTTGCTTGGAGATATTGATCCGTGTGGTTCATCTCTGATGAAGACCTGAACCTTAAACCTGTCTGTTCCTTGATCAAAACACACTCATATTGTTCCACTGTGGCATGATTTCCTGAACTGCATGCACATTTTAAATAACACTAATGGAAACCACAATCATTGCAAGAATCTCTGCAGCACTGTGGAGCCATGAGTGATAGATCAATGATGATGCCTCTGTCTCTGGATGCATCTGCCAATCACAGCCGGAGCTAATGACATTACCTATTCACCAGGATGGACCATCGACCGTCTTCTGGCTTTAAGTGGCCTGATCTGATAAAAAGCATTAAAACAGTTGTACTGTAACACACACCAGCTAACTCTTATAATCTGCTCTGTTGTTGCAGCTGACAGACCTGGACAGATAGTAGCTATAACAGAATTGAGCATTATATTTCTTTAAACTTTCTAAAGCAAATAGCTCTTTGCTCGATGACAGGATAGCACGCAGCTAGGTATTTCCACTGCAAAAAAAACTACCTTAACTTGCTTTTTTTGGGGGCAAAAGTATGAAATATTAATGCGCTAAAGACTAAATGCACTGAAAATGCTGACGTTTTATCCCAAATACAATTTGTAAAGCAATTGCTAATTTCAATATTAAAACATTAGATAATAATGGTTTTATTCTGTGAGAGGGAATTGCACTCTGGTGCTCTTGGGTTCATATTCATCCTCTCAGTAGCCAAACCATTAGCACATTACGCTTCTAATCACTATATTGATTTGGTTTCTGCTCCATTCGCACTCTCATTTAACACAACATGGTGTAGACTGCAGTGCCGTTTATGCATCCTGACCTTTCTGAAGGACGCAGCTTGTGCTTGTTCATAATTGGAGAGTAAAGTCATCTATCAAAGCATTTTGTATTGGTTTTGTTGTGAATATACTGCAGTGCAAGAAATTACTGAATACGAACCATGACATCAATATCCAAAAAAACAAAAAAGTCAAAAATCAATGGGATTAAAAGCAGCGCCAAGTCCCTTAAAAGATACGGTTTAAACTGGTTTGACAGTACTAACCTGAATGAGTGTCCTTTTTTAGGGTAAACTACAAAATCGACAGATTTTAGATCCAGGATTTATTTCTGAAGTGTCTTAACTGTAATTTTATATGTTATGTATTATTCAAGTGTAATGAAAATACGATATGTTTTTAAATAAGTTGATTATTAATCCTCAGCATCATGCTATCAAGTCATCATGCAACTCTTTTTTTTTTTTTTGTTCAGAAATAAATCAAATCTTTTCAAAAACCTGTTAGTTAAATGCCATCAAAGTGATTTAAATGAGAACATTTGTCTTCAATTTAAAATAATAAATAATTTAATGGTAAGAATGAGCAGTCACATGGATAGCAGGAGGGAAGAAAACAACAGCCACAGGAGAAAATATGCAGAAGCAATTTTGAATGAATTTACTTAACAATCAAAAAGGCTGTAACAACCCTTAAACCCCAAATAATGTAAAAGTTGATCATTTTGCAATGTTGCTCTATATTTTCAGTGCATGGTAAGAGTAATAATAGGAACTAAAATAGCAAATAAAACTACTTTTGTGTAGTCAGTGTCCTTTCTTAACTTTTGGGATTTTTCTTTATTTTTTTAGGTAGATGTTTAGTCCCAAAGGATTCAGCAGTTAACCCACTTGCAGCAGGTTAACTGCACGGGGATCCACTCACAATCTTCATCAGGATGTTGAAGAGCAGCTCATTTCCTGGAGCGTGGATGTTTATCGATCTTCTTCTGAATGATGGAGGAGGAAGTGGACAGAAGATAACACGTTAAAACTGAAGAGAGAAAGACTTCTTTGATCAGCAGAATTACATTTAAATGAATGGTCATTTGATTTAGTACTTTTTTATTGGAATTTTACCCTTGCTGAATCCATTTTGTGGTTTTAAAAAAAGGAAATTAGAGCAGATGCAGACCATAAATGCAGTATGTGCATGAAAAATAGTTTTGTTTCATTTTCGGTTCGTGTCTCACGTTTGACACGTTTGAGTCAGATGTTTGTGTGATGATATTCAGCAGAACCTTCATTGACAATGGTACAGTCCATGAGTTCACCCCTCCACTCAGAGTACAGTTGAAGCTGCCCATACTGCAGTGGATGCTGGGAAGAGAAGCGCAGTTCAGAGAGAAAGCAAAGCATTATCAAGAGGTGAGAACCCATTTATCCACAAAAACAAATTAATTCTGGTGAAAGACGTAACTGTATAGATATTTGTCACAATGAATTAAAAAAAATTAATGGTCAGAGGAGAAAACTAAGCTGTGTACAACAATTTGAAGCTGCAACTAGAGGGAGCTGAGATGGGATGGGCTGCAGATGGATGAAGTGTAAACATGATGAATGCATGCACTCAGGACAGGATGAAGCTAGTATAGAGGGAGAAAGTTCATACTGCCAACAGAAAACACACACACACGCACACACATCCACAAACACGCACACACACACACACAGTGCAAAACAACTATCTGAACATTGACAATTGTTATATGAATGTACAAAATAAACTTAATTGTTGCTTTGTAAGCTGGTAAAGTGTAGCTCAATCATGCTCTGCACAGTTGCAAATACCATGGCTATTCTCTTCCTTCTGGCAAAAAACTAAAAAGGTCTAAACTTTGGATTTTTGATTACCAGATGCATTGAAAATCTTCCTTGGTGAATTATGACGCTGGGTTTTGCCATCTCTGTTTTCCATGCTCCCACTGTTTCAAAGTTCCTGTTGCACATGTGTTTGTAATACGTGATGCTGCAAACAAAAAAAGTCTCGAGATACACAATCAACGACTTCACAATCCATTTATCGAGGAATTCAGGGCTAATTCATATCAATCGAAGAGGCTGAAGCCAGTGAAGACTTATCGCTCGCATGCTCAACTAGATATCAATAACCAAAGACAAGCCTAGTTTAACTTTAACCAAATATTATACACACCCTATATGTAGCAAATATAACACAACCCTATATGTGCTTCCACTTGAAAGCACTGAAACATTCCAACAAATCAGTTCCTAAAACCCTATTCTTTCCCTCCGGAGAGAAATATCATGCAGTTAATGCTGTACTTCATTATTTGTATTTAGTTTATTTAATTTCCTCTTCACAGGAAAAATTCACACACAATGGCAAACAATGAGATCCAGGAGGACTCTGAGAAGCTCAAGCATGGTCTAATAAAGGTTCTGGAGTGTGTGGCCACCATCTCCTCAGCTGCAGCTGTGATCAACCCCATCTTCGGTGTGGCTGGATCCCTCCTCAGTGTGGCTCTTCACCATGTAAACGACGAAGACATGCGGAAGCTTAAGAGAGAGTTTGGAAGTGTCAGTCGAGCTCTAGATGAAATTTCCCAGCAGAACCAGAATGTCTTGCTCCAGATCAGAAAAGAGACAGTTGATGGGCTCTATGGTCGTGTTGAAGAAAACATTCGGAATCAGTTTTCCAAGTTCATGGACACCATGAACACTTCTGGGGTGTATGAACAGCGTAGGAAAGAATTTGAAATTAGTTTTGTGATCAATCAATGTGATCAAAATCTTCACACGCTGTATGGTGGTGTGATGGGAGAATCCAAACTCTTTAGTCAACCTATTCTAGATGTGTACATGAAGCATTCGCAAGGAGAACGAGACATCATGGAAAAGCTCTGCACACGACTCTCCTACCTCTTCTGCATCGGACTCATGGCTCTCATGGGCTATGCCTCTATCGTTGGGGATGATGAAGTAGCCTTGCAGGTCCAGTGGGAAGAGAAAATGAAAGATGTAGCCAAGAAAATGCTGGAAGTGTTAAACAGTCATTAGTGACTTGACAGTAGTAGATTTTAATTAACTTTTTTCAGGCTCTATTAACTGCAATTTTTCACATTCTCTTTACTAGCAACAACTATAACACCTATAACAAACCCTACTTGTAATACTAAAACTTTTTAACTACAATTGCCTGAAAACATAGTAACCTTTTATTTAAGTATACCAATCAGTATTTGATACTACAGACTATATGTCTATTGGATCCTCTGCTAAAAGATCTTTTTATTTACTTACTTTTTAAATCTTGTTTTAATATGCGTTTTTACATTTTCTAGTCTTATGTTTAATGTGCCATGTTTTATTTTAATGAGTCAATTTTATTGTTAAGCACTTTGGGTGGCTTTGCTGTAAAAAAATTAGCTTTTGACAAAACATTTTACCTACTTACTAACATACACTCATATGTAAATTGAATTCAAAACAGCAAAATAATTATAATGCAAGCATTGCATATATAGCTGTCAAAATTGCTTTATAAAAGTTGTTCCAAAACCTTGTCTTGAACAAAATGTACGAAATGCCGGGTGTTTTGTCAAAACACCTAACTGCTTACAAAGCGTATTAAAATATTTACATTTTGAACACCTATATATTATAACTATAGTGTAAAAATTAAAAATCTAAAAGAACAGATCTTTATTAGTTTTAAACAGCACCTTGTACAAAGATAAATGAACACATTACACTTCAATAAAATGCTGGAAATCTGCTATTCCGTTCACATTTTGGTATATTACATTAACCCATTGCATTCTCAAGAGTTGTCTAGTAATTGTATCCCTTCAGTATCTTGAAAACCAGATTAAAAAAATCTCTTTACGTAAACGAATCAAAAGACATTGTCAATTACTTTAAACCGGCTAAAACTTGGTGAGTGCTTTTAGAATGCACCAAATCTAGCTGCTTATTGTATCAAATTCTAAATATGCCTTCTAGCCTTTAAATCTTTTCCCTTTGCAACTGCACCCAAACTATGGAATTATTTACACTGCTTAATCTGCTATATTAATATCATCTAATTTAAACCTCTACTCCAAACCAACCTGTATTCTGAATGTTATCCCCTGATCTGCTTAACTGACCTCATGTACATCTCTGTGATGTACTAACTGTGTTACATCCTGAAATTTGTCTTTGTTTGCTGTTAAATGCAGTTTCCCCTTACTTGTAAAGTGTCCTTGAGCTCTGGAAAAGTGCTATATAAATAGATCATATTAAACTAACATATCGAAAATGTTCAGGAAACCATAAAATAAACTTTAGATGATGGTGTGCTCCCTTCATAATTCTGTCTATTTCTGGATTTGCATCCATTTAAAATTTAACATACATTCTGCCTAACCTAATATGATTGTTTAATTGTTATAATGTATTCACACTATAATAGAATTTTAATACTCATGAGACATGATTTATGAACACAATCGCAAACAGCAATTTATTAGTTGTTCCAAACATGAATTAAGCTCATACCTTGATATCAATGAAGAATGTGATCACATTGCAAGCACCATGGAGGGAGAAATAAGAGGGAAAGAAGAAAGAGAGGAAAGAAGAGGAAAAAGAGAGACACGAGCAACGCAAAATACGTCCACTCGCTAGTGTAGGTAGAGAGAGAGAGCAAAAGCCCCTAAAGCCTTGAGAGTCCTTTCAGTATAAATCCCGCCTCTCTATGTCACTTCCTGTTTCCTCCCAAATATACATACAGATTCAATCTCATTTGAGAATTACTTACAATGATTAAATATTCTATTACAACACTTAAAACATTTATTTCATCAAAGCATTTGCATGCAAAGTATACATTGAATTATACAAACACAGATAAGGTAAACTAGAATAATAAATGTTATTTTAATTTGAACTTTAAATACACAATAAAGTAAAAATCCATTCCCTTTCGGGGTCACCACAGCGTACTGAACCGCCAACTATTCCGGCATTTGTTTTACGCGGCGGATGCCCTTCCAGCCGCAACCCATTGCTGGGAAACATTCACACACACAATCATTCACATTCATACACTATGGGCAATTTTGTTCACCCAATTGACTGTTTTTTTTTTTAGTTTTTGGGGGAAACCGGAGCACCCGGAGTAAACCCACACGATCACAGGGAGAACATGCAAACTCCACACAGAAATGCCAACTGACCCAGCCGAGGCTCGAACCAGCAACCTTTTTGCTGCCGTGAGGCCCAAAAATAAAAGAACTAGAACAAAAATATTTACTATCATTGTGTATCTGTAAAATAAAAGAATGAACAAATTTCAACAATATTTGAAATCCATTGTTGATATAGCATTAGAAAGGGACAAGGGACAAGAGACAAACCCCCCCCCCCCCCCTTACCTACCTGCACCCCTCTACCGACCGCGAAGAGGCTGGGGTCAGAAGGGAGCAAAATCTCATTCACTCGAAAAATAAAAATGCCCAACTTTGGAGCTGGAAAACATGTTTACACTCCTGGTGCTGTAATGTAATCCGCGCACTATCCACACTTTTATGAAAATAACCGAAGAGTATCTGGTAAGATTATAACAACGTTTATATAGAAAACTTACAAAAAAGAAAAACACAAGAATCTGCCAGTGTTCAATTCGCACATAATTACTATAATACCATAAACGAACAAAACGTGTAATGTAGCTATATTTTAATATTAAAATAAAAAACAAAGGTAGCCAATGATACACTAAATCCAAGTTGCTCCTATAATGATTCACTTTTAAGTATCACTTTACAATTTAAAAATGCAAGTCATATACAACAAAAACAAATCGTTACAATAATAAATGAACTCAATGTATTTACGCAAGGACTGTGCGCGCGTGACACCTAGCGCTTTTTAAAGTATTTTGTCCAGCAGATGGCGCAATTGAATCTCTGCGTAATTTGAGCTCATAACAAATGAACTTATTCGAAAGGAATAATAAAAGATTTTACATTGTCTCTACTAACATCTGGGATAAATAACCGATCAAAAATTCTGAATAATTGCAATGTACAGTTCTTGCCTGTTTTTTAAATATTTTTTATTATTTTTGGCAATTTCTTTTTGTTGTTCTCACGCTGAAATCAGGCTATATAATAATTATAGCTGGTATAGTTTGCCTGAAGGCAAACTAAAAAGGGAATGAAAATTAAAAAATCATAATTTATCAATAAATTTGATAAATTACTCAACTTCACAGTTTATATTGTTCATACAATCCAAGTAACAAATTAGGGTATATAAACGCATGGACCTTGTCACACTGACAATAAAATGTATTAAAACACAGTCAACAGCTATTAATAATCCTATTCAGAAAAAATCTAAATTCAAATTGAATCTGATCAATTATCACGTGTAATCTAACAAACCATCTACCACGTAGACCTACAAAGAAGGTAAACCCTAGTTCTATAAACATATTATACTTCATCATGCTACCATTTTTGACTGATAAAGGGTGTGCACTATTCCTGGAACTACAATACCAGGTCGATGTGTGGACCAGCACCAAAAATCTATTTAAAATATGGTTCCTGGGTAGGGCACATATCAGATTTGAAATTGATAAGAACAGATTTTTCCTTCTTTTCCTTCAAATGTTTTTTATTGGTACAATTGTCAAGTTATATCATACATACAGTTAATCTGTGTCCTCTAAATTCATTACAGTCGCTTGTTGTGGATATAAAATTGTATTCAATAAAACAATGTAAAAAACATTGGTTTGATTAAAAAAATTCGTATTTACGTTCAGATAAAAACAGAAGTACAGCCAATATGTTAAGAGATACAAATGGATGTCACAACTTAAAATACAATAAATAGATTCTTGCAATCCCAAACTCAAGAGCAGTAACGGGTTCCAGGTCACAAAAACAAACCAAAAGTATTCAATAAAAGTACACAGAGTACAAAAAATAACAAAGAGACATTTGTTTTATATAAAACATAAATTTGGTTTAGTTGTAAGTGCTAAATTTAAGTGTTTTAATATATATATATATATATATATATATATATATATATATATATATATATATATATATATATATATATATATATATATATATATATATATATATTTTTTAAATAAGTTTAAATTCACTATTTGTGCATTTTTTTAATGATTGAGTTTTTTGTTTATTTTGAATTAAATTAATCAATGTAATTATGTCACAGTTTATGCAGAAAATAAATGTTTATAATAATATTAATAATAATAATAATGCCTTCAATTTCTAGACACTCAAAGACGCTTTACAATATCAGAACATTATTCTTTCACTCCACATTCACACTTTGGTGGTGATAAGCTACCTTGGTAGCCCTCAGCCTCATTCTGCACCTACGGGCTCCTGACCACCACCAAACACACCACAGCAGTTACACACATCCTTACCAGGCAATGTCAGAGAAGCTTCTTGCACAGGGCCACAACGGCAGAGTGGCCCTAGCAGGGATTGAACCGGCAACCTTACAGCTACAGAACGACCAACTCCACCACTGTGCCATCTTTCTGCCATATTGTAATCCTTTTTATTGTAAAAAAAATTATTTTTTTTTTTTAGATTTTTTTTATTTTGATTGTAAATATTTTCATACTCAAACTCATTTAAATGATTAACTTTAAAGTGGACAGTTGAAGCATCTATGAACATAAGCAAAATAAAACATAGTTAACAAAAAGATTACACACAGCCTCTTTGTACAACAATTGCAAGTCCCAACAAACTAGTTCATACATTTAATTGAAATATGATGTAAAATAAATTAAATACATCTACAGGTGCAATATGCAAATATATATATATATATTTTTTTTTTTTCCTAAAATTATACAAAAATATTATTATACAGATTCTGTATTCTCTCTCTCTCTCTCTCTCTCTCTCTCTCTCTCAACCCCCCTCCCCTCCCTCCCCCTCCTTCTCTCTCTCTCGGGTCTCTCTCCCTCTGTCTCAGCTGCACATCAATAAGCCGTTGATCACAACATTTGAAACCAGAAGTCGGGGACAGACTTGAACCCAGTCTTTTGGATATTTCAAGCGAGAGGTGGCGGTTTCTATCCAGAGGAACGTAAGAGATCTCATTTAAATTGGATTTTATCCAGATAATTATTACATGATGCCAAGGATACTTATAATTGGTGCCCAATGCACACTGCATGACGCTGTTAAGATCAGCTTAATCAGGGAATAAAAAATATTATCATTGATGAGCAAGCTTTCAAATCCATTCTTATAATTAAATCTTTGTTTAAACAAAGAAACAATTATAAGAATGCTTCAGATGAAATGGTTCACGTCAAATGAAGATAGTCACAAATCTCGACACAAGTCAGGTAAGAATTAGATGCCAGGAATATAACTTGTGTTAAATTTGTGACTATCTTCATTTGACGTGAACCATTTCATCTGAAGCATTCTTATAATTGTTTCTTTGTTTAAACAAAGATTTAATTAGACACTAATGTGCTTTAAATACATTGCTTAAAGCTTAACCTGCTTCTTGTAAATAGGTTGATTTCAACGTGCAGATGTTGTTTCCTGATCCATTTCTTTGTGCTTGTAGACAAATGTCCAGTACTTTAGAGCGAGTTGTAGCCCAGAAGAAGGCGGCGATAGAAGCAGTGATGGAGATGTTTGAGAAAGGAGCTGAGGTGTTGGCCAGCGCTGTAGGAGAGATGAGTCCACTTTTTGAGGTGGCAGCTCCAGTTCTTAAACTCGTCCTTGATAATGTGGAAAGTAAGGAAATTACTTACGTCAAGGATCAATTTCTCGTGGTAAGGAGCAGACTGGATATTCTTTCCAGTCAGCTTCAAGACATTGACTCCGAGATTAGAAGGAGACGCTTGGATACTCAGTTCTTCACTGTGGAGGAAAATTTGCGGAACCAGTTTAGGAAATACATTGACATTCTGGAAGCCAGACCAGAATATAAAGAAGTCAAAAAGCGCTTGTTTTTGGAGCATTTTTTCATAACAGGTGGAGAGAAAAACCTTGGTGTGCTTTACGATGCTGTGATGGGGAACAGCACATTTGGGGAGCCCATCCTAGATGTTGTGGAACAATATGAGGCCAGAAACAGAAGAATGCTGGAAGACTTCTCTTTGCGTCTGAAGGAGCTTCTCTGTCTGGGAATCATCGCTCTGTTGGGATATTCCTTCCTTACTCAAGGAGAAGAAGAAGAGCAGGAGAAGATTCAAGAGTGGAGCACCAAGATCCAAGAGATTGAGACCAAAATGAAGGAAACCATCAACAAATGTGTTGAATCCTTTCCAGAGCAAGCTGAGATAGACATCAAGAGGCTCGTGAAGGAAAGAGAAGATGGAAACCTCCAGGAAACCGCCGGGGAGCTGCTGGATTTCCTGGTGAAGAAGTACGATTGGATCAGCTGGTCCATCAGGGTCATCAGCAAATTGAGCAAGATCCAAAACTGGAGAGCAAGGGAGAATTTTC
Source organism: Danionella dracula (assembly GCA_900490495.1). Classification (NCBI taxonomy): domain Eukaryota; kingdom Metazoa; phylum Chordata; class Actinopteri; order Cypriniformes; family Danionidae; genus Danionella; species Danionella dracula. The sequence goes on along the minus strand of UELW01000039.1, from coordinate 2,932,216 downwards.
ATTGTGTGTCCGGTGCAAAGCATTTTGAAGTGAGTGAAGGAAATGAGACCCTCCTGGTGGTTTCATACAGCAGTGACCCTCAGCCTGTACCCAGCGAGGACATCAAACTGATGATGGAAGGTCCTGCTAGGAAAGGAGATGCCAGGGCTGTGGTGGAGCTTCTGGAGAAGCAGTTTCCTGGAGTTCTTCTTCATGCCGTCACCCACCGCAAGGAGAGCTTTGCTGTCTCCAGTTTTCCTCAAGAGTGTCACTACTGGGAGAAACACAAGAATGTGAACCTCTGTGTGCACTCGGAATAGATATTATTAGATGTTGCATCCATGCTCTTTCCAACACTTTGTAAAAGTAGAATGTTTCATGTGGTATTAACATTTTCTTGAATTCAAATACCTACATTCAACTCCTGCATTCTTCATAAAAGGTTTGTTGATTAATTACTGTCTACACTTCATGCTAAATGTGTAAGATCATCTATTCAAAATGTAGAGAATCAACGAAGTGCTTTGAGAATATATGCATGATAAGTGATGTGCTAAAATCAAAGAAATCCTTTTTTCACAGTAGTCCCACATCAGGGCATCCCTGTTTAACATGGATGAGGATAACATGAGCAGACACCATCGGATTCCCATCAGCCATAACAAGCAGGACAGAAAGTTAATGCACATCTTCCTTTAAAGATAACATTTATTCTTTAAAAATGTATGATGCTTCAAAGCTGCATTTATGCATCGCCTACAAATCTTTTGCTTCATGACTAAACTCAATGCAATGTTCAAGAGAAACTCAAACATTTATATGTGTGAAAATTATATTAAACTCCCATTCAATATTGATTACAAAGTATATGGACCTTTATTTTAATGAAGTATGGTCAGTAAGTTAACTCGATAAAAAAGGCAGTTGGATTTGAACTATTAAGAACTATTTTTTATACGCACAATGCTTCTAAAAGGTTATTTTATGTTCTATTAACCATCCATTGAATCCAAATATGCCAATTCTTAAAGGAGTTCCAACCTAATGTTGAGTCTACGTTTCATCTACATACATTCCTTTTTAGTGAGGCATTTTTATAATTAACATTATAAATGGTGAATCTTGACATTAATTATCAGTTACTCGCTGTAGTGGACACATACAGCACTCAGCACAACTCCTAATTTAATTACTAACCTTTCAGTCTAAATTTAAAGCCAAAGAGCGCAGGAGTGCGTGATCAGCTCTTCATATCCATTTGCTCAGATCACAGCAAAAAGAGCTTCACTTAACACTTTGTTCTGCTTATATTAATTGTAACATTAAAGTTTCAAAAATAAACTTAAACGGGCGAGGTTTCACTATAAACTCATTAAAGAAAGGTTTTTTCAGAAAAGTGTTTTGTTATAATTAATTTGTATAGCACTAAAAAATACGATTCGATAACAAAAAAGAGAGAGGAGACTGTAATAATCTTGTGTTCAAAACATAAACAAATCACAAAACACAAAGTAGAGGCTCGTTTGAAAAAGATAAATACTCATTAAGCATGCGCTTTAAATCCAGAAAAACAATTTCATCTCAAATGCCTTCGTTAAACAAAATCAATATCAACAAATAAACTGTACACTTTCTGAGTCAAGAGCTCTGTTAAGTTTTTTTTTTCACTCTTAAATATTTGTTCATGTAACATTTGAAAATCGGAATTAACAATTAATGGTGTTTGCAATTACATCACAATATTAATAAATGCAATTTAAAAATCACAGAAACTGCAATTACTTGTGCATGCGATTAAACACAGACTTTAACAAGCAGAAACATTTTACTTTTTATTTAGATAAAGTCTGCCTGAAAGTATTCTTACTGTTGTCAGTTCTTAAAAAGCTCAGTTTTTATGGTTTTTATAACAACTTTAAAATACTATAATATGGTAATGATACATTTCTTTGATCTACACTTTAATTTGTAACTTTTGTATTAACACCTGGTATTACAAACAAAGTCTGTAAGTTCAACAAATCAATCAATATTTGTGATTGTACATAAATGCAAAAAAACTATATTTCAATTGTTGCATTAATGTTTGGTTCATTTAAAAATAGTTTTGATTTTAATGGTGCACTGATTTCTTACTTGTCATAACTGGAAAAGCATAAAACAGATAAAACCTTTGGAAAAAAACAATCACATTGTAAATCATCGTCGCAATATTGGTTAAAAATAATCACGCTTCAAATAATTTCCATAACCGTGCAGCCCTAAATTTGAGCAATAAAAAATATATGTAAAGACTTCTTCTGTGTAAATATACAATTAGTATTCTAATTCATTATTTATGAATCTACTTTTTCAAAATAATTGCAGGAAACACAAAAAATTATTAGCTTGTTTCATTGTTATGGACATTAATACTGAGTTTCATCAAATGTTAGTTTGATTCTTTGTTAAACACAAATGTGCCTTGAATATCTTTTGTGTGTGTGTTACAATTATTTTATAGATAATTCTTTTATACACTTCAATTGCTTTAATACATTTGATATACAGGTGCTAGTCTCAAAATTAGAATATTGTGAAAAAGTAAAAAAAAAATGAAACCTGTATATTATATTCATTCAAACCCAACAAAGCAGAAGAGCTGAAGCCCATTATAAAAGCAATCTTGGCTCTCAGAACACCTGAGCAGTGCAACAGACTGATCGACTCCATGCCACGCCTCATTGTTGTAGCATTGTTCATTGTTCTTTCTGGCAGAAGGAGCATAAACTAACAATTGATTGCAGTACATGGGCTCATGTTCATACTTTTCAGTTGGCCAAAAAAAATGGTCTTAAGTAAGATTCTACCCTTCCAAGACACTAATTTGGGGATTTTTCATTAGTTGTCCATTAAGAATTTTCATTATATTCTAAATGTATGACCTAATTTTATGACCTGTTAATACGATTTGATCCTTCCACAAACATACAAAGACGAAAAGTATGTAATAATAAATAAACAGCATACATATTTTTTATGGTTGTTTGTGTAATTTTCAGCACTAAGTTTACCTCCATCTATTAATGCAGTATGCATACACAATAAAAAAACAATAAACTTTATTTTATATGTGTAAAACATAAACATAATTTGATCTCAATTTCATAAATTATAGAATGTGAAGAAAACCTTAAATGACCTTCCTGGGTATACTATTTAGACAACAAATGATACCAAAAACACATGCAAAAAAACATGGTTTTACATGCAATGGACACACTGATGTTCACAATCCAGCAAATTCCAGTGATGCTATAAAACCGAAAACCTCTTCTTCTTTGACTGTTTTTAGTTTGACAACACAAAACGTTGTGCCTATTTTATAAAATGAAAAGGTTAACCAGGCTGCAAAACAAAAATCAGTATCAATATTTAATAAACCGATAAGTGATTTTTAAAAGAGCAACATCTCAGTGCCAGGGGTGGTGAATCAATCCCATGATGCCTCGCTATAGGGCTGCATCTGAAAATCCCAGCCTGAGCTAATGACATTACCTACTCATCAGGATGGGCTATCGACCGTCTTCTGGCTTTAAGTGCATGCCCTGATCTGATAGAAGGCATTAAAACATTTGTACTGCGACACAGACTAACGCACCCTTCCGATGTGTCCAGTTGTGCTTTTAAACATCCAAACATGTCCACCACATAAAACGAAAATAATCTAATTCATTCTTTGTGGTCAAGCATGTTACGGTTTGGTAAAACACACATCAGCTCTCAGGAATCTGCTTTCACCCTCATTGAGAGATAAGCTCAAATTCTATGCCCGGGCCATTCCAAACAGAGCGAGTGCATCCTCAGCCCTGCACAGTTTCAGACTCTCCCCCATCCACATACACTCCAACACTCGACCTTCCGCTCTGATGAATTACACGACACTTCAAAAGACTTTTATTATGAGACTTTCTTTTCATTTGACTCCAGTGAAAATGTCTTTTATAACCATCTTAGTTTAAGAATTTAGGGCTGAAGAAAAGGTCACAGAATGTCAGTGTTTGCTAGTTTGCATGCAAAATTAGATAGTTTGATGCCATCTTGTGTGTCTCTAAAGAAAAGCACCCTAGCTCCGTATTTAAAGTCAACTGGGATGTTTAAATTTTGCTCTTAATTTATTAAATTGAACTGTCATGTATATAAGCATATGTAAGCGGAGGCAAAAGGAAAAAAAAAATTGTATCTTATAAATGTTTAATTTCAAGCCACACTTTAGGAGTTGATTCAATATTTAGTGTTTACTTATTTATACTATCTTTTAAAGAACAAAACTTTTAACTGAAATTACTGAATTTGAAACCTTTTTGAGAGGATAAAAACAAAGAGTTTTTAAATTTCCAAACTTTAAGTTCTGGAATATGATCAGTTGATGTCTTTTTTTTAATAAAAATAAATGAATACATTTTCTCATTTGAATGTATAGGGCAGGAGAAGGGAGATTAATTGAACAGAACAAAGCAGCATGAAACAAAAGTATGAGTTAAGGCAACGAGAAAAGTTATGCAAGAACAATTTGAGATGAAAAGAAGAAAAAAAAAATCAATATATATATATATATATATATATATATAAGGTTTTTGAACATTGATTCAGGATATATATATATATGTTATACAGAGAACAAAAACATTACACTTCTGAATCTTGGCATCTGTAAGGACAGACCTTAAAAGCTGTATAATATGAAATTGGATGCAATAAACTGAGTTCGGTAATACTGTGGTAACAATGTTGTCACTTTCTTGTGACCACTTTGCACCACTTGCATTTCTCCCATTTAGAGCTTCTCCTGAGTTGCATCATTAGACCAAAAAAGTGTGGATTGTCCCCAAACTTCAAGTTTGAAGTTTATAGGTTGTTTTTCTTGCTGCTTTTAACACCCTTTTTTTCAGACATACTTGACATGAATACTCGCCTGCCTACAATCACAACCTTTAAAAAGTGTCTCTCGAAGGCACTCAAATTCATAGGAAGACCTTAGGAATGCTGTAACTTATTTTCTTATGATAATGCATGATAATCTCAATATATTCCTAAACTTGGTTACATTTCTGGCATGAATATTTTACTACATTTGTTTGTTTAATAGATGTATTTATTTTTTCATCTAACTCTCTCTTACATTTAGTTACTGGTAATGCTAAATAAGTTGGTACCGTAAAAATAAACTCATGAAATGTGTGGTCTGTTTTTTGTTAAACTACACAGCTTAACAACCAACCTAAAAAAGGCCGCAGATCAAAAAAACTAAGAAAATTAGACAACAAAAAAAGGCCCAGATATTCAAGAGATTTCAAGCACTTATATCCCCGAAGGTTGCTTTTTTGGGTATTACTTTTATATTTATATAATAAAAGAGTAAACATAGAACCGCCCCTACTTCTCTGCACAAATTGTTCTCTCAACTGAGTAAGAACTATACCTTAAAAACACTGCTGCATCTAAGCAATATTTGCTTGTTTGGAGACACGATCAACACAGAAACCGTAGAAGGCATTTAAAAGTAAACTGAACATGTAAGAGGTTACTGAACAGAGTAAATAATGAATATCACCAAAGCACAAAAGCATTACATTCCATATGTGAGATATTCAAACATTTATGTCTTCATAAATCTGAAACAACTTAGTTTGATCCAGTATCTTTTTAAGGGGATAATAATTATTATGTAACCAAGTTGACAAAATCTTTATTTTTGTGAAATCATAGTTTGAAGCTGGGTTCAAAATTGCTTGATTTGTTACAATAATGTTTGTTCAACAACATAGTTTAGTCTGAAAATTTTATTTATTCTTGTTATGTAAAACTAAACAAATAAATAATCATATAGATTTACCAATAATAACGTAAACTACTGATTTTTGTAAAATGTAACTAAATATTTTAAAAAAAAATTAATGCTTTAAATTTATTCATTTCACCTAAAAATTTTTAGAAACATTCACAGAAAAAAATTGTCAGTAGATGTTACTAAGTAAATATTATATTAGATGAGGCAATACAATTATTGAATAAAAGAATACATTTTAAGTATTTCACCATAAATATTCAAAATGTCAATCTTTAAGACCCACCTTGTTTAAGACCCAAGTGTTTAACCTTAAAATGCACAAAGATGCTGGTAGAGGGATGATATTATCAAACACTATGGACAATTGTTTTCACCCAATTCACTTATACCGCATGTCTTTGTGTGGGAAACAGGAGCACCCGGAGTAAACACATGTGATCATGGGGACTCTTAAACCTCTGGTAGGTTTAAGGTGTCTTAAAAATGTTATGTAATTTTCTACATTTATCATGCTCCACGCAGAAATGCCATATGACCCAGCCGAGGCTCGAACCAGTGACCTTGTTACTGAGAGACGACTATGCTACCCACTGCGCCACCGTGACACCCTAGACAACTATATATTTATATAAAATCTCCTCAGTCTCTGGTAGGTTTAAGGTTTCTTAAAAATGTTATGTAATTTTTATACATTTTATTGTATTTAATCTTTTTTACTTGTTTTATTGTTTCTACATACAATTTTTTGTGTAATATCATTATGCCTATTACCAAAACAAATGATTTGTGTTTTACTAATTACAAATTTAAATCCCTTTTTTCCGTCAATATTTCTATAAAATGTATTGCTTGCTGAATTTTCCTCTTGAAATATTTAGATATATTGATGAAATACGTTAAAATATATTTTAAGATCTCTGCTCCTAATACAAACAGTCCCATTATCAACAATGTTTTTCCTATTTTATTTTATCAAACATTTCCTTTATCATATTAATAAATATTATAGTGCTACAAACTTCCACATGTAGTAAGAACTCTATTCAATAAAATACATCAAAATAACTTGTTGCCAGCTAAAAGATAATCCCACAATTTGCAACGGTTTGATTCTATACCATTGCTCTGGGAGTGAACCAAGTTACATTTTTCCTGACCAAAGCCAACCAGAAGAAACATCTGGAGAATCGCAGGCTTCCTGCATTCCTCCATCTGTCTGTTAACACAGCAGACAAAGCTTTATCTCTGAGTTTATTCTGGAAAGTCACATGACCGTCAAAGTGACCCTGTACAACCATAAAACCCAAACAAAATGGATGAGAACAAATGTCCTTCGGGGATAACACTAGATTCACTTAATGACTTCTCTGTAGCTGCTCATCTAGAATTCATAATTCTAGTCTGAGTCATCTTAGATTCAGAAGATCCCAACCTTGATGAAGGTTAAAAAACAACTGATCATAAATTAACTAAGTGGCATTCACAGGACGACTCCGCAGAGCATTAATGAGGAACTGGATAACAGTGACCTTCTCTTTTATTCCCCATCTGCTGCACCGTACTGTAATAACATTTCCAATTAGCATAGAGTCAAAATTTTAAAGAACCCACAGTCCGATTTTGAAGTGGCTGAATGTTTCTAGTTCTATGGCATTAAGTCAGTCGTAAAGTTTTTTTTTTTCTTTGCCAAAGACCTGACTTTTAAACTTTTTTTATTTGTAAGTGTCCAAAAAGAAAGCGAAGTATTATTTTAAGATCATAAAAGTATTTTAAGCAGTGAAAAATCATAATTTAGAGTAACTTTCTCCTCTGTTACGAATGTTAAGTTTGAGAGCAAGCTGTAGTTACTGTAACATTTACAATGGAATGTATTTGAAAAGAAAATAAACAGAACGAAATTACAAAAGGAATTTCTCTCCAAACATAAGTGAACTTTGATATGTACTGTGTTGTTTTTAAATGATATGCAATTATTTTTTGATAAATATATTGGATAATTGAAGGGATCAAAGAATGATAGTGGTCCAGTCCTTACATTTGCACATTAAATTTGACTTTTAGCTACTGCTATGGTCACACTTCAAATCAGTTGACTTCAATGTAATCGATTACTACGTTCCAGCCTGCGATTTCTGATTCTCCTCTAATGAAAGTTGAGCTGAAGTCAACATATTAATCATCGGATTGGATAAGGGAAAGCATGAGCTTATTGAAGTCTCGTTTTAAAGCTTAAAAAAGTTTGATATTTTATTGATTTTTTATTTTATTTTTATTGTTTATGCTAATTAATTTAAAGTGACAATTGGATTATTTATATTTAGAGCTTGGTATTATTTAAAACATGCTGGTGGGTGGGTGTAAACTCCTGCAGTGCTGTGCGATGACCATCAGAGCTCTCAAACGCTTGTGTGACCGGCCCTTAAACAAGCAAATAGCTTGCAATAATCAATACCATGTAATCACACAACAGTCTGAATCAGCTATTGGCTATAGAAACAGAAAGCTAATATCCTTAGCAAAATAAATAATTCTCTTAAATATGTCACTTCGAATATAGCGATTAACAACTCAAGGACCGAAAAGTTTCTGTTTTTTACATTTTTGAATAAAACACAACTGAAATGTTAGCCATTGCCCACATTTCATAAAGAATAGTCCGGATTCCTATAAATCAACAAGGCTTAGAGGGAGATGTAAAGACAGAGGCCGAAAATATCAAAATGATGAGCTGGGATTAAAACCAACTTATTGACGAGGTAAAAAATTTAAGTTTTTTTTTAACACAGTTTTCATAAATACTTTGAAGAATCATATTGTGGAAGAATCATTGAGTGGAAATGTTCCCTAAAGCAAAAAAGACTAAATGTGCTACATGTGTAGAATCATTTATTGCTTTAATTCCCTTTTTTTGCTTTACAGTGTGTTTGCTATATCCTCTGCCTTTCCGGACAAGAGGAAACCAGTTTTTCAGTAAATCAGTGTTCAGCCTAAAGTGACATGAGAAGATTTTCCATACTTCATTAAAACCTCTGATGTCCTGTGATCTGGAAGCACCATCTCTCTGAAATTTTTTCAAGAGAAGGAAAATAACTGAATATTGTAATATGAATTTCTAAATCTACAACAGTTTCTGAGGTAATCAGCAACTGTTGCTGCTATGACAAAAAAACCTGCAGCTCTGTGTTTGCATGGCCTAATGGTTGGATCCATCTACTTATAATGTTTCCCACCACAAAAGCAGATTACTGGCACATTTACAAAGAAGCAATCCTTGAAGCTTCCGCTAAAATGTGATTTGAGCGCAAGTAAAGCCTATGATTGTCAATCTTAAATAAAAAAACAACAACCTGAAAGATCTTTTTGGTTTCTGTTAAGGAGCTTGTCTGAATCATTTCAAATTCACAGTTAGTCAATATGGCCTGCAGCTTATTCCCACAGTTTACTCACACACCTTCCCATTACACATGTTAACGCTTGCTAATGCTTGAGTGAAACAGGTTCACAATCTAACGGTGCAGTCATAAAATAACACAAAAATACCTTGTTGATTTTCAGGTAATTAAAACAACAAACAATACAAACATTTTAGCCAAAGAGGCATCCACTGGCTATGATTGAGAAAATATTAAACCTTGATTATGACAAGACAAGTGATTGCCATACTTTATCAGGAATATATATGAATTGTAAAGTAATTAAGCAGTAAACTAAAGTTGGCAGTGAGTTATGTGACATGTCGTTCGTGAACGATTCGTTCAAAAATAACAAATCTTTTTAGTGAGTCGTGAGGAACTACTCGCTCTAGAGAAGGATTCATTCTCTCCATCTTGTTCAATCCCACGATTGCTTAACATCAAACCCAGAGCCTGATATAGAAAAGAACAGTTAATTTGAATTGCTCTTCAACTTATCGTTTTCAATAATTTCCATGCAGAACCCAGATGTTAGAGAATTTTAATTTAACATCTCATCTAACATTAAATAACGGTATTTCACACCGTGTTTTGCTGACATTTTTCGTGTTTTGTCAAAAACTAATAATAAAGCTAATTTCTTATTGCACATAGCAGGCACATTATGGATTTTTCTAAATCTCGATAGTTTTGGAAGAATTAGAAGAGGTGTTTAGTAGTGCATTGATAATCAAAAGATGCAGGTAAGCTAGTTTAATTTCATTTCACTTTAATTTCTCTAATTTTTGTATTTCGCTGTTTCTCATAACTGTTTGCAAGTAATCTTTTTAGGAAATTAAGGAAAAAGTTTTTAACGAATGAAAGGAAAGAACAATCGTTCAAAGAGTACTTCTGTTTAGGGAACGAAAGTCAAACGAACATGTCACCAAAATTAACAAAACTTCCCATTACTAGTGAGTTAAGTATGTTATGACTTCAGACTTAAACAAAAAGAATTGTGAACTTTAACCATGATACAATCAATTTGTCACACATTGTCAGCTTTCAGTGTCAAAAAAGAATTCATATACTACATAACTGACTGCACTTGTTCAATCGGTTGAGACAGACCATACGTTCTCTAATGCCTTTACTTTCCAGTTAATAAATACATTTTATTATACTTTTGAAAACTTGACTCAAATAGTTTTTATTTTTTTTTAATGTCAAATAAAAAATGCAGGAATTTCATTATCATTTACAAGCTGACAGAAGTTAACTGAACTTCAGTAATAGCCCAAGCTTTGAATCCAAACTGAAACAATTTTCAATATCTGATTCATTAATGTCTCTAGTAAGAGCTCCATCAGAATTGATTCCAAATCTATACACATCCGGGCCCTGTGTATCACTCACAGCCACTGCTGTATCACTGTAGTTTCATGTCATAGTTTAAGAGAATGACAGATTTGAATAGTGCAAGATCTAACAATGATATGAAAATTTGGAGCGCCGATGTCAGACCCTGTGTAATCCACAACAGGCCGTTACTGTTCCTCCACAGACCAGTCATTGCATGCCAGGGTGTCCCAGCGACCGCCTCAGCACAAAAGCTCTGGGTTTGCACTCTTGCCATCAGGAAAACAAGAGGCCCTTTCTCTGTCATGTAAATCAGTGGGACAAATATGGTCTGCGAGCGTGCTGCCCCCAAGAGCTACTTTCACACAAGTTTCAAGCAGAGAGTTGATCAATAAAATATCATAAAAAGTGTCAATGCGAGTCCATTTATTGGCACCTTCATAAATGGACCTCAAATGATCTTTTTTTGTAATAATAATTTTACATGAATCCACAGAGCATCCATTACTTGTCAGCTTCATGTTTATAAATGAAACCGAGCTAAATGTGCACGTTAAATCAACTTGCATATTGCTACATTTGTACACTGTTACACTAGTCAGTGTTAATTCAACACTGACAATTATATTATCTGCTGTAAAACTCTCTATATGTGAGATACTTTAAATTCTACTAAATTGTTTAACCTAATCTTGCAACTACTACAAACTCTATCCCCAAACTGAAGAGAAAGGCACAAAATAGAGGTGTTACCACACATTTAGGGTAGAATACAACTAAGAGGTGCTACATGAGAAGTGTTTGCAGGATGTTTGCACTCTGTAGTCTGTGTGCATGTCCCTCTTGTCTTCAGTCAGCCATGAGAAATCCTAGCAGGGGATGGAGTTAATCTGAAGGGGCAGTGCCTAAGGGGGAGTCTATATATACATGTGGACCATGGGAGGCTGGTGCTTTGAGGCACACTTGGACTCTGTTGGGGCACTGAAAAACATCTCTGTTTTGACCAGACTAAAAGTGAGTGTTGTTCTCATCAATTTCAGTTCTTCTTCTTGTTGAAATTATGTTTAACATAGTCAAAATGAGTGAATAGCAATAGGGAGGGTCATGTGTGTAAATATTTGACCTAAAAGGCAAGTTAATGTATCTTATTGTTGAAGCAGATATTGTAAGAGTCATTGTGATGCTGGCCAATATTTACTTTAGCATAACATCCTGGAATAGTACTAGCATATTATTATGCTGACGTCAATTTAGTGACTGCCACAAAGCTCGATGATTTTAGAGAGACATTGAGGAGGTCGCTTTCAACTTGGTCAGTTCCTCTTTTTGCAAATTCAGTTAGTAAGTTGCTTTCCATTTTCTACAGAATATGAAAATGTCTTTCTTTAGTGCTCCCAGCATTTCCTTTTACTTTCTTTCATTTAAGTCTGATCTTAGGGTTTTCATTTAAATCCCAACTTACTGTTTTATAAATCTACTTTAACAAAGGTGTCAAAACTATACTGTAATGTACATAGATAAAAAATTGCTTGCCATTTATCTTTTATGTGAAATGTGTTCACCAAGTGTCTAATGTGTCATTCTCTTTTTTTATTTGTTAATTAGAGATGGTGCAGAATATGGTTTCATCCTGGACAAGTGTATTGGTTTCATATTTTCTCAGATCTGGGTGTGCCTTTTTCTGTATACTGAGTCTAGGGGAATTAGATACGAGAGTGAGATCATCTCCCTTGTGAAATGGAAGTGGTCAGAAATGGCCTGAAATTCTCAACAAGCAAAAGAAGCCAATTGTATTCTCTTCTTGAAAACATCTGTTTTGCTGTACATCTGGTTAATAAATGCTGGAGTATTCTCCACAGAGGATGAGTGATAAACTGTGCAGGCTGACTATGTGACCATAAAAATAATCATTATGATAATTATGTCTTTCTAGTACATTGTATGACATTTATGATGTTTACTTTTAATTCTTAACTAAGACACCTGATCCCTCAGATCTTGTTTTATTGTAGTACAATTTGCTCATACATAGCTGGCAGGGTGTAAGGTGGAACAGGACATGCCTGAACACAACCTGAAATTTTTCTTTTCCTTTTTTCAAATGGCTTCATGGTAAAATGAAGGACTATGTCCGCCTCCTTGGTTTGTCTGTCATATTCATCTCAGGTTACCGTTAAGGTCCAATCTTGGGTAAACAAATATGACCCCTGGAAACACTTGCATTGATTTCAATATTGATTTTTATGTTGTGGCTTCCACTTTATGATGTATATGCCTTGATCTCTTGTAGACAAGGACAAGAGGGAAAACACAGCCACTCTGCTTTGAACCACAATGAATCGTGTGGAAGAATGGGTTTTGGAGAACAAAGACAAGATCGAAAAAGGAGTGGAAATCATGGGGCAGGGCTGTGAGGTATTAGCTGCTACCGTGGGACAGTTTCATCCAATCCTCGAGGCTGTGTTTCTGGCCTCAGCTGAGCTCCTTGGGAACCCAGATGGCAAGGAGGCCAAGTTCCTTGCTGAGCAGTTTGAGAAGATCAACCAGAAACTGGAAGGGATTCAAGATGAAATTGACCAAATTGCTCTAGAACTACAGCGGACATCGATGAACAAGCAAAACTTTGACCGTGAGGCACAAATTATCAGTCAGTATGAGAAGTTTCAAGAATTTGTAAATGCTAAGCCGAAGTTCAGAGAGAAGAAGAAGGAGAAGTTTATCACCCAGTATGAGAACACTGGCGGTGAGCTTAACATTGATTCCTTGTACAATGCTGTAACTGGAGAGAATATCTCTGGGGATGCCATGCTGGACACAGTTGTGACTACAGAGCTAAGAAGCAGGAAACCAGTGGAGGAGTTTTGTGCTAGGCTAAAGAAGCTATTTGTTATGGGAATTATAGCAGTCATGGGTCACTCCGCCCTTAAAGAGGGAGCTGTTGGAGAAGTCATGGTGAAGAAATGGCAAGATCGCATGGAAGATGTGGAGAAACGCATGAAAGCAGCAGTGGATGACTGCATTGAAAATTTCCCCCTGCAGGCCAGGACAGACGTTGAACGACAAATGGTGGAAAAAGAAGCCAAAGTTGATCCTGAGTTTACCGGATTCATTCTGAACCTCCTTGAGAAGAAATATTATTGGGTTTCCTGGTCGGTTCGGGTCTTTAACCACAGTGGTTTATTCTTCTGGAATTGGCTTGCTGGCAAAAAATACCACGGGAGTGGTGGAGGTGGCAACTTTTTTGATCTTCTGACTTCAAACAACATCAGGATCGTGGTGTCGTTCAGTGTAGAGCCCAAACCAATTAACAAGAACCAGATTGTCGATCAGATAGACACGCAGAAGCTGAAGGGCAACATGCAGTCAGTTGCTCAAACTCTACATAATACCCTACCCAACACTGTGGTCCATGCCATTAGTTGCTACAAGAAAATAGAAGAGAAAAACAACTTCCAGCCAGAGTGTTTTTACTTTGGGAGGCACAAAAGGGCTTACCTGTGTATTCATTCTGAATAGATGCGAAACAGATAAGAAATGGAACTATATCCATTGCTTTAGAAAATGTGATTGTATTCAATATATGCAATTGATAGGTGAATTTTCTTTTTACCTTATTTCTTAATGTCAATCCAGTTTAGAATTAATGTACATTGAGAAAGTGGTATACTTGTGAAATGTTTTTGCATTTACAATCAAAACACTTATTTTATTCCTATTTTCTCTTTGTGTATAAAGACTGACATAGAATTAGTATTCAAGCCAAACTTTGCCTGTAATCAAATAAATGTGTCCATGCCAAGCTTTGATGTCTTTTTTTCCATTCGTCAAGTTCAATTATTGGTCTTTTAAAAAGTGTAAAAAGGTGAAACAACGATTGCGTAATATCAAAATGTTGTGTTTAGTTTAGTCTTTTTTTATTATATTGAAAAGAAATAAGGTAAAAAAAAATCAAGAAAATAGTAAGAGGATTTTAAGGTTACTAAGAATAAAAGTTGCATCTCAAGTCTTCGGCTCCTCCGATAGGTTATGTTTGGAATGAGGAAACTGGGTCAGACAACATCTGGGGTCCAGAGGTCTTCATTTATAGCCATACAAACTTATTTTCCATCCACTTTTTTAAATGCATTTTGTTAATGTTATAATTCTCTATAACACAGTCAAAATCCAGGTACAAATACCTTAATATGAACAATAACTATACCTTAGTGTAAAAACAAACAAATAATTTCAATTACCCACAAAATTCCATGATGCAAAATCAGGCAAACGTGTGAAATAAAAGAATACTATAACTTTACTGATAACTAATTTCCAATAGCAACACACATGTAATTGTTTTGATTTATTCCATGGTTCTTCTTAGTCTAAAAACTTGCAGAGAATATTGCAACAGTATATATCTTTTTCCTTTAAAAAGATATTTTAAAGAACGATTAACTCTCTTTACTGCAAAGATCTACAAGCGTCACTAGAACCTGCCCCACACCCTTACAATAAACAAGTTATGCCTTTTGTTATGTGGAAACACCTTTTGTGGTAAATAAAAATAAAGAAAAAAAACTTAAATATTTTTGCATATACATTTAATTATACTATGGTACCCGAAGGAAACACTAGAAACCTCACATTTTCCGAGGTTTGCGAGTGATTTTTTTTTTTTTTTTAAATGACGATAAATGACAATAGTTGAAATTCTTCCAGAGTTTAGAAGGGTGTGACACTTTGCTTCGACAAGAACCAGTATCAGACGCGAGAGAGGCTGACCAGCGTGAACTCTCACTTTATTTTCTTTCATATCTGTTTGTGATCCACTGAAAGGTGAGTTTTGTTTACGACCTCAAGAACGTGTTCCGTACCGCGCAGTGCTGACAATTTCTTTGGTCTGTGTGCTGTAGTTCGAGACTTTCGGTTTGCTGGCGGAGGAAAACTTTTTTGGGCGTATCTTTCATGTATCAGCAAGATTACTTTAACCACGACTGCGTTGCATGACTTATCAATATTATTCGCTTAAAAATACATTTTGTATTTTATTTTGATCGAATAATTTGGTTTTCCAACCTAATGTGATTTGTTGTCCAAACCAGGAAGTAACTTAGCCAGTATGGGTTATATTAACTTGCCTCTGTCTGACAAGTCATCAAATGCGACGAAAACGTTAATTTTGCGTCGTGTTATCTTGGATAAATGTGGATATGGCTTGTTAAATTATTTCTTTGGCAGCACTTATTACAAACCTCAACTATTCTTTCGGCTCGAGGACAAGGCAATGCTGTGCTAGCTTATTAACGCTAGCACAAACACTACCCGAAAGGCTAGCTTTACCTAAAGTTGTTTACTTTTTGCTAATATTATAAAAAATATGCTATTTTACATTACTTTCTTGGAACAAAAACGAACACTGTTAAAATGCAATTTTCATGGTGTAGATATTCAGTTAGAGTTGCAAAATACATAAGGAGATTGATGTCCATATGAGTCAATATTTTTTATATAACTTTAAGCTGTAAGATGTTTGTGTTGTCTTTAATAGCATTAAAGTAAGGAGTGTTGGGGCTAAAGGCAAATGGACCTAGCAAATTCACCTGTAAGTCCGAGGCTGAATAAACATTACGGTCAACATAAGGCTAACAAACCCTTCCTGGCATTTAATGTAATTTAGTATAGTAAAACATGAACGTAGGGCCTGTAATAACACCCATAGGTTACAGAGTTTTCAAGGCTCAGCTGGCGTTGTCAACCGTTTACATGCGGTTTGTCATTATTCAACAGCCATAAATGGGCCAAAACTTACCTCATGGAACCTAAAGTCTTCCTTTCTAAGTGCTGACCAGTGTCTCAAAAGCCCTCAAATATTTAGGCACACATTTATTCCATGATACAGTAGAAACAAACACATAATAAAACATTCACCATGATTAAAAGGTGTTAATGAAGGTCAACAGCAAGGATATGTATCTTAAAACGTAGGTGATTTAAACATGTAAATTTGTTAATTGAGGTGTCAATAGAAATTTGCTTTCATAGGCCCCAATCCCAATTGTTGGTCAGTCTACAGTTTAAGAAAAAAATTGTGTGGCCCTATGGATACTGACTTAGTTATTTTCATGCTAGTCTTTTAAACTAGTAGCTCATGTCAGCACACAACATTTAGCCTTGGGACGTTATAGCAAAACCTCCTACTTTAAATACAAAGATTAACAGACGAGTCTAAAAACTGGTGTTGTTAAATGTGGTGCTTTCTTTGTCCTGTTTCCATGGTTATTAAGGTAATCTGGAAATGTTTTTTTCTTCTCAGCTTTCTCACTCTTCTAATTATTTCCAAACCTATGTTGGCACTTGTTGGAAATGTAAACAGGAATAATGAAATCATTAGTTGATTTTTAGAATGTCTGCTTATCCAATTGATTTTATGGTACTTTTTTCTTGCAGACATTCTGATTGATGCTATAGTAACATATGTAACTTTACAACTTTAGGTTTTTTTTTAAATAAAATTAAGTGTGATATATGGATTCCTTTCTGTGAAAACCAGATATTTCCTTTATTTAAATCAGACAGACCATTTTAATATTACATTAAGTTTTTTCAAACTTTAGACTTTTGTCTTTACCATAGGATCATTCAAGAATGTATATCATGATCAATCCTGTACTTGATTGTCTTGAGAAAGGAATGGAAAAGAGAAAAATAATTGCTTTGTCCTTATGTGCTTTACATAGTCAACATTTGTCAATTTCCAGCTGACAGGGACATATTTTCTGATATTCTTTTGAGGCTGGGTTTTCTATATGGAATAATAGTGTATGTTTGAACTAAAATGTATGAATGTCTAGGTGTGGCTTCCAGGAAGTAAGCATGTGTACATACACCTGGTGTTGGTTACTGATTTACTGTAACAGCTTTTTCACTTCCTTTTTTTTCACTTCCTTTGAAACAGTAAAAAAATGCAGTGACTGAAAGAATAAAACATGCTTTAAAGCATCTTTAAAAGACACTTTCTTGAGGAAAATAGGCTAAATATTTTTGTGATAATGTAATTAACTTTTAATAAATTTGAAATACCAATGACATTGATGTCTCAAGTTGAAAATGCTCATGTTTGATATAAAATTTCTTCAGTTGTGCTATGCCTATGAATTAAATTCTTTTTTGGTGTTCCTTCTCCAGAGTCAAAGATGGCCACACAGCTACAGCAATTAGTCGCACAGAAGAAAGATGTTGTGGAGACAGTCATGGAAGTGTTTGAGAAGGGTGCAGAAGTAGTTGCGAGCATCGCTGGAGACCTGTTCCCCGTCTTTTCCATTGCAGCACCTATCGTGAAGCTGGCTTTGGACAATGTGGAGAGCAAAGAGGCCGAGTTCATGAAGGAGCAGTTCCAGAAGGTGCGTGATCGCCTCGAGGCAGTTTCTGAGGAAGTCCTGCAGATAAACCAGGAGATTAAGAAGAGCGGAATAGATGCCACCTACTTCTCAGTTGAGGAGAACATCACCAACCAATTCCGCAAGTTCATGGACTTCCTGAACGCAAAACCAAAATTCAGAGAGGTCCGAAAGAAAACGTTCTTGGAACACTTCAACAGAACAGGTGGTGAGAAAAACCTCCACATTCTCTACGACGCAGTAACTGGAGACAACTTTTCAGGAGAGTCTGTTCTGGAAATTACTCTGAACTATGAGCAAAAGAGCCGGAGAGCAGTGGAAGAGTTCTGCGCTATGCTGAAGAAATTATTCTGTGTGGGTTTGATTGCTTTACTGGGACAAGCAGCATTAAAAGGTGATGATGACGAGGAGATGTTGCTTCAGGAATGGAGTGAGAAGATGAAAGTGGTCCAATCTAAAATGAGCGTGGTGATTGAGGACTGCATCAACAGCTTTTCAACACAGGCCGAGCTAGATGCCAAGCGCATCGTGAGAGATGAAAGTGACAAAAACAATCAGCAACTGGCTGATAAGTTGGTGGACCACCTAAAAAAGAAGTATGACTGGGTGTGCTGGTCAGTCCGCATCTTCAACTCCCCCACAGGTCTCTTCACTAACAAAAAAGACTTCCAGGGGTTGACAGGAAAGAGTAGATTTGTTGTGCCAGCTTCAGATGACAAGTTAAACGTAGTGATTTCCTACAGCGAATCACCTCAGCCTGTTGATAAATCCAGAATTAAGAGCCTGGTTTTGGAGAAGAAGCAGACACTGACATCTTTGGCTGAAACCCTATTTGAGATGATACCAGCCTGTGTGGTTCACACAATCAAAAGCTCTTGCAAAGATCTAGGCTTCTCCAGCAGCTTCTCAGATGACCAGCAATTCTCTGACGAATACAAGAACTTCTATGTGTTTCTTCATTCTGCTTGATTAGGAAAAAGTAAATAATACACTAAAACCTGAGAGGATATGTAAGAAGCGTTCAAATCATTATAATGAGGTTACACAAGCATCAATCTATTTTGTTACTTAAACATAAAAAATTGTGCATATTCAAATCAAACCTTCATCTATAATTGGAATTTATACATGCTTTTTCTGTAGACATTTTACAAGTCTAAAAAAGCACTTTGGAAGTCTCCCCCAAAGACAATTACAAATAATTTTCTTGAAAAAAAGTCACATCTGTAACGTAACATAGGGAACGAAACGGTCACATACTGAGACCTAAATAAGATCTAAAATAGAACTTAAAAAGTTAAATAATTCAGTTTTTAAAAATGTAAACTTTTTAAGAAACAGTTAATAATAAATAAGCAATAACAAGTAATGATAAAATGGCCCAAAGACATTATCTGTAAAAGGAGTCTTTTTAACTTAACATTTTAAAAGCTGAGACCTAACATAACAGACCTAAAATAATTTGTAATATAATAATAATAACAATAACACATTTGTGTTTTGGCCAGATGCACCTCCAGTTATCTGTCAGCTGACAAGGCCTCTTTCAGCCGTTACTCAAAGTTAAGAACCATTCACCTTCCTTGTCATCTTCATGTTATTTGATTGAGTTTTAGTTACAAACATACATCATTTTCTTTTTAAATTAAAACAATGCTAACATTTTATCCAGTTAACTTTAATATTTTTTTTTTATCTTTACTGCTCAAGACCTTACCTCCCAAACATATCTTATACTTGCCTCCATTTGTGAATTTTAATGTTGATGTAGTCAAAGTAAATCACAATTCCTTCACTGATAATATAGATATAAAATAGCACAGATAGGTCAATGACAGATTGTGATTGCAATATTGTATATTTTGTATGGTGTCGTTCATTCAAATGTATCAGAACACTCAAGTATATACTGTCTGGATTTTGGTGAGAGATTGCATGTTGCTGACTATGATTGTATTATTGACCCACATTATTCAATCTTTCTTTCTTTTCTTTTTAAAGCCCTGACAGCAATGTGGCCATTTCTTGTCTAACCATGTTTTTAAATTTTGTAAATATTTCAATTTAAAGGCTCATAGGATCATTAAAAACTTGTTTTAAAACTAAGTTACAATTCCCAGCACAACTCTGTCCTTAGTAAAATCTTTTTTAGCCCATTTTGGTTAGCATGGAATTCTTTCAGATCTTATCCAGTCCACATTAATAAATAAATGTGTTGTCTTAGCATTGTGTGTCTCTGTCGGGAAACATCACTGTCCACACATGGATATAGTCCCAAATTTTGACTTAAAAAGTAAAACCTAAACTCATAGATGAAGTCATTTGCACACAAGATGTAATCAGTTTTGAATTCAGTCTTAAAACACATGCTGGTTTCAGGGTTTCATGCAATTTCTTTCTTTTTTGTTAGTCAATTACCAAAAACAAACATGTACAAAGTATCCTCACAGACATTCCTCAAAATATGTTTGTTTATGCTCAAATAAATATATATATGCAGGTCTGTGTGCGTGTCTGAATTAAACCAATTTTTATAGTTTTAGAATTCAACTAGTACTCAGTGACAGCAAATGTTATTCCCTACTTTACACCTATTTACTTACTCTTGACTAGCTTCAAAACTTATAATGTAAAGTGCATATTTATTGTAACTTCTCTTCTAAAATCTACTAAATAGGAAAAAAACATGCTATTTATCTAGAATAAAATATGAAGAGACACTTATGCTGATATTTGTGAATACGTAGATTTTCTCTGCTGCCCTCTCAACTCCAAATTTAACTGTATGTTGAAACAGACTGTGAAACACCCATCAAACCCCATAATTATCCAGAAGAGCTACAAACAGATCTCTATTATTATCCCAGGATTTGTCCCACCCTGACGATTGCAAATAGAAATAGAGCTACTATTTAAACAGAAGCAAATGTTTTTGGTGCTTTGAACGAAAAATAGCCTAATTAACAGTAAGATGCTGTCATATTTAGTCAGGGATGCGTTTAATAGAAAAGAAAAATATTTTCTTCAAATTTTGCCTGTAAAACACCAACCACCAAGCCTGTTGAAAAAAATTATAATTTCAAATCCTAGATACCCTACCTGTCTAAATTTCAAACCTGATTAGAGTTTCAAGAGCATCTCCAACAAGATGTATGACGACTTGTACTCCATATCCTACACTCCATATCCTACAATGTGGTACAATCAGAACTCTTGTTAACGATTAGTTTTGGATAGATCACCTTTTTCTCAAAAACCGCAACACAAATATCAGTAGAAACATTTCCAAAATCCCTGTAGTACTGATCTTTGAAAGTTGGAATAAGATTCAAATGAAACAGTTCTAAAGTATAGTCTGTTTCTTAAAAAGAAATAGCCGTCCTGCTTATGACTTAACGTCTGTTAAGAGTACATTTGGAAGGCACCGAGTCATCTTTGTGTTATTATTCAATCAAGTGTGGGGGGTTTTCCATTTGAAAGCATCCACAGCCAACAAGAATCCTAACAGATGTCACTTGAGCCTTTCAAAAGCCACAAAGTTGGTACCACGACACTGCAAAAACAGCTTGGGTTTCATGAAAATGTCATGATCAACCAGAACATGGAGAAAGGATGATCCACTCAACGTATTGTGAATAAAGGCAATGGCCAAAGTAAAGTTCGACCATTACAAAATGTTGCTGCTTTAAAATGGAGACGATGCAAAGGTTTATGGGATGTGTAGTGAGGGGGCTTTTCGCTCATTGTTCAACATAAATCTCTTGGATGTTTATAATTATTTCAGATAAGGGATCTGGTACAATTTTGAATTAAAAATGTATTAAAAAAACAAATAGACTATACTCAAGAAATGTGGCAAAACAAAGAACACATCGATTTGCTTGACCTTATGATGCAGCAAGAACCAGGCCTCTTTGTAAATAACTTGGGAGTAACTCCTAATCAAACCAACTGACTTTTCCTTAAATATGATTTGGTCACAGAGCCTCGCATTGAGACCGGCCCCATCAGGTGATCCCAGGAACGCAGAAAAACATCACGTGTGTGGGGATGCTCTTGCCGAAGATGCAAAAATACATTGTGGAGCCTGATTTGTCGTCTGAATGTTACCTTGGTTCTCCCTTAATGCAGTTTCCAGTTAAATAATTTCATTTCAGACCAATTTCATCCTGAAAAAATTCAATACATGGTTATTGGGGGAGTGGCCAGAGTTACTTACAAGCCTGCTCAGCCAGAATGGAGGGAGACATGAAAATTCTCAAGATGATTAAGTGCCACTTAAGCAATCCCTTTATTTTGAAGATCCTCTGCATGTTCTGTAATGTTTCTGTGAATCAAATAAAGAATCCATTTAAAGAAAATATGTGTAAAAAGCAGTAAGCGTTTGATCAATTCAAACAAGTGTACAAAATCTATAAAAATAATTTGATATTACACAATAGTCAGTGTGTGTACAGCTTTGATGATTTTTCAAAATTCAGGGTCAACAGTTGAGTCCATCAAAAGAGGATTGTAACGTTCTAGATCCTGCTCCACCTTCTGCGGAAACAGTAAATAGTCAGCCATTAGTATTGTCAGTATAAACACTAGCCGTATTTGATCGAGTATATGCTAGAGAAACTCCGATAAAGCAGTACCTCTCAATTATCATCCTTTGCTCTCAAAGCTTTCCCAGTCAAGACACAGAAACTGATTGTCACAGAGAGTTGAAGGAGCGACAGCACTATCATCGCGATATCAAGCCCTCCCACGATCAGCTAGGGTTGGGTAAAGGGGAGTAAAAAGAATGAGTTAATCTTGAACACAAATGCAAACTGAATTTTTTATGCCATACAATTTCATTCTGCCAATTTTGTAACCACTCCCCAGTTGATAACCTATTGGTTAGTGATTTGTATATTCATGATGTGTATGCAAAGTTACTGTCTGACAGTCAGCATAGATTCGAGAGATATTAGAGGGATTAATTACGAGTAAATTCATGAATCCCATTTTTAAAAGAAACACATTTTTTGTTTGAAAACGTCCATGGTTTGATTTTTTTAATCAATATACTCTTATAAATCACTACTAAAGTCACAAAAAGTCTCACCATGGCATAACTCCTTTTAAAAAAAAATATTTTTTAACAACCTTCAAAAGAGAGTATCAGTGAACCACTAATCATTACCTTACTGAGATGCTTGTATTTGAGACAGAACTCAGCTTTCTCCCTTTCATCAGGGGAAGGTGTGGAGTATAAATGACTAGTGCTGCAGTCCCGATACATATAGTTCCCAGATGTCAGGTCTAAAGAGCTCAGTACAGCAGCAGTGATAGCCAAGGCACCACTGAACACATTCAGGATCAATGCGATGACCAGCTGATTAATGGAACAGAAAAGGTTAAAAATAAATCATCTACGACAAGTGTAACTTGGCTTTCAAACGATCTTACCAGACAAGAACTGGGAAACTCAGCGACGAGAACTGTCATGGTTCCAATAGCAATGGCCTAAAAGAATTGTAAAATAAATATACAGAATGTTTTACATTGTTTTTTTAACTTGAAAACATACCACAATTACTTTAAAAGTCTCCGCACAACAGAGCAGCATCTGCACTGCATTTGCTACAAGCAGGGACTGCACCCTTCATCTGGCTGCGTGAAGTCTTTTGCGGTCAAAATTGACTGCACAGACCTTCTCTTGAACACTAGATGGTGCTTCAGTAAACTGCAAGTGAACACGGAGGCGCAGCTGCAACTAACTTTTGCAATGTCCCATTTCAGGTTCTGCATCCTTCCGAGGACACAGCCTTCCCAGCCTCCGGAGGCTACGGCTTCGGAATCCTCCAAAGGCTGCATCAGTTGTTGGTAAATGGGACGGCGGAACATCTTGGGATATGTGAGGCTACATTGGATGGTAGTGACGCATCCTCGAAATTCCGGGAGAAGGAGCACGCATTTTAAGGACCCTTCAATTTTTGGCAAAATGGGACAGCCTTCGCCCAGCATTGTGACGTAAACGGCCTTGAAATGCGCACTACAAAGGATGTTGAAACTGGAATGACACATAAATTTTGTGAGTTGTACAGAAATCGTCTGTAAATGAAAAAAAAAAAATAAACTACTACCTTCTTTTTTCCCTCCTTTGTCTACTTCCTCACTGCTTAGGTTTATTGATCAGTTGATACAATTCTATTATGAGAAGCTGAGATAGACTTTGACGGTGTAATAAATTGCATATTGTCTCTCCCCTAATGTAAGTCGCTTTGGACAAAAGCGTCTGCCAAATGCATAAATGTAAATGTAATGTAACCCTAAACTATTAATTATCTGGCAAATAAACCATTTATAGCAGCAGCTCTAGCGTCCCCAGCTCTATTTCTAGTTATTCCCTGTTGTCTGAGATGTGTGAAGAGGAGATGAGAGAGCATTTGTCGCATTGATGCACTGTTTTTTTCTGGCTGGTGTGTAAAGTCACATGAGCGCTTAAGCACTTTTTGAAAATGAATAGATGAAAATTCCACTGCAGTGCAGCCCCTGCTTGCAGGAGATGCATTAGTTGTCTAGAGACCTGAACCCATAAGAACCCATGGTGACACAGGCGTCACCAGCCATTAAAGCTTTTTGGAAATGTCCTTATTTGGCTCCATTCTTTTGTTTTAAACATTAATAAGTTTAGGTTATGGAAAATTAGGTTTGGTTCTTATAGGTTAAAAATATTAAAATATAATCACATAGAAATTAAAAGGAAGGCAATCAGCACCTATGTGTGGCTTTGCAATAAGAATTATCCTGAAATTAGTTATAGGTTAAAAAAAATCTTACCACTCCACCGATCCAAAAAACATTTCCATAGTCAGTAATGTTCATCCATGTACGATTTTTTGTAAACAAAATTCCCAAAACGATACTCAGAAATCCGTACAAAATCTGCAGAGACTATGAAAAGTAGAATTGAATGCATTTTTTTGTTTGTTTGGTGCTCTTGAGCATTTGAAACATAAGTTCAAGTATAGAAGGAACTCACCCCAAGAGCAGTGTTGACTTTGGTCACCTTACTACTTCTCACCTGAGACACTACACACACTGGGCTGAAGCACATGTAGCCCACAATTTGACATAGGGCAGGCCATTTGCTTTTAGGGTCTGATGTGACTGTGATGACAGTCAAACCTTCCCCCTGAGTCACTGTCAGAGGCATCTTGAATGAAGATTTAGCCGCAGGGTTCAGCTCTTACACAGGAGACAGAGGCCTAAGCTGCAGTTAAAAGAAGAGGCCTCTCCGTTCAGCATCACTCATCAAATCGTCAGATTTATCTAAACCGGTTTTAAAACGTGTTTTCAAACGTGTTTCTAGCTCTTTGCACATATTTACACACAGTAAGTTATCGACTTTGTAAATTAGATGTAGCAAAACTCAACGAAGGCAATTAGGAACTTTTTGACAAACGATTTGTTCTCTGAGGCTTTCTAAAGAAGAAGAAAATGTAGGCTACCAATTTATAACATCTTATCTATAGATTTGAAAGCGCATTAATGTGATGTTTAACCTACCATAAAGTCGGTTGGAAATCAACGGCCGGATAATTAATCGTGCTGGCTTCAAAACGTGAGTCAACAAAGCACTTTTTATCTACATAACTCTTCTGAACTAGTTCGAACCATTGGCTATTGCTGCGTCCCAATCCAAACACTTATACTGCACGCTTAAAGTAGATACCAAGGGGTAACCTCCCACTCTCCCTACCCCTCAGCAATAGTGACTGAACTGTATTACCTCGACCGGCCTCAAGGGGATGGGTCAGAGCTGAAAAAAAACAAACAAACATGTTTACACTCCTGGTGTGGTAATGTTTTTATTGTTGTTTTTCCCGCATTGCTAGTTTTGACCGTCACAAACACTCTGCGGGGGAGAATTATTTTAAATAGTTTGTTTGAGATATATTAAATGTAAACGTTCAACCAATCAGACACCTGTGTTACATCTCTCCGTACCAATTTTTGGGAACCAGGAAGTTATGCGGTTCCACGAAGGCCACACCCATTTTTACCCTGCTTTACAGATCATACGAAATGTCGCTCATGTTACGTCCATGTTAAATAGGGTTCCCCAAACCTGGTCCTGGAGGGCCGCAGCCCTGCTCATTTTTGTTGAAAACCTGCTGTAGTCACGTTACAGAAGAAGTTGTTCCACGTCATTACACACGATATGTGCGAGAGCTCAACTCCTTCTTTAAAAAGTTGGGTGATCATCGAAATGCACTTCAGAATCTAACTGGAAAAAGTACACATCTGTGCCCCCCTCGGACACTGTTATGTATACAGTATATAGTTAGGACAACCTAATTCTCTTTTCGCACAAATAAAAGCGTGGATAGTGCGCCGATTGGAATGCAACAAAATGTTGGTTCGTTGAGACTTGACTCCTCCTCCTTCGTCTTTGTTGACTAAAGTGGGGTGTTACATAAAATAACAGCAACAAAAAACGAAGAATCAATATTGGAATAATTTTGTGGATTTTATACTTTGGGAGAAATTCTGGCTTTTATAAATCATCTCAATAAAATTAAAATTTCAAATAGATCAAAAGAGGGTACCCAGCCAAGACCCTCTTTACAAAATGTATAGCAAGGATGTATAGTATGTTCAAACACAAGTTTCTGGTCTGAAATTAATCCAATCTTTTCTTCTTAGTTACTTCTCTTTTTGCCATTTTCTGCTGAATTCCATATTCTTTATCATACGTATTCTAGATCTATTCATACGCGTATATGTCTGGTTTTCAGACATCAACAGATCAAAAAGCTTTTAAAACTCTGACTATGTCCTCCTCCTTTGATTCCTCTTAAATAGAGTTTACTGTCAACTGACTCTCTTTTACTTTATTTAAAACGTGTATTACTTGTGTAAACTTGTATAACTTATAACTTGCTGACACTATTCTATTCTTTTATGTGGGAGTAAAAATAAAAAAAATGTGCGGAAAATGTTTTCTTTTACCCATTACACAATATTCTAATTCCACACATTACGTTTCCGCTATGTGAAGTAGCCTAAATGAACTATTTGATGCACACGGACAGTGGGAAATATTTATGGAATTGTATTGTAAAAAGTGCATATAACACTTTTAGGTAAAGAATTAGGCTGTTTTTGTTATTTTAATTCAGATACTTCCTATCCTCCATAATTTGAAAAGAGTTCATGAACCATTTCTCGTATCATATGTTCTTTTTTCCGGAAATAAGACACTGTTCCCGAAACAGGGCGGAGACTTTTTCAGTGCTGTAATCCAAGTAAGAAGTTCAACCAGCCACACTCACTTTATAAGAAAGGAATGTTGTTGTCATCATTCAAGTCAGTTTAACGATAAAAAAATAACGTTGTATTGTGCGTTTACATTTGTAAGACACATATTTTAGCGTAATAATTTTGAGGTCACTGTTTTGGCGTCTCTGTTGTGTCATCTATGCCACCTGCTGGTGAAATGCGGAGAAACAACTAAAGAAACATGGAAATAAATGTAGAAAACAATTGAATAAATAACATAAGAGTAAACTATAAGAAAATACATACATTAAAATAAAATAAAAATATACAATATAATTAAAATATTTAACACAAATTTAAAACGCTTATGTTAGTGAATGTATGTAGAGTTTGTCATGTATTCCTGCATTGAAGCTTTTGTCAAATTTAGTTGTGCACATATTCTTGTAATTTTCCACTTGTTTAGCCAGTTTTTCTATTTTTTACAGAACTCTTCAAGCCACTTTCACTTTGCTTTGACAAGATTTCATTGTTTCATCAGAAGTTTGACCCTGTGGAGGGTGGAGCTGTTAAACAAGTTCCTCACTCTCATGTTTCAGACTTCCCTTTAGCTCTCTTGAAATGTAAAGACATGGAATGAATATACAGGATGCAACTAAAGGACAGATAAACACTGCTGACATGAACAAATAAAACCGTGTCCTACTAAAACCTTTTTTTTGTACAACTTTCCATGGAAGATTTTTTTTTCGTCAAATACATTTTAGTGCAATAAATAAATATAAATGTTTATACAAAAGAGAACCACGATAAAAATTAATCTTTGAAATGAGACTCAATAAAGCATTTTAATAATTCTTTATTATTTTCAATCAATGGATATACTACAATGCTGATTCCAAAGTGCTAGTTATATCTTCAACATCAGTGATTATAAATGTTGTTACGAGTTAAGCTATAGGTAGCAAAAAAAAATGTAATAACAAAATTCCATGTGTTTGAATGAATGACTTGGTGACTTGGAATGAATGAAAACTTGTTTGTCTCTTTTTTAAACACCAACAAAATCTTCCAGAAGTGGCTTTTTGATTTCTGGATCCTCGACTATCTGAAAAAAAAAAAAAAAAAAAAAATATATATATATATATATATATAGATGTGATTACAATGGAGTGCTTGAAAAAAATCCTGGGTATACGTTACCTTTTCTCCATCTTCCTTCTTGCACAGGGATTTTGCAGTCACCACACAGAAACTGATGGTCACACAGACCTGAAGCACCGACAGCACGATCATCCCAATATCAAGTCCTCCCAGAATCATCTGAAGATGAGTACAAGTAATGCTGGTTTTAAATATATTAGTTAATAACATCATGTCTTCTAGAACCAGATTTATGGAATTATTAATTAGCACTTAAACTAAGCAAAAAAAAGTTCAATTATAGCATCATGTAAATGTGTATCTTTACAATGTTTGTCCATAAATGAAAGCTCCACATGTATAACTGTTCATTGTATTTCATTGGTGAAATTATCTGGGAAATTAGATCAAAGTATAAGTAAAAAATCGAATGATTTTTTTATTTTTTTGGGTACTTTTTACGGTCGTTAAATTCTGAGAGCTCAGACATTCCAGCTCCACTGCCCCGTCAATTTCGTAAAATGTTCTTTGAAAATGTCACTTCATGTTCCTGAATCTTCTACCACGAGATGTTTTGTTTTGTGCTGTGCTCTATACTAAAGCCATTCACACAAAAGATCAATGGAGTTCAGATCCAGATACCAACCACTCATTCACACCCTGTTACTAGGTTTAATATCTTGATGTGGGTTGAAATTTAAAAGTGATTCCAAATTTTTGACATGCAGTGTATGTTAGTTTTACATTTTGGGGAAATCCTTTTTACTCAGACAGTAAATTAATCAAATAAATTCATCAAGTAATCAAATGTGTGCAAATATATGTAAATCTATCAATGACGGATCTAGAGATAGAAAGATTACCGAGTAGAGATTTCGTTTGTACAAACACATCTCCAGCTTCTTATTCTCCTCAGATGTTGGTGTCATATAGCGTTGATAACTCGAGTAATAACTATCATAACTGTAGTTATCACAGTAATAATAGTGACCCATCGACAGGTCCACTGCATACAGCACCACAGCTGTGATGGCCAGAGCAAAACTGAAGATGTTCAGAAACATTCCGAGGAGCAGCTGAAAAAAGAAACATTTACAAAATGTAACAAACATGTGCTCTCATTGACTAAATAGCTGTAAATATTCAATGTGTTAAATGTCTTTTATATAGCAAACTTAAAGACAAGCATTGGGGATTAACATTCAGATGGTTTATCAAATGAAACAACATCTGCTTCCTAGAATGTCTTTCAGACTGGCGGCTTTCATAAACACAAGTGAAGACTCACAAGACTGGAATCTCAAACAGAAACATTGCACTTTCTGAAAAAAACTTACCAGACAAGAAGAGGCCTTTTTAGCCAAAAGAATGCACACGATCCCAACTGCGATAAACTTAAAGATAAACAAATAAAAACACATTAGTGGGTCAACTTGACTATTGGGTGAACACCATTAGTAAAGAAAAAGCTTTACAATACACTGTCATGCATCGTCAATAATTCATGCATTAATTAACCAGTAATTTTTTAATGATAAGTTAACATATTTATTAATCATGAACTCATTACACCTGTACATGAGTTATAATAATTAATACATAAATTATTAAGGGATTATTCATTTCTGATCATTAATTAATGTATTAGTTGACACTGAGGAACTAAATTAAAATATGCTCTTTTAGAAATTTACTTAATATTTAAGTAGAGTAACTCCTCACAAGTAATTTTTTCAATACTCAATTAAAAAAAACTTTATAACGTATATTTACAATGATTAGTTAATTAGTTTTAGGTGGTGACTTTGTGGTAGTGCATCCTCATTAACTAAATAAATCAATATTTAGTTCATTCATTCATCTTCATGTCGGCTTTATTCCCTTTCGGGGTCGCCACAGCGGAATGAACCGCCAACTCTCTGGCATATGTTTTACGCAGCGGATGCCCTTCCCTGCCGCAACCCATTGCTGGGAAATCAATATTTAGTTATTAATCTAATTTCTTCAAGAGCCTTTTTAGTTTTGCTTTTGTAAATGTGTCAATTAATTCTATCAGAGCTATCATTATTAGTAATTAATTAGAAAGTAATTAATTGTAATTGTTATTAATTCAAATGACTCACATACAATGTATGGTTAATTTAAGCATGAACTAATAATGACTTATGTTTTTGTAAAATATTACCCATATTTTAATCAGATTTGCTCTATGATTTTTTTGGAGCCTGTGTACTTTTTAACTGCTCTAAATACTGATAAAGGAGGACATTTAGACACAATGGTGGATGGGTGGATGTATAATCTTTTTCTGACAGTGATGAAAAACAGGTTTTCAGACAAGGGATTAGAATGAATCCTCCTCGCTAGTTTTCAGTCGAGTTTGTGAGATTCACACTCTGGTTCGATGTAAACCAAGCACTTAGAGAATCTGAAACACCACAGTTTAAATAATGATGGAGTATTTTGCCACTGTTGAGAAATATTCATTAATTCATTTTCATGTCGGCTTTCTTCCCTTTCGGGGTTACCACAGCGGAATGAACCGCCAACTCTCTGGCATATGTTTTACGCGGCGGATGCCCTTCCAGCCGCAACCCATCGCTGGGAAAGTTGAGAAATATGTTGATTTAAAATGTAAAACTTTTGGTGTTTGATGGTAAACTTTTAACATTTTCCAAAGCACCTGGCAGACCAAAGTAGTCTACAAAGACTATTTGGTATCCTACAGCTGTGACCGGGTCTGGTTTGGTGTAAACAACGACAGCCCTACACTAGAGATAATTCTTTAATACATTGAAAATAGCTTATTCATCTTGTGCATTAACTTTTTTTTCATCAATTCATGCTTTAGCCTTAATTAAAGACCTTTACAGAATGTTAATGCATTCTAATGATGAGTAACATTTCAATTACATTAAATATAAGGGTTTTCTTTTTCTTGAGTGATGAGAAATATTTTTTTTTTAAATAAGGATGCAAACACAGCAAATCAATTCAGCATTTCCAGTCAACATGTAAAAAACACTTGCCCTTACCACACTTCCAATCCAAAAAGGTCCATATGCAATCACGTACATGTTAAAATTATACCCAAGGGAGGCCAACACAATTCCCATCGCAAAATTGATGACACCAACGATTATCTGCAAAACCTATGAAACATACAACTAAATTAAGGAGCTGGTATTGAAAAAGCTATTTTTTATTCGGTAAAACAAATAAAAATACCCCAAGAGCGACGTGGACTTTAGCCAGCTTTCCTGTGTCAGTCCGAGACACAGAACACACTGGGCTGTAGCACAGGTGACCCATAATCTGACACAGGATTGGCCATTTGCTTTTTGGGTTTGAGGTGACTGTGATGGTCGTCAAACCTTCACCCTCAGTCACTGTCAGAGGCATCTTGAAGATCAGTATAATGAAGATCAAACTTTTCTGCTGAAAAGAAGGATTGTAAGAATGTTGCCATAATAAAGATACCCTTTGGTTATCAAACAATAGGAAATTATTCAACTTCCACAAATGTTTTCCATTTTAAAAGAGTCTTTTACAACAACTGCAACTGGAAGGTTTTACAAGATCGTGAATATTAACTCTGATTTCTTACATTATATAATGTTTCAATACAATACAAAAGAGTGGAACCGCCACACATCTATCATCTTATTCTGCGTTATACAGTTACTCAAGTAGCTATAATATTTTTCTGTTTGTTTAGTTTTTGAATAAATGTTTTATTCCAAACTCAAAGACAAATGCTGAACCTACCTTTAAAGAGCGCGTCTCTTTGCAAAGTGAGAAACTGCTGCAGTTGCTCGTCTTTTGTTGTGTAGGCGGGATTGAATTATTTTCTCAGGAGTAACTTCCTCATAGCAATAAAATGAGTCAGATAAGAAACACAATGTTCAAAGACTTGTTTGAGAAGAGACATAGAGCAGGCAATGTTTTTACTATGGCATTAACATTAATAATATGAGAAAAATCTTTGTGAAATATAAGAGTGTGTCATGTTTGCAAAGAGAGGGGTTTTCCAATCCAACAAGTGACATTTAAAGCTTTAAAAGTACAAATAGTGTTCGATTCTAGTTTTTATTTTTGCATGTTGATAATTCATTTAAGGGCACAACCTTTTAAAAAACATTATTTTATAATTTATTAAAGCACGCTTCAAACTTTCCATACCAACAATCCCCATCTTAACTTTAGCAGCTCAAACACTTTCTATACCTAAAATAGAAAAATTCTCTTGCCATCTTTTTCATTTTAATTTTTAAATAAATGTAATCACATGAATAAACTTGATTCTTTGACAGAATGTATTTGTGATATGATAAAAAGTTACACTACTGCAGTATTTGGCCGGATTAATTATATTTGGCTACCTTAAGGGGATGACCAACGCTTGATTGAGCCTTCATAATCACTTTCTATGTTGAGCTGACTACTGACTACTGAACTCACAGTATCACAAGCTTTAATGTTGAATGCTGCAGTCTTCCAAAAAATCTCACTAAGTAATGTGCTACATCAGGATCGAAGACCGTTATGATGCTCCTCCGAGGAGCAACCCAGCCACAGATATTCATTCATTCATTCATCATGTTGGCTTTCTTCCCTTTCAGGGTCGCCACAGTGGAATGAACCGCAAACTCTCTGGCATATGTTTTACGCAGCGGCTGCCCTTCCAGCCGCAACCCATCACTGGGAAACATTCACACACACACTCATTCACACTTTAACACTATGGACAATCGTTCTTACTCAATTCACTTATACCGCATGTCTTTGAACTTGTGGGGAAACCGGAGCACCCGGAGAAAACCCACGCGATCACGGTGAGAACATGCAAACTCCACACAGAAATGCCAACCGATGCAGTCGAGGCTCGAACCAGCAACCTTCTTGCTGTGAGACGACCGTGCTACCCACTGCGCCACAGTGACGCTCGCGACAGATATTCATGAAGAATCAATAAATGGTCAGCCTAACAAAGCAAGAAAATGTCCTTATCAAGATGTTCTCAGACCTTTAAGAGCATGACCTCTGTGAGGGGGTCCTCATCAATCATAAATAATCCCTGAGCAATCTGGGTAAAGTCGCAGACACAAAGAATACAATAGTGATAAAAAGTTATTACAATATAAAAGAGTTATGTTGGAAAAGTATAGTTCTTAAATGTGTAATAATACAGGTGTTTAATGTCACTATCAGAAAAAAAACTAAATTAAAGTTTATCAGAAATCTAAAATTTATGCTTGTAATCTATTCTTTTCTGTAATTGAAAATAAACATTAAACGTTAAATAAGCAAGCCCATTCCAGCAAACATGTGACATTAAAAAGATGTTTATTTCATGTCTATATAATATCTTTTGGATCAGAACTCAGAAATCAGAAGGATTTATGGTTGAAGTTTTGTGTTCAGTGAGATTATTTTGTTCAATTGGGGTTTGGGTCTGCAGATTAGATTGTGACTGCAAAAAATTTCTCACATAACACTTTTTATTGTGCCAGCTCTGGCTTTCTCATAGATTTGTTTGGACCAAGTCCCACGACGAAATACAATTCACATGACTAGTGCAAATAGGTTCCAGACAAGTGCCAAAGAAACAAGTGGGCCATGAGTGGCAGAAGCCTTTGTGTTGTTTTCTTTTATACAACTTAGTCAGTCTGATCTGACCAGTTGATCAAAACTAACTTGTTCTGCAGGATCAAATGTGAGGTGCCGTTTGGAGTTTGTTTGATTGGGGATTTCCAATATAAATCAAAGATGCCATTTACAGAAACCTGGATTTTTTTTTAAACTACTAAATTCTTCACTTGGCCCACATCTTCTGTTCCGTTAAAACTACATCTCATCTGGTAGACAATGTTTCATTATGTGGCACTCAAATGACAAATTTTGCCGAAGGTCTTGCTTCCAAGAAATGCAAACTGTGTAGTTTTTCCACTTAAGAAAATGAAACATGCTAATACAACAGAATGAAAAAACTTTAAAAAATGTACACAAGAATACACAAATACAATTTGCTAAATACATAAATGCTCAAAATATACATACATTTGGCTCTTACATGTTGAATTGAATAGTTTAAAGATTTTGTAAGATTCCTTATTTGATTTTGAGAGTCTCTAGCAACAGGTTTTCATGCATGCAAGGTCGAACAAACTTTTTTCTTATAGTATGCATTAAATTTTATCAGATTTGGTCGCGATTACTAGTAATTTAATCTCTCGTTCTTACTAAACCTCTACTTTACATGCAACAACCGAAGCAGTTTATGGAATTGTGCTCTATATTACCTGGTTTGTTCGTTTTTAGAAGAGAGTAAAGACAAACAATGAACATAGTACAATCAATTCGAGTCTCATCATGAGTGGGTTCAGCAGGCTTTCCCCTTGCATGCTAATTTCTGTGAAAGGCTTGCATAACCCTGCTTGCCCTGATGTGACTGTAATTTGCAATGGAGAGCTGCTTTGTCAATGTTTTAGGAAGGAGTTTGCTTTTCCGGCATGTATGAATGACACAGGTGGGAAGGGGCATAGCACGGACGTACGTCAGAGAGTACCTGCTAAAAGATTTGATTTGAAAAAGGACTTGTTTCAGCGACTCTTTCTTAATGAAGAAAATAACTTGATACACAAAGCAATTTCAGATTAAAAAAACTTTAACTGGGTTTTCCTCAGACTTAAATGTATCACATCTTATGAGAGCTCATTTTCAAATAACCATAATA
The DNA here is from genome assembly GCA_900490495.1 of Danionella dracula. Lineage (NCBI taxonomy): Eukaryota > Metazoa > Chordata > Actinopteri > Cypriniformes > Danionidae > Danionella > Danionella dracula. Next base: position 2,897,143 of record UELW01000039.1, on the reverse strand, counting down.
GCGGCTTTTTAAAAAGTTTTATTATTTAGACGGAATGTTATATACGGGCCGGTGGTACAAGAAGACTTAACGTTGGTCACGTGCCACGCCAGTGGAGGCCGCTGTAGAGCCAGCTGTGTTTGGAGCTCTTCTGGCCATTGCTTCCTCGTGCGATGATGTAATGAAGTAAAAGAAGAGTAAAGATGGCGGAGCATAGCGGCACGGATCCTGCCGTGGAGACCAACACTGAAGAAAATGCCGCCGCTAGCGCGACTATCATCAAAGTTACCGTCAAAACGCCGAAGGATAAAGAAGAAATAGCCATCGCCGAGGACGCGTCTGTCGCACAGGTGATTTTCTATCAAGCTTTCTGATTGTTTTGTCATCCGGGCGTTCGATACATCAGCAGCTAACCGCTTTAGCCCATGAGCTAGCGTTTGACGACGAACCACACGAGCCAAAAATCGTCGGAGTTAGTAATTTGTGGGGTTCTTAATATTGTGTTTTTGTGTTAACGAGGCTACTTTGAAGGTCTTTCTAGCACTTTCCTGGTGTTTCCACAAAGTAAATGTGAACTGAGATGGCTTATCTCCCGGTGTCGTTGAACAAATGGCCTCAGGTAGAAGCTTCTAGTCTGTCATTTGCTCGCGCTATTTCTCTCTTGCTTTGCAATGTTTCCTTAAGTAGTTTATGGGATTAAATGCGTTTTTTAAACCAAGCCTTTTTAAAATAAAGTTTGTTTTAGATGGATTTGGGAATTTGTATATACTGTTAAGAATAAGGTGCTGTAATGTTGATGTTTATGGCTTTTTGCTGGAAGGGATGACGTTAGCTCACCCAGAAGTGAAATGTTAGTCAGCAAAACGTGATCAAACACTTTATAATTCATTATTCTAAACCAAATGAGAAAGTTATTAGTTCATGAGTTCGCAAATAGAATTAGCAATGAATTTGATGTTAGAAATGTTAACTATTCCCTTTGAACTGAAATTTGTTGCTAGTAGAGTTTCGTTGAGATGCTCTACAACAAACTTGGAGTTGTTCTTTACCACATGTTTCACTCTGTGTACAGTTCAAAGAGGAAATTTCCAAAAGATTTAAGGCGAAACAAGACCAGTTGGTTCTGATATTTGCTGGCAAGATCCTGAAGGATGGAGACACACTCGGGCAGCATGGCATTAAAGATGGGCTCACTGTTCACCTGGTCATCAAAACAGCACAAAAGTAAGAGCTGCAGCCTCTCCTGAGTGTTGTTACTGGGTGTTATTAACTTTCTTTATGAAAGTTTTTTTCTAATAAACATTGAGTTCCGAAAAGTGCTTGGGTCACTTATGGTTTTTTGTTTTTCAGGCCTTCAGATGGTGGTAGTCCGCCGACATCGGCCTCTTCTGGTCCTGGACCATCACAGGGCAATACAGCTGGCACGGCTAACCCCAGTCCACCAGGTAACCTGGGCACAACCCCAGGCACCGGAACCTCCACTAACCCATCACAACCAGCAAATATACTAGGTAATAAAAGGGTTAATTTTGCCCTTGTTTTTTCCTTGGCATACAAAACATTCATTTTCTAACAGGAGGAAAGCACATAAAATGAGTCCTGTATTTCAGTCATTTTTACAATACAATACCATCATTGTCTCTATAGATTTAACATGGTGTGTGTGTGTGTGCGTGCGTGTGTGTGTGTACAGCTGGTTTTGGTGATCTGTCTGGCCTGGCTAATCTTGGCATGGGCTCTGCCAACTTCATGGAGCTCCAGCAGCAAATGCAGCGGCAGCTTATGTCCAACCCTGAGATGCTGTCTCAAATCATGGAGAACCCTCTGGTGCAGAGTATGATGTCCAACCCAGATCTGATGAGGCAGATGATCATGGCCAATCCACAGATGCAGCAATTAATGGAGCGCAACCCAGAGATTTCACACATGCTTAACAATCCAGAACTCATGAGACAGGTTTGTTATTGACCAAGCTGGATAGCAGTGAAATAAACATATCAGCTTTACTCACTTTTAGAAACTTTCTTTCAGACAATGGAGTTGGCACGAAACCCAGCCATGATGCAAGAGATGATGCGTAACCAGGACCGGGCGCTTAGCAACCTAGAGAGCATTCCCGGAGGATATAATGCTCTTCGGAGGATGTATACAGATATTCAAGAGCCCATGTTTAGTGCGGCACGTGAACAGGTTGGATATTTAATAAAATAAGTCAAGTTCTACTGTTCTGAACATAAGTCTGTTAAAGATAAAATGTACCACATGTTAGTATTTAGCCCTTTTTTAATGTTTGAAGTTCTAAGTATTTGTTGGTCTCTTTCTGTTGAAGATGATATATTGAAGAATCTTTAAATCTGGACACTGTTGATTTCCAAGACTAAAGTTTAAGAATTTGAAGGAAAGTCAATACAGAGGGAATTGTAAAATTACCATTTAAATCTTAAATTGCAGGGAATTGCCTTATAGTTTGTCTAATATGCTTTTGAATAGTTTGGAAATAACCCCTTCTCGGCATTGGGTGGAAATGCTGATAACCCTGGAGTACAGCCTTCTAGGACAGAAAACAGAGAGCCACTGCCTAATCCATGGGGTCCTCCTGACAGCACGGCTTCCACACCCTCTGGGACGGCCACCACCACCAGCTCCACCTCAAACTCCTCCACCCCTACCGTGTCCAACCCCCTGGGTATTAGCGCCTCTAACCTTGGAAATGGTAATGGTCTTTCATTTAAATAGTAGTTAGTCTACAGTTTAAAGTCAGGGCTGATAAGTTGAATCTCTTTAAATGGGGGGGGGGGGGATTTACAGTGAAAACAGGAAGTGAATGTGAAAAGTTTAGCAAGTGACTCAGCAAAAAAAGAGCGAATGACTTGTGATTTGGGTTTTTCAAAAAAGAAACTAAAAGAAATGTATTCTTTTGTCTTGGATTAAACTGTTTACTAACATTGCATATTCTGAGGGCAAAAGTGTTTAAAAAGTTATTGGTCTCCATTTTGTTCACTGTTAGGCATGTTCAACAGTCCTGGGATGCAAAGCCTAATGCAACAGATCTCCGAGAACCCTCAGCTAATGCAGAACATGCTTTCTGCTCCTTACATGCGCACAATGATGCAGTCGCTGGCTCAGAATCCTGATGTTGCCTCACAGGTAGCATGCCATTCAAGTAGAAGATGAACTATAAAACATTTTGGCACTTGTTTTTCAAATCTGATTTTGTTTTTCTTCAGGTATTGATGAACAACCCTCTCTTCGCGGGAAATCCACAGCTACAAGAGCAAATGAGACAACAGTTACCGGTATTTCTTCAGCAGGTGCATGCTCTTTATGCTAGTATATTGGTATTTTGTTTACATTGTGTTTGTCAACTAACCTCTTTTTTGGTGTAATGTTCTTGCAGATGCAGAACCCAGAGTCCCTTTCTGTTATGACAAATCCTCGAGCCATGCGAGCACTAATGCAGATTCAGGAGGGGCTACAAACCCTTCAGACTGAAGCTCCAGGTCTCATGCCCAGGTGCTGCTACACTCTGTTTTAGTGTTATTCTTTGTATTTTTTTTTTTCAAGAGTTGAAAATGGGGCACATGTATTTCTAGAAGGTATTATATCACATATTAGTCTCTCTAGCAGTAAAAATATGCTTTAATATGATCAAACCTTCTGCAACCTAAAGCCTTATTAGAACAATAATATTAAATTGAAAAAATATTTTTGATTTGTAATCTAGTTGGATCCTAGTTTGGGTCTGCATAACTGATCCAAATTTGAAACCATTGTAAAGCTGGAAATTAAAGGAGTTCTGAGTCTGGGTTGTTGATTTTTTCACATAGTACAACAATGGGGTGCTTTCTCTTAAATCCTTATCCCTAGCATCAAAGGACCTACAACCCCCCTCGCATGGGTTGACATCTCTTACTGGTTTAACAATGTTCATAAAAGAATGTTTTGTTAACCAGTTTATGTTTAATATTGATTGAAATATATTACAGGGTTTAGTACAATGATTGTATATCACAAAACTAGAGTCACCATGACTGATGATCTCTGATTCGTATCGTTGTATTACTGTATTATTGTATTGGAGTTAAACATAGAATGATTCCAAATTAGGCATAGACAATAACTCCTTACTCTTGGTTCAAATTTCATAAGTTGTTTTTTGGTTGAATTTAATGAATTCCTTATTTACTACACATCAATGATAAATGTTACCTTTTTCAGTCATTATTCTTTTACTGAAACACTTTTGAGTTAATAATATATTAATGTCAAGTGTGAATAAAAAAGGTTGTTGAGTGGGTTAAAACTTAAAATTATCGTTATTAATTAACATTCTAATTTCTTTGATTGTGACCAAGAATAACATTAAAGATAAAGTCAGATATACAAAAGTGTTTGAATTATTAAAATCCTTTATCACTGTCAAGACAGAACACGTGAGTCTTCAGTCCTAGCTTGTATCTGTTTTTGGACCAAGTACCGGGAACCCTACAACATTACTGATCCAATATGCTAAAATTGCAATCAGGACTCCCTGAAAAGAAAATACCTCAGTCACAGTATTCATTTTTTTCCTCTGGCTGTCATAATCTGCTTCTATCCCAATAGTTATGCTCTGCTTTTTTTGCTGAAGGGATCAAAAATGTGGTCACAGAGTTTGTATGCTAGTCTCTGACCGCTATTCTGCAGGGCTTAAAAGCAGTGGGAAAATAGCTTTTTCAATTCTAACTATAACTATCCAGAATCGTCTGCCCAATGGGCCATAGTTAAAGCATTTACTGAATTTAAACTGACATACACAATGAGTTGGGATTTTGAGGCAAGTGGGAGTGTGATCATTTCATGTCAGTGCTGTAGATCACCCATTAAGTAAGAGATAATAATTGAAAAATCTGTTTTGGTCATGTGTTTGTTTATACTAAAATGATTGCGTGTAAGTGAGGAACAGAGGGCAACTTTAGTGGTGCTTATCATACATTTTCATCTTCAATTCCTCCATTCATTATATGGGGTGCTTAAAGGAAAATTCAATTTACTTCAAACAAAAAAAAGCTCTAAAAACAGAAAAGAAGTTACTAGCCAATTTTCTAAATTTCAGATTTTTTCTAAATACAAAAAGAATAAAATATTGCAGGTCTGTTTGGACTGGCAATACAACAATTGTATTCTTTTCATGTACCCGGCACACCTATTATTTAATTACTTATTTTTGCCTGGAATCGATCAGTCTTTGACTGTCAGTTGTGTTCCTTACTTTTACTTACTAAGGTAAAGCTTAGAAAGCTGGTTTGTTTAAGGGTTTTTTTTTTTATCTACCAAAGTTTTGTTAAAAGACCTCATTAGTTGAAGTTATGTTAATAGACCCCACTTGTATTTGTCTCATTCTAGCCTGGTACCTGCTGGGTTACCTGCTGGAATCCCAGGTGTTCCAGCGCCCACAGGTGTAACAGTGACTCCTGAGAATCCTCCACCGTCAGGTCAGGCTCCTGCCCCCACCCCGGCCCCAGCCGCTGGAGCCAGTCCTGCTCAGCAGCAGCTCATGCAACAGATGCTTCAGATGTTTGCTGGAGGCGCTGCATCGGTACTTGTCTCTCTCTCTCTCTCTCTCTCTGTTGTTTATGATAGCAGTTTTATTCTGAAATTCCATTATCAAACTCTGATTCAGATGGCTGTTTGAGTTTATAGCATTGACCTTTGTTGTTGTTCAATAAGTGATCAATATGCCTCAAAGCCTTGTTGGTTATTTGTATTTAACATTTAATTAAGACGCAATTAAAGTAATGATTAAATGGCTTTTTAATTTGAATATAGTATCGGAAACTATCGAATATTTCATTCACATAATATTGTCACTATAAGCAACAGTGCAATAAGAATATATCACACCACTGCAAGTTGCAGCCTTCGTTTGATGGCTCAAATCTGTCAAAAATTACATCTTTGATTCGTTTTTTGGTCTTTCCTCATAGTTAATTAGGCTCTGGCAACCTTTAAGGGCAGTCTATACTCGTTTGTCAAGCCTACAAACTACACACTTTGGTCAACAAAAGTTTCTATAGCTTTGTGCTGTATTTTGCACTGTCTATGAACTGATCCTTATTAGTGGGATTAAAAATGCCAACTACAAAACACAGCATGGATGCTAATAAAAGGCAGGTTTTAGCTGGCCCAAATATAATTCAGATAACAAAGGAAGGTAATTACTAAATCGTAAAATCTTGACTCTATTATCCATTGTTTTAACACAATCTGAGAAAAATCTTAACAAATCTTAACAAAAGCTGAGAAAAAAAGTACAAGCTCTTGCTCTGCTCTAACTCGATCAATCATGTGGCTCGAAATCTGGGAAACCTTGACATGAGGTTAGACACTTTCCAAGCCACACAGTGCAGAAATACAGATTGGTGTTAAGGTTGTAGGGATGGGTGGAAATGACCACTCTCCACGGTATTTTAATGTAATTACAGTACCAGTCTTGACCACATTTTTGCATTCTGTACCTTTTCACAATTGTATTGAAAAATATTTCAGTTTTTGCAAATCAAAAAGAATCGATAACCCAGCGCTGCCTTTTTCGTTGAACTCTATTTGGAACATACTCGGTTTTATATGACTAATTTCACTGAGATTGATGAGAACTTTGTGTTGTTTTAACACCATATTTGGCAGATGACTGTATATGCCAAATACAGTAATGCTTATTTTTAAAGTGAAAAGCTGTTTTGAATTTTAATCTAGGCACTATTGATTAAACGAATGAACTAAAGCAGAAAAATAAGTACATTTTCTATCTGTAGATGTGAGAACAGGTTTTTAAAATGTGGAAAATAATTTGTAGTACATAGTAATTAGAGATGTTTTGTTTGATGGGAGTATTTATTTTTTCATGGCAGACTCAGACTCCAGAAGTACGGTTCCAGCAACAGCTGGAGCAGCTGAGTGCCATGGGCTTCATCAATAGGGAAGCCAACCTTCAGGCACTCATCGCCACCGGAGGAGACATCAACGCTGCCATTGAAAGACTGCTTGGCTCCCAGCCTTCCTAACTCCATCAGCTGAGAAGCCAACATAGTCTTCATCACATGCAATCTGACAAAAACTATATAGACATAATTACTCCAATCTTGTTTTTTTCTTCTTTTTTTCCTTTTGATAAGTTGATCTTTAAATCGAAGATTTCAAATTTGTTTCCAGGAAATGCAAAGAAACCGTAATCGTTGTGGAATGATCACACACTAACCTCTCATTACTAATAAAGATAGGACAGAGCTGATATTGGCAAACCATGTTTAAATTACCATTCCTTACAATTAGAATATACTCAGCTGAGTACGTCTCGGTGGCTAGGAGAATAAAGTCCATACGCTTGAATTCAGAAGTCCTGAGGGAATCTTGTCTTCTGTGAGTGCTTGGTTTTATTCATGTCTCTTAAACTCATTCCAGATCAGTCAAGTATTTATTTGCTTACTTTTTTTCATCTTAATTTTCTTTCAGGCTTTACACTTTGATGTGTTAATCAAAATTCTATATACGTGATGATCATGGAGCACTAACATCTGGACTCTGATTACATACACATCTGCTAGATTAGGAAGAAATGAGATTTGGAAAAGATGTTTGGTCACTTTTTCAGTCGGTTGCCTTTTGTGAAGAGTGTTAAAGCTTGTAATCTGAGTAAGGTTGTAACAAGCATTAATAAAACATTTCTCAGCTTAAGAGAAGGTGACGAATGTTGATGCCATTTTTAAGATATCTATACTCTCACAGGTACTTAAAACTTGTATAAATAAATAAAAAAGTCATCAGCTTAATAACTTTATTCAAACTGACTTTTTAGTTTAACAAAATCTATTTTGAATTGCTTCCAAAGGTGAAAATGCCCCTCTTTCCTTTACAATGCTTTTCACTGTGCATGAAATATTAGCTGTAAAGTTTTTTCAAAACAATTATGACTGAACAATAGAGCATATTAATTAATCAATTAATTGTGTGTTTTTCTTGAAATAATTAAACATTTTCATTAAAATGAAGATTGAAACATTAGCATTGATTTAGCTAGAAGAGTTAGTGATTAAGAGTTATTATTACAGTTTGAAGAGTTGTAGGTTGTTGTTATAGCTTTGTTGTAGAATTTTCATCTTGAACATGTCTTACACCATACATCTTATATCAATTATTTAACTACTAAACAGTGTCATGATATCAGGAATATTATTTTTTAAAATGAGAAATTATTGAATATTACGATGACTGGGACAACTTGAGAGGCATCTTGAATGGAAACTTCCCATAAACGAAGACTCCAACTACAAAGTTTTTTTCACGTGACACTAAAAAGAGGTATTTATTTGTAACCAAGTTAAAGGACAGACAACCTAGCAATTGTTTATAATACAGTCTTAAGTTTTTTCATCTCAACTCCAACTCCTCTCGTTTGCCCAGTTTTGAAGCTGAGCCAATTCTCTGTCCTCTCCTACTCAGTCCTCTACAAAAAAAAAAAAAAATATATATATATATATATATATATATATATATATATATATATATATATATATATATATATATATATATTATATAAGTAATGAGTAAATATTTGGACTACAAAGAAGGAAAATGCAGACTCCCTTTTTCTAAAGAGGAAGCTCAAAGGTGTCCATTGTTAACATGTTTTATGGGATGGGTCTTCAAATATGGGTTGTGCATACTCATCGAGAATCTTAACCCTGCGCTGCCTTTTTCGTTGCACTCTATTTGGAACATACTCGGTTTTATATGACGCTATACTATGAGGCTTGTGGCCTAAAATCCTGTTGTCCACCAAGGCCTGTTATTTAATATGATGATAATGTGGAGATTCATTGTTACGGCTATTACTTCTTTTGGACTGCGCCAAATCTATTATGTTTACAATAACAATAACCATACATTTAATGGTCATAATTTAATAATACACGAGCTTCAACAATCATAACGAATGAAAACATTATGACACAACATTTCCCATAAACCACCGCTACGGAAGTTGCTAGTCAGCTGATGTTGGGCAACAGGAAGTTGTTGCTAAAATTATAGCTGTCTTGAAAATTTGTTAAACGTTTGTCAGAGTTTTGTAGTGTTTAAAATGTTGCGTCCAAAAGCCCTGACGCAAGTGCTCAGTCAAGCGAACACCAGCGGCGTTCAAAGCACTCTGTGAGTAACGTTACGCTAAATGAAATGCCTTCTTTCTTTCATCATGTCAGTTGATGTAGCTTTCAGAAAAGCAGGAAATGTATTTTAAAAACATGTTTATATTTACTGCTTTCAAATGTACTTTACGGTTATCGGTACTGAAACATTTTAAGAGAGTTTAAGCAGGTATTTTAAAATCCTTATTTTTACAATCACACTTTATCACGGTATTAACTAAAATACATTGATAAAACGCAATAAAAAAGATGACAGGTTTGTTAAAAGTTTACATATGATTAAGGATTTAACTTTAGACTGTTAACGTTAGACTGGCTGATTGGTGTTATTTAATGAAACTTATATTTCGTAAATACATGAGTATTGTATTCGTATTAAATGATTTTATTACAACATTTACACTAAAATAATGGAAATGAATGTGCAATGTGCGATTTTAAATTCCAAAATGAAAATTTCACAATAGATTTTGATTGCCTTACATTTTCTCAGGCAACTAAATATCTATATATTTAAAAGGGAGCCAATGATGAACACAATACAAGAGTATTACACCCCAAAAATGAGAAGTTAGCAATCATTTACTCATTGGAACATTACTCAATTCGTAGTTCTTGACAGTTACTTCCCTACACTCTGTAAATGTAGCTGGCCCTGCATCCCAATCGGTGTCCCATCCACACTTTTATGGGTCTGAAATGGGAATTCTGGTATTATTCAAAGTCTTCTCTTGGACTCAAAAAATGATCTCTCTCTGTTATGTGACTCATTTTTAAAGGCAAAAGGACTTACATAATTAATAACAAAATATGGAGAGTGGTATATTAATTATTAGACTATTTTATAATGAAGCAATGGAAAGAAGGAGTTCAGTTCTCACATACGTTGTGTCATGGCACAATGACTTCCATTACATGATGTTTTAGTGCATCTCGGATCTTGGCTTACACACTAAAAAGAATGTACATTTTCTTCTGAAAGTGAATATCTATTTTAAGGGTGCAGAAAAAGTGTTCAGATTGGGACACAGCATAGGTCTGGTATGCATACTACACATTCTTCAGACCAGCCAAGAGGACCTTAATTAGTACAGGTGTTGCATGATGGTTGAATTAAAAAAAGTGCAGACCGGTAGCGTTTCACAACCAGTGACCCCCACTATAGATGCCATGCTCTTCTCCAGAACACAACTTTGAACTTCTTTTTTTTTTTTGGAACTGTTCCAAAAACCCAACTGAAAATATCAAAATGTATTCAATCAAACATTTTGTATGTCCAGTTCCCCTTTTAATTTTATTTATTTATTTTTTGTTTAGTTTGATGACAAATTAAAGTTGAATGTTTTTACAAGCATTATAGGTGTTTTGTTTTATTTTAGACTGCTGAATAATGAAGGCTCCCTCCTGGCCTATTCTGGATATGGAGACACAGATGCCCGCGTCACTGCAGCTATTGCCAGCAACATCTGGGCTGCTTATGACAAAAATGGCCACCAGGCTTTTAATGAAGACAAACTCAAACTCATTCTGATGGACTGCATGGTGAGACTAACCAAGTGTACTAACCTTGTTTTGACGTTCATACTTAAAAAAATCTGAGCGTGGACTCTCATTTTAAGTCTGTGAATAAATTCAATATATTTTTATTTAAATATTTGTATGTTTTCCTTTATGCAAAAACAATTATGTTATTCTATATTATTTTGCACTTTATCTAACTTTATTTTTATCTTTATCATTGAAGATGTCCCGCATATCATACTCATATTTTTAAACTCTACTCAACACAACATAACTGAGAATTAGTTTTGACAAAAATGTTTTGAATGCCTGCCACAGAAATAATTCCTCCATAACTTTGAAAAAAAAAGCATCTTCCAGTAGTAATTTCAAATGTAAATGCATGTCCTCCATTCTCTCCATGTTTCCAGGAAGGCCGCGTGGCTATAACACGTGTTGCAAACCTGCTTCTCTGCATGTACGCCAAGGAGACGGTTGGTTTTGGGATGCTCAAAGCAAAGGTAAAATGTAATTTACATGAAGAGTTCAGATGCAAAACCTTCTAATTATTACTGACCACTTTAATTTAGGAGTATTTTTAATCAGATTCACAGCTAAAGTTTAATTGTTTGAAGTTCACATGCAAGTTAGACTTTCGTTAGTAGTTAAGTATGCCTAAAGTTACCCAAAACACTTAATTTGCCCTTATGTAACATGGAAAAAAGAAAAATCTTAATTATTATTAAATTCCTCCATATTCTATGCAATGTGACCTCAATCTAAGCAGTCGTGTCCTTTTTTTTTCAAGCAAGTTCTTAATCTAACCAAACGCAAACACTCCCTCAAAGATATGAGTAGCTGGAGATGACAGTCTTCCAGAGAAATCAATACCAAAGCAGAACTCAGAGACGTATTCAAAGGTTCTGAATGAAGTCAGTCTTGTTAACATTTTTGTTATCTTAGCATTCAGTTAGTATTCCTTAATTCTTGCTCTCTTTACATCTCAATCTTCGTAATATTTTTATATAAAGGAAGTTTGCTCCGATCAGACGTTAATTTCAACAAACCCACCAGATTTCCTAGAAAATCCTCTGAATCAATGCTTACCTCAGTAAACAGCACAATGAGAGCAACGTTGTGTTGCATCTGAGCCTGATCCATTCACACACGAGAGATACTACACTACAGAAGTTGCATATAGTTTGTAACGTAAAAAAAACTGGACCTCAGCATGGGAAGATATCCAAAAGTAAAATAAAAACGATACGATATCCACTCAAGATATTGCCATCACATCCCAAGGTATGACCTCAGAGTACCCGGCTAGTCAAAGAGTGAGTGACATAAATGTATGGATGCTATGGCAGTGATCGTGTTGAGCTAGTTTAGACTGTCATAAACATTAAAATTGAAAAGGGGGTTTTTATAGACTGCACAATTATATCTTCAAAGATCTCTCCTCGGTCAGCTGCATTTTGGAACTTTTGGCAATACCCAACATGTATTAATGCAATGCCCCTGAATTAGGCTTCATTTGTAGTTAAACATATTTTTATATCAATTAGACAATCCTTTTTATAACATGCTCTGTTATAAAATATATTTTTTTATAATATACACTCTGTATAATATGTGTGAAATATATAGGAAATGCATGGTAGGATGCTGGAATGCTATACTAACCGGTGCTATTTTGTTTTCTAGTTTTGTAGAACAATGAGATTTTTAAGATATTTCATTTATATTCATAGTTCATGTTGATGTTTTTATAAACAGAAATATTAAGACTCCCCATTTGGTGAGATGCTACTTTTTAATTTTTGGTTTAACTATAAAATTCCAAAGTATCCAAAAGAATTGAGGTGTATTTTTTAAAGTAAAGAAACCCTTCAACTTTCTCTAGTGCATAGAAATCTATCGTACATATGCATAGCTGTTATTTTGATCAACTGCATTTATGAGAAAAAAAAGTTCAAAGTTTGCGTCCTCTTGTTCACTTTACAAAAAAATCATACTGCAGGCATATTCAAGGGGGCGATAACGGCAACGTGGAATCAAGCTGCAGGTCGTGTGAGACACACCTGATTTAACGTGACAATTACATCTAAAGTCACAATTAAATCTAAAATTTTAAATGCTGATGATATACTGTGGCTCAGTTTTATTGTAAACAGATTCTTGATACCAGCTAAGCTGTCAGAATCACGAGAATATCCTAGAATCATCTGATTTGAATTAAACCTGTAATGTTACTGTCATGCTTTAGTGTGTTCTGTCAAGTCATCAGTTATTTTGCCTCTGAGGCCCTGACCACACATACACGGTTATTTTGTAACCACACTTTTTTTTGAATGTGGTTACGCAAATTTCATTGATGGGAGTGTGGTTCAGTCTGAAAGTGACATCAATGCATGACCTTCATTTCCTGCCATTTAATATGATAAAATCTTTTTCTCTTTGACTATCAAAGCTGCTATTGCTGCGTAACCCAGATGCGTTGTACAGCTGAAATCTCCAGTAACGGAAGTCATGTGAGGACGTCTTGCTCTCTGATTGTCTCAAGGGATGTGAAGGGTTTTATCAGCAGTATAGGGCCATGATCAAAATATATATCTCTTTTTTTTTTGTAACCTTTGAGGAAAACAAACTCGTAAGTACAAGAGAGTTTTTGCCTTCCCCTCGTGGTAATAGTCAATGAGTTCAGGGCGCAGTGTGACATCAAAAAGTTTTGTTTTGGCTCTGGATGAGTTGACCCGGCCAGCATTTTAAACACACCTTTAAGGTTACTATTCTTTTTTATTTATGAAAATGGAAGCTTTTGCTTCTGAGCTCTTCATATGAAGCTTTAAATACACACAATGCACATTAAGAGCAATAATAAATGTCTGTGTTTTCGTTCACAGGCGGAAGCTTTAGTGGAGTACCTGGAGGAACCCCTGACGCAAGTGGCAGCTTCATAGCAGAACATTCATATCTCTTTTTGAATTTGATACTTAGAATTTAAACTTTCAGAATCTCTATTTATTTCTATACTTCATGTGGCTGTTAACCAGTGCTCAGCTTTCTTAATAAGACTTTTAATAAAGGAAAAGCTAACAGATGCATTTAAACATTTTTATTTGTTCCATTCAAGACTTTAGTCATTATAGAACAGATTGTTGACACTCAACCATGAATAATAATAAATGATCACTGTTTTGTTACATGTCTCTTTTTTGCATTTCATTTAAAGATTCTAGAAGAACTAAAAGCTGCAGGTCCATTTTGTGAACCTAAAGGGGCGTAGCAGCATTTCCTAGTTTAAAGTGTGATTTGTTACCTCCATACTGAGTGAGTTTATAGCTTGAACACAAATTAAAATGTGAATAATTGGATATTATAATGTAAAAGTGATATTAGATATATAGTTTATTAGGTAATAGTTTAAAACGTATCGGATAAACTGTTCTAAACACAAACACAGCATTATTTTTATTTTAGATTTAATCAATATGCTGCCAGCAAACACGATTATACTGTTCAAAAACAGGTTGGTATTTCATATAGCCTACATAATCAGACAAACCCTAATAACTCCTAGCAATTCAACCTTATTACCGAAACATAAACCACAGGAGGGAGTTTGACTTCCATGACCAGTTTTTTCCTGAAACTACTCTAGAGCTAGAGATTGGTTGGCTAAGGTGTACGTATGTTGAATTCTGGTTGGCTGAGCAGGTGCACTGATATCGCAGTATCATGTGACTGCACCTGTGCTGGCTCTACCTGTCTGACCTGACTCAGGAAGGCCCACCCACTTTCCCTCAGGTACACAGCACACTCAGTTAATAGCGGAACTCCTCGCCTCAATGACAAGAGCTGTTTCCTTGTATACATAGACATAGTTATCAGGTTTTCTTTCAATGTTGATGACAGTTTTTATGCTTTTCTAGACAAAAGTCTGCAACAGTGAGGAGAAAACATTCTGTGGAGTTTTCCTCATGCTGCAAAATTAAATTAGGCTGAAGAAGGAAGACACAGCAGGGGAATAATGGGGTCTGATGAGGCCTACAATTTTGTTTTTAAAGGTAAGATGTGATATTTTAACATTAGTATATACTAAAAATGTTTATAGTAGGCAATGGCTTTAATGAATTAAACTGACTCTAAAGATGACCATATTCTGTTTCAGTTCTGGAAATGTTTAACTCTGTTTTGTAGAGGAATACAACTTACTTCCTACATTACTCCACCCCAAAAACAAAAACAATTATCGTTAACTTGTTCTTTATTGTATGTTTTTCAATGTTGATCTCTATTCTGTTTTAAAACAACATATTTTTGTTTGCATATTTCTTGTTTAGAGAATAATTAGCTCTAAGAAAAGGATTTGATAGCTGATTTCCATGACAACATGGGTTTGTTTGAATAAGGTTAGTGTGTGCCGTTACTCATTCTGTAAGAGGAAATATCTGAGGCTTCATAAAGGGCTTTGTGAAGCCGACAGCTGTTTGAGCATTCCTCAAACACTCACCAAACATAGTGACTAATACGAATAAACTCAAATTCTCAATAAACTAATTTCCTTCTGATTTAAATTATGATCCAGGAAATAAAGTATTATTTGCCAGTTAAAAATCACATTTGTTTTTACTGAAGACTTTTTTTGGTTAATGTTTGGTGTAGCATTAGAAAGAACAGTTTTTTTTTTTTCAAGATTTTAATCAAACCTACATGAAACAATTTAAATGTTATTTTATCATTTCCTTTCCGGAAGTGTTATTACATTTCAACATGTTCCCTTTGAACGAAGATGCATTTGTTTGAGCCATTGCATCATAACATTTATATGGAAACTTATTTTTAGGACTCATTAAAATGATCTCCTGTATGTGCAGGCTGTAAGAAAACCGTTAAACCTCTATATTGGTTTTTTCTTTTTTTTTTATTTACAATGATTTGAAATGGTTTTTAATTTCACTGAGCATCTTATTAATAATGCTGTTTTACTGTTTTTACAACTATGTGGTGGCAAGAAAAACAAAGCTGTAAATATCTGTATTATTTTATCTTGCATTTCAAAACATACAAAGTTTTGTTACATAACATTACAAATACTCGCTTTGGTTTTCACTTAAGTAACATTTCAAAATGTAAACATATTTAGATAAACAAACCCCTTTTCTGCTTATTTGCATGTTATTGAAGCCAATCACAGAACTGGTATAAAGAAGCTGGTCAACCTGCAAAAAAAAAAAAAAAACATTTCTTGAATAAAACTTAAATAAACATTGT
Organism: Danionella dracula; assembly: GCA_900490495.1. Taxonomy (NCBI): domain Eukaryota; kingdom Metazoa; phylum Chordata; class Actinopteri; order Cypriniformes; family Danionidae; genus Danionella; species Danionella dracula. The sequence continues at coordinate 2,881,208 of UELW01000039.1, read as the reverse complement.
TTATTCAAAGTACATCTCCATTGCAAACACAAGAGACTCTGTTAACAGAAAGACGTTGACTTCTGCTGTAGAAAAAGAACATGCTGTAGAATCTCCTGATGTAATGGATTAATCCCAATCCCAGAGATTGCTTAAAGGGTGGAGTGTTTATCTTTTCTTGTGCCACAGCTCGGTTCTTCAGTTTCATCCGTTTCAGTTGAGACATTCTGTGTTTTCATTTGTTTTGATTGAATAACAGGACTGTAGATTTAACTAGAAATAAGATTTAGATAGACTAAACAAGGTAATCCTCATGAGTCTGATATTTCTGTTACATTGCCTCACACACACGCACACGCACATGCACACATGTAATTGTCAACACAAAATTAGAAAAACGGAATTATTTGTTTGTTTGCAAAAAACATTATCTTTATTCTCATTATTATTTTAATCCGGTAGAAACATTTTATTTCCTTTTAAAACTATTTTTGGTTTGAGATTTTTATGTTTGGTCTTAAACTAATTTAAGGTGTCTTAAGGTAGATTAACAGCCTCGAAACACCTGTTATAAGTTCTTTTCTTGGTGAGTGAAGTCTGTGCATTTGGCCTCACTGGGTCTTTTTTCATTCTGAAATCTGAAAGTTAAGTAGGGAAATTTCGTACAGATGGAGATGAGTATGAAGTTTTGTTTTGTACTTTATACATGAACGAACAGCAAGACTATAAAAAGTGTGACAAACAGGGGTGATGTGCTCATGTTTTCACTATTTCATCAGGAACGTAGTAGTGTTATAATTGGACTGAGTAGAAATGTATGTAAAATATATAGAAAGGCCATATGGTGTTCTGTACATTCACATTTGTTAAAGTTTATCCTCTAATCGAAAGCTTCTAATGGCTTGAAGGAACTTATAAGGGGTTGTCATCAACATGCTTTTTATTCTCATATACCCTATGGATATATACCCTCAAATATCAAAACTACACCTGCTTGTCATTTCTGTCTTTTGACTACAATAGACATTAATGTATATTTTCATAATTAACAATATATTTGATCCAATATGATGATGACACAATCTTGTTTCCACCAAGTATACCCAAAGTCACCTTAATATTGTGTTGCAGTGGTTCTGATTGGAGAGTCTGGTGTGGGGAAGAGTAACTTGCTGTCACGCTTCACCAAAAATGAGTTTAACCATGACAGTCGTACGACCATTGGTGTGGAGTTCAGCACCAGAACAGTGGAGCTGAATGGACTGACCATCAAAGCTCAGATCTGGGACACTGCTGGACTGGAGCGGTACCGGGCCATCACATCTGCGTGAGTGTTACTTTGAGAAATGAGAACAAAAATTTGTCAATTATGTCACAAGGCATTCAGACAACTAAAAAGTGCGATAAAGTTTTAAAAGGCACATGAAGTTTAAATTGAAAAGTTTCAGACAGTTCACAAACAAGTGTAAAAAGTTTTTTGTTTTTACCAATGCTTTATATGTATAAAAGGTTTAAAAGTAATGCTTTCAGGTCTTTTCTATGTATATTCCGATATCTGGCCAAAAAGCATTAGTAGGAGCAGTATAAAGCAGACCATGCAATAGCATGGGGCCCCAAGACCCTGGGGACCCCCGGGTGGCCAGAATTTATAGAATTTACAAGAAGGAAAATTCTACTGTTATATTGGTAATAGCTTTTGAATGACCCTAAATGGAGTGAAAACTGCCTAAAATGGGATGGACAAAACCTTTACGGTTTGTTATTTACAAAAGCAAAACTTTAAGAATAATGGGAAATATGTGATTTTTAAATTGCTAATTGCTGGGAGAAAATGGTTGAGAACGTACAGTAGAGGATGTCATGTTGCAATATAGCCTTCACAAGTAACAACATGGTTTAGACCTAACCCAGATTTGAATAATTTTACACCAAACATCTAAACATTCATGCAAATCAAATTTCTCCTGTTTTCCTGCTGTTCTCTCCATTTCAACAAATTCTCACTGATTCTCACTGTGCCTCACCCAATTAGTAACATCTTATTACCCCAAAATAGTATGGAGAGCATATTGTGTCTCCACAACTGTAAGTCGCTTTGGACAAAAACGTTTGCCAAATGCATAAATGTAAATGTAATGTAAGTATTGTTGCAGCACTCGTTTTTGGATCTATGTGATTGTGATGCCTCAAGATGTTTGTTTTGGGTCAACGAAGTTCCTGTGCAAAGGGAGAAACTAAACTAGCAAGTATTGAGATATTAGGGCACAACAAGCAACATGTTTTCACACTTTTGTTGCTGATTTAATTTGTTATATTTTATAAATGTTCCTTGATGATCGTGTTTTTATATTTCTTAATTAATTTTTATTTGATTGAAATCAATAACCAGTTCATTATATTCTATTTTAAAAGTTGTATTGAGTTATCTGTGTTTTTGATTTGGGATTTTTCCATTTACAGGTTTAGAATACAATTTCTTCTTACTGTAAACTGGAACCGATACTGTGGTTTAAAAGGTTATGGTTCCCTTTGCTGCAGATATTACCGTGGAGCAGTTGGGGCTCTTCTGGTCTATGACATCTCCAAGCACCTGACGTACGATAGTGCAGAGCGGTGGCTGAAGGAGCTCTACGATCATGCAGATCCACACATCGTGGTGATGCTAGTGGGGAATAAATCCGACCTGTCTGCTCTGCGTGATGTCCCTACCAGCGATGCCCAACTCTTTGCAGGTCACATCATTAAAGATTTTTCATAATATATGCTGTTTTTTGAGTCACTAAACAGCACTACATTAACACAATTATTTATTAATTTAGTTTTGTATGATTCATCTTCATAAGAGGTGATTAATAGACCCAAAGCACTGAAATCATGAATATTAAGAACAATGCTCTACAGTCTTATCTATTTGTTTATTTGTGAATTATATTTTTGAGATCTAACTGCATTTTCAGAATGAATGTCTAAATTGTTAACATTTTAGGGGAAATATTGTGGTTCTTGGATCTTCCAGAGAAAAAATGAGGTTAGATGCTTAAATTGGTTTAAATTTGACATTTTTAAGATAAATCTAAGTACAAGTTGTGTATCCTGGAAAGTCGGATTGTCAAAATGGAATAATTGTATTATTTAGATAGCTTGCCTTGAAATGTTCTGTGTATTTTGTGACATTTCAGTGTGAAATGTATTGCGTTTTAATGTAAAGCCATTTAGATTCTCTTTATGTGCTGAACGTGTGGCATCACTGATAAAGGATGCTTAGCAGAACCGAAGGGAAAAAATATTAATTGTTTACTTAATTTAATATGATGCATATTTTAAGGAACCCACTGTAGAGGGTCCCTAAAAAATAAAAACCAGTCAATATGGAAACTGACCGGGAGCAAGTGAAGTGATTTAAGAACAGGTGTGATGTGTTCACGTTTTCTGGTCAAAATACAAGCAGCTGAATTCTGAACACGCATCAAATTATGACCGTTACAAAACCATGAATAGTCACTTATAATTTTATGGTGATTTAAATCAATTAAACATACATACACATTTCTCAAAACACATATATACTCTAATGGCTTATATTAATGCATAAATGACTGAATTTCTGTAGCTAGACACCCTTTTAAACACACTACGAAACATCACCACCAGAGGAGCTGTCCAAAGCACATCAAAGCTGAAAAAATTTAATTATTGATGTATGTTGTAATATTGAGAATATTAGATATATATTTTATAGCTTGGCGTAAAGTTTGAATTTTACAGAGTAGCATTTCAAGTAGCATTATTGAATATAGCTTTGCTTGATTTGAATCAATTGTTATGTATGTTTTCTTTTCAGATTAAGTGTGAAAAGTAAAATCATACTTAATCCAGTAACTTCAAAACTTTCCAGATTTCCATTTATATAGTTTCACAAGAATACTTTGAGTTTTTTAATTATTATTCAAAAGCTGTAGCTAATACCTAGTTTGAATGGGAATGAACTCAACGCCCTAATTCCAGTAATTCTGTTTTTGGTAATATTTAGAAAAATTACAATGATTTTAAACCCTTTGCTGGGGATCGTTACATTTTCAAACTATACTATGAAAAAAAGTCAGTATTAGGTTGTTGTAATTTGACACAACAAAGACAAAAAAAATCACTTGTTGAACATTTTCTATTGCAGTCAACTTTTTCACAAGACGTGTAACCACTACTGTTTTTCAGTACCTACATTTTTGGTTAGAGTACTGGCCTGCACTCATGTGCTTGAAGACCCCCCTTCCTCTGATTCTTTAATAGATTAGAAACATGTCAAGTTTATAATGTATTTTTTATATCAATAGCAAGTTATATAATACAACAACCAATTGTTTTAATGTTGTCTTTGGTCATTTATGCTAATAAATTGTGTTTTTTTTTATTTTATAGAAAAGAGAGGTCTTCTTTTCATGGAAACCTCAGCTTTGGATTCAATAAATGTAGAAGCTGCTTTCAACACTGTTCTCACAGGTACCATAGTCTCTATTTACTCTGCACACATCACACCATATTTACGTTTGCAGTCGCTCTTAACCTTGCCCTCTTTTTTCAGACATGCACAGGCTATACACAAGCACAAGACTAACGTTAATGTCAATGTTTTATGTTGTTTCTTCAGAAATTCACAAAAAGGTGAGTAGAAAAGAGGTGACCCGTGGTTCCATCAGTGCTGTGACGTTATCTCAACCTAACGCTCCTGCAGAACAAACTCAGGAGGAGAAAAAAAGCTGCTGCAAGAACCTGTAAGGGAATGATGCGATGTGAATGCATCTTTAAATATTCCAGAGTTTCAACTCTAAAAGAAAGAAAAAGAATGATAGAAAACCAAAATGCTATCCATTTCATAGACTGACACAGCCATATTTGTATTATCCAGTAAGAGAATTGCAACATTTATAAGGGTTGATTTTGTGTTTTGCGTGATATTGCATGTCCCCGTCAATGTTTTTATCAGTAAAGATATAATTCTGTTATTCATGAACTGTAATGCCAAAAATATTTTTTTTCAATTGTGTTTAACTCTATATTTAGATAAAAGTTAATATGCAGAGAATGTTTTTCATTTGTAAAATTGTTCAACATCATCTGATTACTATTAAAGCAACAACTTTTTACTACTAAACAAAAACACAGCATTAAATCAACAGTTTGTGGTTAAGGTGTATATTTAAAAAGTGATATTTATAGAACTTTTGGTTTAAATCACATTGTCTCCACCATTTGTGATTTTGCTGTCATTAAAATTAAATTAAGCCAGAAACAAGTCATTGTATGTTTTTCATTTTGTCTTTCATTTGAGTCAAGTAAAAAGGGTTTGTAAGAAGTAGCATGTTTTCTTTAACAAAAAAAAAACTTAATGCTAGCAGAAAAAAAAACTATCAGGAACTATCAGTTCGGTTTAATGAAAAGATTAAAATATGGATTTTTAAATTTTATTTAGTTGATCCAGTATAAATCTTTTAACTATTATAAAGTGGGTGATTTCATATGATTTAAGAAAATGTTATTTTAAAACTGAAGAAGTAAAAAAAAAAGAAAAGCTGTAAGTAAAATGTTGGAAGGTTGCTCTATTTCAAAAGTTTTTTTTTTGTTGTTTTTTTTTACAACCAGCTCTTTCCAAATTTCCACCTCCTACGTGGCAGTTTCACTTCCCGTCTTCCTTTGTGAAGCTCTGGAATGTGGAAGAGAGTGAAAAAATCGTCTTCCTTGCAGACCAAATACTATTTAGCTTATGCTGAGTTATTATTTTTCTTTATAGGGGATCATTATACAAATTCTGCTTTATTGTTTCGTATGTTAAAAAACGTAAAAAATTAATTACTTATGTTTAAGGAACTCAAAAATACACCTGTGACGTTCAACACCTGTGCGGAAGCAAACTCTAACAATTTATTGGATAGGGCAGATCATCTACTATGAGTGAGAGGTGAGCTGGCCAATGAGCGACTGTAAAAGGCGGGACTTTTCCTGGTGAGGTGACGTAATTATTTCGCCTTAAGATGTGACAGCAGGGCGAAACTTGGTTGACGTAGCACAGAAACGTTTCAAAGTTGGCTAACTCTAGCTTTTAACTCTTAGCTATACAGGTTTCGTGTTACTCAGCTATTACTCTCTTTATTATTGTACAATTTTATTAACGAAGGAAGTAGAATTAATGGTTTCATTTTGGATGTCGAGGAAGTTAATCGTGTGAAGCCTGCGTAATGAAGCTTTTTTGATCAACTGTTATCGAATTTTTCTGACTACTGAAACCGTAACCATCTCGTGGCGGTCCAGAACTCAAAAACGTCTTTACAAGAGAAAACCACGCTACTCTTATTAAGCCGGTAAGAAGATTAAAGCCATGACTGGTAAAGAGGACGAGTATGACTATCTCTTTAAAGGTAAGTCTTCATTAAACGGATGATTTTCGAGGATTTAACGTAAAGTTAGCCTTTCTAGCTTAATTGATCTAACTTAACCTTGTTTGTAAATCTATTTGTTGTATTTTAAGTTGCTGGGCATGAACATGTTTGATGAAATAGCTGGTAGACATCATATATTATTTCTATTCATAAAACTTCCAGTCTTTGTAAGACAAAAGTATCAATGAAAAGAAATGGCATGTCATGTTACTGTTGGTTAGCTATCAGTTTTATCAGCAAGTGGAAATTTGCAATGAATAGGATGTTTAACAATAACAAACGTTGTTAATGCACTTGTTATAACAGTTTGCCATTTGTAGAAGTTTATCAAATACATTATAAATGACTCTTGTGTGATGTACAATGGTGGTTTTCAAAGTGTGATCAAGCTATCAATAATAACATATCTATAAAAACATTTCAATAAATAAATGGAACATTACAGAACATTAAGTCTAGTGTTAGTTGCACAAAGACTCTCTAGTATAATAACTAGTATAATACTGTTAAGAGCATTATAAATAAGGGTTTAAAAGTACATGACACTTAAAAGTTTAAAAGGGTTGTAGATTTGTGAGATTCTTTTGTCGTAATTTTTACTCTTGATTCTCAAAGCATGCACTTTAAGCTTTTGGTTTACCTCTGGCTTTCTGAACCTGAATCAATCAGTTGTGTTCAATCTCTGCTAAACCTTTCAAACAGGTCTACCCTCTGATATCATCAGACATTGTTGTCAACATACATGCCTAGAGCATGTAACTATTTTTGGTTTTAATAAGTTAATTCCTTTTGTTTTACAGTTATTATCGTTTCAGTGCGCAGCGAGATCAACGCTTTTTGAAGTCAACATCGAAAGGATTGTGTATTCTTGGGCATTTATTTATGCCAAATAGCAAATAGTTGGAACATTCTTGGATATTTAATTATTCAATAATGACAAACTGTAAATATCTCCCACAATGTTTTTCTTTTAACATGAATATTTGTATAATGAAATTGAGAATATATTTAGCTGTAAAGATTAAGCCAAATCATTTTGTCTTTACAGGGTTCAGCTTAAGAAGATTTTGGTGAAAATCATAAACAATATTTGTTTAATAGACTCACAAGACTAATACAATAATGGGCACATAAAAGATTAGGAGGAATTCAAATGAAATAGACAAGCAACAATTTAACACAGATGATTTTAATGAAGGAACTGAGTTTAACGGGCAAGAAATAGAGTCCCCCATTATGATTTTGAAAGGTTCATGCAGTTTATTTTCATCAGCTACACATATTAGCACATATGCTAATTCTCTGTTTAATTCTCTGCTCACACCTTCTCGTTCAAAAGGTTTTCTTTATGTTCATGGCTATGAAAATTGAAAATGGTAGATTCATACCGAAGGCATCAAATCTATGAATTAACACCTGTGGAATTGTATATATAACAAAAAAAGTGTGAAACAGCTGAAAATATGTCATTCTAGATTCTTCAAAGTAGCCACCTTTTGCCTTGATTAGGCTTTTCACACTTTTGCCATTTTCTTGATCATTGGTCTGTACTGTATGTCTCTACAGTGAATTATGTTACAAATATGAACTATGAATGAAATAATTTCTGTTCATACAGAGAAACCAAATGGCTATGGACAAACTCAGCACACAATAAACTAGGAAATGTGGAACACATGTAGGCACAATGAGAACTAGGGACAAGCTAACTAGACAAGGGTGTATTGGCAAACAAAAGCAATAACTCTGAAGCTGCACCGATCTTGACCAGAACTAAATAAATGTGAACACGGCTACCAGTGGCTGCTAGTGACACTCAGATTGTAAGTTCTGCTGCTCATCTAAAAATAAAAAAACAACTCAACACCAAAATATGTAACAGATCAGCTTACTGTATAAAAGCCAGATACAGGGCTCTTGGCTAATTTGATTAAAATAAATTACAACCATCACAGGCTCCAAATAGGGAGAGTTTGCTTTCAGTTACTATGCTGCTCGCAGCTGAAACCAGCTTCCAAAAGATGTTAAGACTGTCTGACACACAATCCACATTTAAATCCGCACTAAAGACACATATATTTAAATGTATTCAACATAACTTGTTTTTTACTTTTATTGTTTAATTTCCCATTCTCATGAATTCGTTTATAGGCATTAAAGGCTTGATGTTCTCTACAGGTAAACACCATGCATGCTAAATATTAAATATAAAGTCCGGTTTGTTGATTCAATTATCATTCTACCTGGCATCAGGCTAAGAGGTGAAGTACACATGTAGATGCATTAAGTGTAAGGTTAATAGAAATCTTTTTAAATCATAGTTAAGTTCCCACTATTTCATAAACTCTGTGTCTGAAATAGGGAGTTACTCTTGGGTCTTGCCCTCGTTTGCTCATTGTTAAGGGCTTTGAGGAAACACACCCTCTGTGTGTCAGCTTTTTGACTCTAATAGCTGCTGTGCGTTTTTGTGAGCACACAGACAAAATCTTCTTTAAATGTCTCATGCAGTTTCATCCTGTGTGTGCCTCTAGTGACAAAAGCTCAAACAATAGCATACAGTTTAAAAGAAGTAGTCGATCTCATGCACCCTGCCCTTTGCTTCCTCAGTGGTTCTGATCGGAGACTCGGGTGTGGGCAAGAGTAATCTACTCTCTCGCTTCACCCGCAATGAATTCAACCTGGAGAGCAAGAGCACCATTGGGGTGGAGTTTGCTACACGGAGTATTTATGTGGATGGGAAGACTGTCAAAGCCCAGATCTGGGATACGGCTGGACAGGAGCGATACAGAGCCATCACATCGGCGTAAGTTCTTAAAGAGACACCATCTCTTTAAAGGGGTCACTCATTTTGTGAAGAAAAAAGTTGGGGGGACTGACCCCTGAATACCTCTGGGAACTCATTCAGATATATACACCTGCATATTCTCTGAGATCAGAGAGTCAGCCCCAGCTGGTGGTTCCTAAGACAAGACTTAAAACTAGGGGGTCTGTGGTAGGACAGAGATTGAGGAATGCACTGCCTCCCCTTGTTAATATGGCTACTACAGTAGAATGTCTTGTCTTAAAAACCCATTTTTATTCTTTGGATTTTACCTGAGCTTGTGTGGTGTGTTTTATTATTGTATGTAATTGTTTTTGTTTTATTGTGTTTTACCTTTTTAGTATGTTTAGTTTATTTCGATTTAATGTTGTTTATGAGTTCAAATGTTCAACTCTTTTAAATACTGTTTTGGGGTGCACTTTGGGAACTTCTCTGTCTGTAAAATGTGCTATTGTAATCAAGCAGATTAGGTATTGAAAATGTTGTTTTGTGCTCTGAGTCAAGAATAAAAGTCCAAGTCCAAGTACGAGTCCGAAAGAGTCAGAGGTGCACCAAGTTGAGCGATCGAATCCACAAATAACTTAAAATTATTATTATTGTCATTGAAAAAAAGAATTGAACAAAAAAATATAATCTGCCTCAACAACAAAAAACTACCGCAACACAATGAGTTTCTTATGCAAACTTTAAAGTCACTTGGATGATATATTCAAAACTTCTTTTTATGAAAGAAATTGTTCCAGGTCAAGCCTCCTTGCATATTGGTAATAAATTAGGGTAAATGTTTTGGTCACATTGATAACCAATTAGTTTTTTATAGTATGTTAGAAAATGAGAGAGAAATTCATCAAAGTTTTTGACAATTGCAAGTTCACTAGACTTTTTTCCCCTTAACCTTGAGTGTAGAGTTCAGGAAGCTCTCTTGAATGCACGCAATGTAGTGAATAGCCAGTAAAGATGTGATATTATATTTAAAAAGTCATACATATGACATATACATGATGTTTTTTGGTTCAGAAATAGTTAAACTGATGTCTTGTGCTGCTAGGGTAGTGTCATGTCCTTGCTTCTCCTCCCATTGTTTTACTTGCCCAGACAAACCTTGTGAAATATTGTCTGATGCTTTTCTTGTAAGCGGTGATTCATGAGCAAATAAAAAGAATGAGAATTACATGAGTAAGTACTCTTAATGTCTGATTGGGCTTGTGTTGTCAGGTATTACAGAGGTGCAGTGGGTGCCCTGCTGGTGTATGACATCGCCAAGCATCTGACGTATGAGAACGCAGAGCGCTGGTTGAAAGAGCTGCAGGATCATGCGGACAGTAACATCGTCATCATGTTAGTGGGGAACAAAAGTGACCTACGGCATCTGAGGGCCGTTCCCATGGATGAGGCCAAAGCTTTTGCAGGTTAGCTCTTGCCTTTTTTTTACATGTATTGTCATGATATTTGGAAACAGTGTTAAACATTCGTATTCCTTAAGTATTCGTTAGTTGAATTAATTGAAACTTAAAAAAAAGGAAAAAAGTTGTTTTGTAAGTGTGTTTAGTGTTTTAGATCAGGTGATTAGTTATAAGCTCTAGTTTTAAGTTCATTTATATGTATTATAGCTGTTAGATTAAAGTATGCTTGGCTGTTTAGGCATGATGACAGATCTTTGAACGATCTTTCCATCTCAGCCAATTCTTTCTATTATTTAACACTAAACCAGAACTAAAGATTCTGTGGAAAGTAGTACGAATAATTGTCATGATTACCACTGGTCACATGGACACACCTCAGCCCTAATCTGGACCTGATCCATAGCCCTTCCTAGCTCTGAATGAACTCTACTCAGAATTCACTCTTTGTCAGACTTTGATTGTCGGATGTGGATGTGTTTGATACTATTGCTGCTTTCCCTTTAGTCTTGGGTGTCTTACAATTTCTGAATTAGTCAGTTTTCCTCCTGTTTTGAGAAGATATTTTTCAACTAAACCAAGAAAAAAATAGAATAATTTTTTTTTCTTGTCAAATTATTTTTTTCTTTAAATAAAAGCATATGCATTAATTAATAATGAATTTAGTTTGTGAAACTAGCTCTCAGCTAACATCAAATACGCTTAAGGAATGTGTTTGTGTGTGTAGAGAAGCATGGGCTGTCTTTCCTGGAGACATCAGCGCTGGACTCGTCTAATGTTGAACTTGCCTTTCAGACCATTCTCACAGGTTAGTGCTCAGCTATATATTGAGAGTCAAATAAGATCGGCTGAAGGGGTCATGAACTAGATTTTAATGTTCATAGAGACTAAAGATAGAATAAAATCTTGGTTTGATTCAAATGCCATTTTTGCAACATCAAAATGATTGGCTTTTAGGAATATGTATCCAAGCTCTTTTCCACTACTCTCTTATTCCTAAGTTTGACATGCTCCAATAACTTTAGACACAAAGGAAACTTGAATGTATGGTCAATAAAGTGTGAAAATTAACAAACTACAGTGAAAAACAACTATTATAGCATTAGTGAAAAATGTTTCTCACAGAAGCAATCTCCATGTTCATGTTTTCGGTATTAGCCTTCAAATCTGTAAAATAATCTGCAAATTAACTCGTTATGAATGAACTATTGTCACAAAGGGGCTTAACCCCTTTAAAAGTGAATCTTGAAGAGCTCAAAATGAAATGTATCATTTTGAGCACTGGAATACTGTCGTTGCCTTTAATAAGGGGATCATTAAAAAAAACAGAAACTTTCAGTGTTTTTTTATTGCATCATCAGCTCTTCTAGGATCAAAGGATACAGCACTTTTTGATTGCTCGGTTTATGACCCCTTTAAAAAATAATTCATTAGTACCATCTGTTTCACAGCTATTTTGAAGAATGCATTGTAAAACTAAAACAAAAGTATTAAATAGACACTGGCAAAATTTGAATTTGTATATGGTGACGTCATCATGCAACTCCCATGATCCCTTGCGTAGACAGCATCGATAACAACAGCTTCGTCTTGCTAACAACATCGTAGCGGTGAATCTTAAATTAACCACCAAATATTTTGTTATTCCTTACGAGATTTATATATATATATATGATTTAAGATGTAAAACACAGTGTTAAGTGTAACGTTGTACTGCGATTTTAAAGTGTTACCTCTAGATGTCCTCAAACTCCACACTATAGAACTGCTTTCAAAGAAACTGGTTTGGGGTAACACTGAAAGTATTTCAAACAGAAACCATTGTGCGTTAGATTTATTTTTACTCTGTTTGTTGTATGTGTAATCATGGATGCTTCTAAAATCTTTTCTGGAGAAGATTAAGAGGTTTGTCAGGATTTTCTCTGTAATGGTAATATCTACTCGGCTCTTTTTCATACAGAAATCTACCGTATCGTTTCCCAGCGGCAGATCTCAAACCATGGGGATGACGGATTCTCCCCCAGCTCCAAAGTGGTTCCCATTACAGTGCAACCTACACAAAATTCAGGCAAGCAGGGCATCTGCTGCCAGAATAACTGAGCCAACCCGCCGTTCCTATGGGATCTGGGGGGAAATCGGGAACTTTGGCCTAGGCTACGAGGCTCAGCACATCCAACTGTGTGTGTGCGTTTCAGTCGCAGAGGTTTGACTGGAACTGAGAAGCTATGTGTGGCAAGACTAAATCGAATTGACCAAATGTTTGTGCACTTTTTGAATGGCTTTTGATTACAATGCCTGTTTTTAGTAGTGTTTTTGCCTCTCTGCTTGAGATATTCAATCTGTGGTTATCATAGCTGTGTGTTTGAGGGACTTTCGCTGCTGTAATGTGCTCTATATTTATTAAGATGTTTGGTTTTGGTAGTGAAGTTGCTTCTTTGAATCATTCTTCTCTTGAGTGTTTTCTATCTTGTCTTGACACTCGTTAGTTTGAGTGCTTGGAGCGTGGTCTTGGTATCAGAGGAATATTCTTTGGTTAAGTTAATAGTTTTTTGTCTTTGGTGTTTGATGAAATAGTATACTCAGGTTAGGGAATTGTTTTTTAATGTTAAATCTAAAATGTTTCATGTAACCCATGAACAATTTTTAACTCTCTGTTTGCTGCCTCTTTATAAGATGTAATGTCATGTACATAATCATGCAGTAAATATTTAATGTTTGCATGATGAATCTTGAAGGGGATTCAAAACATCAAAATAAAAGTCTTTACAGCTTAAATTATTTTTCACAGAATCATTTTGTTATTGCAATTCATGCAAAAAAATGTGAATGATGAAATCTTCAAATAACAACCTTTGTAAGTTATTGTGAACAGGCTTTTTCCTACCATTTAATATGACCAAATGAAGGATTTGTTCATTTGAGAATGTACTACTGATCCAGAATCAGTGACTTTTAGGAGTATCAGAAGCATTCATCTCTTTTAAAAATGGTAGCATGTATACATGGTTGTGCATCCCTCACATTTATCCACACCGCCAAAAATAAAAACATTGGTTGTGTTTTTAGAACTACAAAAAATGTATGAACATTTCTCGTACAGATCATACTGCAGTGCAAAAAAAGTAATGATTTAATTTACATAAATCTTCCCCAGACAACTTGGTCTTTCAGTTATTTACAGACATTTGTGTGTATATTTTGGGATTTTAAAATTATTTTAACCTTTTATTTGGAATAAGCCAATTATTTTTTTAAGGTTAAGCCTCATTAGTTGTGTGTGACACATAAACCAATTTGAGCTCAGGATATTTCTCACTTCAAGTGTTTTTAAATTCTTGTTTTGGGATATGTTAATAAATAATATACATATTGCCCACTCTAATGAAAAATCAACAATATGGTTATTCAGTAACTTAACTGTAATTGTTAAATAATTACAGACCATGTTTGTTAGAACGAATTGAAAATTTTACATCAATAAATCAAGTCTTATATAAATAGTGACTTAATAAATGAAAGTCAATTTTAAGCTTATCCTTTGAAACCTTTGAGTCCTTATGCAAATCAGACTTGGACTTCTCTTTATTTGACGTCCAGAGGAAAGTGTTTGTTCATTTTGGCTCTTGCTGGTGTCCTCGTGCTTTCTTGACTAACCGAATCTGTTTTCTGTGTGGAAAGGGAGCGGCAGGTGGGATTCGCTTTGGTGACCGTATTAGATTGCGTGGCAGAGAAACTGATGGCTTGGGATGTACGGCTGAGGGTTTTTTCCTGGAAGTGAATTCCTCCTCTTTATCTTCTACGTGTAACTGGAAGAGCAGAGGGTCTCTGGAGATCTCACTCACTGTCCCGTCTTTGATTCCATCTTGCTGTTGCAGGGGATGGGGTTTAGTGTCCTTTAAAACAATTACTGCTCATATTAAAAACTTAAGCTTTAAAATGAATATGTGATGTCACTATGATAAAGTACTTTGACACTGGAGTGAATACTAATTAAATTAAATGAATTTTTTTCATGTTAACATATTTTTAATGGCAAAAACATTTACTACAATGTCTACTCAGACAGTAAACATCAGTGTCAGATAAATACTATTATGGTTGTTAACTATGGATGGTAAAAACAATTAATCTTGTGTAATTAAGTTTCACTTTTAACACAGTTTCATTATAATCCATCATAATAAGAAGTTACTAGAGAAGGATAAACATGGCCTACTAGAAATATATCCAGATTAATCTTTTTTTGTGCGTATTAAAAATAAAATGTACAACAAAAGCTCTTTCAAAGTGCAATCTAATTACTTGTAAAATATATGGACAACATATACATTTTACACAAATTATGGTTTAAAATATTAGAACTAAAAGCTAAAAATGTTTGGTATTAATTCAAACTACATTTATTGTATCTTAGATGCATTAAAGTGCATTTGTCACATTCAGTTCCTTGCTATAAAACTGGCATTGTCTATACGTGCGTGTATAATGTCTCAAAACACAGGGTCTATCCCCGAATGCCTTTGCCGGTAGGTTTTCTTACTCCACTAATGCCATCAATCTGTTGTGTGGGATATCGGCCATTTAGCTGGAGATGTTGATAATTACTGCTTTGTGAGGATTCTGTCATCGCGCCTGTTCATGTCCCAGTGGGGCTCCTGAAGAACAGTTCTGAGCACTGTGAAGATAGTTACCCATATCCACTGAACATGATTATCAGCTGTTGCTTTGTTATTTATCCGGCGTGATACATTTTAGATCAGCACTTGGAAACTTGTGAAATTCCCTTGCGTTCAATCAATGACTTCCACCTGACCTTTCTAGAAGTTCTTGAAGAGAAATCATCGTATAGAAAGATTGCACTCACAAAGAGCAATTTCTATCTGATGAAATATTTATGAGCTTTATGAAATGTTATTATTATATTTGGCTTTTCCAGGAAGTGAAAAAATCAATAGTTTTTGTTATTTTTTTCTCTTTGTGTTAATGAGTAAAATCTGCTTAAAAGTTATTAACATAATTCTGGATGGTGAAGGGTAGAATTGTAAGATTTGAAATAAAACGTTATGCTTATTGTTTACCTCCTAATTCCAATCATTACACCATATGATGTTGTTGCTCAATTGTCATTTAAATGTAATAATTACATTTAAACAGACATATGCCAAATGTAATTTTACAGAATCACCCTGTTTTCTTTATTGACTGGGTTAATCCATGTGTTAAAACTAGTTGCATTATGGGTAATCTGCTGATTGAACAGATGCCTTTATATCCCAATCATCTGCCGGTTATTGTAAACTTTTTCAATTGGTTTCTATAGATGATAAATCTTTCAATTATTTACTAAAACATATGGTTAAATCAATGATGTTTATGTTGATTTAGTTGTGCAAACAGACAGTGCATTGGGGTGTAGTTAGTATTTCGCAGAACTACATTTACATGTATGCATTTAGCCAACAACTTTGTCCAAAGCAACTTACAGTAGGTTAGAAACAATTACCAATTTTTTACACAGTCGAAGTCTAACTCAGTTTGCTCATAGAATTTGTATCAACTGATCATTGTAGGAAAATAATGAGAAAAGAGGGGTGAACTTTTTTTTTTGTTGTAAGTGTTCTCTGAAAAGTGAAGAGTTTTAAGTTGCTTTTAAAAAAAACTGTTAGTGTTGCTGCTTTCCTGACTGGATCAAGTAGTTTGGTCCACCAGTCAGGGACAGTGAGAGAGAAGGTTCTGCCAAGAGATTTTCTGCCTTTGTGGGACGAGTCGCTGTTTCTTCACTGAGTGCAGGTTTCTGGGGGGGCATGTAGGAGTTTGATCTTGTGGAGGAAGACAGGGGCTGATTTGGAGATAGTTTTGGAAGCCAGCATCAGTGATTTGAACTTAACATGAGCTAGAAGTCCAGGTGTTCTCGGGATCCGTTTGAATCCCTCTAGTGGCAAAGCTTCCAAATCTCTGTTCAATTTTTTTGCAACATACCGTATATAAATATCAGTTAAATTAATAGTTTTAAGATCAAGGGGAAAAATGTTTTCAGTAGTTTCTGTATTATACAGTGCAACTTAATTATATTAATTAAAAATATTAATAGTCTAGACATATGGAAATATATAACTTTCCCTCAAAAGAATACTTAAATGAAATAAGCATTCTTCGTCATAAAGATTCAGGTAAGACGTATTTGGTAATTATATGATTATTAAAACAGTTTAGTGGTTATTTTTTCAAATACATTTGACTATTAAATCAATATTAAAATATAAAACAATGGATCCAAAAAAACAATGAAAAAAAGACACAGAACAGTGACTGATTATTCAGTTTGTTTTATTAGAAACATGTACAATACAATTTCTTGAAAAGAAACCAAAAGTCAGAACTAGTATGGCATAGATATACATTGATCAAATATCAAAAATCAACATCACAAAGAACATGTCCTAAGGTAAAAACCTGCAGTTGGTGTGACCCCCCCCATGTAGACACCATACTGAATTCTGAAATGATGAATATGGGCAAGCCTGGTCTATGAGGATGGCAACCCCGTCAATTCTTAACAATAAAAGTTGAACACTAGTACCAGGAGATGCTTGAGCAAACTAATGCACTAAGACCACTATGAAGAGCATTATGAAACACTTCTACTGTGCTGGAAGCTACCAAATACAGACTGTCGGACCGGAGTAACCCATCCCAAGCGAGGTCACCTCAATGACCATGCTAAACCCCCCTCGTGTTACTGTCTGACTGAAATTTAAACCACTACACAACTATCATTGCCACCACAGAGCCAAAACAAACTTGAGATGCATGTTCACCATGAAGAAAGCACTGAAATGATGCCTTCATTGTAGTACTGTAAACTGTAGTCACCACTTAGACATGTTTGAGACACTCGGCGTTGATTAAACCTAATCATCAGCCCTTGAGTGGAGTTTGTACACGCCTCATTTGTAAATGAAACGAAACAAAAAACGGGTTGCCCGTTTGAGGGATAATACACCCAGAAATGAAAGCATTTCTGCTCTTGAACTCCGTAGAATATTTTAAAAACACCATTCTTTCAAAACTAATCCTAAATGTGTTGAATTTAGCTGGGAGAGAACAATTGGTTTGTTTTTATTTTATCCAAATAAGTCAGTGCTACCAGTTTATATCGTTTGGTTTCCAAACACATCATTTGAGTACATGTTCATTTGTGGGTGAATTATCCTCTTAAGATGCTAGTTGCATGCAATTAACGCCACTCAGTTCATTACTATGAAAACGTAATGTCTGATTTGCACAAAAAATGTGATTTCATTCTTATTTTTTGTTTCATCATGCATATTTTAAATGATTGGAGCATTGTTAAATGTAGTTGATTTCAACTTGTACTTTATGCTGTGTGAACCATCTGCGGACAATCATTTTTCTTTTTCTTTTTCACCCTGTATACATCAGCCTGTAATCATGTCATTAACATTGCGTAAAAAAGCACTTTATTAATAATAAGAAAAGTAAAGAAGGGCCTCTTTATTTACTCAGTTATGAGGAGGTAAGGGACAAATACACAACACTTTTGAGCACTTCTACTATGCAAAGATGCTGTATTTAGGCACAAAGTTGCAGTGACTAAAATACCCCATAAATGCTATAAAATATTTCTAAAAAAACGCATGTGTTGAAAACGGCACATTTTTAAAATATAAGCCTTTGAAAGCCCTCCCCACTCCTTTCATGCAGCCAGAAGCGTGGATTTATTCTAACTTTAATAAATAAAAATTCTATAGTTTCACTCCTTTTAGTAGAAATCAACTTCTTGTGATTTTAGAAATATATTAATTTCTTAATTAAAAAACAAAACATCTTGAAGTTACTTATAAATATGTTTGCTTCATTAGTGATATTCATAAATAACATCCAGATACTGACCTCTTCCTCTGTCTATGAAATAATAGTGCGCGTTAGCAAAATAGAATCTTACAAAACCGCTATAAGCCTTTTTTTCCCTTTTACCTTGCTTTGTGTAAATGCTGCGAGGAAGAACATAAACGGATATAAAATGGATTTTCTCTCTAGCCACAATGTTTTCTTTTGTTATTTAAAGCTTGGTTTATAAACTAAAGGCAAAGTTAGATATTGGTTGGGTGGTCGTAGTTACATTCAAATACAATATTTGCCCTTTTATTACTATACTGAAAGGCAATCATTTGCTTAAGTGCGATGTGTATATGTTATCTGGCGATTCTATAAAAAGAACGCTGCAGTGGTTACAGATAAATACATGCAGCTTCACGATCTGCTATGTGAGAACATATACAGGTATATACTGTTCACATAAAAAAATGTAAATATTAATAAGGCTAAAAATGCAATACATCTGTAAAAAGAATATGTAGAAGCTCTTATGTTTGCAGTCCAGTCCATAGATTTTTAAAGCATTTTAGATCAATAAATCTTTAGAATTCCGGAACCTTTCAAAAAAAGTACAGTTACTTTAGTTTTTTGTAAATAAAGTGATCGAGAAACAACTAGGAATTACTTTGCTTTAGACAAATTTAGCATGTTTTTTTCCCTAAAAACACGTTTTTGCATTAATACCTAACCCTCATGCAGTTCTATGCCTTTTCGTTCATCTGTGAGTCACAATTAAAGAGATTTAAATTCTTATCTGACAACCAAATGCAGAAGGATCAAAAAGCCTGTGACTCAAGAGGCCTGGACCTAATTTAATGAAGCAAACAAACGTTGCGTTCTCCGTCAATGAAGCTGAAGTCTCTTTCAGATGTGCAAAAGCTCACATGGAAGACCCAAAATATTCTATTGGAGTTAAATATCCCTTAAAAAGGTGTTATTCTTAACTAAGCATCGAAAACTGCTCCGAGTGCCTGGCTTGTCCTGAGAGCCGAAGCATCCTCTGTTCTTGACAAGTTCTTTGGTTTCCCAGCATGCCTAGCTCATTCAAACCCTTCCCCACAGTGACTGTACGATGTTGATCTGCGGCTTAGACACTCGGGACAATTGAGAGACTAGCACAGCTGCCACAAAAGGCTAAACAGGCAGTGATGCTTGAACAGAGACACTGTAGAAAACGAAGCTGGACCGAAACAGTTTTTTGTGCAACACATTAAAGGATATACTCCACCAGTCAAAAGTTTGAACACACCTTCTCATCACACACATTTTAGAGTACTTTAAGTAGCAACGGCTGACAGGATTGCTACGGTGCTGTTATATTGCTGTGTTGCGCATGCGTTACTCAAACAGAGCCTGGATGCTATTCATCCATGCAGCAATTCCATTCTTAGGAGCCTAGACATTTTAGTGGTTAACTTCTGAAATAATCGGTGGAAATTTCCCTTCTTGCTACTGAAGAATCTACACAAGATAGATTTTCATCATCCATACCCTATAATCAGTTTGTGTTCACAGCCATAGACTGCCACTCGAGGAAATAAAGCAATGCATGCATGCATCTGAATTTTTTATTTAGCAATGTTATATCGATTTTTTTGGGGCAAATTTACTACGTATTTTTTTCCTTGTGCTCATCTGAATTCATTTTTCTGGTCAAGCAAAGTGAAAACTATGCTCACTTCGAGTCATTTCTCTGTGGTTTCTCTCCATGTCCAGAGCTCTGTCTTTGGGGCTCTCTTTTCAGAGCTGATTGCGCAGCTCTCCAAAAACTGTTTTGTGCCTGCTAGAGAGCAGTTGAAAGTGTGGAGACGCAGCAGGACATACAGGAGAAGGGCAAGCCTCTAACGATTACACTATGAGCCTTTAATTATCCATTTAACATGACAAATATAGCAACACATCCCTTGGTCTCCTGCATCACAAAATATCGTAACAAAGCCCTTTCTTAGTGATTCACAGTCCTAATCAAAACCCCCTTCTGATCCCTGACGTCAAATATCGTGAAAGCATATTACATGATAATCCTGATGGCGGGAATCCTTTATTTTTGGATGATTCCAAACTTTTGACCGGTGGTGCAGTTTATCCAAATTGGTAAATGTTTGACCATAATTGATAATATATCCAGCACAAAGATGGAACGTAACCTTGTGATCCCGTTTAATACTGATTAGCCATCAATATTTCCTCGACAATGTTTTGAAATATACCTAATTATGCATGAAGATCAGGTGCTATTCACATCCATCTTAGAGACTTTTACCTATAAAGATCCTACATTTTTGAACATCACAATAAACACATTATAAATAAAAATGTTCATTCATTTTAATAATAATAGTTTAAAGATGTTGTAAATTTACTTATAATTACAATAGGTATACTTAAAACTTATTTTAAATTCAAGCAGAATTAAAGATATAAAGAAAACTTTTGGAAGTTGAGGTTAATGTTAATGTAAGTTTAAGGTCAAATACAGTGAAACAGTGCTAAAACAGTACTGCTTGAATCATAACTAGTTATAAGTGTTTGTGACGTAGTAGCAATAATAATAATAATAATAAAACTTGCAGCTCCTGCACGAGTGTTTAAAAAGAAACATCCCCGTAGCAACTACTCCAATTTTTGCTTTAGATTAAAGAAAAACCTCATCTTTACAATTCAAACTTTAGATATTTAAACTTCTCTGCACAAAATCTTTGAGGGACATACAAACATAAGAGCACAGGTATGAGAAACATGTTTGAAAAAAACAATCTGGCCTCGATGTACAGCATTACATCACATTAAACACCCGCTCCAATCCTCTCTAAAAAACTCTGTAGCCCTAGTGTTATATAGTATCTACACAACTTGTTGAAAGGATCATAATGATTAGTCAAATTATTTTCCAGCATGCACAAATAAAGAGAAAGGAGCTGTTGAATCACAACTATTTAACAACAATACTTAATTACTTGAAAACAAAGCTTAAACAGAAATATTTCACAGTGGTTCTTAAATTTAAGCTTCGCACTAGACAGACTCTTGTTAAACTTTTCTTAATAATCGCCTAGAACCTCACCCCTCCGGTCTCCTTCAGAATGGCTTAATATTTCTGTAATATTATGCACAATTTACCCTTTTGTTCAGAAACAAAACTGAGTTATAGTGACAAATATATCTTCTCCACTGCATTTCTAAAGGCTGTGCAGATGTTTACCATGTTACAATTGTTTGGATCTAGTATAGGCTAATCTAAGCTACCATTTCCTCTTTGATTGTGATTTAACCCAAATTTTTGGCCATGAATCTCTGAAAGTTTTCAGATGTGGGGTTTTGCATTTGTTTCTACTGTAACGAAGCCTTACATTATATTTCAAGCTAGCTAGAAGGCTATTAGAGACTATTACAATATGTTCAAAACTGCTTATGCAGTGAAATAAATTTAAAGATATGCCAAGTCAGTCTTTATTATACATCTCCCTACATGTCAATAAATATAGTCTTATTCCTATCAAATAAATAGTACTCAAAAAAGCTGTCTAAAGTATTTAAACAGTTGTGTAAAAAGCATGTTTATCATAATATCTTGCTCTAAATACACAGCACCTTGTTGCTTCTGGATACATTCTTTGAAGTAGATTAAATTGTGATGCTGGGTTTTCATATCGGGAATGCTGTTGCAGCTGGGGCTTTTATTGTAAGTGTGCATGGCTTTAAAATTCTTAGCAATAGCAACCTTTTTTTGTAACAGTGCATTTGGGATAAATATGATGTTGTTTTGTTGAGTTGATTATTGCTGTTTCCTGCGCACACTGACCTAGTGACCGAAAAAATGAGGCAGGAGAAAAAAAAAAAACATGGTTTACAGACAGAACGAGTTTGGTTTTAAAATCCAAACGGTTACAATTTGCATAACTCTTGCAAAAACGGATTTGGCATTATGTTTATAAACGAGTGAAATGCTTGATTATACATTCCTTCACTGGATAAAGCCTGTCCCTGTTTAGCGCTGAGAATTTGAAGAATCAGAACGAGGGAAAATACCTTGTAAAATTGTTTTCATTTAAAATGAAACTTATTTATTTATAAAGACTGCAACATTTAGAAGGCTTTTTCTAAATACACTTAACGTGCAAATACAACAAACTAACCCAAAATATAAACTAAGTGCAACAATAAGAATGAGTTGAGATCGTTGTTGAGAAACGCACATGCTTTTTGATTGCAAATGCTGCTTTCATACTTCAAAATAAGGTGCTTTTTGGAGCTTTAATTTGTTAAGCCTTTTCAGTTTTACCTCTCAGGTCTGAGAGTTAAAGGGAAATACACTTCAGTTAAAAGTAGCATTAAAATGATTCTTATACATAAAACATAAATCACTCGCACGCTAATGCATCCTTAAAAACCGAGAAGCTATTGTAACAGTCAACTAAGCATCAAAAGTTCTTCAGAACTAATATTAAAGTTACTAACGGCTCAAAGGTAAATGGTTATAGTAAGATCAGTACAATCACAACTTAGCTTACCCTAGCATATCTTCTAACAGCGCACACATGTGGCGATGGCGCAGAGAGGCTCATAAGGGGAAAAACTGACCCATTTCAAACCGAGTACATTATCAGTGGCTCCATTCTTTTGTGATCGTCTTCCACAGAGGGGAGAAAGAAAACAGTTTCCCAACCTTCGAATGCCCTAATCCCTTATTCTGAAATCCCCTAGCCTGCGATGAGACAGCAGTGGGTGTGTAATTTGATTCAGCTTGAGTAGCAACCAAATTTGGACCCCCTCCTCCTCCCCAAGCACACACAACAGCACCCCTTCTTTCTTGTCAATTACAATTGTCTGATTTCAATGTGGAGTTCAATGTTGTCCTCTGATTGGCTGCGTGTGACCTGACCCTGGCATGGCTTCTCGAGGGGGTCACGGCAGGCTGTCTCGTTCGTAAAGGAAGACCCTATAGAAACCGGCTGCTCGTGGACAATAGATAGAAAAAGTCCACATGTAATTCACAAATTCTGTAATTATTTACTCACCCTATTTTACCCCACACCTTTGAATAAACAATACAGCTCAAAATGTGTTGCTTGCACGTTAAGAAATTTACACCCCACGTTGATGCTTTCCGACTCCTGTGGCTCAACGTTTTTTTTTTTGAAGAGCGACAGAATAATTTATTCATTTTTGCATCAAAATAGGAGATGCAATATCATAAATACAAATACCTGGTGTTCTGAACACAAAGTTCACAGGTGTGTGGAAAAATAATAGGGTGATTCATTAATTAGAGAACTTCTATTTTATTCCATTTCTTAAACCTGGATCTTATCTTTCCAGAAAGCATCCACTCTCTCTCTACGAGCCTGCCATTCTCCTTGAAATAAAATCTGCTCTTGAATTTTTTTTTTCTCTCAACTCAACGGCAGGACAAAAGAGGCCCCTTTTCTCCCCATTGGGAATAACAGAACGGGAGCGGGCGATCAACAGGAGGGGCCCCAGCTGCACCTAGTTTAGCCCCCTGTGCAGTGTCCCCTCCGTCCTCATTCATGCCACTCTACCAGCCCCCGCTCCTTCCACCCTTTTTCCTAATGCAGTTGCTTTGCACCTGGACTCTGATGTATGGCTAATTATCAGCACCTCCTTGGGTAGGCCACATCAGGGTTGTACCACCACTGCGACAAAACAAAGTACTCTAAGGGAGGAGCTTGGTCATCGTTACAGCATGTGTACAGAGCCGTTTGTAAAATCTGGAGCACCCCCCCCCTTTAATGACATCTTAACCCTCAAAAAAAAACTTGATCTAAAAAGTTCAATATGCAACACCTGCCTTGCTTTGAGAGAGGATTTCATGAGAGGGTAGCATACATTATACTGTAGCTTGGAGTCTCCAAGTCTTGCTTTGTCTATTTGGTCTATTCAGGATCAGATTACAGAGCCCCTCCTCTCAATCACCCCCTCTGCTTTTTTCCCCCCTCATGTCTTTTGCTCGTCATCAGCATTTGACTACATAAACATGTGGATTATTTCAAATATAAAACCTACTGAGTGCATAAAAACGGACACAATCAGAATAAGGACAATGTAATTCTGGAAGCAGTCCAGGTTTTTAAACTGACCAATCAGTCTGCTTTGAAAACAGTTCTATTTGTTTGGGGTTGTACCAAACAAGACCTCTTTAGATAAAACACACAATAGGCTCACCGGTGCAGAAAAAAAAAACCTCCCTGTTTAATCGCCAATTACCCGTTCGAATATTGATCAGCAAAGCTGACATCTGTAGTTGTGTGGTTTAGAAAACGCTCCAAATTGAAAGCCACGCCGACATCTTGATGTACATTTCAGACCCTATTGGTCATTTCTACACCATCTATATCGCATAGACATTTTGACAATCACTTTCCATCAGTTATAAGGTGCAAAGACTTAAGATTATAGTTTGCCGTAAAAAAATCAATACTCGTGTATTTGCAGAAGATGCTGGGATGTAAAACTATACTTCACTATAAGGAAATAAACATGTTTCCATATTTCATACAATAATAATAATAATAATAATAATAATAACAACAATAACAACAACAAACTTCCCCAGCAAAGGAAGTGCAAAACGTTCACATTGTTTCCCCTGTTACTGTCCACACAAAACATGTGGAGAAAAACAGCACCAGTAAAAAATTAAATAAAGGTAAAACCGAAAGGATCATGCTCAGAACTACGTTCTTTCCATTTTTAAAAAAACTTTTATAAAATATATATATGTATATATGTGTACATATAAAAGAAAATCTGAAAATACTTCTTCCTCTTTTTAGTAAAGCAAGCAGTGTGTTCTAAAATATCTGCTTGATTTGGTTTTGTGTTTTCTGAAAAATAAACCAAAGTGAATACTGACCGAAAACAAAGCAACTGATTCTACTGAGTAACATAAAACAAAAGAAAAAAACAAACAAACAAAAATGACTTCTAAGAGAATATTCGAATAGCCTGTGTGACCAAGGTGTGGCAAACAGGGCACTCGGGATGGTTTAGCTCACAAATTCGGATGGCGCACTCCATGCAGAAGAGGTTATGGCCACAAGGGACCAAAGCAGCCGTCACCTTGCTCTCAAAGCAGGTCATGCATTCCCGCGAGATGGCGGGTGGAGAATCTGGCACAGGCAGGCGTCCGGTGAATCCAGCAGTGGCAGAAGTGGGCTCGCTGTGGGCACGTCGAGCCTGGGCATGAGGAGACCCCACTGCGTTGGAGTTGCCAGTTCCGCAAGATTCATTCAAACCTGGAGACAGTCTGGTGAGGGGTAGCGGCAGCCCACCGAAGCTTTTAGAGCGCTGCTGTGAATAGAATGCTACTTGTTTGGGGTAGTCAGGATCACCCCAGCTTTGAGTGCTCTCCGAGTTGAAGAAGGAGTTTGGCTTTTCTCCGTTGCTGCCATGATTGGTAAAGTCACCTTTACTGTAAATCCCTCCTCCGCTGCCACTTCCAACCACGGCATCGGAAAAATTCTGGCGGTAGCTGCTGGCAAGAGGCTTTCGTGGGGCCCCCTGAAGCCCCCACACCTGCTGCAGACGGCTCTCCAGACCCCCGTTGCTGCTTTCAGGCCCCAGGCAGTCGTTCTCATTGTTGTGATCATGCAGGCCACCAGTACGGAAGGCGATGTGTGCCTCAATCTCCTCTTTAGCCCTTTCGGCGTTCCCTGGGGAGCCGGTGATCTCAAAGACAGGGTCACGATCACGGCTGGGAGTGACGATGTAAGTGCACGTCTGCTGCTGGATGCGCTTTATTGTTGAGCCTTTCGGACCCACCACCAAACCCACCACACGGTAGGGCACACGCACCTGTATAGTGGTCTGGCCAGGAAGGGGTGCAGGAGGTGAGCCTGTGAATTTGTTTCTGGAGGCCCGCAGCATGGAGAAGTGCTCTGCGGCTGAGATGATTTCTCGTCTGGCCAGGGCCACATCTTCTTTGCGTCCAGTGATGAGAAAGACTGGTTCTTCGCCTCTGACTGGGGTCTTGATGTAGGTGTTTGTCTTTGCCCGTAAGGCTTTGATTTTGCAACCTGTTGAAATAGGAGGGCGGGTTACAGGAGAAGGTAGTACATTTACACATTCAGCAGTCTAGTTTGGGGTCAAAAGTTCAAACTTTTCGGAATCTGTGACTTTTATCCGTCTGTTCTCTTTTTGGTTTACCTTCCGTTGATGTTTTGCAGCATTTTTAGCTGTGTGTATTATTATTTCAAAATAGTGTGGACAATGTGTCTGCATTTTAGACATAGTCCATGCTGAAATACTAAAACGACATGACAATTCTCAGATTTTGCATTCTGAACTTGTTTACTCATTTTCTTTAATAATCTACAAAAAAAAAACAACTACCAACTTCAACGCATTTGTACTATTTTTACTGAAACTTTTTAGAATGTTTTGTGTGTTTTCCAGCAAAATACAAAATATTGCTATTAACATAAATTGTGACAAATCTTTTCTGTCTTGTACACACTCCCCACACTAAAAAAAATTACAAAAAATTTTGTCAAATTTCAGCGGGTCCATTTTGGGTCTGCTTACATATTTTCTGTAAAATATGTGAAAACTTCTATGAGGTTTCAGACTTTTGTCTCAAATTAAAGTTGACAAATTAAAATAATAATGCACAGCTTAGATGTTTTTTATTATGGGATATTAATATTAAAACAATAAAGAAGTGATGAAAGCATAGAACTACAGCAGATCTGCGGATTTCTAAATAAAATACAAACACATGACCAACAATCTGTTTTAAATCATACATCTTTTTTTATTACAAATGGAAGTAATTATCACACGTTTAAAAGCCAATGGAAATCAGTTGTTCTCAAACAGACTTAAAATCTCTGCAATTCTTTGCTTCCGTCTTTGCAAATATCTGTGCTTAAAAAGTATTTACAAAAGAGATAATCTTCTCCATTTTGACAAATGAACAAATCAATTAAAACAGCGGTTCTTCTTTTAATGAAGCACTACACTTAACACTCTTATTATTTTCTTCTTAAATTTATAACAACGAAGAAATATGCCTGCTTTTAATTACGATGAGTGTTTAGCATAATAAATCCCATTAAGAACATTAGAGATTCTCAGTCGGTGTTGATCCACCATTTGGAAGACATAAAAAGTAATTAATGTAGAATGTGTCAACAAGAATTGTTACGAACCACATTAGTCTGCATGGCACCTCTACATGAATACCAAATGATATCTGCAAAATTTAGACACAACTTACATACATTTTCTTCAAACATACACTATCCAACGTTGAAACAAAGGAAGCCAAATCTCTTTTTAACTACAAGTACAAAAATCTTGAGTAGATGTAGTGCACCATAGCCTCTCCCTCAAGTTCAGCACCACATTTTTTCACAACTTCCGTGACTATCTCCACCCAGGGGGCTTGTTCAGCAGATAGATCCCTGCATCCTGCTTTCATGCCTCATTGTGTATAGCAGAAGCTAAAAAAACAACCTGGACGGACTGTCTAGCACTGACAGCGGGAAGCACAGATTCCCTCCTGCCGACGAAATGTACCTTTCCCTGCAGGAGCACATCTCCTAACAGGCATGGCAGTCACTGCATGTGAACAAAGCGCTGGAACCTCTCAGCTCAAATTCCAGCTAATGCCCTTAACAAGGATACATGAGTGTGCTGCTTACTTCCTCTTCCCTCTCACTTGTTAGTAAAGAAAAATGCTATTAAATTAACCCAATAAGGACAAACACGTGGCCAGTTATCCAGCACAGGATGTTAGCCGTGCTGTCAGTAACTAATGAGGTAAAGACCCCATTTCAAATCCTCTTAATCAGCAATTTCCAATAGAAGTGCTCAGTTGATTCCAAGTTGAACACTTCAAAAGCATGCAAGCCACTTTATAAAGCAACAAAGTCATCAAAGATGGAAAGCACTCAAGCTGGGATGGTTATTAGAGAAGGTTTTATCTTGGTGATGGCACAAAGCTATAGTGGACGCTTCCTGACCCCCTGCTTTTGAGTACAGGGCTGTAGTGCTAGACGGGGCGTGACTCTATACAGTCTTTATCTTCAGTCTCTTCAGGACCAATTACATCCCTACTTTTCCAGAACACTCTATTCTGGTACATTTTCAGTTGTGTCGATTTTCAGTCAGAATTGAACTTTTCAACTGTTTTCCAAAGAAGTCACCTTAAAACACTTAAGGACTTTCACTTCTTTGTCTTTCAAGCATGAACACGTAAAGCGCACACAAAAGTCGAAACGTGGTGTTTTGAGCTGAAGTTATCAGACAAGACTTCTTTGTCTGAGGAAGCCCGACGAAAACAACGTGCTGCTGCTGCTGCATATGGAAGCCTGGAGGAACTCCGAAGGCGCGCGAAGCAGCGATGACACAATGTTTCTAGTCAACAAAGACCGTTGACTGTCACATTGTATCCAGCGAGCGAACACGCGGTCCATTTACCCGTTCAAAAACAGATTTTCGCGCGCTCGGACGACAAAGAGAAAGCAGCGTGCTGGCACTGAAGGCGTGGATATGGAAGAACGCCTTTGTTCTCGTAACCTCTGGTAACTTTGCTGAAAGCTAAGAGGATATGGCCGTTTGTGTGACACCCAGGTGCTGCAAGAGAGAGCTTAAACACACGTGTTTAAAAACATCACCACCACTCCCTTTTTCTTTGTTAGGATAGCTCCACACATAAACAGAAGCAGGCGCCCTGGAGAACGAGTTGGAAGCATGTGAGAGTGCGCATTGTTGTATTTACCTTGTCTGCCCACTATTTCGGCCACATGTTCGGAGCTTGGCACGGGGACGCACTCCGTTATGTTGCAGCCCCGTCCTTTGGTTTCAGTCGGCGAGCTCTCGTACAAGGCGCACAACTTATTCTTCCCTTGTAGCATCCCTGACTCGCTCGAGATGTGATTGTGGTGGTTGTTATTACTCCTGTCTTGAACTCCACCGCCTCCGCCCGCAGGAGCCCCGTCCTCGCCCTCTCCAAGACCCAGCAGCGACAGTTGGCCCAGCGCAACTCTAAGTGCTCGGGAATCATCCTCCTCTTCCTCGGGTGGCACCAGGAGACTTTCGCTACCGAAGCCGGCTAAATCGGTGCCGAAGCCCCCATTTTTCTCCATGATCCCTGCTAGAACCAGCAAGCTAGGCATGGCTAACAAAAGAGTGTGAGACAAAGACACTGGTAAGAGACTGGAGGAACAGCACCCTAACCGCCACCCCGCCTCCTCCTGGTCCAAGTCCCCCCTTTTGCGCTCGTCCCGCCTTCAGGCCCGCCCCCTTTCTGCTTCCCAAACGCACAAAGTAAACGGGACACAAGGATGTCTGCGCCGAGATGGGCCAGGCCAGTTGAAGCCCCGCCCCGTCTGGTTCACGAAGGCCCCGCCTATGGCGAGCCGATAGGGTCAAATCTTCTTTGAATCAACGTTTGTGTGAGGGATTCATTCATTGATACATTTTACATGATCTTGACATTTTATTAGTATTCGATAAGTGGAATAGACATCTTTTTCATACAAAATGTCAAAGATCTGCTAAAATATATTCTGTTAAAGCAAATGATCATGCTCAGAATTTGATAAAGCACAAATGTTCATATGTTTACATTGTCACCGAAAACAAGTGTCATAAATTGGGGCTGGCATTTGTGATATATACAAATTGCAAGTCTGGTGTTGCAGTAAATGCCATTTTCAAAATTTGTTGTTCCACTTGATGATGATTCCTTAAAAATTAACATATTATCATTTGGTGTAAGTGCCCTCAGACCTGCTAATCACTATGGAAAATAATCACTAATCACCTGCCACATGCATTTATTGTAATAAGAATATCATACTACATGAACTGCACACAAGTGCATTCAAAACAATTCATCTAATTCTGAAAAGAAGGTGAAAAGTCCAAAGAAGTGTTCAAACTAGCAGTGGAAAATCATGCAGAATGTTTGAGTGGATTCTAGAAAAATCTAAATTCACTTCCACAAGTGAAGTTTATGCCATTGTTGTTTTATATCTCCTCTCCTAGCTGGTTAGCATTGCTGTGAATATCTAAGAGAGTTGAACTTTGGTGAAGTGCTGATGACATCGAATATGAACTGAATTATCTGCACAAACGCATTATCCCCACAGCTGAAAATCCAATTTCCAACTCCACTTCGTTGATATTAAATGACAATCTTCTCATTGACTTAACTTGTAAATCCCTCACATATCATAGGTTTTTCTACTCGTTGTAAACTTTGTGTTGTGCCTGAGGGGCAACCTCCTGCTCTTCCTGCTAATGCACCATAAGAAGTGACTGAACTTAGAGGTGAGCAGGTTCTCATTCACTCCCATGTTAAAACTTTGGTTTCATATTTTTAGGCATGCTTTAACTATTTCTGCGGTTTTCCTGAAGTAAACGGAATCTTTCTCATTCATGCCTCATTCAAACTGCCAGTGACAAAGTGACATAATAGACATTTTTCATTATAGACTGTGACAACAAAAAAATAGACCATAGACTAGAGATAATCAACAAAGTTAAGAAAAGTTTACCATTCTGTCAAGTGATTTTTGTGAGCAAAATTTAATGGGAGAGAAATTTTGTTCATGACTCTCCAGGTTGTTTTTTACAAATGTTATTGCTTGCAATTGCTAAGCAACCTGAAGCAACTGATCCACCAGCCACTTCTGTGTCTGCATCTCATTATATAATTATTGAGAGAAGATGAATAGTCTACCTACAGTTTGTTTCATCCATCCATCCATTCATCCATTCCTCGATTAATTAATTAATTAATTAATTCATTCATTAATTCATTCATTCGTCCGAAACACATGTTCTCAATAACTATTTGTTTTTCCTTAATTATGAACATAGCAATAATATTTATAATAACATAATAATGATAAAATTTGAATCCAACTGCCAAGTTTCTAGGATGTGCCTTTGGCTTTTAACCAATACAACTTGAGAAGGAGG
Source organism: Danionella dracula (assembly GCA_900490495.1). Lineage (NCBI taxonomy): Eukaryota > Metazoa > Chordata > Actinopteri > Cypriniformes > Danionidae > Danionella > Danionella dracula. Next base: position 2,849,724 of record UELW01000039.1, on the reverse strand, counting down.
ACATATGATAAAAAACCTGTGGTTAAAACTGTAATAGAAATGTGATAATTTTATGAGATTTATCTAATTTTTAAACTAAAAGCTAATTGTTTTGCTTGATCTTAAATGACATTTTTAGATGTAATCTTATGTCTCTTTTTACCCTGGATGTTCAACCTGTAAAGCACGTTGATTTAATGAAGATAAACATACAAAATTATTGTGACTCAATGCTGCCACACACAGCTATTTTTTTCCACTTCGTTATATTGCAAAAACAACTTATCATGTGGTTCACATTGCACATTGCTCCATAAAATAGATGTATTGTGTCATAACACAACATAGTTATGTTGCAAAAACAACACCAGATGTTGTAAGAATGAGATGTTACGCAATACAAATGTTATGTTGTTAAAATTACATCGTAAAAGCATTAACCGACACTAATATGTAATAAACACATAATCACCTTTTTAAATTTGGGTTTATATTTATGTACATTATGTTTATCATGTATCTTATTTAAGAAAGATCATTATGTTGTTTTCACTCCCTAATTATGAAGCGTATACAACATAAAGTATAGTTATTATGCAATATAATATGAGTGGAAAATATACTATTTTTATTGTGTCATGACTCATTATTGACAGTACACATAGTATCTATATATATATTAAAAAAAAAAGATTATATGATGAGCCGCAGATAGATAAAGGTTTAAAGAGCCTGCCATATTATGCCTCTCTCAGACGGTCACCATACATCTATCCATCCACCTCGTCTGTACCCCATGTTCAAATCCTGCTTATTTCAGCAAACCTCGATAAAATCCGGATGAAAATCCAACTCATTTATTTATAAAGAAATAGATTCTCATAAAACACCATTTGCGATTACTTGGTTGTGGAAAGAGGCGTGCCAGCATGGGCGCACATGTGCTCCTGAAAAACAACAGCTTCCATTCCCAAACAACTGCGCCTCTGCTGGGCTGTTCCTCGTGATAACGCGAAGGAGAAAACACCTCGAACGAATATGATTTTTTTCACAGACAGAAGAAGCCAAGCTTCAGCGCGTTGTGTTTTCTCATAGTGAAAGAGTTAAAGTGACATAATTTGGGGTCCGCCCACTCTGTTCGCCGTTGCTTGCAGTGGGTCATGGAGTTGTTGTTTGGACTGCGATGCGCATGGAACGCTGAGCAGGAGAAAGATGAAGACGCGCGCGCACACGCTCACTCGAGGAGTTATCAGACATACGTCGCAGTATGTGCGCTGCACACTGAGAGAGAGAGAGAGAGAGAGAGAGAGAGAGAGAGAGAGAGAGCGCGCACGTGTCTTGAAGCTTGAACAAAGAGCGCTAGCGCTTCTAGCTCAGATGCCGCGGACGGAGCGCGCGATGCCACGCCTGGCGGCAGAGAGCAAACCTCACAACAAATAACAAACCGTAATGGAAAATACACTGAAGAGGGAAACAATCACGATGCTCCAGCTAAGGCTCACTAATCTTTAGACAGTAATTTGATATAAAAGTATATCAACAAAAAGTATAATATAACAATAACAACAATATTCATATTTCTCTTTATTATTCAAGAGGATTGTCTTATAGAAAACATTAAATGTTATGAACCCCAATTTATTACACGAAGAACAATAAACTACAACAGAGTGGAATCTCTTTTTAACATATAAAGTAAATACGGGACAATAGTGATGATGGTGAGAATAATAGCAAAGTGCTTTTGGTTGCAAATTTACAGTAAAAAAAACTGGGAGCTTGGGTACCATTCAATCATTGTATTTTTACAGGGTTAAAACCTTAAACACATTTATCAACCCATTTCAGCTTTTGCTAAAAAAATCTATAAAAGGATTTATCGCCATTTTAAATTAACAACTGGCCGTATATTTTACGCATTTTTTCCAGGAATTAAAATCTCATTTTTATAGCTGAACCTAAATATATATGAAGATGCATGAGTTTGATTAAATTGATGAGTTTGAAGTAAATCTAAAGAATTTTTTTTCACAAATAGTTATAATTTAAATGAATTATAATGATATAATCCCACAGGAGTGCTAAAGTTTAAAAAGTATACTGATGGCAACAGTTTTAGCCAGACGTATAAATCAGCTATTGGGAAAACCACGAAGAGAATATGAAATCACGGTTAAGATTGGGTCTCTTATAAAGTTTCTCACTGATGCTAGCTCAGACAGCAGAAGATCTTCCCTTATACCCTCTAAAACCATTAAAAACCCTACATGCCCTCAAAAAGCTTGCAGGAAGAAAGTCTCTCAGGATGCCAGAAAGGCTCTGTCTCAGGATGGCAGAATACATTTCCAGAACCTGCTCATTCACTGTACCTGTTCTTTTCTATTGTGTTTTATTGTATTCTATCCTGTCCTTTTCCAATGAAGTTCAGTCTAATCCAGTTTAGTCTACTCCGTTCAATTAAATAAAAATGAAATATATCAACATATATCTGCATAACAATATTTAGAAAAGAATGAAAATATATTATAATTCATATAATTTTTTACTCTTATTTCAAAGACTTTTAGGTGAAAATTGCATTGCAAGTATACAGAATGCAGTATAAGACTTTACAAATTAATCATTGAACAATTCACTGTCCTACAGTGTTTCAATTAGCTCCACTGAGCTTCACCTCATATAGCCTGCAAATGAGAGCCTTCAGTGCTTTACTGTAAGTTTCAGTCGATGACATGTGAAATACAGGACAGGGCACCTTAGACTGTCTCCCTCACTCATTCTATCTCAGTGTTTCTGGAGCCTAGCCAGCACCTTAGTCGTACCAAGCATGTCCAAAAGGTCATTCTACCTCCATTAATGGTGTGTACTCAAAGCCAGAGACCCAAATCAATACCAGCAGTGCGTACAAGATCATGTTTCAGCATGTCCCCCAATGTCTGTCTGTCTGCGAACATGGGTCAGTTCTTTTAACCAAGTCTCTCTTTTGTCTTTTCTTTTCACCCTTTTGTTGTGTAAGTGGAAGCTACAGGAATGAGAATATGTATATAGTCAATCTTGACTTGATCGGAACACAATGTCTCGATTTCAAGACAAAATTTTGAATGTCAGGTTGGTGGTTAGCTCTACATTACCAGGAATTCAAGATGGTCATGCATGGGAACGCATAGTAACAAATGTGGGCTGTGTTTGGCTGTGTCTTTGGCTCAAAAAGCGATTGAGTAAGCTCCACAAGGCCAAAAAGGTATGAGGAATGAAAGGATTACCATATACTGAAGCATCATCCACTTACTGTTGATAATGAGCACACTGTATATGACATCATGCAAGCGCCACTTTTGTCAGAGCACATGCAAATGATGTAATTCAGTCTCACATAACAATCTGATGAGTCAGTTGTCCTTAATGTTTTAATATTTAATGTGCAACACAAAAACAAGACTCTAACACTAATGAACAACAGTGATTTTTTTCAGCATGGCAACCGTATTTATATAATACAACGATGTAGAATGGAATAAATACTCAAATAAGAATTATATATGACTGCTCTAGCAGGCAATACTTTGCTCTCAATATCCTTTTTTATTGATAACATAATTTTTTTTAAATGTAGTTTTTACCAAAGATATGCCATTATTATTATTTATATGTTGTTATTTCCATAAATTTTTTCTCTCCTAATTTAAAAATTGCCAGCTTCAATTTGTTGCTTTATCAGTTCTTACAAATATTAGTCACTTTAATGCATCGGCAGTACTCAGGTCTTGGTCTCTCACTCACACACATGCACGCACATGTACACTTGGGGCTTTACATTGAGCGTAAAGCTTGATGAGAGCTGGGAATATGAGTCAGGTGAGTATGAGCTCATCTCTTCTCCACTGTGAGGTAATGGATCGTTTTTCTCTAGTTCTGCTTTTCTCTCTGAGCCAATCAGGACAGGAGCAGCTCTAATGACACACCCTATATGATTCACAATCCTACTCTCCGATGATGCCACACCATCCAGTGATCTCATCGTGTAATCTGTAAGAGAAAAAAACTAAGAAAAGAAACCGATTCAAGTAAATAACAGCATTCATTTTCCTTATTTTACTTGTATACATTCAATACACTGGTAATTTCAAAACATGTTTACCAAAAATGTATTTTAGCATAAACTCAACATTTTTAAAGCACAGTTTAATTTATGCTGTTGCAATTTTAATGTTTCTTATAAGAAGACTTTTTTCAAAAACGTATAAAAGCACACACATAAAATTACAAATTACACAGCATCTTTAACTTTCACAGAATTTAACAATGGTGAACAAGACTAAGATTTCACTTTTTTGATAACATAAAAAAATGCATTAAATAGTGTTTTAAATTTAATGTATTTTCTTTATTGACCATATGCATATGGTTTTTAATAAGCATTTATTTTTTTATTAGAAACTTTTAGTTATTTGTTTAATTTTAACTTTATGCAGCAATCCAAGGCGCAATGAAGTTGATGGTATGGCTCTCAATAAAGTATTAAACTATAACGGTTTCTTGTGCAATGAATAACCGTCTAGGACAATATAAAATCATAAAAGCACAATCATAGTAAATCATATTTTGATTTATATTAGAGAGAAATGAAAGAGAAAACAGAGGTCCAAATTACTTTCTTTGCAAATCTGCTGCATCCCCCTTGGGTGGAATCTAGATGGCTGACTTCCTTCCCCTCCAACCGACCCAAACCTGAGACGAGGACTGGGATTCCTTTGTACGATAGAGATTTGACCAGGGTTGGTAAGGGTTAACGCTAAACACTATCCCACTAAATGAAAATTTTCTTTTGTATGTATTATTTAGCACGTCAATGCAAACAAGTCAGTGCTGCATTGTGTAACACTCCAATTAGAAGAATCAGAGAACGCCATGAGATTAGTAACTTCTGGCCAATCTGCAACTCCCAACTTTCCCTCCAGAATTGTAAGAGGAAAAGAAGTCTGACAAGACGTGGCTGCCAATCCAAGCCTACGGCCTCCTGACCACCACCAAACACGCTCCACCAGTCACACACATCCATACAGGGAAATGTGGGTGAAGTGGTTTGCCCAAGAATGGACCTGGCGGGGCTCAAACCACCAACCCTCCAATTACAAGTGACTTGAAGGTGCAATTCTTCAACTGACCACTTGAGGCTGGTTCCAGAAGTTAGGTAATTCCAATTGACACCCAAGTTAAAAATCTTGTTTTTGCCAAGTAATCTTTTCACCAATTTTGATCTTTGGGTGATTGTCTTTTATTATTGTTTCGTTACATTTATGTTGAGATTTAAAGTTTTGCATAATTAAAGGAGGGGCTACTTGACTGAGAGCTGGTCACCAGCGCTGAAGTCTTTTTCAAGTCATTTTCAATCCCCCAAATTGTGTATTTTGCCCATTTTTGACTTTCAGAGAGAAATGCTTTGCCAAGAATGAATTGGCCAATTTACCCAAACTCCTTTGCTTCCTGCTAAATGATGTCTCACACTACATCCATTTTATGTACAACCAATGTTTCAGGCATCTAAATTGTGTTTCCTGACTGTTTCTTAAATGTTTTTAACATGGTACCCTATACAGTAGCTCCGAGCAGATACTGCATTCCTGGCGTGACCCTGCAGTGTTGGAATCTCATCTATCTGAGGGCAGCCATTATTTTTGTTTTTTGGAATAGTCAGAAGTAGGCTGTCTTCCTTCTAAACACTAGCATAGTCCCAAGAGACAGGAACTGGTTTGAGTTGAGGATGAGTCAAAAGTATTGTATAGTTATAAAAGTAGAATTCAGGGGTTCCACCAATCCTAAATAGTCCCTTCACCACTTCACCAGTTAACACTAACATAATTTACTTAGATAACATCAAAAGCAATTTGGGAGAAAGCCATTGACCTAGCAGTCATTTGTTCTCCTCCTGAAATTTGTTAATAAAATATTTTGTGCCAAAGCATCCACCTTCATCCACAGAGGGTCACTGAAGAGCCAGTTAGACAATGTGACAGGAACCCAACGCCATTATTCCAGGAGAAACAATAAAGCCTAGGAACTGGGGTGAAAATATTGCTTAACTTATTGACAGCAGTAGATTATTAACAGAAATTCTTTTTTTTGTGAATAAAATGTAGAAAAATGTGGGAATTATGCTCTCCCTCTACCATTCAAAACATCAGCATGGTCTTGAAAAGGCTAAAATGTAAAGCTCAAATTTTGGTCTTAAATTCCCTGTTCTAGGTCTTAAATAATTTTCCCAGGCATTAGCTTTCAGATGTCCTGTTAAGCTCATCTGATATGTGTATTTTTTAGTTGCTTACAGTTACCGGAGATTGAGTAAATGCTCCTAAATGCTAAAGTAAAAAGTGTTGTTAGGGTCGACATAGCCTGAGAAAATGTGCAGAAATGCAAAAGAATATAAAAGTCATGATAAGGGTTGCCAGAGTTTGAGAAACCTTTGTAAATCATCAAAAACATGTGACATTCAAAAAAACATCAAAAAGTGACATTTACTGCTGCCATATTTTGAGAAAAGACTCATAAATACTATAAATCATAAAAGAGATTGTTAGGATTGCCAGATATTGACATAAGACTCATAAATACGTTTTTCTAAGGTTTGTCAGAGATTGAAATTACGTGCATACATGTTCGAAAGCTTAATAGTTTGTAAAAGGCATGGTCAGGGTTGCTAGAGTTTGAGAAAATCTTCAATGCTCCAAAACTTAAAAGTGATTGTTAGGATTTCAAACAATGTATTTGAAGGTTTTCGTTTATTATGAAAAAGTTTCGTGTTTTTTATGTTTTGATATAAATGTTAAATTCGATTCTTAACGGTCTTAAACAGTTCTCAAAAAATCAAATTTGACCTCATAAAATCTACAGAAGCCCTGCATTACTTCAAACAAGTCTAGGGAGGAAGCAAACTCCTTATTGCAGGGTGAGCGTATCAAAGAGAGCAGCTGAGATAACTAAACAGGAAAGAAGACAGGACTTAATTACTGAAAGACAGTTGCTTGGGACCAAGGCAAACATAGGGATATTGTGACATCTGGTGGTAGGACAACAGAGTGCAAAATCAAAACCTGACAGATGAAGGGCTAAGGAAAGTTAAGTAATTGTCATTCAAGCATTTTGTGTTGTTAAACTCAATTCAACGAAACGAAATTCAATTGCAGAGTTCAGTAGAGAGTTGATATTCATAGGAATTTCTGAAGGAATTAGTCTCTTAAACTAGTTTCTTAAACAAGTTAAGGTTATTTTCTTACGCTTTCACAGAGTCCGTTAAAGACACACAGATTCATAGAAGGATCTACATCAATATAGGAGGAATATTACACGTACAAAGTAGCAAACACAAAGGTCACAATGACACACAAAGGAAGTTCTGTGGAACAAATAGGGTAGGGTGGTAGGAAGTTCCAGAGAAATCCCCCCCCCCCCCCAGTCATATAACAGAGATAGGGAGTCGTTAAACCGTGTAAGGGTTTGAAAGTGAGAATTTTAAGGTTTTTGAATTTAACACGATAAGCCAATGGAGATTAAAAGAAATGGTGTTACGTGAGTAGTGTTTGGTGTGAGTGAGCAGTCTAGCAGCAGAGTTTTGAATGCATTGAAGTCTGGAGAGCTGCAAGTACACCATTAAAAAGATCATTGTAGTAATTGATGGGGATAAAATAAATGCATGAAGGATAGTTTCAGCATCTTTGGTACTTATGAATGGGACAGCGTAAATGAAAGAAAGTATATTTGGTTATAGATTTAATATGTGACTGAAAGGAGAGTGGAGGCAAAGATTACACCTACATTTCTGACAGAATTTTATATATTTTTTTACGAGAATCTGCAATCTCATAGAAACACTGTTAAAGAGTCATGGGGTTCCAATTATGATACATTTAGTTTTATCCATGACACAAACGCAAACATGAGCGCAGAGTGGAAAGGACAGAAGAGAGCAGGAGCCTCCTACAACTCTTACTCTGCTCTCAAGTTATAGACTAAACACACATCAACTTCTCTCTCTCTCTCTTTCTTTCTTTCTTTCTTTCTTTCTTTCTCTCTCCTCCTCTTCTCTTCATGACAAGCCCGTCAACGGTAACATTAACTAACAAGACAAAACTATTAATAATACGGAATATAATTACTTAAAACGTGTCTTGCCATTTTTATAATACACATCCGGCCCCTGAAGGGGTTCTGATCGGCCCCTCACGTGGCTGGACTGTAGAGTGCTGAACTTGGCATGTTAATTAACCGACGTTAAACCGAACCGAACGTGACGTAACAGTTTGATACGGTTCACGCGGAATGCTCCCGCATGTCTCTGTGTGTGGGTAGACTCGCGTTCTCACTGAAAATATGTGGCGCGAGATGAAACTCGTGTTTTAATCCCTGGCTGTTTCGGCGCGATTTCTCGCAAATGGCAATTTTTATTGTATAGTTTTACCAAAACGCAAATGAAAACATAAGTAAGCTTAAAAAACGAAAGTTGACATTGAAAACCGTTCCTTTAAAACAGATTGAAGTGTTTAGTTTTGTTTAGAACGCGGCATCTCTTCTCCTCTCTCTCCATCCTCTCTCATCTCCTCTCCCATCTCTCTCCCTCCATCTCTCGTCCTCTCCATCTCTCTCCTCTTCTGCATCCATCTTCGTCTCTCTCTCTCTCCCCCTTTACTCCCTCGTGCTCTCTCCCTCTCTCTCCCTCTCTCTCTCTCTTCCCTCTCTCTCCCGCTCTCTCTCTCATCCCTCTCTCTCTCTCTTTCCCTCATCTTCTCCGCTCACCGCTCTCTCTCTCCTATCCCTCTCTCTTCTCTACCTCTCTCTCTGCTCCCGTCGACTCTCGAAGGAGTGTGCGCAAATCACCCTCGCTCTCTTCAGCTATGCCCTACCACAAAACAATCCGCTCCCTACTCGGGGAGCAAGTGAGCGGGCGCCGGAACGTACTCCAGGAGAGAGATGGCATTCTCGTTCTGTACTCGTCGTGTCATCAATGAACCATCAAAACTGGAGGCTACACCTCGGGTATCGTGCGGACATAGAACCAACAGAATATGAACTCAAGGATTCCATGTCCCAGCCTCTAGTGGGATCAACGTTCGCACTCGAATCAAGTGCAACCTATCGAGGTGTCTCCCTCCTCTTCGATTGGCCGTCGGGCAGGTGCGGGGTACCTCTACTCGTTCGCCTTAACCTCACCTCCTCGCTCTCCAGCGCAATCCCTCATCTCATAAACTCAGTCAGTCTACACAATACTACCCGAAGCTGGCCCTGGGTGCCAGGGGGGAAAAGCAGATGCCGTGAGACTCAGCTAGAAGGACTAATCTCAGATCAAGTTAACAAGACAGTACCTCCTCAGCTGCTCAATCAGAGGGGTCTATCAGTCTATGGAGTGCTCGCTCTCGTCTCAAGACCTGTCTCGACTCACGGTGCACGGGAAATCAATCCGCACGGGAGAAGAACATAACTCGTCAACCTCAGACATCCCATGACGCAAATTGCAGATTGCTAGTCTCTCTACAGAGCTTCGGTCGAAAAGGGCAGAAGATTGCGGGAGTGTAATCACTCATCAGTAAGCATCTCCACTCTAATCGAAACCCTAAATCTCTTCGAGAGAGCGTAGACAACATCCTCCAGGAGTGCTAACTCCGCTCTCGCGACCACAGACTTTCACGTTCAGTGGATCGCGAAGCAAGGAGCGCAAAGTACGATCTAGAGTCCCATCACGGTCCCAGTCGGGCATCAGAAGGTAAAACGGTCAAGAGAATCGATCGATCAGGGCGCGCTACGTGCTCCTCCCGTCAAGCACAAACAACCGTACGTACTCTCACTCGTACGCACTTTGTACACATCTATGGAGGAAAAGGAATAGACTCAGTCGGGGGGGAGCGGTCAACAAAGAGCTCCCGTCGTTTCAACTCTCGAAACTCCGGGGGACGGGTTCCAATATGTTGAGCGTTACCTCTCGTCCGTGCTCATCAGTTAGAGTATCTAGATGAAATGCGTATGGCATTCATCTCCTCTCGCCGAAACGTACAGCCTGAAATCAGTTCTCGCAAAACGGGAAAAATCAGACAAGTGAGGAATTATCCGGCCCAAAAGTTCCACATAAGCAACATAACTACTTAAGCTGCTAACATCGTCAGGTCGAAATAAGGATCAGGCAGTACAGCAATCAACTCCAACATGCAAGAAGATCCATGCTAACGTCTCAACCGTCGTGCAAATACGGATCTCTATGACGTCGTATCACGTCTCGCAATGCGTAACGTCTGTCATGCCATAAAAACATCGCGGGATGAGAAGTCGAGGCTCGCACGAAAATGGGAACATCCAATAGGGACTCGAATTGTCTAACCATAACATATTTCAAGTAGTCAAACTAGCACTCACTTCTTATCCCGTACACTCAAGGGCGATGCTATCTCCTTCAAAATGAGCAGGCAAGAATACTACGCGGTCATAGTAGGCTTCAACAGGTCCGTCGTGGCTGCAGCGCTCTCCAGGACTGCAAGAAACTGAAACATAGGAATGGGAGAGTCGTGAAGGTCTCGTACTCAACGTACAAGACCGGAGTCATAGGCCATGCACCGTGAACTGCGGAGGCTCAAAAACATGGGATCCGGTGGATAAAGGTCTGTCACGGTGCTCTAATCCCCAGGGCGAGGATTCCAGAAATCGCGTAGAAAGTGCCGGAACTTCATATCATAAAGGGGAAACAGGTGTAGGGGGAACGTGTCGGTTCATCGTATAGCTCTCTCTATCAGCTCATAAACTCTTCACATCCTCCTCTTCTCTCTCATCTCTCTCTCTCGGTCCAGTCGTCTCTCTGCCATCTCGCTCTCACTCTCATCTCCTTCTACTCCTCGTCCCTCTCAGGTGCGGATCAAGAATAAAAGCAGTCGGTGTCGGAAGGCGTATCTTCTCTTCTCTCTCTCTCTCTCCATGATGGAGGGGGTTATTATTTGACCTCGGTAAAGGAAAAGTGGATTGGAATTTAAATGGTCTGGTTTGTCTCCTACAATTTGGCCCTTGAGTAAAAATAATTTGGGGCCCTGTTGTACATTATAAAATCAGAGCTTCACTCGTGTTGCCATCATCTGTAAACCTGTTTCAAGAAACCTATGAGGAGACACAAAATCTACAGTTCAAAACCCGTCCCAATGCTAATAAACTTCACTTGACAACACATCAAGCAGAAGATTTTCAAGCTATTGTTTTGTAAACACTGCACTAAAATCTCTTTTGCTTTGAGTTGCCAATCATTGCTTGAGAAATCCTTTTACCAGAACATAAGGGAAGCAGAGCTTGTTTTTGACACTTTTAATAAGCTTCCGGAAGAGACATTTGGGAACTAATTATTCAGTATTGTATATAATAAAAGTTTTTTTCTGAATAAAACTTATATCAAGTGTACTCATTTGATACATTTTTTGTGCATTACTACAATGACCTATTTAGCACAATTTATAAAATAGTATTTATTTATATAATGCATACCCGTTAAATGTTTAGGTTAGTTTTTAAAAAAGATCAGAAACTTTTGAATTCAATGCTTAACAGTTCATTAACTCTGCTTAAAATCTATAATATCTAGTTAAACTGGTTGTACTGATTGAAGCATCCAATATTTAGAAAAATGCAGGTGGTTATTTTCAAATTCATTCCAAATATTTTTTAAAAGCAACAAATTATATTTCTCATAAATGTTACAGATTTATGACCAGTAATTTGTAAGATGTGGGTTTTGTTAATGTGTAAATGATTGATTTACTTTATGTGAGTTTGATTTCTTTGGCAGCTTCTCTCTCTGGGAGTGAAACAGAAAGCCTTGAGATGTAAAACCTGCTTTACAAGGAAAGAATACGTCTGATTCAGAGGAAAGAGATAAAAGCTCTAGTTCCAGAGAAGTTGTAAAGCTGTGACAAATTTACTCATGACATTTACTCATCGCAAAAACATGTAAATGCTAAACAGTAATTTTTCCATAATTTTTAATGGGATTACTTGACCAACAATTTTCCAATGGCTTAGTTTTCAGCACAAAACATATTGAGTATTACAAAGTTGCCTTACAAAGCAAAAAGGAAGTAACTGCCTTTGTGGTCAAAAATGTGCAATTTATATGGCACAATGGATCTTATCTCAAATGGGTAGTCTAACAATTGGTCATTTGTACAGTAACTGCAAAATGACTCAGGTAAATAAGTAAAGGTACTGTTTTCATAGCAAACACGGATTTGTTAATTTAGTTTGAATGACAGAAACTAGGCTAACCCCCCACCAACGCAAACGAATAACCTTATTATGTGTTTTTGTTAGCGTTGAGTACCCTAAACTAGTGGATGTTTTGTGGGCCATTAGCTTACCTAAAAAAAAATTATATATATATATATATATATATATATAATATATATTATATCTATATATATATAATATATATATATATAATATATAGGTTATATATTTTAATGTAATAGAAATATAATTTAGATCCAAGGGGTAAACTCTGTAGGTGCACCAGTAAATAATAATAGTAATAATGAAGTAATAATGAGTTGTTTCTGTTATGCTGTATCGATATAAACTATAAACTATTGTAAGATGTTTACTGATAAGCAAGGTGTCTCATATTAATTTAGCTCAGTATGTTATGTTTTTTAACCTACTAAAACAGATAGGCACAAAACAAAGATTACCTTGTTAATCTTCATTATTTTCAAAAGTTTAAAAACTGAGACAAAACATTTAGTCGTCAAGACATCATTTATTTTTGCAGTGAATAGTCTCTAGAGGCCTCTGTCTCTGTTGGAAGCTCCAGACAGTGAGCAGAGCAGAGCAGAACACAAGTGACAGGACAGGACAGGACAGGACAGGACAGGACAGGACAGGACAGGACAGGACAGGACAGGACCACTGATAAACTGATAGCTGGTGAATTATAGAACAGTACAGCGCCAGCATTCATTTAGTATTGAGCAGTGGTAAGAGAAGACTATAAGTAGGGGCAGTAATTAGTACTAAACAATTAGTGTGAATGGCAGAACGAGCAACAGGTGGGCACAATAAACTAGCCAAGACAGGATGCAAAACTAGTCTAAAAACTAAAAGTGGTAATTATTTGGGGTTGGTGTTCATGAAGACACATGGTTCCAGTTTGTACAATGAATCCAACACAACCAGAGCCTATTTTTGTTTCTGACAAAATAGGGGTTGGAAAGTTTTTCTTTACTATCTTGTCCCCAGGTTTTGGTGTGCAAAGTAGGAAAACAGAAAACTGCAAAATAGCGGTAATACATACATTCAAATATCAGGACTAATATGTACAAAATTAGCTGATGTACAGTTAAAAAACCTGCCACATTTCCATTTATCTAAGTACAACTGCTTAGGAGGGACTACAGAAAAACATTTCACGTAATTTTTCTCAGTTCTACACTACACTGTCATTTTGTTTTGATGGGCAGAAGGGTTAACATACTAAATGTGGTTACGAATAATGTTCAGTTAGCGGCAAAATTTTAATCTGAATCAATGCATCATGGTTGATTAACATTTCCATACACATTAATGTAGCATAATCTGTATTATGTAACTGTAAACTGTAACTTCCATAGTTTCTGTAATGGATGATATCGTAAATGAACCCCTTGTATCTGTCCCAAATTCTTTCGGATCTTTTCTATTGTAAATAAACTTTGAGCTGAATTTGGTTCTCATGTCTGGATTTATTCTCTTATTGTAGCAATCCCACAACGAACCAAGAGACAAGTCACAGAATGTGACTGGTTACCCACAGATACATTTTGGGAGTCAGGGTGAACTTCAGATTGTGAAGCATTACAGTAGATATAAGTACACAAAATAAAATGGTTGATTCCAATGTTCTACTGGTTTGCATAGTGCATCAGTTCAAGTAGAAATTGATTACAGAGATGTATTTACATCAGAAATCTGTTCTTGTTCACTGATTGATTAAACTGACAATCTTATAAGAGACTCTTATGGTCTCTTGGACTTTTATGGAGTGACTCACTTGGTCACTTTTATACAATGGAGGATTTCATAAAGTTAAAAAGTGGAAAACTTTAGTAGTCAATGAAAGTTCCCTTCTGTAAGGACAGAGATAAAATTTCATATCACTATTCAACAAATACTTTTTTAACTAATTTACATTTTTCAAATGATCATACAAGTAAAGACATCCATTTGTCCATCTATAATTAAAGATTTCAATCTAAGCTCATCAACATTTTCCATGTACATGGTATTTAAAAGACTTCCCATTCTCTAGATCTTAGTTTCACATATTTTTGGTTATTTGCACTTTTTCATATTTAACTATTTTTCCTCCCCTGGTGACAATCTCTTTGTATTCCAATGCTCCTTTGTCATCAATGAAGCGTTGCTGGGTCACTTTTCCAGTTTCAGGGAGAGGACAAGGAAATGACATCGTTGAGAACTGCTTATGTAAAATGTCACTTTGACCTGCAACCAAATCCATCCCTGTTCCTCTCTGCTGAGCTGGATTCTGCCAACGATTTAACAGAGGAGATTTTTTGAACTCCATTTTGGGAATCAGAGCTGGTGATGGACTCAACTTTGTAATTAGGCCTAAATCCTTAGCTTGTGGTTTTGTTAAGTCCCATATGGCTGGTTTTAATTCATTAGCATGTGGTACTGGATCTTTTGGGATGTCTCTGGAGATATCCCATGGTTTTGGTGGATTCCAATTTGAGTGCCTCAATCCATTCACTTCTGGTACTGGATTGTCTCTGGCGATGTTTTTTGGGATGTCTTTGGAGATGTCTCTGATGTTTTCTTTTGGTCTCGAGTCAGCTTGTTGCATTGATCCAGCTCTTCTGATATCAGCAATTACTCCAGCCATTGAAGATCTGTAGCTATGGTTGGTCTCCACCATCCTGGATACTGGATTGGCGTAAGGCAGGTCTTTGAGTGTATCACGGATCTTTTCTGCAGATACAAACTGAGTTGGAAGCCTGACGCGGGCACAGAGCTCAGCGATGAGTTTCCCCATAGCCCAAACATCTGAGCACTTGTCTCGAATGCCGTTCATCTGTAAAATCTCTGGAGCAGAATAAGCTTCGTTTCCCATGTTTATTGCAGAGCTCAGTCCATTTTTAAAGAATTTTGCCAGGCCTAAATCTATGATCACAGCCCGGTTGGTTTGATGCTCCACCTGAAAGGAGATGAAAGGTAATCATTGATGAGTAGGAATGAAACATACGTAATCTGACATTTTTAACAGTTACAGTTTGTGTATCTAGTGAAACATAAAGCTTCCCGAAGAAATGTTTTTCTTTGCAACCAGTCACTAGATAGCTAGTCACTAGCGCAATATTGGGCTTAGCAGAGCAATTATTTTTGAAGTGTTGAAGAACCACATGTGAACAATGACATTAGGTGTGGTGACACTATTGTGTTCTTTTCAAGAGTGCCTTACACAAGCCTGTAAAGTCCAAGAAAACTGTGCTCACGTATAACTGCCAGTACTAAACAAATCCTTTTTCAAGAGCCAATTGTCAGTTTATATATGCGAATGTACAAGGGATTGGAAGTATATGGAATCTCTAAGCATTTAGAAATCAATAAAACCACCGACAAGCTTCTTCTTTTAAAAGAGACCTCAAATAAAAAACACAGTTTTTCTGGTGTTTAAACAGGAATGTTGCTAAATTAGAGTGTGAGTAAAGATGTCTAAAGTCACTAATTCAACATGCCATGAGAGGCCTCGCTCTTCTATACTCTCAATCTTTCAAATAGCCTCTTTTCTCCATCTCTCAATATAACCATCTGTTACAGAATTTTCATTAATACCAGAAAGAAGGACATCACTGTATGAGAAATGTACATCTAATGCTGAACAACTAGCAAGAAGAGAGAAGGCTGGTGTGTTTGTGGGTGAATGGTTACAGCAAAAATCTAACTCTTAATGCAGTGTTCACACAAAGAATGGGTAAATTGGTAAAAAAAAAGAATGGGTGCAATGGTCTTCCTACCCCGCAGACATGCAATATCCGTTCCACTTTCTCCACATGCTTTCAATAATTTTTCTTTCCATTGACTTAATTTGCAAAACACGCACAAACAATGGATCTTCCATTCTTGGTCTGAACACACAATTTATCTTTAACTTTATATATATATATATTATATATGTTTAACAAAACATAGGCTTATTTTCATTTGGATTTTTAGCAGGTGTACTTGTCTTTGACTCACCATGATGTTGTCAGGTTTGAGGTCCTGGTGGACGATGTCTTTACTGTGCATGTAGAGCAAACCCTCACACATTCCAGTGATGATTGTAGCTTTCACTGCTGGAGTGAGCTGAAGAAAACACAATATGACAGAGAAACAACATAAAACACTCTCAGATGGAATCTGACTTGAGATTTTTTGAGTCACTTGACAATCTAGTTACCTGAACTTTGGAATTCTGTACTTTGAAAATGGTCGTCTCTAGATCTTCCCCAAAGATGAATTCCAGGGGAATGTTCCATTTGGAGTTTTGCAACCATGGATCCCCAAGAAGCTTCACAATGTTTGGATGTCGTGCATTACTGGTGATGAAGTTAAAAGAATTTCAATGGGTCGAAACTTTGAGCACACGATGGTAAATACAAAGAAAACTAAACCTACTGGTATACTTTGCATTCCCTCTCCAGTTGTGTTTTGCTGATGAGCCCAATAGGAACTCTTTTGATTGCAGCCCATGTGTCTTTATACTTCTCCTGGTAGACTTTCCCAAAGCAGCCTCCAGCTATTGTGTTGGTGGAGTAAGCCATCTGTTGATCATTTAGGAAAGAATTATTATCAATTGATAAAATCCGTCAATTTTCACGTTATTTCTCTGTTTATGAATTCATTCAAGTTGGAACATGAATTTTTTAATGAATTTTTAACTTCCCTTAATCTTCCTCGCTCCATTGCTTAATTTTAGATTAGGCATTACCTTTAGATCATCACTGCAAACTGTTATTGACAGTTTTTTTGTTCAACAATGTTGCCATTCAGTCACATTGTATTCTTACTTTCATTGTCTTTTTCATTGTTTTGATTGTATATTTGTTTTGACTATTTATAATCAGACCTTGCTGGTGGCCTCAATAATACCTCTTCCCATAACAACTTGGTTTTCTCTTCAGGTTCCATTGTCTACCCTGAGGCCTGCTTAGCATCAAGGGGCAAGCTTTTCTTGAGTCTCTCTTTGCTTTCATTTTAATTTCAAATAAACTTGACTGTCCTGATTCTTATGTAGTCCATACCCTAGGTTTTTTTTAAAGGAAGTGCACAAAAATAGTCAACACACCATATATCAATAAACAGTTCAATATAACATAGTTTTGAGTCATGGATTTTTACATCCTTGTTTAAACTCTACCTGACATTTTGATAGTTAAGATAAATGCTATAACTTGTTGGAAAAATATCTGACTTTGCGACTCAACGACTAATTAGCACACCTCTGTTGACACAGGTGAAATATCCTGGAACCCTTCAGACTAAAGCTTGTGTTAAGCCAGTACATGCTAAATGAAAAGCTGTGAAACTGGATCTGGATTTTTCAAAACTCTTTTCTTCAGAGATTCAAGTCAAATTCCTTATTCTTGTTTTAAACGTAAATCAGAGGAACTTTTGCTATCCCAGCTAACATTTTTATATTACAAGAACGTTCTGTGAAAATGTTTTTTTTAGAACGTGGTCTCCATTTCTGAGTAACTAATAAAATAACATTCTGAAAACATTATTTTGAAACATTCTTAGAATGTTATTTTGTTTTTTTTACGCTCTAAGAATGCTTTTTAGATAACATTTTTAGTTTAACATCATTAGAATGTTACTATGTATGTATGTATATATTATGTAGAATGTTTTGGTTAACGTTATAAGATAAGATTTAGACAATGTTTAAATAATGTTAGTGAATGTAACGAGAACGTTCCCTGTTAGCTGGGATATAACCGTAAGATTATGTTAATAAACTTATACAATTGGAAAACTACAATTGGAATACCACTAACTAACTTTAGCCACAGATGAACATGGAATTTAACATGAACTAGAATAAAAAAAAAATAAAAGGATGAAATGCAAAATTAAGTATCCCATCAACCACAACAAACTGAATAACAGCATCTTTACCCATATCAAATCGAAATATATTGGCAGCTATAGTCTTATCTAAATAACTGCTCTAAGCACATAATTTAAAGAGTTTGGTCCATGCTCAGGTATCTACATGGTCTTACCTGTTACAGCAAGTCATGTAGCTGGTGGCTCTGAGTGTGCTCAAACTGAAGATTTCCTGATAACAACCTTTAGTCTAACTCCACCCTCATATGATGTCACATGGCTCCTGATAACACAAGTTTGTCATTTATAAGAGTGAACAAATACACCTGGGACCTGAGTAGCTAGCATGCCATTATAAAGTCACAGGATCGAGGTCATGCAGATTTTTTTCTTTAGTGTGGTTAGTATATGTTCATCTCCCTGTGCAAGACTGAGTTTCCTCCCACAGGTGGGGTTACCTCTACAGAGTGAAACCCACCTTTATCCATTGTGAACAGGATCAACTGAAACATGTTATCCAAGTTCTGTGTAAATCTGTGATTCCAGAAAGTGTGATTGCAAGGAATTGCAGCATGCGTGGAATATGTCATTTAGGCAAGGCAAGGCAAGTTTATTTGTATAGCACATTTCGTACACAGGGTAAATCAAAGTGCTTTACATTGGAGACAAAGAATAAAAAGTATGTTTAATAAAAACAAGCATAAACAAGTCATATATAATCATAGTAAATAAAAAATTTAAAAACATTGATTAAAACAAAGATTAAGATGTGAAGTGCAGAGGTAAAATAGTTGTTCGGAAGTTGGTGCTCAGTCGGCAAAAGCCCAACTAAATAGGTGAGTCTTTAGTCTGGATTTAAACGTGACTAAAGTGTTGGCACCCTTGATCTCCTCTGAAAGCTGGTTCCATCTGTGGGCTGCGTGTTAACTAAAGGAGTATTTACCCTGTTTGGAATTCACCCAGAATAGATCTAATTTATTTGATTTGAGGGATCTCAGCTCCCTGTTTGGTGTGTTTTCATTGATAATGTCTGTTAGGTATTTATTTTATGTTTGGACTTATATAGGAGCAGCAGAACTTTAAAATCTATTCTTAAAGGAGATCGGCAGCCAGTGTAGAGACTTAAGAACAGGAGAAATGTGTTCTGACTTTCTAGTTTTGGTTAGAATTTGAGCAGCTGCATTCTGATCAAGCTGTAGCTGTTTATTGGTCTTTTTGGGAAGACCGGTGAGAAGATGATTCATTTAGGAATGAAGCTATCCCAGTAAACTTCACAGAACTATGTTAGGGCAATAATCAAAGCAGAGTATTAGGAGGAAAGTTCAGGTCTGTCAAGTCAGGACAAGACAATGTTTCTCATGAACAGACAAGCATGTCCTCGTCTGCTATGGTTCTGTCAGAGATGAGGTGTGACTAATTTACGAATTTAATGTTTTTAATTAGCTTTTGAAGCTGACCTGAAAAACATTCATTATACAAAAGACTTACCTGGCAGTAGAGTTTTTTATAGAATATGTATTAAGGGGTCACAGTGGCAGAGTGGGGAGCATGATCGTCTCACAGCAAGAAGGTCATTGGTTCGAGCCTCGGCTGGGTCAGTTGGCATTTCAGTGTGAATGTTCAGTGTGCATGTTCGCGCTGTGATCATGTAGGGTTTACTCCAGGTGCTCAGGTTTCCCTCACAAGTCCAAAAACATGAAGCTACAGATGAATTGGGTGTGTGTTGATGTTTCCCAGTGATGGGTTGCGGCTGGAAGGGCATCCGCTGTGTAAAATATGCCAGATGAGTTGCCGGTTCATTTTGTAAATTAAAGGGACTAAGCTGACAAGAAGATGAATAGATAGATAGATGGATGAACATGTATTATGTACAAAAGGAAAAATACGCTCTAAAACAATAGACTCTTAGCTCGTTATCCTAAGGGTGCCATTCAGAACTAGTCTCCAAAGAGCGAATTATAGCTGACATTCCTAAGCTCTTTACTTAGAAAAAGTGCTATATGACCCCTAAAAAATTAATAACAAGCAAGCAAGCAAACAAACAGACATACAAACAAATTAAAAAAACAACCTTCCCCCAAAAGATCCTCTAAAGTATATAACGTTATAACTCTATACATGGTTAATCTATGGTGCTAAAAGTCTATGGCTCAATAGCTTTGTTGTCAAATTGCTTTTTTATTGCTGGCCCTAATGACACTAATTATTTTGTAGAGAGGCAAAGAAAAGAAAACATATCTATTAATTTTTTATAATATAAATATAATAAAATTCCTAGTTGTAAAATAGCAGTTTGTTTAATTCCTGTATAAAGCCTTGTTGTTTCTGAACCAGTAAAATGTACAGTTAATGAAACTATCAAACTTTTAGAGTAAATTATTTAGATTTATGTTTCCGTTTTTTTGGCGCTAATTTTCAGATTTACAGGAAGTGACGTCATATTAAAAGTAGGAGCCTAAACCGAGACAGGTTGGCATTTTAGTGCCTTTATTGCTTTATTACAATTCTGTTATTAAATATTACAATTTCTGTTCCTAGTAAACATTTTTAGTCCGTTTTTTCGTTTATTTGAAAAAATTAACGTGGTCAAGTATGTAAAAAAATGTCAAGTAACTTATGTTAATCTGTTAATATATATGCACACTATACAGTAGTGCATAGACGTACACATTTATTGTAGTTTTAAGCTGTACGCCACGAGATGCTCCACTAGGTGGCAGTGTTGTTCTGAAATAAACAGTATCGTTTTGTCTAGCTTTATTTCAGCTGGCGTTTAAAAGTCTTTTTATGCTTTTTACTACATCAAATTAGTGTTTTGTTGCAACGATATCCAATAATATAATTCAGTTATCAAAAAATGTTTGATTTTTTAACCTTTAGCTTCATAGAGTATCATAATTTGCTTTTATTGCTACATTTACATTAGTTAATGTAAAATATACCTCGTTAGTAAAATAACAGACGATTTTAGACAAGCTTATGATTTGTGCATCTTTATTATTTTATTACAATGTTTTATAAATACAACATATACGTTTTTATTTATGATATTCTAAATATTTTGGTTTGTTCATAATGAGACAACATAGGCTTACTCTTCTATTCTCTTCTATATTAATAATAATTTTCAGATTTTGCATTGTTTAACGTTGTTTCTTTGCAGGAAGTGCCATGATTGACAGGAAACTGAATGATTGATGCGCAACTGAATAATGAGCTGTCATTGGCTGTTTCCATGGCGACTCTAACGAAGCGCCGCTGCGATCTTAATGAGGCACTCACAGCAGAGGTCAGAGCAAAACACTGTTGTCTGCAATTTCATCATATCCTCTGGAAAAATTAGCCTTTTTAGAGAATAGTTGAACTTGAAGGACAAAACGAGTCATTAGTTTTCATGTTTCCATTCAGAAATCGATTTTTCATTGACATGGGTGCTGAAAAGCAGCTTACTGTCTGGTTGTAGATGTAATCATTACTTTTTTTATCACTTAGTTTAGAACGTATAGGGTCCTTGGTCATTCACTCTCTTACAGATCCTCATTAGGGCCACCTGGATGTTTTTTTTATCACATGGAGTTACCACATGGAGTTTCAAACCAGGGTAAAAATAAAAACTTATTTGTCTTCACTGTCAGTGGTGTTGTGATTGGACCGCTGTATCCTAATCGGCAGCTGGGTCTTCAGCTATTATTTTGAAGGATTAATCCCTGCTTCAATCTGAACAGTCACTTTCACTGCTCGCTTGTCACTTTGATGTAATACTGGCGACCCACATTCAATGTGCCACAATGAACTCAAACTGATGGAAACAACTTGATGCTTTTTCACAATTGCATAGCTGCTTGGACATTGCACAAACTCTAAACGTATCCAATCAATAACATGACCTGCAAATGCATTTAAAATGTTAAATAAAGTATAGTTTAACTAATATTCTTTTACACATGTTGGGAAATTCCTCAATCATCATACACAATTTGCATAAGCCCCATCCAAATCTAAATAAATTAATTAAATAATGTGTAAATCAAAAGTAACATCATAAAAGTAACAACAACATGGGGGTTAGTTTACTTGGTAATATATACTTTTAGTGCCTTATTCATTCCATTAAGTTTTTATAATGAAAGGTCCTGCTGCTTGGCCCAATAATGGATGCTCTGTCTTGAAACAGTGATGAAAAGATTTGAATTATTCCTGTAAAATTTGTTCATCTGACTTCATAATTAATTTGTAGAAAGTTTTACCTTTACCATATTTTTGGTTTCAACTAAAGAAATGAGAATGTTAATTATTAATGATAATGTTATGTTTTAACGTACTCATAGATTTTTACTTTTACCTCGACTTGAGGGCAATATTCTTATTAATTCTTAAAAGTGTCTCAGTCAATGAGGAATGACTGAAGAGAGTTCAAACATGTATTACCATTGTTTTGTAGTAAACAAGCAGTATGTCAAATTCAATCAGCATACAACTTATAATATGTGAACCAAAAGTAAAGTATTATTGCTTAAATTCAAGTTGAAAATCATTACTCTGTAATAAATACATTGCATTTTAAACTTTTAAGGTTACTATATGTTAGGGAAGAGCTCTAGAACTTTCTCTATCACGGGTCAATGCAGACACAAATGGGTGAAGGACCAATCTCCTCCCAGAGAAGTTAATTACTTAATTAAGAGACTTAATTATAGGAATGTGAACCTGAGAGCATTAGAGAAGTTATAGCAGTGACTTGTTGAGTACTAGGGATTGCATTTCTGTGAAATACAAGACGATAATTTCACTATACAGTCCAGAACATTGAATGATACCAGACATTAACCAGTTATATAATAAACCCTTTGGGAACATTCCAGGTGATTGTAAAATTCACTGTGATGGGGTCCAGACTTCATTGGAACCTTTGAAGTTGAAGATTTAGCATAAGAGAAAACACCCAACTGTTTCATTATGTAACTGCTAGAATAAACACTCCAGATTCATGAGGAGGCCTACAATTCTCAACCTAACAGTCATATTTTTAATAGTTGTTACTTTTTTTGATGTCTTAAAAAAGTTTCCCTTTACCACCATGGTTGATTGATTTTTTAAACTTAATTAATGAACTCATCATCTAAACCCCTGATGGATCTCAGTTAGGAACACAGAACAATACCGGTGGCAGTATTGGTTTTAATATTAAAAACAAATGAGTAAAATTCACAAACAATCCCTTTATGGAAAGCTAATGTTTTTGAAGTTCATTCAGATGAAATTTCCATTGACTTTGACTCCAATGTTTCATTCAATTAGTACCGCTAATATTGAGGATGACTTAATTGCGTGAATTAGTAATGCTGTTGAATGTTTGTGACTCGATTAAAAGCTTTATTTACCAGAATGTTTACAAAAACTGATTATTGTCATGCATTCAATTAATCAGTTTGTTCCAATCAACACATTAAACAGTTTGAAAGTGTCAGGATTAATATACAGATAATCAACTGAGTCAATGTGAAATTGTTTTTTAACTGTGTTTTTTCTTGGTTTATTTCTGCATTATTTTGAAGCAAACAGTTTCTATTAAAAATAAAGTTTTTTTTATTAAGTCTATATCATTTTTAGCAGATAAACTGTGGCCTCATTAGGGAAAAGTTCACTGTTAAAATTTTTCGATTCTTTCATCTAGTTCATAGTGGGTGAAAGGTGTCCATCGCGGGGTCACATCTGACCAATCAATTAATCCAAATGTATTGAAAAAGATGCATTAAAGCAGCTTCACAAACTAATGTAGATTTCACAAATTTTGAATTAAACCCTATATTGGCTAATAGGGGGTAAGAATAGAATTATAATATGTGGTTAACTTAGGAGCCATTGAGTTCCTTTCCAAATAAGGAAATGGAAATTGAAACCATCCTTGTTCAATCTACAATGAGCAGTCTTATATTAGGAAGGGTTGTAATCATTAGTATGTGATATAAACCTAATTTGTTGTTGAGTATCCAATTCACCTTTTTGGTGAATTGGATACATGATCCAGAACATGAGGAGAACATGATCTTCCCCAGAAATAACTCCCTCAACATAAACAATTTACTCTCAAGGCAAATCTATATTTGTGTGTCAAGAATACGAATAGCCCTTTATGATGGCTGTGCATTCACGTAACCCCAAGCCTTTAACGCAACACTGAAGTTGTAATACGTTGTAATATTGATCAGTGCAAAGATATTGCTTCTACAGCAGCAATAGATGTATGTATGGAGCTCTATTTATACAATGTATGATGCGGTATATAAAACCTTTTCCTTTGATACATCTGTGTTGTGTTTTGTTAGCTAGTAGTTAGCATTCTTATCACATTGATCAGAGCATTGAGAGTATGTGACAAAGCACAGAACTATAGATGCTTTTGTTTACAAATGGGAGTGTTTACAAGCCTAGTTGTGTGTAGGCGTGATGCACAACTATAGTTTGGGCTTCACATTCACTTCATAAAGCAAATTTACGAATTGGGAACTATTAAACTGCTCTGTGCAAGAGAACAGCTGCTTGTCCCTACTCATTCCCAACACTGTTTTGAGTTCACACTGTAACTTCTGATCCGTTCCCAGGAACACTTGCGTATTTACATACCATGGGCAACTATCTTTTTTGAGCCTGTTATCCTGCCCATTTCTGCCCTATGTTGCAGTGTCCCATGACCGCCTCTGCAAATGTTCTCACTATCAGGTTCCAAGAACAGAAGAATTACCTTCACAAGTGAAAATCAACTGTTCCCACGTCCCAAGTTTGTTCAGAATTGGAACACAAAACCTAGTGTGAATATTACCCGAGGAACAAGCTAACACTTCTAAATGACAGGGACTTCTAAATGACAGAACATTACCCCAGGTTGTAATTAATTTTACAAGCAGCAGTGTCTAATGTTTCCTTGTTTGTTTTTTTAATTCTTGATTCTTGAACCAATTTGATACAGTTTTTTATTGACACTTTTGAGTTTTTGAAGGCGAAGATCTGGCCATTGATCATTTTGTTTTTGTTTTCTGACAGCCCCCTTTGGAAAAAATTGGAATGGCTGGTATGTTGAGTAGTCAATTACAACAGCTTTCAAGGGGTCTTAAGTTTTTAACCAAAAAACGAAACTCAACCAATTTTGGAGTTTAATTTAAAACTTCACTTGAGACAGAGTATAATGGAGTTTCTTCAATGATCTGACCATTTTAAGAGATGTTTAGTGAATTTTTTGCTTTTACAATTTACCTTGAGTTCTGCCTTGAGAAGATTGTAGTTGCATATTTCCATGGTACCATTGCACAGTTTGAGCTCTTCAAAGCCGGAAGCAAAGCTGTGATAGTTAGTCTTGGTGTTTGTCTGAAAGAGGAAAAGCTGCACTACACACTGGAATTACAGCATTGATAGCATTGCTGGATTTGTGGAAAGATCAAGAGAAGCCTGTGTGTGTAGAGCATGAACCGAAATCCGTAAAGCCGTTTGTGTGTAAATGTGGAGGCGAGGGTGGTAAAGGTCCAGCTTTCTTTCGTTCTGCACATCGTTTTATCAAGTTATAATAATGATGTGTATTCCTGCAGATGAATACCATCAGTTTCTGGGAACAGCAACGGGCTTGAGGAATCTCATCAGACTAATTGGTTTTTCCCCCTCGATGAGCTCAGAGAGAGGTAACTGGATGATTTAAGCTCATAATCTTACACAGACCCTATACCCACAGAGCATGCACGCACACAAACACCTCACACATACATCTTTTGATGTTTTCACAACACATTTCAAAACGAACCATTGACCTGTGCTTGAGGGCTTTTCAGATATTTCGAGGGCCAAATAAGGAGCCAACCAGGAACCACAGAGTGTGTTTACCAAATGCTTTATTGCACCACCAAGTGTTTCAAACAAACCGAAAAAAAAGATCTAAAAAAACCCCCACCTACTTCCTTTTTCTGCAACCCCAAAGCAAATGCCTCCACACATGACATATGCAACTATTTAAGCTATAATTTCCCTTAAAAACAGATTGGGTCAAACCAAACGAAGGGGAAATCACTCTTCTAAAATCCTTTCACGCAGAGCACATAAAAGGAGTATTTATTCCACCATGCATGGACATCATATGATTCATTAGAAAGCTAGAACATAGAAAAATTTGAACAAAAATGTTAGAATTGTTTTTACATAAATAATTAAACATGAACCATGGTTAATTCATTATTTTAATCATCCCTTTGGGATCAGAAATGGTACACAGCCACAACCAATCATAACCCTAGGTCAGGAATGTGGGAAGCTCTTGATGACATCATACACATGTGCCACCATATATTACAAATGAAAACAAAAAAACACTTAAAGGGTTCACTTAATCCAAAAGGGGATGATGAATTGTCAGCATAATCACAGTGATGCTATAAGGAATTTAAAATGCCAACACCACCCGATTTTTACATGTAAGCTTTTCCATTGCAGCAACTCGTCAGAACTACTTAAACTGTTGACAAACTTCCTATAATGAAAGATTTCACTTGCAAATATCCAAATGTTTGCACTGAAATGAACTGCAAAGCTTGTCAAAATAATTTAGAATATGTTCATTAAATATTTTGCATTATTTTGACAATAGTCCAGGGGTCGAATGTACAGACTGTACATGGATTTACAGATTTAAGTTCAGCACTGAAAAAGCTACAACACAACAGGCTATTTTATATGGATATTGCTAAAATAATAAAATACGGTGTGATATTTTCCTACTTAGCAAATTTAGTCTATATCCACATTCAAGTTGCAATCAATGCTTTTATAATAGCAGTCATTATTGTATGTTAAACAGGATATACACCGTTGCCATTTAGATACAATGTCATGACTCTTCCTTCATCTTTCTGCTCTGTGAACATGAATCTGTAGCTTCAGGCATCAATGTGGCGACTAAGGCACTGTCAGTCCTGCAAGTCTTTGCCACCGCTGTCATAGCATTAGCCTTGTGACTCACAGACAGCAGTCTAATCTATGGCAGGCCTGTCACTGTGGCCAGACAAACTGTCATCTTCCTCCGCCTTTGTTCTTCACATTTTACCAAGGTGAATTTAGAGGATGTTGGATTGAAAAAAATATAGAACAGGTTTTTACTTTTGATTTACTGTGCAGCATAGTGTTTTCAGTAACATCCCTTAAACATTTGAAATATTTAGTTGTGTACTTATAGACATGATAAAATGATAGTTGGTCATTACCCATCAGCCATCACCTGGCAACTGGTGTTCTTCTGCAACACTTCCTGCTTTGGACATTCAATTTCCCCAACAGTTTTCTTGCAGCTCCTAGGATTAAATATTTGGTTTAGTTTATTGTAGTTCCCAGTATGTATTTTGTTTACTCAACCCTTTTCTCCCCTCTTCTCCTAATGCACCGGATCAACATTTACTTGTGGTGTTGTCCAATCTCACCAATCAACACGCTCCATTTTGAAAAGACTACATTACCCATCAGCCTTCATCTAGCAACTGATGTTTTTCTTCAACACTTCCTGTTTTGGATTTCCAATTTTTACAAGATTTATCTTGCATCTCCTATGATTAAAGACTTTGAATCTCCTAGAATTATTTTTTTTAATTATATATATTTTATATATAAAATATTATATATATATTTTTTAATTATATATTTAAGTATAATTACTTATACTTATAATATGTCTTTGGACTTGTGGGGAAACCGGAGCACCCGGAGAAAACCCACGCAATCAAGGGGAGAACATGCAAACTCCACACAGAAAAATGCCAACCGACCCAGCCAAGGCTCGAACCAGCAACCTTCTTGCTGTGAGACAACCGTGCTACCCACTCCACCACAGTGCGCTCAAAGACTAATCATTTGAAGTAATTATATATTGCAGTTATGACCAAAATATATAAACATTCCAATTATCAAACTGATCTACTTATTCATGGAATGATGACCTCAGAAACGTGATGTCATTTTACTGTGGGTTATTCTATATAAAAAATAACTCTATGGTTCCAGGTCAACTGTGCATTGTAACACTATTTTCATCTCATATAATTATACATTTTAATATAACTTGTGACAATCGATGCTGGTTAAAGTTGGTTTTAAGCAACTGCAAAAGAAAAGTAATAATAATCCAGAAGACTATATTTTGATTATTTAACTAATAAGTAATTTTACCTTTAATTAGTTTGTTGAGATTAATTTAGCTAGCCATTTTCTTGCTCTGGAGGAAGATGCCTGATTTTGGTAGCATAATCGCACATGACAGTATTGAGTGGTAGTTGTATCAAATCATTTTGATGACTGTGAATAATTTTAGACTGCTCTAAAATAAAATGTAAGATGGCGAGCAATCAGATTAGATTAGTCCATTAAATCAGTGAGATGATCTGTCGAGCAAAATATACAAGTGTTTTAACAGCTCAGTAATTCACTGTTGTGTTTTACGTTTGATAAAGTGTTGGAAACATTCTGTATCTTCCTGAGTTTTATCTAAAGCTTACTTTATGTGTTCCTCAACCTTGAGTCTGGGAATAGATGTTGACTGATTGCTAATGACAAAGAGTGCACAATCTTCTTTAGATACACCCACTGGCTAAACTCTTTCTAACAAAGTGATTAGCGTAATAGTGTTCCCTCTCCTTGTGCTGGGGTTTTACCAATGCAGGAATATGCAGGTAGAGACAAACACTGACGGGACAGATTCTGCTTCAGTAGAACCACTCATGACCTTTCTGACCACTGGAGTGGAAGAGATCTCCCACAGAGATGGAGCCTCATTCATAAAACTACCAACCTCTGTCCTAATGTAGACCTGTTAACCCAATTTTTATAAATGAGCAATTCTGGTTGTCTCTAGCTATGGTATTCTATTACAATTGATCTAGACTGTTTTTCATTCTATTAACTATGGATTTAGAGTTTTAGAAGTCACCGTAGGTTTCTGCAGATGGCTCTAAGTTTGCATGGCCAGCCATTTTCTCCTTGGCAGATTGTCACCACCAGATTGTCAAAAATTGGAAAAAAAAGTTAAATTTGCGTAGGGAAGAAGATCTTAAATGTAAGACTACCCTCCTCAGTGTTGATGAATGGCTGTCCATCATGTAGCCCTGCATGGAATTGCGTGCAATTTTAAAAGTTTGGTTCAGAATGTTTGAGCTTACTTCTAACACCAGTCTCAAGCTGCAGAAACTACAGTGGAGATACTTTTGTTTAAGCCATCTACGGGAGAGAGGAATTCTCACTAAAACATGCAACTCTTGACAGAGAGTTCCTAAAAGCTTCATTCAACCCGAGTGCATTGTCATCTACAGAGCCGGAATCCAATATTTTTTCCATTCATGCAGTTCATTGAGCCTGCAAGAAATGTTGTGCTATTGGGTATAAAATAAACACCAGCCATAAATAAAACAGTCATTGTTTCCTTTTAACAACTTGCAAAAGATGCAAAACTTGCTTAATTCGAGGGACTAAATCAGCTGTTTCTAGAAATTTCAGAGCTGGGCTCTAAAATTAGTGATTTTGAACAATATTGTTTGGAGGAGGTAAAAGGAATGTAGATGAACAATACCATTGAGATATTTAAATGAGCTGATTTGACTCCCATTTAATCACTTAATATAAAATGTTCAATCAAACAACTAATCAAAATGATTTATATAGTTTTAGCAGTTGTGTCAAAGCAGCTTCACAAAGGTCTAGTGTGGATTAAAAATGAGATATGAATTCCTATTATATAATTCTTTGGGGTAGACACCATCATAAACCACCACCTTAGGGGTTGTGATCTTTATAAGTATGAAGAAATGGTGTCATTAAACTAATCAGTAATTTCTGACATATTATAAAGCCTGGTTTGAACCAGTTTCATGAAGAAATAAAGCAACCAAAACATTTTTTTTGATGTGACAATAAAAATCAACGAACCCAGAGTAATAAATCCTGCAGAGAAAAGATCTACCCCAGCTAAACTCACATAAAGACCAACATCAGACTTTCTTGAGTGAAAAGGACTTGACTCCGGAAGCTAACATACTAATGTCTAGCCTGCTCTCATGTTGGCCTCTGCCACTCAAGATCACAACCTGAGCTATTGAGCTGTGGAAAGTGGATTAACAAGATGCTCATCAAGATTTGGGACTGTACTGGTAGATCCACATCACAAGCTGCTTCACATGAATTTGTCATTCTATAATATTATTATTAGAATAAAACTTCTTGATTAGAATAAACAGAGCATGAAATATGTAAGGTATTATTAATTAATGCAAATTACCAGACGCACAGCAGAAGTAAGCACGCTTGGTCTTTGATTTTTTTTTATATATGAAGCTACTGAGAAACAAAAATTTCAAATAATAGTATTAACGGCAATAGAGAGCACCACCTTTGAACCGTTGGGAAGAGTCCTTTAAACCAGATGCTCAAAAAACACAGGGGGAAATTTCACCATGTGATCTTGAGAATTAGACAGCTGAAAATGTTTATTGGAACCATATCTGTTAGGGACACAATTCACCACAACAGCATTTGTATGGATCAAAAACGTCCCAAACAATTATAAGAATCTTCAACAAAGCAGGGAGTTTACTTGGTTTTGTTTTGCCATAACACACAATCATTGTAAAAAGATGGACTAGCAAAAACACTCATTTTTATGCTGTATTAGATAACAGTAAAGCTTACAAGAAGAAACTAGGTCAATAAAGCATTATTTTTGGGGAAGCCCCTAGGATGTGTCTTTAGGAAGTTGCCTTCAGCATCTTTGCCTAAAGCATAACTCCACTCCTGGGAAGAAAATAAGCCAAATATTGTTTTGTAATGTACATGGATTTCCAACAAACTTTTTTTATTTGGACAAAATAACATGGCATGAACTTTGTCAGATCTGTTTACTCTCTGTCAAACAGAGAAGAACCTTTCTTGACTGTCTGCTGTGAGCACTATTAGCCACCAGAGTGTCTTAGAAAGACATCTAATCAATCTTTAATCAATACCTTGTTAAGCGTTTCCTTCATTTGCTCACTTCAGCTCCATTAAACTCCACTTCCACAACACACAGAGAAAATCTCCCTCATTCTCCCACCCTCGCTTAGCGACAGCGCTTTTCTCTCATCCTGTCTTCTGTAACGTCACAGGAGCAGGGAAAAGAGCGTCCTTGTGCCCTCAGATGGAGAGGGGGAAGGAGAGAAAGAAAGAAAGACAGTGAAAGTGAGAACAAGTGACTGTGAGGAGAGAGGAGAGAGAAAACAGAGAGATGGGTGAGTGAGGCAGAGGGAGACAGAGACTGATTGAGAATGAAAACAGTAGAGAGAGCAAGAGAGACAGGAATGAGCAGAGATGGGGAGAGAAAGATAGGGCGAGCGAGTGAGGCAGTGGGAGGGGACTTTCGCGTCAGTCAGCTGCAGTGAGGCAGAGGAACCAAGAGCAGAAACAGAACCAGCAGTGTCTGCTGCTCTCTATTGTTTTTTTTACTACCTATCATTAACCTTTTTCATAATCTCCAGCCAATCAAAGGAGCCGATGGCCAGGAAACCCACCACACTCACATTTCCAAAAGGACACTGACTGGAGACTCGCACCTACTCCTTTGAACTTCCTCTCATTGGGTTTGTTTTCCTCCAGAGCAAGTGGATTTAACCTGACTCTGAGGAGCCATGGGACCTGGGGTAAGGGGTACAAGGACAGCACTCTATTGCTTGTGGAAATTATTTCACCTGCTGGCTGGCTTCTGGACTGTTTGCGCTCAAATCACAGGAGATGGGAAGTCCACTTACTTCTGGGAGACAGGTATGGATGATTATTTCCTCCAGCACTGTTGATTGATGCGATTCCTTCTGCTGAAAGTTGCACTAGACTGTTTTATTGTTGATCAGAGATGGAAAACAAGTCAAGGTCTTGAGTTAGTTTTAAAAGAGGTGTGTGAGTGAGTTGTTTTTCTGCATCCTAGCGTCCTACTCTCAAATTCTGCATGCTGTAGTATGTGTCCCTGTTTCTGAAAACTATGCTGCTGTCTTGGTTTTCCCTTGATTATTGGTTAATTTCTCTAGCTAGAGTAGATTAAAGGCAATTGTACAAGTTTGTCAGTTTTAGATTACTTACAAACTCCTCTTATTTGAGAACAAAAATAAAATGCAATATAGTTCCAGGTTGCTGATTTTACAGGAAAATTCCTAATTTTACCTTTATATATGTTGTTTTAAACCTATTACATTTGTAATACAAAATCTACACATTTTAACTGCAATTTCACCAAAGATCTTATCAAAATGTATATTTACAGTTTTTAATGTTAAAAATAGTCTGCTCAAAAATAATGTTTGTCAATTCCAATAAATGAACTGAACAAACGTTGCCATTTACTGGTTAAACTTTTTTTTTTTCAAATGTATCTTTTGTTAGTAGACACATATTTGGTCATTGCTGTACTTGTTTTAAACCTATTAAAACAATACCCTCTCATGTAAATCAAAATGCACATTTGAACAATTTGTGCTTAAACTTTTTTACTATCAGGTTTGATTAACATATACAGTATATGTATGTATGTATGTATGTATGTAAGTACGTGCATATGTATGTATGTATGTATGTATGTATGTATGTGAGTCTATTAGAATTTATGCCAGCTAACTTTGGGTAAGAGGTAGGCAGAGGTACACCAAGGGCAGGTCACCAGTAAATGATGCCACATTATGTATGCTAAAACTTAATTTCATGTGATGAAAATGTACTGAAAAATGAAATTATAGTGATGGTAGGGTGTTGATTTTTAAATGAGAATTTCTAATTGCTATCTAACATTTCATACAGAAAATTGATCCAAGTCTAGATAAGCAGTTAGCATACTCTTATTGGCCAGAGTGCCAGCATGAGTCAGTGTGCAGTTGTAACTACCTTAGTGAATTTTTAAAGAGGATGTAAGGGCGTAAGGAGATTAAAGGAGCTGCTGGGATTAAAATTGCAGAATCTTCCCAGGGAAATGCCTGCAGAGAAAACCAGGAGACAAACTTAAAAGGATAATCACCCCAAAACCAGAGTTCTTGTCGTTTTGATACCAACCACTTGTTTCTTATTCTTCTGAACGTTAAAAAAGATGATTTGACTTGCTGGGTATTTGCAGCTTTTGACATCAATCCTATTTTATTATACCTTTGTTACAGCAAGTCAGAATTAAACTAGACATATCATTTAATTTCAGTATTGTCTCAGCTCTATAATTATATTTCCAGAATCAAATCCTTTTAACATATTGTTAAGGAGTGTGAGAGTGCAGTTAATAGGGTGGGGGTTGATGAAGAGGTGAATGCTTAAGGAAGTTAAAGCAGTCAAACTTTGAATGAGTTCATAAGAGTAAAACTGCTTTTGTTTAATTGATATCAAAGTGTTTGATCTTAAGCCAAATTAAACACCTAATACAGTATTAGGCAAATGTTCACAGCTCACTCAGTAACTAGATGATTCAGTTCATTTGAACAAATCATTAGATTTTTGACTCCATTCATCACTTGAGGCAGTTTAGCATGTTACGCCTAAAAAAATATTAAAACTTTTGAAGAATCTGGGGAGTGTCAACTTGTATAATTTATTTAAGTAGACATATACATTAATATTCAATTTCAATGCTTGAGTCTCTTTGGTAATTTTTAGTTGTTTTTTGACCAGTGACTGACTTTATCTCGATTATTAGAGAAAAAAACGTTTTACTGGCTTATACAAATATTTGGCTAATTTCCATGCTTAAATTCTTTTGCAAATGCTGAAAATTTTGGTATGGAATGGACGGTTGCATGATAGCAGTGTGTCTGTGCCATTTGACATCAGTATCTCTTGCTTGTGTGATAATGAAGGATTTCTGGAGCTGCTCAAGGGGAGGGAAACTCACTCTTGACGTATGATGTACTGTATGCATAATGAATCTGACCGTGGAAGGTTTGAACCTGTGGGGAATTGGCTCATATCTCTGCTGTTTATTGGCTTCGCAGAAGAGCAATAAATCTGCTGTCTGGGGCCGATAACCTCCCATGATGGAGATGCTCATATCACAGGCCTGGAAACAGAAGAGCTGTAGAAGGAAATCAAACTTTTTTTCTTCAAAAAGATGGTTAAAATCTACACATGAATCCTTGAGGGGATGCTCAAAAAGGAACGTTATTTTATTAATTTAACACCCTCAACAAGCAAAAATAGCATTCTTGTTTTCATAAACCAATTGAAATTATTTAAACAGGAGTTGCTTACTATCACGTCACCTGTTTCAAAAGTTTAGAAATAAATAAAGTAAAATTAGTCCATGTGATATTAGTTAAACATTACTATGCTTTTCGGTTTCCTTTAAGTGTGTAAAAAGGTAACACTTGTATTTTTTTTATGCAAAACATGTCCTCAACAAGCGTTTACAGTCAGAGTTAAACTTTATTGGTAAATCAATACCAGGCAGTTAAAAAAAACATTTCAAATGTACAGCAATAATGGTTGTAGGTTTTTGAAATGAATACCACGCTACATTTACGCATTTAGCAGATGCTTTTATCCAAATTATAATTAAATTATAATTAAATATTAACCAAAAAATAGACCAGATGCAATATGTCACAAAGGCTAACTCAAATAGTTCATAAAGGTTGTCTCAACTGATTAACTGAACAAGTGATAGGAGAAAGGGAATTTATTGTTGTTCAACAATAACTTCCCGGAAGGGAAGAATTTTTGGGTGTTTTTTTACAGTTGTTATTGTTCCTTCTTTTCTAATTGGATTGTGGTGAAGATTGTTCCAAAAGCCAGAGACAGCAAGTGAGAAAGTTCTTGTGTGAGTTTTCTTGCCTTTCTGAGATGGCAGCACAAGACACTATTCTGAACGCAATCCTCTCCAGGTAGGATTGTACGAGTTTGTGAAAGTAAGACAGACATGGATCTACAGAGGGTTTGTAAGCAACTATCAGGAATTTACACTTAACACAAGCTGCTATGGGGAGTCAGTAAGGAGAAATCAAGAGGGCAGTAACATGAGCTTTCTTTGGTTGCTTAAACACGCAGAGTTCTGGATCATCTGCAGAGGTCTGAGTGCATCGGATGGAAGTCCTGCTAGAAAAGCATTGCAGTAGTCTAGTCATCAATCACGAGCTGAGTTGCATACTCAGTTGAAAAAACCTTTATCTTTGTGATTTTTTCAACTCTACAACCTTGAAAATCCTTCCATGGATATTATTCATTCAGTTCTAGAAATTGCTCATACATAGGATCCTGTCCTTGGCTCTTGACTGATATTTCCATAACTTTATTTATCTTACCCTGCCCCAACCAAATTTTAATATGGATGCTTTGCTCTTCCACATTTAGTCTTCTGTCATATTACACATGCTACTAAAAATACATTGGTCAGTATCTATTTCTGAATGAGAAGTGAAAAGATAACCATTGAGAATATGCATCACAAAATCACAATAATGTTCTTTTTTCTCGGACATTGTGACCCTCAATTACTTTTTTAACCTTAATATTATAGATATAATTTACGATATCTTATTTTTTAAACCTTAAAAATGTATTCACAATCTACAACTGTATGACAAATGAAGGGGTCGGGTAAGTGAGGGGTCCCAAAGGTTTGTTGCTGTTGAGAGTAAGGTCTATAGTGAGTTGTAATATAGGGTGGTCATAACTCATAGATTTTCATGCCTTAAAACGATGTCTAAATTACCACCAAACGTGTCTATCTGCCATCATGGGTTTGATGCAAAGTTAAATCCACATAATCATCTCCTGCTCATGCTCACTGTCAGTGTGTTCATGTCTCAACTGAACATTTCCATCAATTGCTAGTTTTATAAGCCTAATTTGAGGTCAAAATACAGTACACAATTAACTAATTCGTAGGGCTGCCCTTAACTAAGATTTTCCTGGTTGACTATTAGTTGTACATTAAAGCCAATAGTCAACTAATAATTTTAAAATCCTTTAATTTTCTCAAAAAGCGTATCTTATAATACAATGTGCCTTATTTATGACTGCTGGTTGCTCAAAATGCAAAATCAGAATGCACTGCTGAATGGATTGGCGTGCTATCACTGCGAGCGCCGTTCGGAGGAATACATGATGCACTTCGGCACATGCGGATTAACACCTCGTCCCTCGAGTTGACATGCGCGGAGTAATGCAAACTTTCCCTCAACACGTATCTTAACAGTTAACTTTATCCTTAAATGGCACCTGCAAAGAGACATGCGTACGTGCTGGAAATAAGTTGTGTTGTTCGAGCTTTCACGAATCTTGCGAAGGCAAGAATTATCACTGAACCGTGAAGTACCGGTGACAGCAACCACAATGAGCCTAAGATTGGTGACAGGGAATAGGTAGTACTTGATGCTAAAAATCACTCAAATGTTTTATCCAGACAATGATGAAGGATTTGTGGATAAGGAATTAACTGAAAAAAGGTGTATCCTTTGTACTTCATGTCTTACAGCGAAAAACCTTGAAATTATTGAGTTATTATTTTAATTTCATGAATGAATGTAAAGAGGACTTCATTAATGAAAGAGGAATTTGTTTATTGCTTTGTATTTTACGTGTTTGAATAGGAACCTATTGCCATTTTAAGTCCATTAATTATTATTTTAATAAAGTTTCAATATCTGTTTGACTGTTTTGTTTCGGTTAATGCTTTATCTTTAGCACTTTAGTACTAATGTTTCTACACAGCTTGCCGATGACCTTTTTTTGGGCATCTATTAACTTTACAAATTAATTCCACGTTTTAGATTTTCTTTTCGATGTGATGCCAGGTGTATTTGCCTTATCCTCTTTATTAACGAGCTTGTTGTGTCTGTGTAATTTCCTGCGGATTTCAGATAAACGACTAATGAAAACATCAGTCGAAAAAGCCTGTTCTAGTCGACTATAGACTAATCGACCCAAAAGAGGGCAGCCCTATTAATTTGCATTATTATTTTGTGTTATGTTCGGAACAAGCTGCAACCAGACTTTTACTATAAATTATACCACCTTCATATTAAGTTCCCATCTTGCAGTATACTCACTATTGACTTATTTTGCCTTTGGGCTAATTTGCAATCAAGGGAGCCATTTCATATTTGTTGTACGCTTATCTTAGTTTAACTTCAAAGCATAGAATCTAATGGTGAATAGAGCATCTCAGCAGTAGTAATGACTGACAGGCGCGCTCATGGATTTATCTGCTTGATTAGCTGCAACAGTTCACAGCCCGTGTACAGACCACTAGATCGAGCTGCTTTACTGCCTTTTAACCAAAAGGTGATGATAAAGAGGGGAAACTAAGAAATGCACTTTTACTGGCTGGCTTTTCATTTTTGGTTGAAGCATTCCTTTAAGTGATTTCTAAAAGTTGTGTTATCCTTGTTACGATCGATGCGATGCTTTTATTTATAACAAGCCTGCTGGATTAAATGGCCTGCTCCCTACTGTTTGCTGTCTGAACGTGGGTTTGATGTGCAAATATCCCAAGAGAGCACCGGAGCAATTTTGTCCTTATCTCCCCATGCCTCAGACTCCAATTAGAAGCTCTCTTTTCTGGTTTTATTGATTTTGAATTATATCTTGAGCTTTAGCGCTGTAGCTCCTTGTGTCTCAAACTTGGCTAATATAGACCTAAATTGAGTATTTATGTATTTATGGACCCATAGTGTGTAGTGCAACTTTGGTTTTGGGTTAAGTTCAATCTTTAACATTTATGCATTTGGCAGACGCTTTCCCCATAAGAAAATGGGGAAAATGGGTCAAATATTGGTCATATTGGAGAATGAAAACAACATGACATGAGTTGAAGGAGTATTTAATTTAATTTTTCTACTAGGTTTAACTGTTAATGAGGTAATAACACACCTCTCACTTTGCTCCTCTGCTTTATGTCTTCAATTAGCTATGATGGTTTTGTTTTGTTAAA
Source organism: Danionella dracula (assembly GCA_900490495.1). NCBI lineage: Eukaryota > Metazoa > Chordata > Actinopteri > Cypriniformes > Danionidae > Danionella > Danionella dracula. Next base: position 2,811,707 of record UELW01000039.1, on the reverse strand, counting down.
TTCTAATTTTTTTATGAATATTTTATTATATAGATTTTTTACTGCGCCTTAACCTGTTTTAGATGTAAAAATGTAGCATTTCATGTAGGATTAGATTTTTTTGTGTAATTTTTTTGTGAATTAACACAAACCAAAGAATAGAGGGGTGGCAAAGTGGTGCAGTGGCAGAGTTGGTCGTCCTATAAACAGATGGTTGGGTGGGCAGGGGGCCATAGACTCGAAATGGCAGCCACATCTTGTCATACTGCTGCAGAAAGCTGAGTGCTTCCAAGGTAGCTTATTACCACCAGTGTGTGAATGTGGAGTGAAATGAATAATACTATGAAAATTGTAAAGTGTCTATATAAAGTACTATATAAATTAAATTAAATTAAATGAAAACATTATGGTCCCATTTTCTTCTCTTCATGTAAAAATAAATGTACCTAAAATACTGTTAAAATTACTTTGGTTATTTAAATTCAGATTTCTTAAAGGTCCCCTCTCTTTCTTCACTTTCAATGTCTGACATGAACGTTCCAAGTTGTTTGGTAGCCAAGATTTTGTAAATTATAAAAAGAAAACCTCTAAACACTACCGTAGAGTCCAACCTGTTACTGACCCTATCATAACTAGTTATCTAAGTTCTAGGATGTGTACTGTAACCAGTAACCAACTGTTTCTGAATTATTGTCCTGACTCTTCTTACTGTACTCATGTCATTATTAGCAATTTTTAAGCATACCTGACTGAGTAGCATTTCACAGCATAACTGTACTAAAATGTTTTGTCTTCCAGCCAAAGGGGGTTGAATTTATAGAAAATGTTAATTGCATATCTTAATCGTTATCCATATACCCTTACTGTCAGTCTGAGTAGCCATGGTGGTGTTTATTTAATTTTTTGTTTAAAAATCAACATCAATTGCATGCTGCAGTGAGCTAAATATGTAAAATATAGTACAAAATAAAATGATGTAAAAATAATATATTAGAGAAAATGTTCCCTCCCTTATAATTAGCACGCTCAGATGAATATTAATGTCACTCAGTAGCTGAAATCGAAAGAATTGAAGTTTTATACTCTCGGTTTTACAATCAGAATATCTTTATCTGTCTTTCTTTCCTTATGCTAATTTCTGCACAGAAAGCACTAAGATTTTCTTACTAATTACAACATTTTAAAGTTGTAAATGAAGGAGAGGAGTATTTTTTATTGGGTATATTACCTCTGTTAGAAAGAGCAGCACTTGCTAAGACTGCGCTCACAGAAGAAGCCGTGTTTGTTTCCCATGTGATTCATGGAAGATCCAAAGGGCAGATTAGGACACTCATTACGTCTTCAAGTAGCTCAGAGAGCACAGTCAGCTCTGACTCCAGATTCTGTCAACAATATTCTGAACCTTCAAAATGCCTCTCTAAATCCCAAAATCCATTAGTCAAGAGGACTTGATAGCATGAAATGCATCATTAAAGTATCTAAACATGCTTGTAATAATATTTATTTTGGTTACAATGACTTTATGATTATTTGATTCACTAATCATTCGAACAAGAAATAAAACAACTTAACTGATTCCAAACCTGTGCACATTTTCAGGACAAGTTTTGAGAATAAATTTGTTGGAAGCTGAAGTCAGAGATTTAGTAAAACCAATTCCTTTTGTGTCTTTACTCAACCTGATGTGTAATTTCAGAATACTTGAATACACACAAATAAACATTAAATGATTGAATGAAGGCGTCACGGTTGCGCAGTGGCTAGCACTGTCGTCTCACAGCAAGAAGGTTGCTGGTTCGAGCCTCGGCTGGGTCAGTTGCCATTTCTGTGTGGAGTTTGCATGTTCTCTCCGTGATCGTGTGGGTTTTCTCCAGGTGCTCCGATTTCCCCACAACTCCAAAGACATGCGGTATAAGTGAATTGAGTAAGAAAGATTGTCCATAGTGTTAAAGTGTGAATGAGTGTGTGAATGTTTCCCAGCGATGGGATGTGGCTGGAAGGGCATCCGCCACGTAAAACATATGCCAGAGAGTTGGCGGTTCATTCTGCTGTGGCGACCCTGAAAGGGAAGAAAGCCGACATGAAGATTGATTGAATGAATGATTGAATGAAATGATGAGTCTGAATGAATGAAATGAGCCATTTAATTGAGATGTATTTAAAACAACATATTCTGTAGTAGATTTTTTATATAAATGGGATTAACAAAAAACCCTGAACAAAGTTTTAGGCCAGCCAGAGAACTAGAATTTGTTAATTGCGAATCTGTGAATTAGCATTTGCATTTTTAAGCATAATTTGAAATATATTTTAGCTTTTTTCTTTGCATAGATGTAGCTGCAAGTATACCTTTGACTATTCAAGTTCTTTTTTGTTGCAACTTTGTAGTAATTCACTACTTCAGAGTGAGCAAAGCAGTTATTTTTGTAAAAGACAAACTATCAATTATATTCAACGTATTAAACATTTAGGAATTATTTATTTATGAACAGATACCTAATACCTAATATTTCCAATGAGGTGGTATCCTTCTTTGATAGCACTGCTGCATAGACTTAAAGATTAAGTTTGATTGTATTGTCCAAGACCTCTATTTAAAGGTGCATATGAACATGGGCTTGAAGACAAGGACCTCAGAGTGACCTTTGGATCCTCTAGAAACCTTAAATATCTATATTTCTAAACTCCATTATAATTAAAGTGCTCCCATAATTATTATTTTTAAAGTTGTTACTGTGGTCACTTCTAAAAACATTTCTGTTCTGTAACTATAGGGATTGATAGTTAGACCTAGCCTGTTGTTGTATGATACTGCACCCACAGAATAGGAAAAGTTATCCAAATATGAACCACAGGCAAAAAAACAGCACTTTTTGTCATGCCTAACAATTGTCTGACATTATTTTAAACCTACTACTAGATAAGCGCTCTAAATTACAATAGTGAGTCACTCAGACCTACCTGAACTAAATTAAATTTGCTCACTTGAAAGAGTTCTCAGAAGGGGGCTTTTTCACTAGCTTTACAATGGTGAAGCAGTAATGCTCCTTGCCCTGCAACGACATTCAAAGACAACAGTGAAACGCCCGGTGATTTGGTTATTTTTTCTGGTCTCGGTCAACTCTTGATGGTCAGACATCAGCAAGACAATTTCTTCTTTGGCTCTTTTTCACATTATTTTTCTGTTTCACTGTTTCCTGGTTAACACAAGAGTGTGTATCGAGGGCCACCTAGCTGTCTTTTAAGTTGCAATAACACTCTGAACACATCATCAAAAGAGCCAACTTTCATTGGTCGACCCCTAGATTTCGTCTTGTGACAAATCAAGGCAACATGACAGAGTCAAACTTTTGTTCACTTGTTTTCATTTCTCTGCCAGATGTGAGCACTTGTATCGGCGACTATTGATTTGCCTCGTGGCATGTTGACCAATTTATCCAGATGTGTGATAACCTTAACTTGAATATGGATGATAAAGAGCAACTTACTCGAATTGTTTTCATGACCTGATAGAGAATTGCTCTTTTTTGCCTGATGTACAAGTGCAACTAATTTTCAGAGGGGAAACGCTATGCATGTACATAATCATTAAAAAAGATGATTTAGATAGAGGAAAGATTAGTTTGAAGAAGGACTTATTTAAATGAACCGTTTCTTTTTAACGGTAATAACATGGAGCATGACATAACACAAGACATGGAGCACATTCGTATTTAAAACTGAAATTGGATGTTCCTCAAAATTAAAACCATGTTACACACCATGTGAAAGGTAATTTTAAACCCAGTAATAGGGACTCTTTAAAATGAACTAAAAACTCATATTAATGCATCCAAAGGAACAAGTCTTGAGTCTTATATACACGTTGCTTGTGAAGGGTGTGACCCAATCAAAAACAGTTGGAAAGTAACTTTTGTTTACAAAGATACATTTCTACTGGTGGTGCATCACAGTTGGTTAGTAAATGCTGTAACCAATTAGCTGTTCTCCCAAGCAGTAGGGAGAGTGAATTCATGAGTGCGGCACATGCCTCGGCAGGGTTTATCCTCTCTTAGAGCAGAGATTACCCAGATTACGCAGGATTCGCCTCTTGTCTCCTGATCACACAATCCCTCCAGAACAACGCTGGGCTGCCAGTGCTACTCACTCTTCACACCGCGTTACGGCTATAATAAGACCTGGTAATGAATCACAGCATGCAGGTTGCCTCCTGTTAGGATCTTTACTTCTTTTAATGCATAATGCATGTTTAATTCAGGGCTAGAAGTAAAATGACTATTCAAAGTATAACCTTTTCTTTTTCTTCATCAAGTTAAAATCCTTCATGTGTTTGAATAAGGGCAATATAGACGTTTTTGAAGAACGTTCCATAGCACCTTTTATAGTAGCGTCTAAATTAATATGTAAAAATCTGAAGGTGTGTAACAAATTTCATGTTGCTTCTCACTCTATTGTCAGTTCCTTTTTGATTAAAAACATCTGCTAAATGCATAAATGTAAATCCATTCATAAAGTTATTCTATACATCTTCTGAAAACAAAAATCCACTTTTTTTGGAAATAGGAGTAAATAGTAATTTTCTTCATTGTAAATTATTTCACCATTCTACAACTCTGGTGATAATACTTTCCATATATGCTGACTCTGGTTAGCACCGTTTCAGTTCCAAATGATCAAAGAGTTTCTTTTATCATTCCATACTTTTTTTGTGCAAAACTTGACTTTTCAGTTAAGACTTAAGTGTAATTGGAAATGTTTTATTTTCTAATCAAAAATTGTGAGGAACACTCTAAGTCTGAGTCTTAAGGAAAAGTCCAAGGGACTTTTCTACCAACTTCGCATGACCCTGCCAATTTGTTATGGTTAGAGACTGGATTTGCCATTTTTAAACATAATTTGAAAAGAGAAGAATGCTTTAAATATTGTCATCTTCATCAAAAGTTTCTCTGTAACTTTGAACCAAAATGACCCTGGTCCCTCTTCAGTTGCATCACTGCTCTGTCAATTCTTGAAGTGCTTGTGGTAGCTCTCTACCACATAATTTTACACATCCATCTATTAACAAATCTGCACTTAATGTCCCTAAAGGAAAAAAATATATACTTAATGTAGGCATTTATTAAAAATGTGTTTATATACACTTACCTAAAGGATTATTAGGAACACCTGTCCAATTTCTCATTAATGCAATTATCTAATCATCCAATCACATGGCAGTTGCTTCAATGCACTTAGGGGTGTGGTGCTGGTCAAGACAATCTCCTGATCTCCAAATGGGAAAGAAAGGTGATATAAGCAATTTTGAGCGTGGCATGGTTGTTGGTGCCAAACAGGCCGGTCTGAATATTTCACAATCTGCTCAGTTACTGAGATTTACATGCACAACCATTTCTAGGGTTTACAAAGAATGGTGTGAAAAGGGAAAAACATCCTGTATGCGACAGTCCTGTGAGCAAAAATGCCTTGTTGATAGAAGAGGTCTGAGTAGAATGGGCCGACTGATTCAAGTTGATAGAAGAGCATTTTTGAAATAACCACGCATTACAACCGATGTATGCAGCAAAGCATTGTGAAGTCACAACATGCACAACCTTGAGGTGGATGGGCTACAACAGCAGCAGACCCAACCAGGTACCACTCATCTCCACTACAAATATGAAAAAAAGGCTATAATTTGCACTAGCTTGTCTGATGAGTCTCAATTTCTGTTGAGACATTCAAATGGTAGAGTCAGAATTTGGCGTAAACAGAATGAGATCATGAACCCATCTCCCTGTGCAATCTAACTAAATGAAATAAACCCCTAGCGAAATAAAGTTATTTAATGAATGGTGTACGTTATCAAAAAAAAAACTTCAGGATCAAAGCAATGATCTATTTATCTAATCTAGCTGCATGCTAATACAACATGTGGCACCCTATGATCTGATGTACTAGACAGAAGTAACCACCTATCACTAAAACCCCCAAAGTATGTCACGTGACGTGCTAAGCTGCTCTCTGTTCCAGGGTGTGAGAACTGAAGTAGACAGCTGGACTCTGTAACATACAAAGACAGGGTGGGAAGTCAAACAATAAACGGATAAACCTCACAAACACAACAAAATCGGCAACACAAGCAAATTTAACAGCTCAGACGCAGAACCGTCCTCAACAAAACAAGCCTGAACAAAAAGCTTCTCGAGCCAACTCTGCAGTCTGCTTATATGCAGAGTAAGGCGATTCGTCAACCGTTGATTTGGCGATGAGCCGATGACGTCATCGCGCCGCGGACATATGTGTCATCTGTGAAGAATGGGTGAAGAATGGGCGGTGCCTCGTCATCGGACCTGGTTGAACATAAGAGGAAGCAGAAAAAAAACTCATATGGAGAAACGAAACAATGATATGTCACGAACAAAAACAAGCTAAGTGACTCAGGAACGTAACATGGTGTAATGGTGTGGGGGATGTTTTCTTGGCACACTTTAGGTCCCTTAGTGCCAATTGGGCATCGTTTCATTGCCACTGCCTACCTGAGCATTATGATCATCCCTTTATGACCACCATGTACTCATCATCTTATATTCCAGCAGGATAATGCACCATGTCACAAAGCTCAAATAATTTCAAATTTGTTTCTTGAACATGACAATGAGTTCACTGTACTACAATGGCCCCCACAGTCACCAGATCTCAACCCAATAGAGCATCTTTGGGATGTGGTGGACACGTTGGGACACTGTACAAATCATGAATAAAAACTGAATGCAATGATGTGGAGGTGCCAACTTCTAATATTTTATTCAGAATAGAACATAAATCACGGACGGAACAAAAGTTGAAACTGAGAAAATGTACCATTTATTGGGAAAAATATGTTTATTCAGATTTCATGATGTCAACAAATCTCCAAAAAAAATAAGAGACTAGAAAAAATAAATTTGAGCATAACGAACAGATGGAAGACAAATGAACACTAATTAGGTCCATTGGCAACTTGATTGAGTATAAAAAGAGCTTCTCAGAGTGGCAGTGTCTTTCAGAAGCCAAGATGGGTAGAGGATCACCAATTCCCACAATGTTGCGCAGAAAGATAGTGGACCGATATCAGCGAGGTGTTACCCAGCGAAAAATTGCAAAGACTTTGCATCTATCATCATCAACTGTGCATAACATCATCCAAAGCCTGCATCTCTTATGGTATGGGGTTGCATGAGTGCATGTGGCATGGGCAGCTTGCATGTCTGGAAAGGCACCATCAATGCAGAAAAATATATTCAGGTTCTAGAACAACATATGCTCCCATCCAGACGTCATCTCTTTCAGGGAAGACCCTGTATTTTTACAAGATAATGCTAGACCACATTCTCCATCAATCACAATATCATGGCTGCGTAGGAAAAGGGTCCGGGTACTGAAATGGCCAGTCTGCAGTCCAGATCTTTCACCTATAGAGATTATTTAGCGCATCATAAAGAGGAAGGTGCGAAAAAGAAGGCCCAAGATGAATGAATAGTTAGAGGCCTGCATTAGACAAGAATGGGAGAGCATTCCTATTTCTAAACTTGAGAAACTGGTCTCCTCTGTTCCCAGACGTTTGCTGAGTGTTGTAAGAAGAAGTGGAGATGCCACACAGGGGTGAAAACGGCCTCGTCCCAACTTTTTTGGTATTTGTTGACACCATGAACTTCTGAAATTTTTCCCATTAAATGGTACATTTTCTCAGTTTCAACTTTTGTTCTGTGATTTATGTTCTATTATGAATAAAATATTAGAAGTTGGCACCTCCACATCATTGCATTCAGTTTTTATGATTTGTACAGTGTCCCAACTTTTTTTGGAATCTGATATATATATATCAATTAACTTATAAATAAATGTTATTGGATTGAGATTTGTCTTTTGTTTAAGATTTTTTTTTAGTTTCCGAAAATATTCTGTGCAGCATTTTGTCATAGTCCGGGATGTCATTAGTGTTTTTTCCCTCTCATCACTTGTCCCTCATTTCCCTCACACTTCTCAGGTGTCGCTGCTCGTCTGCTGATGAGGCGCTCTATATTAGCTGTCTCGCTTTTCTGGTTCATTACGGATTATTGTTTGCAAATGTGTTACGTGTCTCTCAAGATCACGCCTGTGTTTTTCCGCTTACCCTCTGTCGTCCTGTGCCGTTCAAACCTGTCGTGTGCACCCATTTCCTAGTGAAGAGGAGAGAGAGAGACGTTACCCACCTGATCTCAGCGAGTTGCCTGGAGACTTCTGTTCACCCAGCAACCGCACCCCAGTCTGGAGCGATCGCCTACGAGGTTCGCTGTACCGGCGTCTGACTGCCGTCAATGACTTTAGTTTTCCTGTTCTGTTGAACAGTGGATTTTGTTTCGTCTTCATTAAAGATCCTTAAAAGGAGCTCCTGTGAATCTGGGTCAACTTTTCCATATCATCACAGAATAATCTGTCAACACAAGATGAACCCAGAAGAGGAGACTCCGGTCCGAGCAGCGCTAGAGCATCAAGGAGCCCTGCTCGGGAGAAATGCAGAGGAGTTGGTGGCCACCCAGCGAGCCGTGGAAGCGCTGGCGACTCAGCTAAACGAGCTCACCCTACGACTAAACGAGCGGGACCGGGAACCTCCGACCACTGCCACGTCTTCGGTTCAGGAGCCTCGGGTCAACAACCCACCCTGCTACTCCGGAGAGCCGGCCGGCTGTCGTCCCTTCTTGGTCCAGTGTGAGGTGGTGTTTTCGCTCCAACCGACCACATACGCCACCAATCGATCTCGGGTGGGCTTCGTAATGTCCTTGCTCAAGGACCGAGCACGGAGCTGGGGTACCGCTCTGTGGGAGGCAGAGGCGGTCTGTTGGTCCACCTATGCGGGTTTCAAGGCTGAGATGCTTAAGGTCTTTGACCGGTTGATGCTGGGACGAGAGGCTTCACAGCAGCTGGCTAACATCCGCCAGGGATCTCGATCAGTCGCCGATTTCACCATCGACTTCCGGACCCTCTCCGCCACAGCGGGCTGGAATGACGCCACGCTGACAGCTCGCTTCCTGGAGGGTCTCACGCCACAGCTCAGGGAGGAGCTTCTCTCCACAGAGCTGCCAGAGGGCTTTGAGGGAGTGGTTGAGCTAGCGCTGCGTATGGAGAAGCGCACTTCCTCGTGCTCCTGCTCACGCTCAACGGGTTTGAGAGAGGAGGCGGGACCGCGAGCCGGGATCGGGAACCAGACCGAGGAGCCTATGCAGATGGGGCGGATTCGTCTCACACCAGGGGAGAGGCAACGACGAATCACCAACCGCCTATGCCTCTGCTGTGCTGGAGCCGGTCACCTCTTCTCTGTGTGTCCGTTAAAAGCTCCTGCCCGGCCGTAGATCGAGGAGTACGGCTGGGCGCGTCATCTTTCTCCTCTGATCCACCAGCTGCACCACCCTTTCGGACAACTCTCCCCGTCACACTCGGCGTCGGTGCGTGCGTCCACTCGGGCTCCGCCCTCATCGACTCCGGCAGCGAGGGTTCCTTCATAGACGAGTCTTTTGCTGCATCGTGCGGTATCCCGCTGTGTCCTCTAGCGGTTTCCTCCACCGTTTACGCTCTTGATGGGAGGAGGATGCCGGAGATCACCCAACGGACTGCGCCTGTCCAACTCTCTGTTTCGGGTAATCATCTTGAATCTTGTTAATTTTTGGTGATTAACTCTCCTAAATGTCCGATTATTTTGGGGCATCCATGGCTAGCGAGACATAAGCCTCAAATAGACTGGACTAATAATACTGTTGTGTCTTGGGGGCTTCAGTGTCATAAGATGTGTTTGGGCTCTGCCTTGTCTCCTGGCTCTGTTAAGTCTGTATTACAGGAGGAGAGGGGATGTTTAGGGGGCGTTCCGTCTGAATACCATGACTTAGGAGAGGTGTTCAGCAAGTCGCGGGCGGCCTCTCTTCCTCCCAACCGTCCGTACGACTGTGCCATTGAGCTGATCCCAGGGGCCACGCCTCCCCGGGGACGTCTTTACGCGCTATCTCTGCCCGAGAGGGAGGCACTCAAGAGATATTTATCAGAGTCACTGGCTGCGGGCACCATCGTACCCTCCACATCTCCGGCCGGGGCAGGGTTCTTCTTTGTCAAGAAGAGGGACGGTACCTTGCGTCCATGTATTGATTACAGAGGTTTGAATGAGATCACTGTCAAGAACCGTTATCCTCTTCCTCTCATGTCCTCTGCCTTTGATCTCCTCCAGGGCTCCACCGTCTTCACCAAGTTGGATTTGCGAAACGCCTATCATCTGTTACGCATCCGGGAGGGGGATGAGTGGAAGACGGCGTTTAACACCCCCCTGGGTTACTTTGAGTACCGAGTCCTTCCCTTCGGGTTAGTCAATGCTCCTGCCGTGTTCCAGGCCTTCCTCAACGATGTCTTAAGAGATATGCTTAACATATTCGTTTACGTATATTTAGACGATATTTTGACTTTTTCGCCCGACCTCGTTACACACAAGCAGCATGTTCGACTCATCCTGCAGCGCCTACTAGAGAACAGACTATTCATCAAGGCCGAGAAATGTCTCTTTCATAAGGAGAACGTTCCGTTCTTGGGGTATGTCGTTTCGAGCACCGGCATTAGCATGGAGCAGGCTAAGGTCCAGGCGGTGCTCAAATGGCCGGCGCCCACCACCCACACCGCTCTTCAACGCTTTCTGGGGTTCGCCAACTTCTATCGGAGATTTATTCGCAACTTTAGCCAAGTTGCCGCCTCGTTGACTGCCTTGACCTCCCCTCGGACCCGTTATAAGTGGTCGTATTCTGCCCAGTCTGCCTTCGATGAGCTCCATCAGCGTTTTTCCTCGGCTCCCATTCTTATTTCCCCGGACTCTACATAGCAGTTTATTGTTGAGGTCGATGCTTCCGACGTTGGGGTAGGGGTCGTCCTTTCTCAAGAGGATGAGAGGGACGGCAGATTACATCCGTGCGCCTCTTTCTCTCATCGGCTGACCCCGGCCAAACGTAATTACGATGTGGGCGATCGTGAGTTGCTAGCTATTCGCTTGACGCTGGAGGAGTGGCGCCATTGGCTCGAGGGGGCTCGCCTACCGTTTTTAGTTTGGACCGATCATAGAAATTTAGAATATATTCGGTCGGCTAAGCGTCTCAACGCTCGGCAGGCAAGGTGGTCGTTGTTTTTTAGCCACTTCAGATTTTCCATATCCTTTCGGCCGGGAGCCAGAAACACCAAGCCAAACGCCCTCTCACGCCAGTTCAATACTTCCGAGGGTTCCTCATCCCCAGAGCCCATCCTATCCCCGGGGGTGGTGGTGGGGAGTGTCTCCTGGGGCATTGAGCAGAGGGTCCGGAATGCGCTAGGAGATACCGCCGTACCTGCTGCTTGTCCTGGGGATAGGCTTTTGTAGCTGAGTCTATACGCCACTCGGTCCTTCGGTGGGGTCATGCGTCCAATATGGTAGCACATCCATGTAGAAGGGGAACCTTGTTCGCCATTAGGCAACGCTTCTGGTGGCCTACTATGAGTCGTGACGTTGCAGAATATGTCCGAGCGTGTCCTACGTGTGCCCAATCTAAGACCAGTAATACTCCCCCCACAGGTCTTTTACAGCCCCTCGCGGTTCCTTCCAGACCTTGGTCCCACATAGCCATGGATTTTATTACGGGCCTACCCGAGTCCAGAGGCAATACTGTCATCCTTACCGTAGTTGATCGGTTCTGGAAGTCGGCTCACTTCATCCCGCTCCCTAAGTTACCTTCCGCACGTGAGACTGCCACAGCGGTTTTTAACCACGTCTTTCGGATCCACGGGTTGCCTAGCGAGGTGGTCTCGGACAGGGGAGTCCAATTCTCCTCCCAGTTCTGGCATGAGTTCTGCCATTTGATTGGGGCGACTCTTAGATTATCGTCGGGGTTCCATCCCCAGACAAACGGCCAGGCCGAATGTGCAAATCAGGACATAGGTCGTATCCTCCGTTGTCTCGTGCGAGGTTGTCCTGCGTCTTGGTGCGAGAGGCTGGTTTGGGCCGAATATGCTCACAACACCCTCACCTCTTCCGCCACCGGGTTCTCTCCTTTTTATGCCTCTCTTGGTTACCAACCTCCCCTGTTTCAGAACCAAGTACACAAAGCTAATGTTCCCTCGGTACAACACTTCATCAGTCGTGCCAGACGCACTTGGAGAGTGGTGAGGTCCGAGTTACGCAAGAATCAAGAACGCATGCGTCATTGGGCTAACCGCCACCGGTCCGCAGCTCCACGGTATATAACAGGTCAAAGGGTATGGCTTTCTACCCGCAACCTTCCCCTGGGTTCTTCCTCCCGTAAATTGTCCCCCCGATTTATTGGCCCTTTTTCCATTATGAAGGTCCTTAGTCCTGTAGCCGTCCGTCTCCAGCTTCCCAACTACCTCTCTCGTATCCACCCCGTTTTCCATGTGTCCTGTATTAAGCCTGCCATCCGCTCTCACACGACTACCCCTGCCCCACCTTTAGTGGTCGATGGTGCCCCAGCGTATCGGGTCAAGAGATTACTGGACGTCCGCAACCGCGGTAGAGGGAGACAGTTTCTTGTAGACTGGGAGGGTTATGGGCCGGAGGAGTGGTCGTGGGTTCCCTCTCGAGATATTCTGGATCAATCATTGATTGACTCGTTCCTTCACTCGCGTAAGATTTCTTCTGATGCGCCAGGGGGGGGGTACTGTCATAGTCCGGGATGTCATTAGTGTTTTTTCCCTCTCATCACTTGTCCCTCATTTCCCTCACACTTCTCAGGTGTCGCTGCTCGTCTGCTGATTAGGCGCTCTATATTAGCTGTCTCGCTTTTCTGGTTCATTACGGATTATTGTTTGCAAATGTGTTACGTGTCTCTCAAGATCACGCCTGTGTTAGTCCGCTTACCCTCTGTCGTCCTGTGCCGTTCAAACCTGTCGTGTGCACCAATTTCCTAGTGAAGAGGAGAGAGAGAGAGACGTTACCCAGCTGATCTCAGCGAGTTGCCTGGAGACTTCTGTTCACCCAGCACCCGCACCACAGTCTGGAGCGATCGCCTACGAGGTTCGCTGCACCGGCGTCTGACTGCCGTCAATGACTTTAGTTTTCCTGTTCTGTTGAACAGTGGATTTTGTTTCGTCTTCATTAAAGATCCTTAAAAGGAGCTCCTGTGAATCTGGGTAAATCTGCCTAAAACATTTGCACACTACTTTAAAATTCTTTTTTTATATAATAGTTAGAACACATGGTCAAAAGTCACTTGTTTTTTTATATATATACATCTTTTTCCTATTTGAAGTTACCTCACACTCAGTTGAGATTAAATTGGGAGATAAAACAGTGCTCTGTCAATTTCAAAGAAACTGAGTAGGAAATTGATGGAGGTGACTTAATTGTTACCTTCCTTCTGAGACCCAGCCAAGGAAATGTGTCGGGTGAAATTTCAGTCTCATTCCAGGGAACACATTTTAATGTCCCCTCCTGTGACCTTGATTTTCATATGGACCTACAGGCAAATGAACTCTCAAACTATAATTGGTTACAAACTACTTCAGACTCTAGGCAAAGACTTAAAATTAGGATGTGCATACAAACGAGACCGATTTTCTCAGAATAAATTATCCTAGCTGAACACTTAATGGCATTTCAAGAGCTTTGAAATAGATTTGTCGTCTGTGGTTGATTTGTATTTTGGCTTGTTTTAAAGCACCTACTTTTGACCATTTAAAAAAGCTAAAAGCTGTGCATATGAAAAGCGCCCATGAGTAGTTTGATCATGCTGATATTCACAAAATATGTTGTACCTTGATTCCTTTATCTCTCTGTACCCTTTATTCCTCTGCATTACCACGTTATCTGTTAAAGAATGCTACAAATTTACAGTAGTTGTTTTTCCCCCAATAAATTCTTCACTATTTAAATTAATTTGTTTTATTTACTAATACCATACGTTCTCTCTTGAGTACCCTGTGCATTGCTCAAAGAATGCTAGAAAAGTCCTTATAGTTCTGACAGTGTTCTCATTTACATAAAATTGTATGTGAATTATTAGGTTAAAATGTTTTATGAGAGTGAAACTAGTTCTGACTCTGGTTCACTAAAGAGGTTGAAATTAGGTTTCTCATATACTTTTTAAAAACGGATCTATTTTGAATATTGAGTAGTTGATGGACTCTGATTCAGCCAAAAACATGGAAAAACCTTTCAAGGAATCCTGTTCTTTAACCCCTATGTTTAACCAGGGAAGTTAAGAACTAGAGAACTTTTTACATATCTTTAGCCAGACTTATTGCATAATGCTTAACCATGTCGCCAAACATATTACAGCACATTCGTTTATTTTTTATGTCTTAAAAAGTCTGCTTTTAATGAACTAGGTCATCCATTCTGGACGTGCATGTGTGGTCTGGGAAAACATTGTGTATTTAATCTAAAAGGCAGGGCTTATGTTAAGACCAAGGCTTCTCTAATATGGCTATGTTGTATGGATTAAAGATTATTCTACATCCATAAAGTTTATTTAGAGTGGCATAAGAGGATTAGGCCTTTACACCATGTTCCACAATGTCTTAGTGCCAGACCACATATGATTATTATGTTTCAAAGTATCTTGCATGGAAACGATTCTTTTGGGGATTATATGTTTTGAGAAGATTTATGATAGACTTTAATCTGTTTAAACACACATCTAACCGTTCTTCGGCCTTATTTAAATTCTCTGGATAGTTACCAATATCAGCAAGTTAGAATTCTCTTGTTATGATATGTTTAGAATTACTATACATTAGAAGATATAATAAGAAGTTTTAGGAATTGTATCTGAATACATTTTATTAGAAGAAATTAGGTAGAAATCCTCAAACGATGTAATGTAATTTCATCAAATGAGACATTGATTTACACTTTAGTCTTGCCGACACTTTACTCTGTTTTATACTATTTCTATAACTCTCCATAAAGATTTTATTCATATCTATTTTCTGGTGAATTTAAATGTATTAGGACATAACACTTGATGCAAGGATCTTGTCTCAATCTTAGCTGTGCCTTCACAGTGTCATCATCTATTCAGATTTTTCAGATAACTGTTGTTTCACTCATTATCAATGATGGACTCCTTTACAAACCAAAGGATGCTGTATTGTTCTTCACTACCAAAATGTTTTCCTCTGTTTTCACTTCAACATGTCAAAATTAACCAATGAGACACTCTGTAAGTTCAGCTGTCTGAAGGTGTACAAGTTAAGGCATCAAGCCTACGAATTGCCCTCTGCAAAGTCTGGCACGTGGTTCTGTAAGCTTTGTTCGATGAGCTGCAGAGCAAACTCTTCCACTTTCTTTCTTGGCATGTGCTACATGTTAAACACTGGATGATGGAGTATAATAAATATAATCTATCCTTTGCTACCAGTGCTGTGCTGGGTTAGCTAGTAGTTATTAGCCAATATTGCTTCAGCACAAAGACAGTGCTTCTATAACAACAATGAAATGAGAATTATAGATGCTCTTGATGACAAATGGGTACCTGCTGAGACTTCACAGTGGACATTTTAAAAATATAGCTTTACAGATAATACACCTTGGTGGCAAAAATTCTTATTTAATCATAGATTGTCTTAACACAATGAAAAACAAGCAAGATGAATGTGGCTTAACATATTACAAATGGTTTTAACAAGAGCATAAATACTATTTCTTGTTTCTTCTGTGCAAAGAATTGCCATCAGTTGTGGAGCACCATCAACTGCACCAGAATTTTTTTATTTCATCAACTGACATCAGTGAGTAATTTCGAATGTTAATATAGCTGTTGAAAAACACCTTGGTTTGAATTCAGGAATGTCCAGAAAGACAAGTGCATAGTAACAATAAATGCAGAGATTTCACAAGTGTTTTGATTAAATGGAAGCATATTTCACAGGACAGAGCTGTTTACTAAATAATTATGCTAGTTTGTTTCAAACCCATATGATGCTTCTGCAGATATTAAGCTTGAAACTCATTTATCATTCATTCTGATCCTTGAAAATCTCCCCTCCTTACAGTTTTTAGCTATATTACAATATGAATGTGATGCAAAAGCATGCTTTATACATTGAATATTAAAAGCTGAACTGGATCACCTGAAATCTCTTGAAGTGTCTTCTCAGCAAGAGAATGAATGGATTGAATACTCTGATGATGCTGGTTGAAAGAAGTCAGCAAACTCCAAAATCACCCTGCTGTGGATGTGTTCTGAACTCTCTGTGTTCACCCCTTTGAGGTGGCCTATAAAGTCCAGTGGCATTCTCTGCAGAAAACAGACCTTGAATGTCCCAGCAGTCCATGTATAAGAGCTCTTCTTTTCATCTGTTGGGTGAATGTAATGTAATGGACTCTCTTTGTAAGTGCAGTGACATTTAGTCAGCTTATATAGTCATTTTTCTTGAGGAGTATTGAAGTAAGTATTGACGGCAATTTTCTTCAGCCCAGGAGCTCTGAGGGATATTTTCAAAATAACGTTACAACTTACAGAGCTCTTAGTAAAAATAATGGATTGCATGACTGGCGAAAGTTTGACCAGTGGAGAAAAATTGGGGTACAAGAGAGAAAAAGTATGCCATTAATGGAAATAAATTACAAAAAAGAAAGAAAAACTGTCAAAGAGAGGAAAAACTTCTCAACTGTTGGAGGAAAAAGGAAATTAAGAGAAAGAGAGTTTAAAGACAAATCGTTTCATGTGGATTAAAAACTTTGCACATAGTTGCTTTCTGAAGCTTGAAAAAGTTCAAAGAATACCTTGTGTTGAAAACCTGTTAAAAACAACTGGGGCCCAAATACCTTTGTTTATTATGGTGTTGAAACAAATAAATCTGCTACTAGAGCTGTGCAATTAATCGAATTTTGATCACAATATCGATTTTGGATATTTTATTGACATAAAAACTATATAACAAACAAATCTTGTGTTTATTGTTAAGTAAATGCTTATGCATTAACATTAACTCACTGCCAAAGCTCATTCAGATGCTGCGCTCCCACTATCAAAAGTGTTTTTATAGTGACATGGTTGCTAAACAGAGTAATGTGGATAATAGAAGAGAGGATCTCTCCATACAGGGCATAAACAAGACAATGTGCAGCAATGTTCTCTCTAGTCCAGACTGTTTTGTTATGATTTGCACTTGGTTTATTCCTCAAGATGAACACACTTTTTCAGATAAACTCTTTTTTGGCATAAGAAATATTTGTGCTGCTCATAAAGAATGACAGTAACACTGTGAAACACTCAAGTGACAGACTAGCGGGCTAGCATGCTAAGATTATCATGTTTGGGCTCTGACAAAATAAAGATAATAATACTCTTAAAACTAAACGGGCTACCATGCTAAGATTAACATGTTTTGTCTCTGACAAAATAAAGATAAAAATGTCCTTAAAACTTAATGTGCTTTCATTGGAAAAGCCTGTTTCTTTTTTCCTTTTGGGTTTTCTTTCAATAGAGACATTAAAAAAAGTTATTTTTAAAATTAAAATTATCTAGAAACTACAAATAAATAAATGGTAATGTGGTGTATTTATAAAGACAAAAATCATTTAAGATAATCATTTTTCCCATAATCTGCAATTGGTCGCATCTCACTTTTTGTAGCACTGTAAAATCTTGTTCAGGCCGAGATTGCTTATACACACAGAATGCTCTGCAGTCCATTATCTCCATTGCTATTTTCCTCTTCCCTTAACGTGACTACTCTAAGAAGCTCCTGATTATTTGACATGACAAAATTAAATTATTTATTTTTCTCAGCTTCAATCGCAGTAGATTCTCCACACCATTACAGTGCAATATTTCTATCACTGTGCCCACAATACTCAACCTGTTTAGATTCAAGATTCAAGAAGTTTATTGTCAAATGCACAGCACTTTACAGTTACACTGAGCAATGAAATTCTTACTTTGCGAGATCCTTCCATATGACATTCTACAAAAAAACTAAATTAAACAAGTAGACTTGGGCATAAGAATAAATAAAAATACAAATATAAAATACAAAAATACAATAGAACAAAAGGAAGAATAAAGTAAAGTAAAGTTTACCCCATATGTTATCAAGATCACATCTTCTCATTGTCTTAACATTTAAATCACTTGCACACCATGCAACATCCCTTCTTGGTCATTCATGTGTTACAGTTCCCTGATCACTATTTTTGCAGCACCTGATTAATTCTCACTCTAAGAACTATTAGAGACACGCGTCTCTATTCACTTAGTATTTGGTTTTAATGATTGACTGTGCAGGCTGGTGTTATTCTTCTCATTTTGTGATTCTGTGATGTTAAAAAACCCCTCCACATAACATCCCTGATATCCAGGTATATTTTGGCCTTAATAAATTCTTGAAAAAGGAAGAATACATGTAAAAGGAAGGATTTTCCATGGAATGCTATGAACACAGAAGAGGAAAAGTTTCTTGTACAGAAACATCACTCAGATTCCACCTCAATCAGCCCCCTTGCTGTCAGCAAAACTGATCCAATTTCAGCTCAACACCGCTGTTAAAACCGTTCACTTTGCTGCGTGCTGTCTCTCGTGCTGAAATAAGCTAGATGCCTGCTGTTGCAGCATTCAGTTTCAAAGCACCATAACCAAGTGCCACAGGAAGTGGCAACATTGTTTTTGTTCATTAAAATTAAAACTTTTTTTGAGTTGTTTTAGTGTTGTTAACACTTACTTTTTTACTGTGAAAATCTGTTGATTTAAATAGGTATTTATTTTTGAAATTTAAACAGGAGTAATTTAATGGTACATTTCTGTTAAAATATTTGTTTTACAGTGTACATGATGCAATAGTTTTGCTGCACATGAGGATGTGTGATTTGATCTTGATGCACTGTGATTGTTCACAAGGCGAGTTTTGGATTCTAAACTTTCTTTGTTGCTAGGTGACATGTGAAGAACTAAAAATATATTTTTTTCTTTTCTTCTTAAAGTAGCAAAAGAGCAAAGTAGCACTTGGAGCACATGGAGTGTAGAGTTCAAATTATGTAGACAATCTTTTTAATTAGGAGTTTGTTTTAAAGAGCGATCAATTGTTACATGACTGCTTTTTTCCGTGCCATCTTTGTTAGTAACTAAAAGTCATCATAATGCAACAAAATGTACATATTTAAAGAGAAGTCCTAGAAATGTGTAAGCATGGAAGCAAATTAAGAATCCAATCAACACTAGATGACATGCGTGAAATAGTTTCATGCATTTGATTTCATGCTTTAAATTAGATTTAATTTTTAACAGACTGTGATTTACCCTGCATCGATTTCTTTTTCACCTTGTTTTGTTTTCAATCATTGACTTAAACAATAATTTCAGTAGCAGTACTTCTCTTCTCTGACTGTGACTGTTATTTACCATGCCAGCTCTCTCCATGGCCTCACTCCCACATTAACACTCAGGCACTGAAGCCTCCAGATCTGGTATGAAGAAGTAGCAGGTGGCAGCTTCATCTCCTTTGCTCTTTCTGTTATAGTTCACTTCATAGTAACTCTGTGCCAAACACAGAACTTTGATTGTATTTAATGATTCAAGTTTGTTGTTCACTATTCACTTCCCTCATCAGAACATTTATAGAGTGTGGCATGTTGAGGCATTGCTATTTTCAAGTGCTGTGAGCTATAGCATGCTATCTGTCTGACCCATATGGATGGCATCTGTTTCAGTTCTGCTGTTTATTTCAAGAAGGAAAACATTATCATTAGTTACTCTTCTGTCAAGCCATTTCAAACCCATATGCTGTTATTTCCTCACTTGGAATCTGAAGGCTTGTACAAAACCAAGACGCTTTTCTCAGATGAATGTAGTTTTTGTGCCTCCTAATCATTTTAATGAATTTCCTCACTGGTGAGCAGGAAGCTCCATTATGGCCCCAAAACTCAAATTTGCTCCAGATCATCTGCTTTGCTTAGTCACATTTATCATCATACACACATTCCTGCTTGAAACATATAACAGCTATTTCAGCTTACGGTACAGGCAGTGAGAATTTCAGGTTTCTCAAAGTGTATACACACCAACACAAGATTATCTGGGTAGATTTATATTTAAAGTCAATGTGAAGATGTAAAATTTCACTTTGGGGTGAGAAGGACCCATGTAAACTTGGGGCATGGACGTTAATGGTGTGGGGCAAAAGATAAAGTAACTGGAACTGCTCACTCAAGCTGAACATTTTGAATTCAGACTGTCACATCCACGCCAACCAATAAGGAGCTTGCTCACTGGGGACTGCATACTTCCTTGGCTGAGTGGACATCCTGCATGCTTGTGAAGCCCAGAAAAAGTATATTAAAGGATTACTTAACCATTCAACCATTCATGTAATCTGGTAAGTTGTTTAAAATGTGACCTAAAACATCTGATTTGCCTCGAAAGAAACGTGATTTGGATTTTTTTAGCTAAATCATTAGCTGTTTCTGAACACCAAAAACTGCATGACAAATGTATATAAAATAATCAATCTTGGAATAATGTGCTTGATGAGATCTGGTAATCTGGTAAGTTATGTTTTTTTCCTATTTGGGCTGCTTTTTCAACATACACAATGTCCACCATTGCTTAACAAGATGTGAAGCATGTAGCCTAGCTTTGGACCCTTTTTTGAGCTTTGTCTGTTTTGAGGAGATTTTCAGAATAATCTTGACAGTTACAAGTGTCACAGGTGTTGACCAAGCGCTCTGATTATTTAATACCTTATTTACTGACTTGCGTGAACACTCCATTAGAATGAAAGAAATATATTGGGTGATGCACTACAATTACATACATTGATTAACTGTAAATGTTTAATTGATGGGAAAGTCTGTAAATGAATAAACTTTCAGACAGATTGGTTGCTGGCTATCACATTATCAGTAGAGTTAACCTTAAAGGATTGTCCTGTGTGGAACAAGCTTCCTTTAAATAATGATCAGCAATCACATAACATTAAAAAGACATTCATAGCTCTGCCCTCTCTTGTGTGGATTTAGCTGTGCATTATAAATAAGTACTTGCAATTACACAATGCTTAAACAACTTAAGATGGTCTTGAGGTGCAGGAACTGATTTCCCATCATTCGATCCTAATTGGAAAAAGAGTGGATGAAGTTAATTTTTAAGGCAGGTCGCATTTCACCAGTGACTCATTTCCAAAAAAAACAACAACAATATGATATTAAATTCTGGATTTGTGTTTGCATATCACATATTTTTTTAGTAACGTTATGTTTTACTAATGCTCTGTCAACCATTGCTGAGTTTCTGACATAATCTATGCAATTTGAAACCTAATAAACTATAACATAGGTCTCTCTCTTTGAGTCTGCGGCAGCCATTCGCTCTCTCTGGCCAGATTAAATCGGTTTTCTTGCATTTTTCTTGTGCTTTTGCAATCCTCGTCCTGTTTCTCTGGTCCTGGAGCTTTTAGATAACATTAGCCACTCGGGGATCTGAAAATAGCTGCTTATGTGAGAAAGAAACAGAATCTGCTTTCTTATTTCCAGTATTCTGTTCTACCTTAAAGGATACAATGCTTAGTTTTAGAAAACAAAGTATTGTCATCAACTCTTTTACAAGAGATCTGGATTTTATGCCTTTTCATCAAAAGACTTTTCATTTTAAGTGGCTGTGTTTTTCTTAAATTTTGTATGCCAAGTGCATTTGCACTGATCTGCATTGTGTGAATATGCTTCTGAATTGAAAGAAAGATGTGAAGTTATTGTCCTGTTGGAAGATGAACAAGGTCAAGAGCACTCTGAAGCAGGTTTTCATTCAGGATGTCTCTGTACTTTACTGCATTCATCTTTCCCTCTATCCTGACTAGTCTTCCAGTTCCTGCTGCTGAAAATCCCCACAGCGTAATGCTGCCACCACCATGCTTCACTGTAGGGATGGTATTAGCCTGGTGATGTGCGGTGCCTGGTTTTCTCCAAGCGTAACGCCTGGCATTCACTCCAAAGACGTCAATTTTAGTCTCACCAGACCAGAGAATTTTGTTTCTTGTGGTCTGAGAGTCCTTCAGATGCCTTTTGGCAAATTCCAGGGGGGCTGCTATGTACCCTTTACTAAGGAGTGGCTTCCGTTTGGCCACTCTACCGTACAGGCCTGATTGGTGGATTGCTGCACAGATGGTTGTCCTTCTGTAAGGTTCTCCTCTCTCCACAGATGAACGCTGGAGCTCAGACAGAGTGACCCACGGGTTATTGATCACCTCCCTGACTAAGGCCCTTCTCCCCCAATCACTCAGCTTAGATGGCTGGCCAGCTCTAAAAAGAGTCCTGGTGGTTCCAAACATCTTCCACTTACGAATGATGGAGGCCACTGTGCTCATTGGAACTTTCGGAGCAGCAGAATTTTTTCTGTAACCTTCCCCAGCCTTGTGCCTCAAGACAATCCTGTCTCGGAGGTCTACAGACAATTCCTTTGTCTTCATGCTTGGTTTGTCCTTTGACATGCACTGTCAAACCTGCAACCTTATATAGACAGGTGTATGCCTTTTCAAATCATGTCCAATCAACTTAATTTACCACAGGTGAACTCCAATTAAGCTGCTGAAACATCTCAAGAATAATCAGTGGAAACAGAATGTACCTGAACTCAATTTAGAGCTTCACGGCAAATGCTGTGAATACTTATGTATTATTTTTCAGGTTTAAATTATATTTCACCACATTGTCATTATGGGGTATTGTGTGTAGAATTTTGAGGAAAAAATGAATTTAATCCATTTTGGAATAAGGTTGTAACATAAAAAAATGTGGAAAAAGTGAAGCGCTATGAATACTTTCCGGATGTACTGTACACTTACACTAAGCAGGGAAACAGTTTTGGAAGGTCACAGGAATTCACTTAGTTCTCAGATTCAGATTTAAATCCTGAGGTCACTTTAGAGGGTGTAACGCCAGAGAAAACTAAAACAACTCACAAGTTCATTTAATATAGAATTGGCCTATTATTATCCAGGTCTGGGGTTTGACCCAGGCCCTGAAAACCCCCCTGATGATTGAGTGTGGTGAAGGGGGAGGCTTGCTGTTCAACTGTTGAATGAACATAAGATGAGAGACTGTTTATATACTATGCTGGAGATGAATAGTGGGCATGAGGTCTTAATTGAAAATATATGTATATATGCCAAATATATGGTAGCCTTCTCTCGAAACGGGTTTTGCAACTTAACCATTTTTCAAGAATAAGCAGTCATTAATTACATTTTCTTTAAAAAGCCAAATGCGACACATCTTTTTTGAACATCATTATTTGTAGTCTGAATCACTGTCACTTTATTATTTTATTGTTTATTAATTCATTAATTGACCTTGTATTTAATGTTACAAGTATGCACCTAGGGTCTGAGAGTAAAATTTTTAATTTGTTACAAATTGCAGATTTGATGATAAAGTTTACTTTGACATTGAAAACAAACATTATTTTACAAACCATTTTAGTTATACTGAGCCAGAAGGATTGCAGTCTCCTTGTTAAATGTCTTTGGTAATCCATTAACTAAGATGAATTGACTTTAGATGTCTGTCACTTGTTCCTTCATGCCACTGCATGACACATGTTGGCCATTATTTCAGAGAACTGGGGCCTTTATTTTAAGCTTTTGTAACACTCGTGAGTTTCAATTTCATCCTCCCTGCAGTGAACATGTTTCCACAGTGATGCCCACGTGCTCTGCTCCCCCTCAGTTCACACGGAGATCTCTGAGCATCAACTGCGACCAACACTGAGTTTAACAGAGAGGACTTTGCACTATATCACTGTCACAGCTGTCAGTCATGGCACGATACCCTTGTGCCATGCTGACAACCGTTACCATGGCAACCATATCATAGCGACAGTTATCTTAAGCATAGCTTGGTTTTGAGGTTTTTTCCTAACATCAAATCCTGAATCAGTTTCCTTTTAGAGAAGTAATTTTTATGTGTCTTCTGACATAAGCCTCTGTTTGCCTATGTTAAATCTGGAAATCTGCTGTGAGTCACTTTATATCTCTACTGTAACAAGCATGTCACAACACAATCCTTTTATTTTTTTATAACACTTTATAGTGATTATGCTAATCTCAATTAAAAGTATGGGCGTTATAGCAACAGGAAGGTTTGCCATTGATTCCATAGAATAGCTATTTTAATGAGTTGAATTATAAATAGACCCTACGGAAGGATGAAAGTAAGAATGAAAGCAGGTCAATCAAACATTTTTGCTTTGTAGTTGAAATTTGATGCATTATTCAACATGAGTTACAAAGATACTTTGTGCAATTTATGAGAATATGTACAATTTAATAATATTTAAAATACTGTATAGGTATTAATATGATTTTGCTCAAAAGTTTGCTATCTCTGTTTTTTTCTAAAATGTTTTGAAATATCTCTTTTTTTAAAGTGTATTCAATTATGGGACACGCAGCTGATACCGGACATAATGACAAATAATTTTATTTGGGAAAATAAAACTATCTGGAGTTGTTTTCAAAGAATTTAACATTGAGAATGACCCTCTGCCAGGGGTAAATGCAGCCAAAAGCTTTATGCATTATCCCTTTTACTTTCAGCCAATTAACCAGCAGCATAAACCGTCCAACCATCCACATAATATCCTAGTTCCTCCTGAAACCAGCTCTTGCTTAACTGATCCTGGGACAGTTTCCTTTCTCTTAGGAAGCACATTATTATACTGGAATTTTTGTGGCTGGTGTTTCCATCCTTTCAATGTCTCCCTCATTTTTCTCCCTGACAACATGTACGTATCTGCCCGCCTCTAGATGTGTGTGTAGTATTTGCAGTAGTGGAACCATGTGCCAGAGCGTGTATGCCCGTAGTGTATGTAGGTCAGCACAATCTCTTGCCACCCTTCTGACAAAGCTTGCAGTCTTGCACGACATCACTCGAGGAAAAGAGCCTACAGATGGAATCTTGCATCACTAGTGGAAGATTAATAAAACGAAAGCTTGAAATTCAGTATCATGTGGCTGCCATGGAGTGTTTGAGGGGGAGTGTATTTGCATGGCTCAGAAAACCTAAGCAGCTGGTATTTACAGCATCACATATTCCTCCAACAGAGAGCATGTGGAGGTACAGAAAAAACAGGAATGTTTTTATTCACTCCCTTAATTCAGCTTGATTGAGATCGAGATTCTAGCTGGAGAAAATTGATTGGCGGATGGTTTCATATATCCCAATCCCCCTACTGTTCATTCCAACTAGTATTGAAAATTAGACTTACTTTGTGAAAAATCCTAATAAGATACATATCCATAAATTTTCTGCAGTTTTATAAAATATTTCATATCAGATTATTTGGAGTCTTTTTGCTTTATTTGACTGTGTTGTATCTTAAGTATATTGGGTTGCAGACCTTCATGTCTGGTGATTTTGAACATTACCTCCTACTGTTAGATACAGACATTATCAGTGCATTTTAGTCTCATTTGGAAAATTACCGAGAGAAAAACAAGAAAACAATCCAGTATAATTATTTATAGAAAATAAAATTTTTCTGCTTAGACTGTTGTTGGGGAAGAAGGATTTATCATCTCTGCTGTTGTTTCAGGATGTCAGAGGAGCAGGCATTTCAACTCTCTGTCCTCTCATCTTGCTTGATTAAGCTCTCAAATAATGGATCTCCATGAGTCATTTTCCGCCTGACTTGTGCTCACTTATCAAAGGAAGGTTTGTGTCCTTCAATTGTTGGGCCGTTATACAGCCTGCCTCTTGTTTTCTTCAAGATTTTCACCATGTGAGTATGTCTGCTAGTCCCATAACAATGTTTAAATTGACAGAATTTGAATGTGCGCATGGGCTTAGGGTTCCATGCAAGAGATGGTAGTTCCAATGAAATGGATGTAGCCTTGTTCCTCTCATTCCCAATGGTGGAGTTGATGGCTTCCAATGTAATATGGGTGATATGTGATTTCTGTCAGGTGGAGTAGTGTTTAGAAAGGCAGGTTCAACTTAAAGGGTTTTATTTTAAATAATAAACAAGAAAATGAAAAAGAAAGCAAATGATTCACAAACAGAACACTATAACTTACATACGCTAGACGAGAGAAGAGCTAAATAGAGTAAAAAAGGAGTGACATTCAATGAAGCAAATCAACTGAATAAATACACTATTTATATGTGAGGAATATAAAGCAAACACATGCAAGGGATAATGAGGAGAAAACAGTTGAATCAACTTAACACTAATGAGTAGTCTAACACAAGGCCGATGGTGATGATCATGCGCTCTAGAAAAACACAAACTAAGAGTAGACAATGCAAAATGTTATGACAAATAGAAATACTAAAGGTAAACCAGAAAATACACAAGATGGTGGAACAGAAGTGACAGGCCCTGGCACTAAAATGTGTTTGTTGATCAACATAAACTATTTTTTCATGGCTAAAAAGGTAATAGCTTGACGTGGAAATTATTTTAGATATTCAATATTTCACTTTATACAGTATCCCTCATGCTGACCTCCCATGTGCTGATAAAGCTTGCAGTGTTCCTTGGAAAGAAAGCTTGAATCAGATACAATGACAAAAACAGATGTGGTGTCATAGAGCTTCTGCAGTTGGTCACGATCAAAATGTTTCTTTTAGTAGTAGACAGAAATAGAAGATCCCAATAGAAAAGATACGCATCTATCAAACTGATCAATTTACTAGTATCTTGTTCTCATTTTGAATTTGACACCAATATCATTCAGTGGCACAAGTCTGGTTTTGAATACAAAACATTGTCCAGACAGAAAAAAGTGAATTGTTTAGGGATGTTGTTATCCCATTTCGTTGAGTCATTTTGCTTGGTCTGTCTGAGCTTCAGTGTCTTATCTGAAGGAAAGATATTCTTTTCTGCCTTTACTTTTGATACTGGTCATGCTGTGCTGGGTTTTCTCTGAACTCTTGGCTCTTTGAGTTTGAGTCTGCTGCTCCAACATGTCTCTTGTTTTAGAAATAAACTCAACAAACTGAATCTGAGCAATGGCAGAACAGATGACATGAGCTCCAGCTAGATAAACTGTGCTAGAACACACCAAACTCTTGTATAGATTGTTAAGACTTCAGGATGAAGATGGATATTACTTTTCAAGTTCTCTGGGACATGATGGGGTTATTTTATGTTTGCAGTGATTTCACTTTGGATTTTCTTTGAGAAGTAAACTCTTCTATGTTTTGACTTTTTTTCTAAAGATTTCTCAAGAGAATAAAGATATTGTTATTAAATGATTGTGCAGCAAACAGAAATGTGTTAAATGTTTTGTTAACACATTTTTGTTTAAAAATGTGTTATGTAGCTGATTTGTCTCCTACTGGAACATCCCATAGCTGCTTCTGTCCCGATTATAACTCAATAATCCCAGACAGCGGATTCAGCAAATATTCGTTTAACCTTCATATGTGATTAAACAGGAATAACTGCTTGGATAGTCCAGCTGTCGGGTGGAGTAAGGTGTGTGAATGCATGTTTTAGATAAATCCCTGCTTTTCCACCACAGTGCTTCACTGACTGCTCGATGTGCTGGGCTCAGATTACCTTGTCTGATCGCCAGCGAATCCAGTTTCAAAATTCCGGGCTCCTGGATTTACTTTAATCTGGAGAAAGTGTCACAATCCCATTAATCAATTGTAGAGCTCCATTTAGATGATGAAGTGTCTCTGTAAAATTTTGGCAATTAAGAGGACTTGATCAAGCTTTATTTCAGAATGTCAGATTTTGTATATGATACAGTAACTAACTAAAGTTAAACTGTTCTATAAGGTCCAATTATTTGAGATTAGTGTGCCTTGCCTAAAATTAAACAATTACACACTATGTTGCTTCAACTGTATTACATCAATAATGTTTTATCAATCAATCAAATTAATTTTTTTTTATTTAAACCACGAAATATAATTGTGCTTTTTCAGTAAATGAATGACTTTTCAGATTTAGTTTGACCCTCATGTTAAATACAAATGAGTTCAATGTTTTTAAATTCATTTAGCTAACTTCATGACACGCCTGTGGGTTTTTGTTATTCATTTGTTTAAGTTACTGTATATTACAATTTACTGTATATCACAACTTAATAAAGGTTGTGACAACTCAAGTGAGAGCTGAGGTGTTGTTCTCGTCATTTTTTATTTAAACAAGTTGGCCTATTTTTTACAAGAAAAATCTGAGGGGATACTATGTCTATAATTTATACAGCCAATGGTTTCGTCCAATTACTGTTCATCTTAATGGGTGGTGTCTAGGGTAACCACTTTGATATTCCCCCTAGAGCTCTACATGTGCATCAGGACCGTTGACACAAACCCATACCTAATAACTCCTTTTAATATCACACAGTTCCTCTGTTTGCATTTTTTATTCACAGGAGCACACACTAGCCGAATGATTTTTTTAATGGATGCAGGTAGAAAAATGTCCACAGACTTGCAATCAGAGAATTAAATCATGCTTGATTATAGTCTCAGTTCTTGAAAAACAGAAACTAATCATTTCAATTTCAGAACCTCCACATATTTACCGAGAGGGAGGAATAATCATAGACAGACTGAGATCATTCATCTTTTCCCTTTTGTTAACACAGGAAACACCACACTTTAGATTAGTTCACATCTTCATTACTAGCCTACTTTCATGTTGACATTGTTTGTCAAATGAAACGTTTGTCACAGTGCATGACATTGGACACGATCGAAGAAAAGAAAGAAAGAAAACTTAATGCAAACTAATGAGAGAATCTTCTTTAATCAAAGGAAGTAAAAAATGATGAAGACGCACATGTGATGGCGAACATCCCTCTGATGTAAAAGTCTAATTATTTAATGCAAGCGATGAGAAAAAAAATCTAAGTGGTTCTTTTATTTAATGAACAGAAATATCCATAAACTGACCAGATTTATATGTAAATGATTCTGTTGTGGAAATATGCAGGATTTCAAGGTGAAAAAATAAGCTAAGTCATTCAGACAAATAATAAAATTTAAAGTCTCCCAGTATCTCCTAGTACCATGCCTGCTAAGCCATTTTGCCATTTAGTATAGTTAAAGTACCAGTTCATATAAATATTTGGGAATCTTATCAAATTTTTTTGAGTTATTTAGTCATTGCTGACAGAAAAAGCAGTCTTTAACAGGACTTAAAATTCAACCAGCATTAGCATATGTAATCTTTATGTCCACTCGTCAAACATTTGTAAGTAATTCTGCTAAGCTATTGTCCTTCACTGTATAGCTCAGCTATATTTATATGTATTTGTATATGACTCAACCAGTCACAAATATGCCTGCATAAATTATCCAAAATTTGACTTGTAAGGCATGCAAAGCAATTGCAATTCTCCACTTTTTAAAAATTGTAGATTTGTACTTTTCATGGGATTGGGAATGAATGCATGAAAATTACATTTGCATTACATTAGTGCATTTTTTACATCCAATACGAGAGTAAGTTTGAATAAAACAGCAATATATCTAGGTGTTTGGTCAGAGTTTCAGTATTTCTAAGGGTTTGGCATCTTTAGCTTGGGTGATCAGCCACTTCCTATTTTACAAAGGATCACTACTAGTCACAAGTGGGGAAAAACCCAGTTCTGTACATTGGAGGTGGTAAGAATGATAGCCAGTGTGTTGCTCTCAATTGAGTAGCTACCTTTTTTATTGTGTAAAAAGCTGCATGATGGCTAACAGTGTCTTTTTTTGGTTATTGAATGTGGCTCGCTAGTTTCTGAATTGTTCAACATGAGAGAAGTCAAAGCTGAGTGGTTATCTTTTTGACATGTTCTATTGAATGTAGAATCTAGACACCTAATTGAAAAAAACATTATATCAATAGGTAATAAAGGCTGTATTACATCCAGATCACGGTGGTGGTTAGCTTAGAACCCACAACTGCAAAAGCCTTCTCCACGCTGAGCTTTTGCTGGGTATACGGCACATCAAAAAGAAGCCGGTCAGCTGACCTCAGTGTCCACGGGAAAGTGTGTCGATAGATATAAGCTCTGAAGAACATTTAACTTTCTCTCTAAAATATGGTTTCATTTTTCTAATAGTAACACTAATTATGAAATGTTTTGAGCACTGTAGTTTATAGGGAGCAAACCATTGTTTTCCCATACATATCAGAGCAGGGGCTCAAACTCGGGTCTTGTGGATGATAGGCGAATGCTTAACCACTAGCGCACAGGTGTGAGTGGATCCAAAATAAGGCAACCAACAAAAAGTCTCTCTAGTTAAGTGGAGGATTTATTTGGTCTCCAAAAACACAGCTCCATAACAAAAGTGTAAACCAGGTACTACTAAAAATCACTCCAAGAGAGAAAAACGAAATGCCAGAATTTACAAACAGAATACTCACAAACTTCAGGCTTCTCACATTAATCACCAAGCAAAGAACAGAACAAAAAGAGCTACTTAAATACACAGTGCTAACTGAGGGACAGGTGATTCCAATTAAACTAATTAAATGACAGACAGAAAGAAAACACAACAGTTTGGCGACATCAGGTGGCAATACTTGAAATGACAGATTTCCCCCCCCCTCTAGGAACGGCTCCTGACGTTCCCTCCAGGACGATCAGGCTTTTCAGTATGAAAGTCTCTAATCAGATTACGGTCAAGAATGTCCTTGGAAGGAACCCAAGACCGCTCCTCGGGACCATATCCCTCCCAGTCCACCAGATACTGAAGGAAGTGACGAACTCTACGGGAATCCAGTATCCGACGGACTGTATAGGCTGGCTGACCTCCAATAATGGGAGGTGGTGTTGGGGGGTTATCTGTCGACACAAAGGGAGAAGAAAAAACAGGCTTTAATAAAGACACATGGAAGGTTGGGTTAATCTTAAGAGATCTAGGTAAGTATAACCGGTAAGACACTGGATTAACTTTCCTTGCAATCCTGAAGGGGCCGATGAACCGCTGGGACAGCTTGCGGGACTCCACACGTAAGGAGAGGTTCTTGGTGGATAACCAGACTCTTTGACCCGAATGCAGGTTAGGAGCAGCTCTTCTCTTACTATTAGCGTGGCGTTGATATAGTTGAGAAGTCTTGAGTAACTTAATTCTTGCTTGCCTCCATGTTCGCCGACAGCATCTAACAAACTGCTTAGCAGAAGGAACTACTACCTCAACCTCTTGCTCAGGGAACAATGGAGGTGAATACCCAAACTGACACTCAAAAGGTGATAATCCTGTGGCAGAGGAACGGAGGTTGTTTGGAGCATACTCGGCCCAGATGATAAAAGATGCCCAAGTAGACGGGTTGTTGGCAATCATGCATCTCAATGTGGTTTCCAAATCCTGATTTAATCTTTCTGTCTGTCCATTAGACTCAGGATGGAATCCCGAAGATAGGCTAGCTGAAGCCCCGATCAGCTTGCAGAATGCTTTCCAAAAACGAGAAGAGAACTGAGGACCCCGATCTGATACAATGTCCCGGGGAATTCCAAATACTCTGAACACGTGGTTGATGATTAGTTCGGCGGTCTCCTTTGCTGAGGGAAGCTTGGGAAGGTGTATAAACCTGCCAGCCTTGGAAAATCTATCCACCACCACCATGACTACTGTATTTCCTTGGGAAGGGAACCAATATCTGGAAGACCAGATATAAAGTCAATGACTATATGGGACCAGGGTCTGTGAAGGGTGGACAAGGGTAATAACCAGCCCTGTGGGGACTGATGGGGACTTTTAGCTTGGTTACAGGTAGGACACGCCAGAACAAATTGTCTAACATCCTTATTAATCGAAGGCCACCAGAATCGTCGCTGAATAAACTCAATGGTCCGGACCACTCCAGGATGAAGGGAGAAGCGATCTGAATGACCCCATTGGAGGACTCGAGAACGCACAGCCGTGGGAACGAAGAGACGATTCGCCGGACCCCCGCCTGGATCAGGTTCATGAACCAGAGCCGACCTGACCTCGTCCTCCAATCTCCACCTAATTGGAGCAACGATCCTGGAGCTAGGCAAGATAGTCTCATCAGGGATGGCTGGCTGAGTCTCCACATGAGCCCGGGATAGGGCGTCAGGTTTGAGGTTCTTGGATCCAGGTCTATAAGTTAAGATGAACTGCAATTGGCTGAAAAAGGATTAAGGCGCTTGGCCTGCTGGATATACTCAAGGTTCTTATGATCTGTCAGCACTTGGAAGGGGTGCTGAGTTCCCTCCAACCAGTGGCACCACTCCTCGAGAGCGAGCTTCACTGCTAACAATTCTCGATCCCCTACGTGGTAGTTCCTCTCCGTGGGCGTAAGGCGATGAGAAAAGAAGGCACATGCCATCCTCCCCCCTCTGGGAGAGCACTGCCCCTACTCCGACATCCGAGGCATCCACCTCCACTATAAATGGCTTTTCGGGGTCAGGGAGAGTGAGAATCGGTCCTGAGGTGAAGCTCCGCTTAAGATCTTTGAACGCGGAGTCTGCCAATGCATTGCATTGAAGCCTACTGTTATTACTCTTAGTGAGGGCAGATAGGGGAGCGACCACTGTACTAAACTTGGAGATGAACCTTTGGTAAAAGTTGGCAAAGCCTAAGAATCGTTGAACCTCTTTTACGGAAGATGGTGTGGGCCAGTCAGCAACTGCTTGGACCTTCTTGGGATCCATTTCAAGGTGACCTGGAGTGATTATGTACCCAAGAAATTGAACTTGGGACACGTGGAACTCACATTTCTCAGGTTTCACAAACAGATGATTCTCCAGTAAGCGGCTTAACACTCTCTTGACATGAGTAACATGTTCTGATTAAGATCTTGAGAATATTAAGATATCGTCCAAGTAGACAAACACAAACTGGTTCAGCATGTCCCTGAGAGTGTCATTGATCAGAGCCTGGAAGACTGCAGGGGCATTGGAAAGGCCAAAGGGCATCACTAGATATTCATAGTGGCCTGTAGGAGTGTTAAATGCAGTCTTCCACTCATCCCCTTGCCTAATACGCACCAGATGATAAGCATTTCGAAGTCTAACTTGGTGAAGATTGTGGCCTCTTGTAGAAGTTCGAATGCGGTAGCCATAAGGGGCAAAGGGTAGCGATTACGTATGTTGATCTTATTTAGGCCCCTATAATCGATACACGGCCTTAGTCCTCCATCCTTCTTCCCCACAAAAAAGAAGCCCGCTCCTGGCTAGGTGGACCTACGAATTATCCCAGCTGCGAGTGACTGCTCTATGTAAGTGTCCATGGCTACTCTCTCCGGTGCAGACAGAGAGAAAATTCGGCCCCTTGGAGGGGAGGCACCTGGGATTAGCTCTATTGCACAATCAAATGACCGATGAGGGGGTAATGACGCAGCCCTTGCCTTACTAAAAACCGCCTTGAGACTATGATGCTGGGAGGGGACTTGAGAGAGGTCAATAGGTTCTTGGGACTCGGAAGGGAACTCTTGAGAACTTGGGACAAGACAAGAGGAATGACAAACAGGGCTCCAACCCAGTATGACCCCAGATGACCAGTCAACATGTGGATTGTGCATAAGAAGCCACGGGTGTCCAAGAATAACTGGAACTTCAGGGGAGTGAATGAGATAAAAACTTAACCTCTCTTGGTGGTGGTGAATGGAGATGGTTAAGGGTTATGTACAATGGGTTACTCTCCCAGGCCCTAACGGCCTACCATCAAGAGCAGTAACTGTCTGGGGAATTTTGCGAAGTTCTGTAGGAATCTGAAGGTGATTAGCAAGATCTGAGTGCATAAAATTACCCGCTGCCCCAGAATCCACCAGGGCCTTGAGATGATGTCGCTCCTTACCCCAGGAAAAAATTAGGGAAATGAAGAGTCCGGAACTAGGGGGTAAGGAGATACTGGCACTTCTCGTCACAACTCTTCTCTTGCGGAACGAGACTGGATGTTTCCCGATGGTAGTTCAGGACAAGAGTTTCGAAAATGCCCCGAGCCACCACAGTATAAACAGCACCTCTCTCTCCAACGGCGTTCTCGCTCCTCAAAGGGGACTCTGGTTTATCCCAACTGCATGGGTTCTGACTGGTCTTGGAGCTGAGAAGATCTAACCCCCGTAGGACAGACACTCTGGTTACTTAGTCGGGAAAGACTTCTCTCCCGAAGTCGATTATCTAGTCTGATAACCAGATCAATTACGGCCTCGAGATCCTGGCACGGCTCTCTGTGGCGATACTTGAAATGACAGATTTGTGACAATACACCTATATAAAAAAAAATATAGAAAATTTATAAAAATTTGCTTAGGAAAACTTAGGCACAATTTAGCACAAATTAGGAACATAGTAACTTTACCTTTTGAGTTCAAAGAGAAACCAATCTATTGTATTTATTTAGTGTCTTGCATTTTCTTTATGAAGGATTCGTAACAAAGAAACCAGAAACTCTTTGCCTTAAGACCTTAACCTGGCTCTTATGTTGGACTTCAGGGGTTACTGAAACCCTGACTCCCCAAATCAATTGTCTGTTTAAAAATGTAAACGTTAGGACTTTAAGGATTTAGATTCCTTTTATTTGTGCTTCCTTCCACATGTCCTTCTGAGTGTATGAAATATTTTTATACAGCAAGGTCCAGCAAGTTGGCATTCAACCTCATGGTGATTATATGGTGATTGTGTATGGATTGTTTCAAACATCTTTATAAAATATAATAAAATGAATTACATTATAATAAACAATAAGGTTTATTAGAGGGAGGTGTTTTCACCTGTACACATGGAAAATAAGGGATTAGATCAGTGTGCGTGAACTGAAAGTGCCTGTTAAGAGTCTGTCAGCACCTCAGATCAGACTTCACTCCATTAGCAGAGATGAGATGAGGTCAAGATGGGACAGGAAAGGACAAGATTGAACGGGGCTAAAGACAGTACAGATCCACACCTTACCATCTTTAACACCACACGCACACATGCCCTCGCACACCCACTCTCTCTTCTAGAGTCTATTTATATCTGTTCTGCTTATCATAGGCCTGTCTCACACTTCAATCTCATTTCTGCTGAGGATAATGAAACGTGTGGATGTGTGTTTTGTAGCCTGATGCTTGTCTTAATTTAGCTCAGATCTCGAGATGCACAAATTTCCACATTCACAGTTTCCTTTGACACGTAAACATGTTCTGGGTTTAAATTAGAAGAAGCATTTAACATTTCACACATGCATGGGATAAGTGCTGTTTTTGACATTTAAGGTGTTTTCAGAGCTTTTTTCT
The DNA here is from genome assembly GCA_900490495.1 of Danionella dracula. Lineage (NCBI taxonomy): Eukaryota > Metazoa > Chordata > Actinopteri > Cypriniformes > Danionidae > Danionella > Danionella dracula. Next base: position 2,776,593 of record UELW01000039.1, on the reverse strand, counting down.
GGTCGTACTCAAGTACAGATGGATCAGTGCTCTCTTTTAAGCACTTCTAAGCTTTAGCAATTGATTTTTTGTATCTATAATTGATCTAGCTGGTGAGGGCTTAATTCCCTATGGAACAGTTGTCAAATAAGCATTATGTTTTGTGAATGTCACATTGTATGTATACCAACAGGACTACAAAAAAAATTATTAAGGGTTATGTAAAATAAACTATGTCAATAATACAGAAGATTCCAATTGTGAATTGAAATTTTCATGTTTCAATTAGACAGTTAACTTACATTTTGAGAAAATGGGTTGTGATTGTGAAAAAAAATCTCATTGAAATGTTTTGACTTTTATGTGCGATTAATTTTTAAGGCATTTTTCCACTTGTTCAAGCACTCGGTTGCCATGCATTTATTGTCACATGCTTATTTTTGTATTTGATTACTGATGAACTAAACACCACATCCTCTGTCTCTTTCTATGTTTTTATTCTGTCCAAATCGGTCTCACAAATCATCCACTGCCTCAGTCATAAAGTAAAATGATGTGATGCAGTTTTAATGTAGTGTAAGGAATCATATATCCCACAAAGCTTTATGTTTTCTTTGCTACTATTTCAAAGTGATCCACTCACCATTTTCATTATCGTTTTAATGGAAGTACTACTAAGTTTAAATGTTAAATAGCTTTTAGTATAATGATTCATAATTTGTTGCCTGCAAAAAATTTACCTCTTTGCCTTTATTATTCCCAAAATTCTACATTTTCAAGCTCTACCTCCCACTATTAAACTGTAACTCTATACATTGAATTCGATCAGTCAATGCTTTTTTCTTGATTCATTCTCTTCTCTCCTCATTGTTTGCAATGTCGGTTCTAAATGCAATAGCTCGGAAGTTAACTGAACTAGTAAGTTTGAGCATTTTACCTCAGTCTTAGCTTCATTACACTGACTTCCTATCCTTTTCAGGAATGAGTAAGATTCAATATTAGTTTCCATAACTTGAAAAGGCTTAGCACCTCTTTATTTTCAACAGAGCTCTTACACATCTGCATTTCAGTTAAAGCACTGTGGTTATCCAACCAAACAAAATAAACGTAACCAAGCTTTTTCATTGTTGGCACCAAAGTTGTGGATTACTTTACCTGTTCACGTAAGTGCTCAGTGTTGAAAGTTTTAATACGTTCCTGTATTGTTTGGCTTTTAACCAAACTGAGCTGAGATTTTGAGACCTTGTGATGAGTTTACAGTGCAGATTTTGGGTTTGTTTGTTTTTTTTCTGAGACTTTTGTTCTGAAGCTCTTTACTCAACCTTGGCAATTTAAAGAATCTGTTGTTGGTTTTTTTTCATTTACTTGACTAAAATAAACTTTTACAGTTATCAGCGCACACCTGGACTCATTTCACACAGCCTATTACTATTATCTGTATTAACTTTCCCACTAATCATCTTCATTGTCTGCAGCTGTTCACTGCTAATTATCTGACAGGTGCCACCAATTTGCTCATCAGCCCTCTTATAATTTGAGTTGTAGAAAATGAGTGCAAGCATAAACTTTATACTCTTGTTAACCCTCACAATCTTCTTCCATGATAAGTTTTAGTTTGTCTAAACTATTGCTCCTGTCTATTAGCCTCTTAAGAAATCTTTAGATCTGTGATTGTCATATTCCTTAAACAATCTCATTTACATTAATTTCTACATTAATTTCTCTAAAATACAGAGAGCATAAACTCAGGTCTAAAGGAGGACATTTTGAGTTAAAGGGTCAGTGACATTGTGTTATTTTCAATAATATGTTGTTGACATTGGTATAACTGTATGGCAGATGTGATTATTTTACTTATAAAGTCTCTATTTTTAATTCAAATTGCATTCAATCTCTTCATTTTCTAAACCGGGCTTATTCTGGAAATGAGCTGAGATTTTCTTTCAACAAACTTTGTAACCACTCACCAGTTAATCACCTATTGGTTTGTGATTTGCATACTCATGAAGTGTTTGCAAAGGTACTGTCTGATGGTCAACGTAGATTCAAGAGATATTAGAGGGACTAGAGGGTCATAGATGTTTGGTTTCTGTACACCCTGGAATTAAGCATCTTATTTCACGTTTTAATCATCTTAACAACACAAGTCCAAGTTGTGTGCCGCTCGCTCCATCTTTCATTCTATTTGATTTACGAGCGTTTGTTTCTGGATATAACTAGAGAAGGCATTGCTTTGTGACGTTATGAAATTTTTTGTTTGGGAATCTATAGCTCGATTTTTTTCAGTCAATCTACTCTTATAAATCACTGTAAAAGCCACAAAAAGGCTCACCATGACATGACCCCTTTAACGTCTGGCAGAATATTTGCTGATGTGTTTTGGATGTTGAATCAGAATCATGTGAGCAACAGACAGAAAAGGTCAATTGTGAACTTATTGATGAGTCAATATAAGTAAGAATACACTTTGAAATGGTTTCTGAATTGCTACGCAGTTGATGGTATCCCTGGGTTGGAAATAAAGCTTGTGTCATAAAATGTTTTGAAAGAAGCAAGGGTTTCAAATTATTGCAGTAATAAAAATATGAACTCATAAACAGTTATGTTGCTGCAGTATGTGAATGATTCTCTGGCTTTAAGTGAAACAATCATAAGCACACAGTAAGCCACTGCGACAGATCTACTTTTTTAGATGGCGTTTTTAATATTATGTAAATGTAAAGTCACAAACTGAAAAGCATGACCTCTCTGTGTCTGCAGTATTTAAGCTCATGCTGTGCTTGTCTCTATTAGAGTGGGAAAGTTCTGGAAATGTTGCCTTATCTCACAAACGGGGAGGATGAGCAAGTAATCCTTCAATTACTGTCATTTTCCACATAATTTGAACTACTGCTTGTGTTTAGTGATAAAAGGACAATGTTTTACATATACATACTAAGCCTACTGGGTTGCTCAGAAGAGTTTTGACATATTGGGGTTCTATTTTGGGAAATTATGATAAAATTGTAATAAATAATACTTATTTTGCTTTTACAAACAATATCTATATTTGTCAGATGTTTGAATGGTACCTGAGAATTTGTTTTTACTTTGTATTGGTAACTGGTACTTAAAAAAGTAGCTGGTATTTTTACATTGTAAAAGACTAGTTATAGTTATCAACACATTTTTGTGTTTAAAAACAATTGAATAATATCATATTTTTTAAAATGACTAATTCCTTCAGACAGGGTCATGAGGTTGGCTGGGTTTTTCATTGGAATAACCTTGGTGGTTTTACATATCAATGAAGCTCACGGTTGATTCTACTGTTGAGTTTTGGCAGAGCCCCAGCCACATCGAGAAAGGAATTGATGATGTTACCTCAGAGCTGGTGCTGTAGCTAGCTCGCAAAGAATAACTTTTTTTTGTTGAGACTTTAGATTATTTTGGAGATCAACTACCCAGGCACTTCCTCAAAGTTCCCGATCAGGTAAAACTGATCATCAACCATGTAAAAAAAAAGCTCAGTTCTCCAGCCTGGTTATGTAATATTTGAATATTTTATATTTAGATTGATTTTGGTGTTTAGTTTTGTGTTCAAGTGTAGAGTCTGTTAAAGGCTTGTGTCGGTCCATTGCAGTGTAAGCAGGCTAGCGGTTCAGCCAACAAGGGGCATGTCAGAACTAGGTAAGGGCGAATGTCTACTTTGGTCTAGATCTATAACTTATATAATTTCATCTCTGCTTTTTATAAAAGAAATAATAGTACAAAAGCACTTAGAGCTCTGAGCCTTTCTATGTGTCTGTATTGTTGGGTCAGCTCTTATATGCCAAGTTTCATATCATTAGATCATTTTTTGTTGCATTAACCTTTCTCTAAGTGCTTTTTGTGCTTGTAGAATGGTAAAAAAAAAGCTATATAGATTACATTCATGTACAATTTTCTGTCCGTATAAAAATCATTAAGAATCATAAAGAATCAGTGTTAGTAACCAATTTATTTTAGCATAGTTTTTGAACTTTTTAATAGTTAATAATCTATATTACTATAATGTATTTGAATAGTTAAATTATTTATCCAACCAAAAAGTCTGGTTAAATTAGCCAAGTCCAAATCATATTTTAACCCTTTTTAAAATGTCATTAAAAAAATTTTCAAATCATAATAAAAAAAAATAAACCACTTACATTTAGCCATTTTCTCGTGGCATTTGAAAGCTATACTGTAGGTGAAATTCCACTAATTGAAGTATGATTTAAATTTAAGCACAACATAAAAATACACTAAATAAATTCTGGGTGCCACTTTATACACACGGTTACTGTTTTGGTTTACTTTTGAATTTTACCTAAAATGTCACTCGCATTTACACAGAGAATTGTTCAATAAGAAATGCTCACCCTTAACTTGTGAATGTTGGTGTCTAATCGAATGTGATCTTCTCCTCCATCTTGACCCAGATTGTGCCCTGGCTCTGGTCTGGGAGCACTGCACCACTGCACCAGTACTGGGCCAGTTTATTTTTTTTACCTCCATCCATTCATGCGTTGTGTGTGATTCTCCCGCTGGCCTGAAGACTGCAGCACAAACCCTTAGAGCCTGGCTCTTACTCAGCAGTGGCCCAATTTCACACACAGACACTGCCACTGAGCTTCTTTAGATGCTTCTGGTTAATTCCAGTCTGCTGAGTTGTTACTAGGGAGAAAATGTTGGTAATGAATATTTGCAAACAGCAAGGAATTAATTATTAATTTTTTTCCATTTTCTTTTGTTGGAGAATAATTCAAGCGTATTGAGAAATATGCGCATGTGTGTGTACAGAAAAAAATATTTGTATAAAATTATATTATTTATGGTTAACTACACTTGTCTTTTATCTGTGCATGCTGACTGTCTAGATGCACCCATTAGGAGGTAAACCAAGGGCCTTCTTATTTAACCCTTGCATGGTTTTTGGGTCTGTGGGACCCGTTTTCAGTTTTCATCAAAAATTAAACAAGCAATTATTATGTTGAAACTGAGATTCACTGGCCTTGGCTCATTTTCTGTGAAAAACACAAATCAGAACAGATTTTTAATGACCCCACACTGTATACTCCCCTACACATTTATATTACACACAAGGCATTCGGGTATACTGGACCCAGAGCATGGTAGATTTTTTACCTTTATTCTGTCTTCCCACACAAACATAAATCACACATAAACATACAACTTCAGATTTTAGTAAAAAATTTATAATTGTGTAAATTGAAAGCCCCAAAAGGGAATGGTCTAGCAGATCCACCAACCCTGCCAAAGTAACAATAATAAGAACACTACAAATGGTTTGAATTCTAAATGTGAGGAAATAAGGTTAACAAAACTATAAATAAAGTATATTTGCTGCTTCAATCACTTGTTTAAAGTTATTTAGAACCTGGCTAAAGTAATTATTTTTAAAGTATTTTAATATAAAATGTCTTTATTGGGATCAAAAATCAACGGATCCACCAGACTCGCAAACACTGCCTGAGTAACAATAATATGAACACCACACATGGGTTAAACTGCAACACTGATGAACACAAATCCTGGGTGCCCTTGAATACATGCTAGGAGTCCTCCTCTATATTGCAGAAACAAGAAAACCATATTTCCATGGAATGTCAGTGGAAGTTGGTCAATGTTGACCTATATGTGTATTGTTTATGTTAAATGATATGTCATTGAGATGGACAACCAAAATACATTTGTGAAAGAGAAAACTTGACATCTTGTTTATGTTGAAATAGAATGTGATTAAATTAACTATATATATCCCTGTCACTGCACTGTGGCACTGAGACCCACACCACCACCACTTCACAAAGCAACCTGCTTTTCCCCAAGCGACAACCTCATGCTCCCTCTGCCGATTCACAATAGGAAGTGACTGAACTATAGTACCTCGACCAGTCGCAATGGGGGTGGTGGCAGACATGAGCAGGTTCTCATTCACCTTCATGTTAAAACTCCATGTCCCAACTCTCTCCCATTTTGGTTACCAGGAAGTGGTGCATTTCCTTGATGGCGATGGTCTTTTCTGGGCCTCCAATACTTTTCATACTAAACGTCATGCATGGTATGTATATAATAAATACAGTCAATTGGATTTCTTTGAGGTCTCCCATCTAGATACTTACCAGGCTAACACCTGTTTCTCTTCAGCGGGGAACCACTTATGAGTTGCAGGAGGATATGACCGGGTCTAGTGGGAAATTCTATTATATATTTAGCATCTAGTTTAGCTGAACTAGAGTGAGTAATTGAGTGAGGATATTTCAAAATGTAAGAATTTATTTTTTCCCATTTGGATTAGTTCTAGCGTCCTAGTGTTAATGTCAGCTCTCATTAGCTTAAATAATAAGCCACAGTTCAGTGTGACCTTTGATAGGAGTTAAACCTCAACGTTCTGCTGGAATGCAATTTGTTTCAGGGACTGAGGTGTTGCTGGCATCTGTCACATTTGCTCTTTAAGTATTTGAAGTTGTTTTAAAAATGCCTGCTCATTTTTATAAAGATCGAATGCAGACGATTACATCTCTAGAAAGAATTCCCTCTTGTTCTTTAAGGTGCCTCTAAAGCAGCTTTGAGCAGCTGTCGTGGGCTTTGTGAGGAGAAGAACCAGACCTCCCATATGCTTTATCCATGTTTAACGCAGTTGATGTGCACTAGAAAAGCTAAATCGGGCTAATGGTTGAAATGCTCTGGCTAGCAGGTGCTGGAGATGGGGATGGAGCTGTTGAGAGGATTGCTTTAATATGTGTTTTATGTCAGATTTGCGTTTCCTCTTGAGCTCAGTCTGAGGTGGTTTAAGCTGCCACTGGTGTTGCTTAATGGAATTGGAATAGTCACTTTAACTTAGGTTAATGTTGCGCTGATGCATCTATTTTTGTGTATTACAAATATCGTAAACCTCGACCCATGAATTTTGCCCTGACATGATCAGGTGTAAAGTTTTAAAGGGATTTAAAGAGTCATAGCTGCATAACCTATCACTGCTATCTTGTTTGACATCTGTGCGTTTCTTGACCTCGTACAATGCAGTGCCTAAAAAGGAACGTCATGCTAGCTTATTTGTCTGGATTGTATTTTAATTTGCATCTTTTATGCTTTTTTACATGATGTCACATCAATTGTAAAGGGCTTTAGAACATGACAGGTTGACATGTCCAATAGATGCTGTTAAAATTGAGTATCTTTTCATCACATGAAGAGAATCAGCAAAATTTTATTAGGATATTAAACATAAAACTCACTCCATGGAATGAAGCTGAATCAGAGATGGTTGGCTTGTTTGACTTCAACATATCTTCGTCAATATCTTCAATCTTTTGGTGCCAGCAAGTCCATTATGATCTTTTTATGTCTCACAATGGTGATGATTCAGTCAGTTTTTAAAGTTTCTGCTTCAGCTTCTGAAGTTACTAAAAAAAACTACATTTTAAGTTTAGGGAATTCTATTTGCTTCCCCTGACTTCCTGGTAAATGAACTTAAGCTGTCCGTTCCGTGCAAAATCTATGATTTTTAAATATTTCTTACTTTTTTTAATTAGACAACACATTTACCTGTTAGCGATGAGAGCAAAGGCTATTTTGTTTTTACTAAATGATAAAATATATATATTTCAAACTCTAATAGGAGTGTAAAGTGGATTGTGAAGCAATCAGAGGTAGCACTAAACCACTTAAATTAGTAAACAAGTGAAATGCAACAACAAAAGAACAAGGGAAATGCAATAACCGAACACTGGCCCAACAACCATTTTGGAAAACACCTAACAACTTGGTGATGATGCAACAATGTTTTTGGGAAATACTCCACTGATTATTTAACACCCTGCACTCTGTTTAAGTCAACGCAAAGAATCTATCACATCGTTTTGATCAGAGCAAGTTTGAAAGTATATAAAAAAAACTTAGTTCCACTATGAAATATGATTAGATATATTCATGAGCAACCACACAGCACTGATAAAACGCAGCCAATATGCCTATGACCAATCAAAATACGGATGGATGGGTCGTTTCACAGTTGGATTGGAGGCTTTACTCTTCAGCTTGAAAACCAAAGAGAAAACGTAGACAAATCAATCTTTATCTAACTTGACCTAACCTTGGGGATTTCAAACAACAGAATCAACTCCCAAAAATCACATACCACCTCTAAATACATTTCGTAAGTTGCATGCATTGCTTTATTTTTGTTGTTTTTTTTTATTCAAGTAATTGTTGTATTACATTTCTTTCATAATTACATTTTAGTATTAGAAGACTGAGCTGTTTGCATGTTTATCCACTGACACCATACTTCTTTCATCTTTACCTGTGCTTACAGGAACCATTCTTTATTGTCTTTATTTCAGAAACAACATTGTCCCTCTGAGCATCTAACCAGTGTTTACAGCCACATCCAGAACTCAGCCTTAATGCCTTGTGCCTAAAGGGCACACTGCTCATATCTGGCTCTTCTGTGGTGGTAAAGCGACTCTTTTCTTTTTCTGGAGACCCACCGGGAGATTTTTCCACAAATGTAGCATTGCATCAGATCACATCAACAAAGCCTTGTGTAAGAACGCTCACTGCATCTTCTGTGACTGTGGAGAGAATTAATAAAAAACAGCTTTTAAACATTTAGGCCTAAAAACAAGGGGTGTTACTGTTTTATTTGTTTTACTGTTGAAGGATATATCTCACAAAAGAAAACCTGAACTTGAAGAGTATTTAAAAAACAGAATTTTTATCACTTCAAGTCAAATACACAGTAAAATCTAGAGAGTTGAATTTACCCTGTTCTGAGTCTATTTGGTCCTTATCTATACGTGAAATTGAAAATTATTAGGTTAAACTGTTTTTGTAACATCAAGAAAGAAACAAAACAATTCTCTATTTTATAGAGCAAAAGTCAAATATTTGTTACAAAGTATTTCATGAAAAATTGCTGTTTGTTTAAATATGTGAACTCTGAGTGTTTTTGTTCTCTATCCAGAGAATGAGCAAATACACTCTGAATAGAGTTAATCTTGCTCTCACATTCAATTCACATTTTACTGGTAATAATGATGTTATAATTGAATTAAATAGCTTCACTGATACTTCAGCCAATGGTTATGGTTTATCCAAGTATAATAGCAAAATATGCAAAAATCAGGCTCATCTCTTTTTTATGTCCCTCAGGAAAAAAAGAACTCATTTTAATATGCCTTTGATTGAACATATCAGCTCATGGTTGAGCAGAAATGAGCATTGAGTTTCACCTGCTGAGTGTGGACTCGTAGTGATGCTGAATAAATGAATTCTCCTCGGAGAGCTTCTGCTGCCTGAAGGAAGTGATCTCCATTCAGCCGCTTTCACAGCACAATCCGACATGATGTATCCTCACTTCATCCTCTGGCTCCTCTTGTAATTTTCCTGTAAAGCTCAATGCTAAAAGAAAGAACATATTTCCTAGAGCTTGAGCTACCTAACAAAATCTTTGGATATTAGAAAGTATTTTTCCCTTGTTTAGCTGAATGAACTCCAGGTTGTATTCACACATAAACATGGTTAAACTGACACATTCTTTTTAAAAAATATTAAAGTAATCAATCAACCAAATTGTATTCATAGTGCCAAAAACAACCCACAGAAGTCGACCAACGCACTGCAGATTCATGTTCATGAACCTATAACACCAGTTACGATAAAAGGCAAACCAAACTCATACACATTCTAAAAACAGTGAAATAAAGTAAAATAGAATACAGTGCTACCATACACGAGAGCTCATGAAATCCATAGTAGCGGCTCTTTAATATAAAATTATATAAGTAAAATTATATACAGAACTTTGAATGAAAAACAAAAGCAACAGTAATGAAAAAAGGAATTTGAAAAGATTAAATATTTAACAACTAAGTCAAATATGATAGGAGCACGTTTTCAGAAGATCATTCTTGAAATAAGTGCTTGTTTAAAGTCTTTTAACTGGAATATCAAGTAAAAATATAATGATTCCTATTGAATTTCTGACATATACAGCAAGAACTAGACCAATAACTGTAGGAAGTTGCAGTTACATACACCAGGCAAAGGGTTTTCAATCACCAGTCTTAGAAACTATTCATGCAAAGGTTTTTGTGCATATGTGCTTGCGTGTGCATGTGTTTGTAAACAACAGGAGTCCCAGAAATGCTTCAAAACAATTTTTATTTAACTCTAAACATTTTGCCTTTATATCAAACAAAAATAAAAATGCAAAGCTGTAAAGCCAGTTTATGGTTGGTTTATGATATCAACCAATTCCAGGTAACATGATTTAAAAATCATAAATAAATCTATACCTTAAAAATGTATCACGGTTATAAATGCTTGAGGGGTATAACTGAGTACGTCTAAGGTTACGTAGGTAATCAAGGTTCCCTGAGGGAATGAGTCGCTGGGTCAACGCTATGGGGAACGCTTGCTGCGTTTCCGGATCAGAATTATATGTCAAATCTCGTCCAATGGACAGGTGTGATGTCATCCGAGCTCGACGTCGCACCCGCAGTGCGCAGTATAAAGGAGCCTATGATGGAGACGGCCACCAGCTTTGAAGCAAAGTAAGCGCCGTCAGGCCATGGGCGAAGTGGCCTGGGGACACAGCATCTCGTTTCCTCAGGGAACCTTGGTTACCTATGTAACCTTAGACGTTCCCTTTCAGGAACTCGAGCTGCGTCCGACGCTATGGGGAATGAGTGTCAAAACATGCCAATTCGCCCCGGACTGACAGTGTCTTCAGCCCGGAGAATCATCCAGATTCAATTGCAGGACCGGAGCAACATCAAAGAGCGTGGACCATCCCGCAGCGCTACCAATCCTGGAAGAATACCAGATGACAAGGCCCTAGTTTCCATACCTCTTGGAATGTGGCCTGTCCCCAAGGGGGCCAGAAAGCCAGAGGCTTACACCTAAGTATAGGTGATAAAATTTTCCCACAGTCCATCTGCTCACTGACTGCGTCTTAGCAGGAGAGTCCGCCTGTGTGGACCATAGCACACAAGCTGGTCTAAGCTCCACTGAGCCATGCGACAGACATAACAGCCCAATGCCCACACTGGGCAGATACTAATACGGACCTAGACAGGGGACTCACCTGGAGGAGGAAGAATGCCTGGAACCTAATAGGACACGGGGCAATGTGAGGCACCTGCGAGACATAGCTCGGCTTAGGGTGCAGGAAGACTTCAGAAAGTCTTTGCGTGTAATCTCCCTTCCTATTAAGGGAAGCATGGCGCTTAGAAAGCTGTCATAAGTGACAGGAAGTCGCAAGTACACGTTGCCCAGAGTCTCACAGAGGCCTCTTAGGACCCCCAAGATGATGGCCAGGTCCCATATGGACACTCTTGTACAGATCAGGGGCCTCAGCCAGAGCTGCACCCCCACCGGGGCTATAGATACAGTCTCCGCAATTCTGGACGGGATGAACCACCGTCCCATGCTATTCCTCCAGGACTCCGGGAAGCAGTGACGGCCCTGATAAGCACGGGATACAAGTAGACCCGAAGCCCTGGTCACCGAGAGCCTGGGTGAGCGCAGGTGCAATATACGCTCCCTGAAGCACCGAGGGTGGCAGGGTTAGCGGAAAGAGGTGAAGGGTCGCCGGGAGACGACAGCCTTCCAAGAAGTGCGCCGCTCCGGTTAGCAGAATACATGTTGAGGGGTCACCGAGAGACAACAGCTTTCCATGAAGCGCATCTCGAAGTTGTAGACCCCCCAGCCCATCAGGAGCGCTTAGCCGCCGCCCGTTTATTGAAATGATGGTCCTCAGACCATATTTCCCTGGGCTGGGGCTTGTGTCGCCACCCCTCGGGAGGCAGCGACACTCTGCTTCTGGGCCTTATTACCCAGAAGCAGCCTTAGGAGTCTGCTCCCACCCAGCAGAACTCCAGGTAAGCCCTCCCCACCAAGGCCGAGGTGGCTGAGAACGGCTTTGTGGGCAGGGCCGGGACCTTCAGGGATGACGTTCATAACAAGGCAGAGATAGCTTGCAAGCCTCTGTCCACCTTGAATCGTCCCATACCGCGCCCCTGCATCCCCTAGATGTTCGATAGTGAACATCGGGATAAAAAGGCAGGCTGCGCTGATCCCCGGACCTACCACCTCAGTGTGCAGGTCCGGGAAAACGGAAGGCCCCGGCGTGGAGTTTGCGGGCGCCGATAGCGTTCATCAAGCTAGCTCTCTAATGAGAGGCCTGTGCCGCTGGCAGCCAGAAGATACCTTCTGACAACGCAAGTCACAACCTCCAACCACTCCTCGCCTAGAGTGGGAGGAACCGTCACGAGTCAAACCCTGCGACCGAAGCGGGCACTCTGCCTCGGCAGGAGCGGCCTAGCCACCTGGCGCAGGGGAGAGCACTTTTCTCGAAAAATGCTCTCTGCGAGCAGAGTGTGCGCAAGTCATGCGTTCACAATGCTCACAGCCGACTTCCTCAAGAGCCGGCTGGGCTTGATCCGCTCGCAAACACCACACCGCATGGAGCACCTGAGAGTTGAGCCTGGTGGCCAAAGCCTGCGCTCCGCCTCAGCAGGAGCAGCAGCCTGGCCACCAAGGAGAGCACTTTTCTCAAAAAAATGTTCTCCGCGAGCGGAATGTGCACAACGCATGCGTTCACAGCCAATTCCCTCAAGGGCCGGCTGGGCTAGATCCGCCAGCAAGCGCCGCATGTAGCATGTGCCGGTGGCCAATGCGGGCGCTCTGCCTTAGCAGGAGCGGTAGCCTGGCCATCTGGACACAGAGGAGAGCACTATCCTCGAAAAATGCTTTCCAGGAGCGGAGTGCTCACAACTGACTCCCTCAAGAGCCACCCCCAATCGCCACATAGAGCGCGTGCGACTCGAACCTGGTGATCAAAGCGGTTGCTCAGCCTCAGCAGGAGCAGGAGCAGCACCCTGGTCACTGGGTGCAGAGACAGTGTGCAATGCATGCATTCTCTTAGTCCACTGAGCTTGATCCGCTCCCAGCCGCCATAAGGAGCGCGTGCGAGTCGAAGCCGGTGACCCAAACGGGCGCTCTGCCTCAGCAAGAGCGGCTATTCTCCACTCCCAAGCACGCCAAATAGAGCTCGTAAGCTTCAATAGCAGCAAGTACAAGATATAGTTATCCACACTTTTGGAACAAGAAGACATATAAAGAGCGCTTACTGAATGCAGAAAAGCTGGTGGCCATCTCCATCATAGGCTCCTTTATACTGCGCACTGCAGGTGCGACGTCGTGCTCGGATGACGTCACACCTGTCCATTGGACGAGATTTTATATATAATTCAGAGCCGGAAACGCAGCAAGCGTTCCCCATAGCGTTGGACGCAGCTCGAGTTCCTGAAAGGGAACCAATATTTCTCTCAGTACTTTTCATTACTGTTTTACATAGAGCTGTATTTCAGTGAATGTTATGTATTTCACAATACGTGTTTTCTAAACAGACTTTGTAGTGTTAAATAAAAATGATTGAATTTCTGTTTTGGTCATTTTTACACAATTATACTTTGAATGAACACCTTCAAATCTGAGATTTCCTCAGGGCTGGTTCCTTAACGTCCTGCTGTGAGAAAACAGCTGATCCTTCAAACATCAGACTTTAACTTTATCATCTACATTTTTTTGTGCAAACATTGTTTGTATGACAAGATTTTTGCGTAAAACACATAGCGTTAAATTAAGTTTGAAGTCAACATAAATGTTAAAAAAGGCACATCGCTGACTGGTTTATCGTTTGAACATTTGCTTATGAACTCGATGCTCTTTGCTCTGGGATTGCTTTTCCCATTTGACTGAAGAGTACATGTATATTTATGTTGACTGCTTCAGCAAACATTTTCAGAGAAGTCTTACCCTAGTTTGTTTCATTATACAAATCAAGAAGGGATTTGTTTGTTCATTTTGATGAAACATATTGATCTTGATCTTTGATGTTGTGGTTGATTGCTCCAAAACACGTTGTCATGTATCAAACAATGTAATGCATCAAACAAAAATTCAGATGAGAGAGTTGGTGCTGAAAAAGCCATTTTTCTTCATCAAACTGAACTGAGGACAGTTGATAAGAGAGTTCTGGCTCAGGCGATTTCTCTTGTCTGGGATTTCTCTCTTTGTTGACGCATGAAGTTAATCTCACACATTTCCCCTAAATTTCTTTTGTGAAGAGAAAGTCAATGTGTGATTTGTTGTTGTTGAATGTGTGAAGCAGGTTTGAGATAAATGGGGCCATTCCATTTATCAACGAATAAAAAGATTTATTCCTAATCTATGCATTTAAAAACAATGTTGATTCTAGATGCAGACATCGGCTTCAAAACAATAAACAGACAATGACCAAAAAGTGCGGTTTTGGAGGAAAGATCACCAAAACAGTGGCTGAAACAGTAGGTTGTGGTGACACTAACAGAAACAAATGCTTGTCTGAGTTTGTCAGCACACATTTCACTAAAAACAACATATCCACACTTCATATGGCAAGCAATACTACACATTCATTCATCTTCATGTCGGCTTTCTTCCCTTTCGGGGTCGCCATAGCGGAATGAACCGCCAACTCTCTGGCATATGTTTTACGCAGCAGATGCCCTTCCAGCCACAACCCATCGCTGGGAAACATTCACACACACATTCACTCTTTAACACTACGGACAATCGTTCTTACTTATACCGCATGTCTTTGGACTTGTGGGGAAACCGGAGCACCCGGAGAAAACCCACTTGAAATACTACACATGTTATCAACTATATTGTCAATGTCAACTCTTGCTGACCTCATTATTTATGACCTATAAATGAGTCACAGAGGGGAAGGAAAGGGGAAAATGACATCAGATTTAATATATATTAAGCAGTAAGAATTTTAACAAACATGTGGCAAACACTACATTACTAAACAAAAGTTTATGGTGTTTTATTTTAGCATTCCAATTTCTGAGCTGTACGTCTCTAAATTTGCTGAACCATCCACTTGTTTATTTTGATTCAGTTTGGGATTTAGTTAATTTCTCTGCAATCTCATAACAACAGCACAATGACTGACAGGTAGAGAGTGTTTCTAAAAACAGAGTGCGAAACATTTGTGTGCCTCATCTCTCAACAGTTTCAGCATCATTAAACTAGGTTATTCTTTGCTGTTTTTCTTCCATTTCCGATATGTCACATGCATTGGTCAAAAGCACTGAATGACTGTAGTTCATTTTGATTGACGGGTTGAATTGTGTCGAGTGTGCTTCTCCTTGCTAGCACACACTTGTCAGAGGCTGATGGAGCAGCACTTTGGCAGCCAGGATGAGCTTTTATCATGACTGTTTGTGTTTCCTTTGAGCGCAGGACATAATGATGATGTGTGTGTGTGTGATGGGGTTCAATCCTGGTCCTCCAGCAATCATCCTGCTGTGAGAACGAGTGTCACCAAATGCCAGAAACGGATAGCAAACAAACTATTTCTTTGCAAAGTCAACAATCATCAAGCAAAACATTTGAGAGAAATTACTTTTTTTATTAGTAATTTTTGTAAAACTCTTTTGGTTTCAGCAATGCTAATTGCGAGCTAGATGCGAGGCTAATTGTTCATCCTCTACCATGTCTGGTATTTTATTGAAGGCAGCATAATTAGTTTAAAATAAACAACAACTTTGTTCTACCTAATGTCAAAATAGTAGTCCTGTTAAAAAGGGTGTTTGGGTGACTATTTTTTTAATGCATAATTTTTTAAGTTTTTGATGACACTAAAAAATAATAAATTTTTTTTTACAAATGTACAAAAAACTTTCTTAAACAACCAAAAGATGATTTTCTCAAAGAGAACAATGTAAAAACAAACTTAAAAAAACTAGTGTTTTTTTAATTCCGCCATTTTTTGACATGAATGAAGCTTGGTTTATCACTTCATCCCATCTAACATAAATGTAATTTCAGAAAGGTGTATTTTCAGTCTTGACTTGGAAAGAGCCAATGCTTCTGGAAACGATCTGGAGGAAGTGCACGACCGCCATCTCTTTGCATTTAACTCCAGTACCTCAGGGAGCAAATTATGAGAGAATTGTGTACAAATCTAAAAAAAAGGGGTCCTTAGGACCACACTTTTGGACTCTGCTATTACTATTACTATTGCATGTAAGTCAAACCTTGTACTTTTTTACCTTTATAAGCCATGCACAATTTGATGATGGAATTTTTCCAGAGGCTTCTGTAAATAGTTTTCCAGTCCATTCAGTGATGTGAATTTCAGCTAGTGGCATTTTTTAACTTGACATTGTTTATTGTTACTATGACCTCTTCTCTGAAAGCTGAAAAGGCAATGCTTTTATGCCCAGACAGCCTTCGTATTTAGGATAAATCATGCGTCTGATTTCACTGTTCGTAGAGCATTGAATTAATCTGCCACCTGTTTTCAGCATTCTTGAAGGCTTGTGGAGTCTGATCTGTGACAGTGTGTGAAAACAAGAAGTGCTTTCCCAAGGCACAGTCTCTAACTCTGCGTAGACATGTCTCATCTCTTCAAGCTCGCAGACCACCAGTGTCACAAAATCTTTTTTCTAAACCTGAGTGGGAGTCAGAGCCATGCTAGAGAATCTTTTGTTGTTTTCTCTGAAACGCTGTGTTTATTCTTGCTTTTCCCAAAGACGATTAGCCTCAGGAAGTGATAGGAGGAAGCATGTCATGCAGTCATTAATCTGTGACATGAACTGAGCAATGTGAGCTGGGATATCTCTTTCCATGCATCTCTATGAGGGATGTTTGCAAGGCGTATTTTAAATAATTTACAGTCTGAGGCAACAGTTTCTACCCAAACGACTTGCAGTAAGATACCAAGCTATTAAATGTCTACTTAAAAGGCAGCATGCCAGATGGAGTGTAACAACAAAATAACCGATTTGAAAGCGCTCTATATCAGAAAAAAAGACCTCTGACAGCGCTTAAACACAGTTTGAAAAAAAAATATCCTCTTTCTCAGTGACCATCAAGCTTCCTTTTTTTTACATTTTACATGAATTCCTGAAACGTTTGTTGAAATAAAATTTACTCCAGTTGATGGCCATGTTGTTTAGTTAATGCAAGAGTACGACGAGCATTAATATTCAAATATTAGAATTTTTACTTGAATGAATTCACCCTTTAATATATGTGTGTGCAATCAGAAAATGACATACCCCTGTTTAAAGACAGATTTTACATGTTGAGAGTTTTCCTTGCATTTGTAATATTTATCGAAACACAAATCTTTTTAAAGTCTTAAATGATCAGAGGTGTTTGTCCAGATACTCTTATTTTGAAATGTTATTTGCAGTGAATGCAAATTCATCAGGTGAATAGTGATAGGATTTGTAATACTTTTTGTTACAATAACATGCCAAACATATTTGTTAGTGTGGAAATGTATATATAATTAGTAATGCTAGTTGCTATTAAAATGTTAAGTGTAAAAGTGTGATGTCAAAGGGAAGAAGTTCAGGTTAGACTAGACTTCCCACAAACCCCTACAGTTCCTGTCATCCTCTTTTGTGTTTCCAAATGTTTCTTGTTCAGAAATCACATACAGAAGGACTTTAGTTTCATGCTTTTAGTCCCTTGTTTACCTTTGATAAGGTGGTCTTCACACTTGGTTTTTTATTTCATTTATAAGATTCAAATAAAATCTAAAGTCTAAACCAAATGTATGACTATTAGAAAAGTACTTTTATACAGTTAATTCCATTGCTCATGTCTTGCTTAAAATCTTATATACTGTGATTTGTGTGACTAATGTTAGTAGAATCTAACCCATCACCGAATTTCTTGGCGTTGCATCTTTGAGAATTGAGAAGTGTGGATCTTATTATGAAAAACCATCTGGGAATGTCTTGCTTACTGTTTTAGCCTACTTTAACTTTGAACATGGTCAGCTTACTTATGTATATTGCATGCATGATCAGCTTGTCAAGCTTCCCGTGTTGAGGTTTGTGTTTTACTGGTAATATTTCAGGATAACTTTCTTTTTGCCTGTGTCATTCGCCATGCCATTAGGAAGTAATCAGCGCAAATATGAGCATAAAAATGAGTATATATAACAGTGAAATGCAGTAAAATAAGAAACAGTGAAGTTAATATGTAGTCATGTCTATTTTTCTAACTCAAAGATGACCCAATGCTATGATGGGGTGCTACATTTTTGACATGGTTAGATATTGATGAGCTTTAACAGCTGATAACAAGGTACACAATAAAACCAAAAATATTGTTATATATATTATAATATAATGAAGAATTATTCAAAAGTAAAAAACTATATATTTAAAATGCATTTAGCACTATATAATGTAGAAAATATATTTCTTTTAACCACTTATATCAGAATGGAATGTTAATGTAACAGTTTACTCAGTATCTGATTGCACTGCGATTGATTACTTGCAGAGCCGATGCTAACACATAGCGTTTTAGGAAAAAGTATACTTTAAAATAAAAATTTAAAACTGTTATTGCACAGTTACTTGTTTTGCCCTACGTTTCACATTTCTGCCTCAATATCACACACACACACACACACACACACACACACACACACGCACGCACACACACACTATAAAAAGTAACATGTTGATCTGAAAATTACACTCTGTGAAGATCTTTTTTTTCATTTTTCACTCCGGTTGTTTTTCTCATTAACTGTTACAAGCACAAAGCAGCAGTCTGTGAACGGCGATTAACTCATTTCTATTGACTAATTGCTTCATGCTCAAATTGTTTAACTATAAGCTGGCGCTCGGATTAGCACCTGATGGATTAGTCGGGTACAAAAATGAACCTTTGGAAATCTCAAAATGTGCAAACTTGACACCAGGGCTCTATTTCAACAAGGCGCAGCCAACTACCTGGTGCTGGTTACGTCAGCATCCTACTTGTGTGCTCCTTCATAGAAAATACGGATGTACAACAGCTGTAATAAACTCATTCGTAATTATTCTTTACATATTTTAAAATCACAGTTAAATGCAACCTATACCAACAGTTATAAATCAATAAAAACCAGGATTGAAAATATACTTAACAATTCACTCCACTTTAAAGTACAAAGTACATAGTTTATTATTTTACACGTGTGAATCAGTCAGGAATAGGATCTGCTAGTTTTGAACAATCACTGATGATTTTCTTTCACTGAGGATGTTTATGAAAAAAAAAATCTACATTCTACAGTAATTAACGTTAACATTTTTAATCATCTGGTTAATATAAGTTTGGGAGACGCTTTGCAGATATTTGACTAATCATCACCTAATCATATGGTTCCACCTACCCATATCATCTCCAGTATGTAAGACACAACCAAAGAGCTAACATCTACATCATGCAAGCTATCCCTCATTCCACCCCTTCACCACTCACCATGTATGTTTCACCACTTCTCACTTTGTATAAGACGGTCTGCATCTCGTTTAAACCCTAGTAATAGTTGAAAATCTAAGCGAGTTATTCCAAACCAGTTTGCTCACTAAACACCCTTGCGATATTAGACCATCAATAATAAAAAAAAATTGGAAGGCGCTTTCCATGACACTCAAGGTCATCATAAATTACAAGGATTAAAATGAGCGAACATGAAGAGGATAAAAAATAGACAAAAGTTGAGCTGCCTTAGTCAGGAAATGCCTGTTGGAACAGGAAGGTTTTTAATTTTGACTTGAAGGTCTGGAGGTTTTGGCTGGCTTTAATTTCCTGGGGTAGTTTGTTCCGCAGCAATGGAGCTGCAGAACTAAATTCCCTCGACCCCATGGATGTTTTAGGGGGATATGAAGGGGGGGCAAGAGAGAGAGTCGAGGCAGAGCACTGGTTGTGGGTGGGAGTGTAGATGGTGAGCAAGTCTCTAATATAGGAGGGTCCAGTGTTGTTGAGTGCCTTGTGGTTAGCAGTAGACTTTTGAAGTGAATCCAAAAAGTGACTGGGAACCAGTGCAGGTGATATAGGACAGAGGTGATGTGTTCAGACTGGGGGTTCTGGTAATAACTCTGGCTGCAGCGTTTTGAATAAGTTGGTGTTTGTGAAGGGATTTAGAAGTTAACCCATAGAAAAAGTGCATTGCAGTTATCAATCATGGAGGTGGCAAGAGCATGAACTAGAGTAGCTGTGGCTTGCAGTGACAGGGCGAGGCAAAGACGATCAATGTTTCTGATGTGGAAAAAAGCAGAGCGAGCGACAGAGGTAATATGGGCATCAAATGAAAAGGTGGAATAAGATAAGATAAAAAAGATTCTACTGCCATTCAATATTTTAAAACGTGTAACATTCACCATGTAGACATATACGGTGGTGTGGAAAACGTATTTGCTCATTTATGATTTCATATTTATGTTTCTTGGCTCCAAATTGTCTCCTGTTCTCTGTTAGCCAGAGTCTGATGAGTGTTTTGGCACAGAATGGCAGCCGTCACGTCATCCTATGGATGCAGTGGATGCTGCTCACTACAGATAGATTCAGAGACAGCCCCCTCATGACGTAAAGAGCTTTGAGTGATGTATTAACTAAACATAATTCATTATTATTAATAATGCAACTGAACATGGTAAACTGCTCTACAATGGGTTAATCTATTGTGTTTTAAAAAATATTTTGCAAATGTTGTTTTCAAAATAATGCAGTTGTTATGTATTAAAAACATCCTGATTGGTAATTTATCTGAAGAATAATAATGCGGGAGACTGGAAAAAAAATCAAGGCTTTGAACAGGAATGCATTTTGAGCTTTGCTCCTTTCTATTTTTAAAACTAAAATAAAGTAAAAATGTATCATAGCAGCAATGCATTAGCTTTACAGTTTGCTACACGCGAAATAAGTGGAATAAGTGCAAGATGTGTATTTTACAAAAAACATACTTTGACAATAATCCAAAAATTCCACTTCTTTATAGTTATGCAATGAATCCAATATATTTGCTCTGCTTAAGGTATAGATAATACTTTTTTTTTTGCCTCGAGAGTTTTTAGGTTATCCTGGAGGATCTCTAATTGGTTTTGTCATCACCAAAGAGTGTGTCAATGTTTCTTCTGTTCGGGAAGCTGGTTTGTCACTTTTATGAACTTGTGCTCTCTTCCTCAGGTCCATGGGGAAGATGTATGGGCAGTGAATGTGGACCGGGTGGCAGTCAGAGCCGGGCAGTGTGGTGTGCTCATGTGGAAGGCTGGACAACACTTCACACTAACTGCCTCCAGTCCACAAGGCCCGCCAATCAACAGAGCTGCTTCCGTGTCTGCGACTGGCACAAGGATATGTATGACTGGCGCCTGGGTAAGTGGAACCAGTGCCTACCCGTATCACTCCGCACTGGTCGAACCCCTGCCTGTCTGCAAGGAGAGGAGGGGATCCAGACTCGGGATGTGATCTGTGCAATACGGGCAGATGGCTCAGCGGCAGACGACGCCATCTGTGAATACTTTGAGCCCAAACCTCGCCAAGAACAGGGCTGCATTATTCCCTGCCCAAAAGACTGCGTGGTCACTGAATTCACCCCATGGACCACCTGCTCTAAAACCTGTGGCCTGGGCCTGCAAAACCGGGTCCGCTCTGTGGTTGCACCTCCACTTTTTGGAGGCCTCACATGTCCGAATTTAACAGAGTTCCAAACGTGTGCACCACGGGCATGTGAGGGAAGAGAAACGGTGTTTAATCTCAGGGTGGGGGGCTGGAGCGGGTGTAAGAGCTTACCCGAACCTCCACCCACCACTGGCTCGACAGATGCCCCGGTAAGAGAAGTTCGTCAGGCCCGGAGGCGGAAAGGCAAAGAGAGGAAAGGAAACCGAGACTCTGAGATGCGGGAGCTCATCAAGAACAAGAGGAACCGCAACAGGCTGAGTCGAACTGATGAGGAGCTCTGGAATATCGAAATTGGCTTCCAGTCACGACAGGTGGTGTGTGTGCATCGAAACGGGAGCTCAGTTTCAATCAGGTCAGTCAGACTCAAACAGTCAAACTAAACAGTTTGAGGGATAGGTCACACACCTTCACATTGTTCTACACAACTTGCTGTACACCTTTATGGAACACTCTTCGTTTTCCAATTTAGACTAAAGGTCTCCACACACTTATGCGAACATGTGCGTATGTATACTGCAGGGTGCTTTCATGCCTCTGTTGATGCAATGATGCTCCTTGCCCTTGGATGGCACTCAGGGGGACTACAGTGACATACCAAAGTGTTTCCTACAATTTGTCCATGCTTTTGTAGTCTTTATGAGACTTATCAAATAACTCTGGGCATCCGGACACAAAAATTATCAACCTTTCACTAACCATTCTCTTCCGTAAACTTCTACTCTATTTTCTGTTCTGTTCTGTGATTCAATGTGAAATTATTTCAAGCTATTTTATCGTGGCTATTTTATATCTAGAAAGGACTTTGAACACGTGATCTAAAGAGCCAGCTTTCCTTGGTGGAGCATGAATTTGCGTGATCACGGAGGCACCAGAGCACGGGATAATATGGCAGATCATAATTTCGTTTCCTCCCGCTTCCGATGATCCGAGGGCCAGATGTGTGAGGTTATTTTGTGCTTGAGGCACACATGTATGCATTTTTTTGCACGGATTATACACATAGGTGTGTGGTGGCCTTAACTCTCCAGGAAATTTGTAATGTTTTACTGTTTTAAAAACGGCTCAGTCTCTTTTTAGTTCTAGCATAATCACTTTTAGCATCTCTTAGTATAGATCATAGATGAATGACTTGTTGTTTTTCGTATTTAAAACTTTACTGGTATAAAGTTACATTGAGCAGTAAGACCAATTGAGACCAGCAGTAAGTGAAAAGCTGATATTTTCCAGGAAGAGATTTACAAACTTCAGAAACTTGTTAAAAACTTTTCTCTCATTCAAGCATAATGATCTAGGAGCTTGCTGCAACATCCTGGAACATGTATATCACACAGACTTACCTTCTAAAGTTTGAAATATAAAAATAGTACAGCAACATTTTCCCTGTTATGAAAATTCTACTAGATCATACCTAATTCAATGATCTGAGCTAAGTGTAACAAATAGAATTTGCATTGTGTAATAGTAACGCCAACATCTTCTCATGCCTTGAGTAGTTTTATTCTGTTGAATGCAGTGATGGAATCAGGTTAGCAGGTTTACAGCATTCATCAAAAGCACAGGCATCCTGCAAAAAGGGTGCTGACAATTTAATAGAGTGTTATAAGTTTTATAGAGATTGAAGATATTGACTGTTAAATATTATAAGTGAATTTTATAACATTATGTTAAATAATAATTCACAAGGGTACTTTGGGTTTCAAGTGGCAAAAGCACTGCCCATGCCCGCTGTAAACACATAGCTGCAGTTGATGCTGCTCTGCAGGGGGCGTCTCCCAAACAACAACATATCTTGCTTTTAAATCTCCTGTATGTTATGCATTGTTTGGAAAATTAGAGGTAGCGTTCCAAAATATGTGTTTCTTGTATAGAGGACCATCGTTTGAACCAGATTTGAACTAACTATCCTTATACATATTTAATGAAAATAATGTAATTCTTAAATAATATAAGATAAATAAACTAAGAGACTCTCATGGGAAGGCGTTTTAGGATCTAGATTTTTCCTGGAGGCGATTGAGAAAAAAAACAATGCAAATTAGCCAGTCTTGAGAGTGAGAATAGGGTCTGTACTAGCCCGCATACCAGTATGTTTTGTTGGTCATTATCATTGTCAAGTAAAGGAGGTAATTTTGGAAGCTCTTATCATCAGAGAATTGCTTCGGTTTGAGTTCTTCAGGCATCACAATGTCATGAAAAAAAATGTGTGGAATGTGTTCTTTCAAACTCTAATTAAGACGGTCAATGTCAAATTCTATGCCTGCTTCACATTGAAGATGGGAATGAATATTTTGAATTTAGTATAAGCATCAACAACACTAGATTTTGCTTATTTAAATCAATAGAGCATGTTCAATGTTAATGATAATTTCGTCACCTAAAAGCTCAAAATGTGATTAAAAACCACTGTAGACATTTAAAATTTTGGTTGGACAAAGTCCCGCCCTCACTTCATCTGCAACATTTTGTAGACTTATAGATATGATAGTTTAACATAAACATAAACTGAATATAACCAAATCTATTTTTTTTTTCTAATAAAATATACAAAAAAAGATGCTTAGGTTTTATTAGACATCAGATCTGAAACTACATCAAATAAAAGCCTAAAACAACAGAAGCATTTATCAACTGGGGAAGTATATTTAACGGGAACATGTTAATTCATGCTGGTCGTTAGTGAAGCAGTGTTTTGTTGGCACAATGTCAACTTTTAGGACAAACGTGTTTGCAAAATTCTTTTATATCAGTAGTTCTTAAAAGCTGTCTTTGGTTAAGTGGTTAAGTCTTTGGTTAAGCATGAAATGTTTGGGTAGGAATTTTGTATCTTCTTAGAAAACACATCTATCTCTGGTTCTCTTTGAGATGGTGGGGACAGATGCTCCTGGCTCGGATTTACAGCCAAAAATGGCTCACACAGACATTGAATACTGCTAGCTTGCGCATACACCGAGCACCAATCTCAGATCAGTTGACCGCTACTGCAACAAAATCTGAGGGGAGGGTAGTGTATATTACATATTTTCAAAGAATCGATTCAGATTTTCAACCCATATTCAGAGGTCATGTCTTTTAGAGGTAAACTGCACTGAAACAATGCACACAAACATTATAGTGCTTAACTCTACCCACTGTAATAGATTATTAAAGTGACGTAAAATGAAATATTTGATTGCAATTTTGTCAAGTTAAGCTTAAATGGACTAAAATGGCATTTTTTTTAAATACAGTATTGTTTCATTTTTGGCTAAAAGCAGCTAATCTGTAGCCAGCCACCAATGTGTTACACCTCAGGTAGAGTGGGTGTGCTGTGGAATGAAGCCATTCTGTTGGCAATATTATTTGGTTATGAGAATCTAGCTTAAATTTGTGTGTAAAACTGCAGAAGTACTGATGTCGATGTACTTTAAAGTCCACGCCGGCGGACAGGGAGTTTACCCCTTAAATGAACAGTTGCTAAATGAAGCTTCTCTGAAAGGAAGCAGCCTGTAATTAGCTGGAAGAGCTCATTAGCCACATTTATTAGTTACCCGCTGAAACTGCTGAATTAACACAGTGCAGCGTTCTTTTTCTGGACTCAGAAACAGTTACTGACTGCTCAAAGGGAAATGGAAGTGAAATTGAAAACTCATCACCCATATAAAAAAAGATAATTTCTTAAATTAATTTTTATGTCTGGTGAAGCCTTTGATGAAAATGCTTTTCAGTTTAATTCAAGTCGATGATTTGTCTTCACTTTAACAGTTATTAGTGTAATGAAATTAAAGTTAAGCATTCAGATTGTAGTTTTATTACATTTCGTCATGAATAAAATATCTATAATTATGATAATAATAATAATGTATCATGCATAGTTTTTACTATTATTCTGATAGAAGTTGTAGTTGTAGTTACCAATCAAAATAAATGTATTTCTAAATATTAAAATGGAACTGCTAGAACTTTTCTCCTGCATCCTAAATAACCTATATTAAAAAGACAAAGTATGTTTAAATAGGCATGTTATACTCTTTTTGGTTATTTCTTCCCAGTTTAAAGATACAAGTACTTAAATGTGTTTTTGTGCGCTTGCCACAGTCAGTGTCCCCACTGGAGTCTCCCGGAGCTCCATCAGTCCTGTCCGATGCCAATGGCCTGTGTGCTGGGTGAGTGGGGAGAGTGGAGCCTCTGTTCAAAAACCTGCTCGAACCCCAGTATACCTCAGGGCTCGAGGTCCCGGAGCAGGAAGCTGATTCGCCTGCCTGCTGGAGGAGGTCCCGAATGCCCCAGTCTGGAAGAGAGCCAGGCCTGTGAGCAAGGGGGAAGCAAGGCACCACCCTGTGCTACGTGAGTATCTGCGCTTTTAAAAATTATTTGCAAAGCTTATACAGTTATTTTAAAAATGGGCTCTAATGTACCATCCATACACTGCACACATGCTTTTTTAGTTACGAGTCTTACAATGAAAATTGTTACAACTGAACTGTTTTGTTTCATAAGAATATTCTTTTCTTTTGTCTAAGTCATTCCGTTACAAAGCCTCACAGCAAACTGGGCAAGGACAGTGAAACATCATCATTTGAATGGAGACATTTTTGTTTAGTGTGATGTTTAAGGTTAAAAATAAGAGCAAAAGATGTGTTCACAGACTCACAACATTGTGTTCCAAGCTTGAGGGGACACTCATACAGCCAGGGTCGCATTAATTTAAATTTTAAAAACTCACTGAATTTGTAAGTAGTTTTTTTCATTCTGTCATTCTGCATTGTTGATGTCTGCAGTAATATACTGTCTACTGTGACTTCTGTAACTTACTGTAACATACTACTTTTTGGAGTAATGTGGTAGTTATTTTTTGCCGCCTATCGTTTCCCTTAAAAATAAATTTAAGTAAAGTTTTATTTACATTTGTTATTGCAGTTCACGGAACTACTTTTAAACAGCTGTAGAAGTATAATATATATATATATATATATATATATATATATATATATATATATATATATATATATATATATATATATATATATATATATATATATATAAAATTCTAACATCAAGGTGGCCAATTAAACATTAAACATTTGCTGCTTACACAAAACAAAACTAACTTGATCTAATATGGGACGAATAGTATACATTTTATACAATTAACAAGTTTCAGTATTCATTTCATTGAGTACTGTATCGCTGTATCAGTGTTCTCTCTGTAGATTATTGAGTTAAAAAAAAAAACATTACTTAATGATTAATCAGCACCTACAAGTTTTAAACTCTTTGTATACAACAGTATTAATTTTTTTTGAAAACAAGATTGCTGTTGTTTAAAAAATAAATTTAATTGAGAATCATCAGCATATGTTTAATAGAAGATAAAATTGGTTAATTACAGATTAAATCTGCCATGTTTCAGCAGTTCATAGCTTTTAGAGGTTAGAGACTGCCTGCATAAATCAATTTGCTCTTATTAAAGAATAAAAAAAAACTCCCCATAGTGGTGACAGGTACATGTGTGTATGTTTGGGGTTCGAGTATGATTTTCGCAGAATTCACAACGCATAAGGTTCCCTTCTCATCCCTTTTTGCCATAAGTGTCTAGCAATACTAATGAGGAAAGCTTGATATCATACTATAGAGAAATATTCTATCTGAGTCACTCACAAAGTTGGGATTTTCCCTGATTCTCCAGAATAGACCCTGGCGTCAATGCTTTTGAATTAAACCTGACAAACAAGTGTGTTACTGAACTCTCCTAAGCTAATTTGCCATTGATGTAATCCCACTGATGTCCTGGAGAAGTAATTGAGATGTTAACAAGCTCTCGATTGGAATTCTCCTCCATGAACATTAAGCATGCACAAAAAACCCCATTCCAGACTCAGCGTGCTGAAACCGAATCTCTTTGAGAAACGCTTGACCTCTGCTCTCCGGGACTCTGCACATGAGCATATGGACCAGGCCACAGCCAAGAGAAACACACTGATAAATGGAGGTGATCTTAAGAGCCCGGTGATGCTGCTTTAATCTGAGCTTCTCACAGATGGCTAGAGCTGGCACACACACATGATGAAGCCTCCTCTTGTTTGAAGATGGGCAATTTTAAAATACAATATGGTTTTTAAACAGTTTGGAAAGTAGTGATATACGACATTTCAAAAAAAGACATACTTAAATACAAAGATTAAAAGCTGGTTAAATTTTTGCTGGGCTCAATTGATTTTCTTAACTGCGAGTAACAAAAAAGTACATAAATCAGACAAATGGTGCCATCATTTTCTGTACAGAACATCCTAACATTAATGGAAATGATGCAAGGATTAAATGTAAACAAATTCAGAAATGAAATCTAGTAACTTTTTTTGGAATTTGATGTTTTAGCTTTGCAAGAAATAAAAAGAGAACTGCAAAGGTCTTACTGGGGGCGTTTTAACGAAGACTCTGAGTGAAATTGCTTCTTAAATGTGCTTCAGTTTGGTTCCTCAGTAATGGTTTTTGCCCTCTGGTTTGTGTCTTGATCTGCAGCTATGCATGGCAGACCACCGAGTGGAGCGAATGTCGAGTTGAAGCACTACTCAGCCCTCAGGATCGCCGGCGTGGGAATCAAACTGCTCTCTGTGGAGGAGGAGTGCAGACCAGAGAAGTTTACTGCATCCAGGCTAATGCACAGCTCCTCAGCTACATCAAAGACAAGAAAGACAAACCAGGTACACCTCACTCCTTCAACAAGGGTCAGTTAGTATGAACGTTTCTTCATGTAGCCATTTTTAAGTAGATTCTTTGGGTCAAAACTTTGTAGTCATTATATTTTCCCAAAATGTCATTTATATAGCCAATATTTACGGATTAAAATTGGGTGGTTAAGAGGAAGATAATGGTTATAAGATTCATCTAATTTCATAAACATGTAACTAAGGCTGTTTTCTAAGGCTGTTTCTAAGTTAAGGCTGCAACTAAGATTTCACTTTTCTATATTTTTCAAATAATGGCTGGCTAACTAACTATCTGTGAATGATTCTGTTACTCCAAAATTCCATCAGATTGATAAGACTGCAGCAGAGGTCTCCAACCTCCTTATATTAATGGAGAGCATATTTTCTAAAGTAAAATACCTACCAAATGATGCTGGTAATGATGCTGATCTCTCTGTTTAATCAAGACTCGTGTTATTTGGTGAAAATTTGTAAAATAAAGACATGCAGTCTGTATTACAAGTGTTAGGGTTCAGTTTCAGCAAACTGGGAGAGCGAGGAATGAAGTACAAAACAGTCTGACAATGCAGACTGGCAATACCATAACTCTCAAAAGAACAAAGCTACATTAACCTGAGCTTATTACAACCCAATTTTTATTTACAGGTTATGAAAACCGTTTGAACATTATAATATACAATTATGTAGACTGGTGGTGGACCGTGCACTTGAAATTGAATTTCTTTTAAAGTGAAAGACTTTGCACAGAAGGTGATTGATTGCCAAAGCACATACAATAGCGACTCCATTCTACCCTGAGGTCATTTGCAGACCCTCTCCCCTTGAAAAGCTAATCGATAAACCAGAAAATTCAAAAACAAACCATTTAAATAATTAACCCAAAACATATCTTGCTCGACTTCACTTTTGTGATCATCATTTTCTTTTATACAAAATTCGAAACAATAGACAAATAAAAAATTAAAACTACTACTCACAAGTGGCTCACAGATTATTTAATATTTTATGCTCAGATTAAGAATAATATGCCGTGAGCATCAATAGAGATATTAAAAGCATTTTATTAAAAAAGTTTTTGGTGTTCATTTATTTTTAATGTAATGTCTTTATACTGGTAAGGAAAATCAGAACCAGTCATTGTGAATGGAGTTGCTCTCCAATATTCTTTAAGCACGAGTTTGTCACACCGGGTGCACCAGATGATGCACTGCGTTCAACCCCTTGAAGCGATCCAGCAGAGTAAAAGCCTGACAGACGCTTCTTCTTTGAGCGATGCCCAAGTATGATAAAATTGAGCAGTTATATCAGCATTCTAATGTTCTTTAAAACGTGCTGCTACAGAGTGATGAAGTGTGAACACAACTGCCTATATCTTACTCTGATTGGTTGACATATACTACACATGCTTGATAGCTAGCTGCAGTCAGTGTCACCTATTGGTAGCTTGCAATCATCTTGTTTTTAATTTTCAAGTTGCATTTAAATTCCTCGCACAAATTTTCACAAGTATGATGCTGTAAGGGTGTTTTCAAGTTTCATGCATTGAAATAAACAACTTTTTCATTTTTACCCTTTTGTAATTTCCATTAAATCAATTTCCAGAATAATTTAGCAATGTTCTTTTTCAAAAACATCTTCTTTCAAAAGATCTTGAGTCAGAAACGACTGGTCAGTAAAGTGTAAAAGGTAGAATAAATTGATTTTTCCATGAAATTCTTCTTCTCTTGCTGTTTTCTCAGCCCTCTTGCATATTCAGTGAAGTAAATAGAAATCTTGAGCTGATCTTCATGCACACATCAGCATTTTTTTGCTGGTTCCACCATCACACATCCACACATGTTCACTATCAGTCAATTATTGGGCCTGCTTCCTCTTAAAAGTCCTTTTTTAATCTCTGCATATGCTCAGAGCTGTGCGGCACTGACATTGAAAGCTATCGTTGTGCCCATGTTCCTCACAGTAGAGCAGATGAGCACCGACTGCTTGAAAGAGGGCTAGTAAAACGGGCCTGTGATGGAACAGTACATGCTGGGAAATCAGTGTCCTTATCAGTGCAGTGCAGGGAAAGTCTGGCTTCAACAGGGGAGGGATCTGAAGCACTGACTGCAGAAATGAGCTGGTGTTTCACTCCACTGTTAGACTCCTGATGGTCTGACTCTGGGAACATGTGTTCAGCTCAGAGCCAGCTCAAGCCCTTTTGATACCATAGACAAAGTTGGGATTTGAGTTCAGAGTTAATTATGTTGTAAAAGTTGGTTAAATGCTTAAACCAAGATAATTTTTTTGGCATTTTTTTGCCACATTTTTTCTGTTTACATTCTTAAAACAGAGATAATAAAGTGTGCTAATCCTGGCTTAATATTCAAACTGTTGTTTAATATTAGACTAGATTATCAAGATTAGTTTAAAGCAAAGTTCTGTGTTGTCATAAAGTCTTTCACACAATGATTCCTATCAACAAATATAATTTGGGCCAAATTTGGTATTTGTCAGGCGCATCTGCTATCCTTCTGGCTCTGGCATACAATATATAGACCAGACACGGTCCGAGTCTGGCAAAAGCGTTATCGGTTAAACGTGGAATTAAATGTCAAGCTATCTTGGCTAAGGCAAGTGTCCCTTCTTGTAGTCCTTGTCTGCAATCGAGACTTGGTCCAGTCATGAACTGTTGCGTAATCATTGTGGTACTTAAGACATGAAAAAATTGCTTGATTAAAGAAGACCTCAGATGAAATTCAAAACTTTCCAGCTGTTGGTATAAAAATGTGGTTCATTGAGTGAGTGCAATATCCCCTTAAAACGATAAAGATCAATCCAAGGCATGTTTTTTTTATCACAACAAAATGCTTTATGACTTCTGAGAACGAGCCTGTGTGAAACTTGCTGTAGATTACACTACAAACTCTGAGGCCCTTGCATTAATTACCATAAACTCTGCCCCTCTGCATCCATTTGTAAACACAATAGACCTCTATTTTCTCATGAGAAGTCCTGACTTTAAAGGTTTCAACTGTTTTGAGATATAAAGAATGTCTATATATAAAGATGCTCTTTTACTCCAATCAAAGTAACCTTTAAGGACTGATTTGCTGACTGGAAGATCTACAAATACGCATGTTTGTTTGCTCAATCCATTTTGCTCCAGGTTGTTTTTGAACAAGGGTCAGAACAAAGCATGATTTGCAATGAAGTTGAAAGATTGAAACTTGAATATGAACAAATTGTATGTGATTGAACTCCAGAACAATTAAATGTATTATTAACGTTGGCAATTTTTTTAGGCACAGTACTCAAAACAGTGTGTTGTTGTCAGAAACAGGTAAAATTCTTCTTTTTTTCCAATACCATTTAAAAACTTAAAATTTAACATTGTTATATTGTTACAGCATTTACATACAAACCTTAAAGAAACTAATTAACTTTTGTTAAATTGGCATCTGAGGTCTCCTTTAAGCTGAATTTGTGCCAAGTAGAATTGCGTTTGCTTGTCTGGAACATAAAATTAGGTGTTGATTGCATAAACAAAATATAACATATCTTAAGGATTCAATTATAATTTTCCAGAGAAAAAGTCTTTTTGTTTATGACAGGTTGTTTAACTAAACGTCTTTTTTGATCTGATCCAGAAATGTAATGTTCTTTGCAGTATTTAAACAGATCAAATATGGCTCCTCTGATCATACAGCAGCTGCTGGAAAAGTGTTGGCATGAGCTCTAGTGAGTGCAAGAATGCCATCAAGAACGCTGTGTTTAGTAGCTTAAGCGATGAAAAAAGAACACATCTATGAGTATTAAAAAGTCAACAAAAAGTATATAAACATTTGCTATTTGATACATTTTATTTTTAAAGAATATGAGTCAGGGAATTTACTAGTTAATGGCTTTTTAGGCAGACATTTTTTTGTTTAGCTTTTATAGCCTAGACTTGATAAAAACATGAATCTTTCTTCATGTGTATGCCACTTTGGACAAAAGCAACTGTCAAAGGTAAACATAATACTATTAATGAAGCGTGTGTGACACTGTAGAATGTGTATTTGTTCCTGAAATATTAGCCATGCTGTAGTGGTAGATATAGTGCTTTGTGTGTTTTGTAGAAGGCCAGTCTCTGATTGGTCAGATGCCAAGTGCCCCACCTCTCCTTTCCATCTCCTACGAAATCTCAGGTAAGAGCTTTCCCTAAAGATTTTGTTTTACATGGCTGGGAGTCACCACTAAAGCTTTAGTTAAATTTAAAGCATGCTTTTAAATTTGTATTACATTTAATTCATTGCTATTTTTATTCATAAAAGCAGACATTAGTTTAACATTTCATTAAATGTATTTTGTTGTTGTTTTAACATTGTTTATGTTGCATTTCCTTTGATAAAAATGTTATCTTTCTGTTTCCATTTAGTAATCCAAAGCATGCATCAAGCTAAATATAAAAAACATATTTTTGAATAAAAAGGCAGAAAATATATATTTTTTCATTTGATGCATGCAATTCTGTTTGATCATCTCTATACTTTTAAATAACTTTGCCTGGGGCATGCTTGCATATGCTGTTTGTGTAATTGTTGATTTTGTGTATTCAAGTAAGTGTTTAAGTCCACAGAGATCTCATTACAGTCAAAAACTACATGGTTTGTCATGGATCTTCTTTGAGCTCAGGAAAATGACTGAGACTGGTTTGAAGGGGCGGAATTTCTTTCTTATTGCCTCTCAGAAATCAAGAGATATGCTTTAGAGTGTTTTTGAGTAAGCCAAACTCAGTCTTGGTTTTAATGTGTCAAACAGCTGCTTCTTTAGGAGCACAACAATGTTGGTATCTCTCTTCATAAAAAAAATCCCTGGATTCATAATTCCCTATTGACAATAACTGTCAATAAGTCAATAAGTGGAATAACAAAGATTGTAAGCTGAATGTTGTTACAGTATATTCCTACCCATAATGCAAATGAGGTAAAAAAAGAAGCTGTTTATGTATGACTGGGGGGTTGCACAGTTTATGACTCACTGTACCTATATAGCTTCGGTTTGAAGGTCTGGGATGAAGCCTGGCTTGATTTCTTGCCTGATGACCTACATACTGCTCACCTCACCTTCTGGAGAAGAGCTCCATTATGAACCTGAAGCAATCCCAATGGTCTTGTCACCTGCCACTCGTTATGCAGGATTTATGACATAATATGATATAACTATCCAGTCTAAATTAATGCTTTATAGTTCAGGTTGAAGCTATGGAGAGGCTAGTGCAAGAGATCACGCATTGAGCCTCAGTGACAAAATTGTTTGTAGTCCTCTGCTCTGTCTGGGTAGCTTAATACCTCCTTAAAACTAGCAAGTAGTCACTAGCCTTCCCAGTTCTTTTATGTGGACTTCAGCTGTTTAGACTTCAGTGCTCATGTTTTGGACTAAAACCGTTTCTGTTGACGTTGGAACTTATCTCAACTTAGGTAAACAGTACAAATGGTTATATTTTCCCACCTATTCGTTCAATCTTTCAGTAATTTCATCTATAGTTTTTTGACACCCAGAATTATGGGTTCTACCATTTAATGGCCACTCAGGCCCTGTTTATTGTGCCATTTTTATTTTTTTGTCAAATGTGTGCCAGATTGGATCTGATCTATGATTCTGTAAACAGAAAAAAAATCTCATATATTCAGATATGTTGAGATCGAATTCAGGCCTGATTCATATTTGGCAGTAAATCAAATATGAGTCAATGTGCCTGTTATGTAAACAGACAAATTACCATTTTCTGGTGCATCATGGGCTCCATGTCAATAAACTGAGACCATTCAGTACAAACTCCGAAGTGGATTTTCAACAGAATGACTTGGCAAAATGTCCTCTTGTCGTAAGAGAGGAATGTGGAATAAACAATAACAAAGCATGTCAAAGGTTGGCTTGTTCACGATAAAATGTTGGACCACAGGTCCTTGTTGAAACCCACCACAAATTTCTCCCACCAATCCGAACCGTCAGAGCCCCTTTCACTCCTCTGAATGGTTGAAGACATAATAATGGACATATACACAGAAAGCAATAATCACCCTCCTCAAAACCATTTGATTATTAAGCAAATTGTGGTTACAGTGAGAAGATTATAACAATGAATTGAGCTTAAATATATTACTATATTACTCCAAGTATTACTTTTTATATTTGGGTCTCTTCTATTAAAATTATTGTGTTTTTTTTTTACATTTTAGTTTTTCTTTTTTAAAAGTTATCGATAATCCTTTTAACAAAAAATTTAAGCTAAAGATTATTTTGGTTGTAGCAGCAAATTTTTATTGTTCTAAATGCCCATGTTTACAAAAAAAGGCGAAAATGATATTATCTGGAAACATATTATTGTTTTCACCATTTTTCATGCTAGTGTTTACTAAAATATGTTTCCTGAAATAGGCTTTTTCTGTTTTCTTCCTTTGCTAATATTATTCATTTTTTCTTTCAGCCATTCATTCATCTCATAAATATTTTGTCTGTTATCTTTTCAGCATCTCAACCAGTGCCTGCTGATTTGTGCAAAGATCTGAGTCCCAGCCCCACACAGCTCTGCCATATACAGTGTCCTGTGGATTGTGAGTTGTCCCCATGGGGCTCCTGGGGGCCCTGCACCTTTGAGAACTGCGACCAGCGCCTTCTCAAGAAAGGTAACCTGGACTTTTCAACAAATAGTTTCCAGTAACCTCGATTTAATGAATTTGTTGATAAACACTGGTTAATTGTTTTGAGTTTTTTTTTTTGTAAAACAATCACCAAATTCTTGAGTCAGTTTAGGTTTTGAGCTAGAACATTGTTTGATTAAGTTCTCAAATGTAATTTTTCCCTTCAGAAATTCTTCTGTTACACATCCACCAAAAACATAGGAGCATGATATCATCAAAAGTTAGATTAAAAAGCCATCAGATAATTGCTGCATATTTTCAAAGAGCCAGTGAATTGAGTGGGTTTGATGTTTGTTCGCAGGCTTTAAGTTCAGAAGGCGTACAGTTTTGAACCAGCCTACGGGTGGAGAAGGCAGCTGTGCCCACCTGGTGGAGGCTATGCCTTGTGAGGACCCCAGCTGTTTTTCCTGGGAGCTGGTAAAGCTGGAGCAGTGCATCCCAGACGAGGATATGGACTGTGGAGAGGGAACACAGAACCCACAAGTCCGCTGCATTGACACCCAAGGTATTATTTTATTACTGGTTTATAATCCCAGGTTATTCTTTTTTGTGTTATTTATAGTGAAAAAATTAGAATTTCCTCTGATTGTCTCTGCTGCTCAACTAAGCCCTAAACTATAATATTCATGTATAATCTTATTTGATGTTCTTGAAGTTCTGTGCATGTATGGTTTTGAGCCCTGATGTAAATCTGAAGGTTTGAAAAGATGTTTAGAAAATGAAAGTTAAAATATGCAATTTTACAATTGAGTGCATTATTTTACATGATTGTACTGTTTTTGTTTGTATATAATCAATACAAAAATTCTACCTTAAAACAACACTCAGTCATGACATAATTTTAACTAAATGTACTTTTCTGTAAAATCAAAAGAACTCTTCATGTATTTTCTAAATTAATTTCAAAGAATTTTGTTGTTGTGAAGTTAAATTGAAGGCCTCAAAAACAATTTAAAAGTAAAACCAATTATTATCGTTTTAAAGCTCTCATTTAATATTTATTTCTATTCTCACTCAGTTAAGGCCAGAAAAACTAATCAGTTGTTGTTAATTGTAACTCCTCAGTTGAGTTTCATTTCATATAAATTCAAGCATTTAAAATTAGCTTATATATGTATAATTGTATACAGTTGCTGCAAATGTATATATTTACAATATTTTAAAGTATTTGTTATTTTTCTGGGCAGCTGAACATTTGCCCCATTTGTTTGAGCTAGTGTTAAGTCAGAATAATAATGATGATAATAAAGAGCAACAAATCAGAACGCTTGGTCACCATTGTACTTTTAGGTATTAAACATGCTTAAAAAGTTTGCTAAACTTTTAATGTGAGCTTATTCATACTTTCCACTGTGCTAGACTGAAAACAGAGCAAATACCGTGAAAAAGAGTTCTGACAATCTTCTGACAAATCTGACTGCCTTTCACTCATCGTTCTCTAATCTAAGACTGTTCTGTAAAGTGACAGATACCAAAGGTTAATGTTTAAATAATGGCGATTTTCTTTTCTTAAGACCCCAGTGTGTAATTTTAAGTCCCAGATATTTTTGGCACCCCATGCAGTAGCCTTTTACTGAATTGCCAAAAAGCATTTTTCATCTTTGAGTGCTGCTGAGAAATAGCCACCTACAACAATTCACCATTGACAGAGAATTTTCATTTTTGACTGAGGCTGAGCACTCCTTCCCTTAATCCCGGTGACTCTTTGAGAGCTAAACCTCTACAAAGGAGCATCTGTTGTCTCCAAGAAGCCTCTCTGTCATTCTGAATGTGCTGTGTGGCCGTGTGATGTGACGTCTATGAAATAATAATAGCCCGCAATAATGTTCTCCAGCATCTGCCGGGTGAGCAGCCCAAGCCATTACCTTCCTATCGTTGCCAGATTGATTCACTCACACACTGATTGGAATTGATCTGTCTTGTGTTTATACAGGCAGACTTGGCATGTGCTTCAGTCTGAGTTTCCTGTAGAGTGACACTTACAATATTGCTTCATAAATGGACGTTGTTCTGACACAGATCGATGTAGAGATTGTCTCACTGTTCTCAGTAACAAAAACTTGGAGTGTTGCTGCTTTTGATGGAAATATTTATTGGTTGTTTCTGGCTCAGCGCTCAGAGATTGTCACTGAGCTAGAGCCAAAGCAAGCTACTACGACTCATATTTGGCTCAAAGAACAAGAGAGAACTCATGAGAGAGCCTGTGCATTTTATAGAGGGTGGCATAGAGGGTGGCTTTTGCTAAAGAAACAGAACAATTGCACATTATGATTTTCTGCTTACTGCCCAGTTATTTGATGCTCCCTATATTTGTTTAGCCACCTAGAGAATCATTAAAAGCTTGTCTGGGTGGTTAGATAAAGTTGCTGGATTGTCTTATATTTTATTGTGTAAGTAAATTAAATTTAAGTAAAGTTATCTTTTTAAGTAAGTAAATTTTTTGTCCTAGTTTCAGTTTATTTGATCTATTGTTTGCAAATTAGTTCAGTAATGACTTTATTCTGTGTTTTTCTTTAGTAAATTACATTTTGTTTAGCTTTGTCTGTTTTACTGCTTAGAAGATATTTATTACTATGCTCAATATGTTGTATTATATTTGTTTTGCATGCCATTTCAGTTATTCCAGCACTGCTACATTTGCTTAAAAAATATTTGTATTGTTTATTGTTACTTTTCTAATTAGTCTTTTCTTGCAGAAAAAGTTCTATATATATTTATAATAGTTATTTTTTTTCAATGTGATAAAACCTATTTGACAGAAATCCAATTCTTTCACTAAAAATGCTTACAGTTCTCCAGATTTGTCTTGTCATCTGGCCAAAAGTTCTAGTTAAACCAACAATGATAATTGTGCCATTTAATGTTACCTAATCAATAACTATGACATCCTATAAAAACATAAATCAAGCATTAATCACACATTTACTAAAGGGTATTCGTAACACCATCAACACAAGATGATGGCATGAGTTAAAATAAGCACACATATTGTGCTACCTATTTTTAGTCTAGAACAATTTAACTTAAAATCAATTTAAAAATTAGGAAAAAACTGCAACTGTTTCAGTGTTCAAGGTGGAAGAACTATGACTTTTTTTTTTCTCAAGGGATACTCCTACCCAAAAGATGAACATTTACTTTTTACCCTATCATTGTAGACTCATTAAGGCCTTTAAAAGCATTTAAAACACCATGAAATTTCTTTATCTACTATCTGGTGTTAGATAGGAATTTAATACAGTGATGGGAGCACTTTATGATTGCAAAAGACAATCTGCTCTCAGAACGCTCACGTCTCAACATTGCTATATTTATACGAGTCTTTTTTTTTTTACCATCGGCAAGAGTTCCCAGCACAGTTTTAAATTAAATCTCAAATTTTGGTCCAAGGCTAAAGTAAACCTTTAGGGGTTTAGAAGTGTATTGGGGTAAGTCACTAATTGATTAAAATGTTATTTTTGAGGTGGAGTATTCCATATATATATATATATATATATATATATATATATATATATATATATATATATATATATATATACACATTTGTATTTTAATATATTTATTAATTGTTATATAACTAATGTGTTGAAGATACTTTTTGCAATTACTCTACAATCCCTTTAAACAGTACATGGCCGACATTCTCCTTGCCATCTTCCTTTTTTTTACTGTAATAGTATGTATTTTATCCCTCAGGTGCAGAGGTGAAGAGTCAGCAGTGTGAGGATGTGCCATACCCATCACCTGTGGCCTGTGTGGTGCCCTGTCCAAAAGATTGTGCTCTTAGTCTGTGGACCCAATGGTCAAGTTGTTCTCAGACCTGCTCCAGCAAAACAGCTGAGGGCAAGCAGATGAGGACCAGAGCCATCCTGGCTTACAATGCTGGAGAAGGTATTCTGAACCAGCAGTTTCACAATTTATTTACATTTAAATTATGTCTTGGTCCATACAATGCTAGAAAATAACAGAGTAAAAACACGGTGTCACTATAAAATTACACATGAATTACATTGTGAATGAAGAGACAGACAATGCAGAAAACATAGATTTTTTTAATGGTTTGGAGTAGGTTTGAGTGATCTATTGCAATAACACATACCTTTATATTTTTTTAAATTAAGTAGATACAGTTATTGCTGTCCTTTTCTCACAGTGACATCAATGGTTGTGGCGTGGATTACAGTAATGGAGGGTAACATGCAGAAACTGTCAGATTTTCTTTCTCATAGAGTATAGTAGTTTCTTTTAGAAATTCTCTTAGATCTATGGGTTGAAACGACTATAAACTATATTAAAGTGTCCTGATTATGGTGGTGTAAAGGCAAATTTATATCACAGCATCTTTTTTCTCTCAGAAGTTATTTTTGGATACTTGGGACAACATATGCCACTTTTCCACCAGATTTTATTAACTGCATAACTAAGCTTGGTTTGGCTTTTCTCGACTTGCCACAATTTGCTCTTGTGTTTTCTTTTAAGTATTGGTTCTGAGGGCTTTTTTAGACACTTCACTCAAGACTTGACACTCCGCTCTGTCATTCTAGTTCCACTAGATTGGTGAAAAATGAGTCTATGAGAGAAAAGCAAATAGCTGATTATCCAGAACATAAAACAATGGAGACGAGTAGTATGTAGGTAGTAGCTTAATGCTCAAACAAAACTTTGTTTAAAAGATGAATGATGTCAGCACGGCAAAGAACCGCAGAGTTTTACGTTTCCAATAAGAGAAAAGTACCACTCTGGCATAATTCAGCTCACTTTAAGATTTATGTTCAAAGTTTTACAAAGAAGTTTGTATACTAGATATGGAACGCGATGGAAAAGCCACCAAAAGCTTGCTGAGTCCAGCCAAATTAAGTTGACCATTACAAAACAGGTCTGTGGAAAGCGGCAATATGCTCCTTTGTTGGAACTGGTTAGAATCACAGATTAACATAATTCAAGTTGTGAAACAAAAATAAACATTTTTGTGTCACAAAAATTTCACTATGTTGTTTAAAGACATTTGATATTGTCAAGCAGCTAACAACCATAATCAGCCACTTTACTCATAGACAGAGAGCCATTTATAACATTTATCTTAATTAGGATTCATAAATGCTCAGACTGTTTTGTTTTGTCTCAAGGTCTCACACGAGTTCCCAAGTTTCCTGAGCTCTATGGTATTTGCTTTCTGTTCATCAGAAATGTGTAGATTTAGTTGTTGTTTTTCATGTTGTTTTTTTCATCGTAGACATGTAGCTTGTGTTTGAGTATACAAAGCTACGTTCAAAGAATTGAAGGCTTATGACACAATTATGCTCACAGTTTTTAGGTTGAGCCATGAACTTGCGTTGTTATTGTTCTACTATTATTTTTTAACAAGATAATAATGTAATTAGATTTTTTATTCTAAAATCTAAATTTTAAATAAAAAAATTGGATCAACGTTCTTGTTTTTATTTATTATTGAGTGCAACACACATGAAAATGTATTGTATTTTCTCTCGTTTCATGTTTTTTTCTTTTTCTTATTTTTTTTTTTAATTAAAACAAGTGTAGTAATCAAAGACTCGTGGTCCCCAAAATGAAAATGATGTAAAGTTCGTTATTTTTTGTTTTATTTGCCCCTGCCCTGAAGGTAGCTTGGGTATTTTTTTCCCATAGAAAAAAATCGCATTGATCAGTGATGAGATCGGTGATAAGACGGAGGACAATAACACTTTTATTCTGTTAAGTTATTGATTAAAATGTCAATCACTTGACTATGTGTTGACACTGCAGACTTGGTTGCTTTCAGAATGTTATCAACACTATACTGTACGTTGAAATAATGAATATTAAAATAACTAAATGACAATTAATAAACATACTTTCATTTTCTCAACTTAATTTTCATTAACTTAATTGAGGCTTCATTATTACATTTTTTATTTTCAGTTTAGAAATAAACATAGAATGAATGTAGCATACAAAGACCAAGATGCACCAAATTTAGTTTGGATTCTGTTCATATTCTGATTCGGATCAATTGTGCTGTGGTTGAATTAGCATTTTTGCGTTTAAATTTGACATAAAGTTTCCTTCGCCTCATTGAACTCAAGTCTGTTACGTTGTGTGATAAATTAAATGTCACTTGTTTTTTGTTCTAGTAAGGTGAGGTGAGAATCCCTTTATTGTTTTGATCCAGAATAACCCAAATGAAGACCGTGAGCTCTGAGCCGTAAATGACGGAGTTTGTTTTGTGCTGTACCCTGTGGGAGGCAGATAGATTTATTTGGGGAAGAGTTTATTTGCACTCTGTTTTCCAGCTCAGCGTCTTATCTAAAGAAGGAAATATATCAGTACGCACTGTGAAACCTTATCCATAATGCATATCCCTCAGCCTCCATTTCTTAAGTCAGCAAAATGATGAAATAGATCCTGTGAACAAGGAAATAAATGCTGGGTCTGGTAGGAAACTGCTGTGGCACACTGCAAAATGAGGTTTACTGTATAGTCTTCGCAGATTTATATGCAAACCCTAAACACATACATACATACTGTAAGTTCAAGATCTTGAATCACACATTGAGCTGGATAAATGCCGCTAATACACTTTAATTGCAATAAAGCATGCATCTCAATAAATGTGTTTGGTTCAAGTTGCTTTTGAAGAGTGCAGTATATGTCAGACATTTTTCAAACTCTCCTCCAGCTCCATCGACTTCCTGCCACTTAAGAATTAGGGGACTCCAAATTGAAGTGTTTCCTTTCAATCAACTTACAATGTGTTTAAGTGACTGGAAACTTTGCCGTTATGTTGAGAGTTGATAAAATGAACACACTATTTTGTTTCCAAATGGACTTATGGATACTTATGTACACTTTAAAGCATAGCCACAAATGCTCTTGTGCTTTACATATTTAAAGTCAACAGCTCACTCTGGAAACCTCTCTGTCACTCCTTAGTCTGGTCAGGCTTCTGTCCATATTCACAGAGGAGAACAACAACTGAACGGTTATTTATGTCAAAGAATTTAATTGCCAGAATTTAAGTAAATTCTCAAGAACATAAAAGTAACATTTAGTGATGCCATAGTTTGAGAACAGGCTCCTGTGCACTCATAATCATAAAAGTGATGGTTAGAATTGCCAGAGATTGAGAAAACGCTTCTGAACACTCATAAATGCTCAAAGTCTTGAAAGTTATGGTTAGAGTTGCCATAAGATAGAAATTAATGAAAATCTGCCAGCTAATCGGGATTGAATATTCAGACAAACCTAGGCATAAATATTATTGTTTTCTGAATTCAAACAAAAGTTTCTTTCATGTAGAAGCATTTTTAGCATATTAAAATGTTATTCTATTTTCCTAAATGTTCTTCTTGTCCCTTTTGAAGGAGGATCCAGCTGCCCAAACACCAGTGCTCTCCAGCAGGTTCGAAACTGTAACGATCACCCGTGTGTAGTTTATCACTGGCAGACGAGTCCGTGGGGGGTATGCGTGGAGGACAGTAGTGTGTCCAGTCTCAACTCCTCAGTGATCAAAGCAAACTCCTCTGGGTGTACCTCTGGCGTCCAGACGCGCAAGGTTATCTGCGTCAAGGTCAACGTGGGACAGGTGCCACCCAAGAAGTAAGACTAGTCTGGCACAGATGTGGAGTCTCTTTTCATGTTTCACATTGACAGTCCACTGCGCTTTCTTCTTTTCTCATTTGGTCAAGATTTAAACAGACATAAAGTGCAAGCAGCTACCGACTCGGTCACTGGACGAGTAGAATTTGAACAAGAACAACAAGGTTTTGAGTTTGACTCCTAAAGCCAATGCAACGTAAACCACTTTGAATATGTAAATGTATACTTCCACAATCTGTACACGCTTGAATCCATGCCCTAAGCATCTAGCATGTGTGTTTAGGAGAGTAAATGTGCTGTGTCCGTTTGAGTGACATGTCTTAATTACGCAAGAGATGCTCACAAACCCCATCATTCCTTTGCTCGTTAAACATGGAGTCACAAACAGCCTAATTAGCATGGTCATTTCCTGGCTGCCTCCTTTCCTATTGATGATAATAGCAGTAATTAAGAAGCTTTGATTTCTAATGCAATTGAATCAGCTCTAGATGAGAGGTCCTCGTAATGCTAAGCACAAACAAACCCCTTAAAAATACATCACGGATCCATTCAGACATTGTCCTCCTGACGGACCTTCATGGGAACAGCATCAGTGGGATTTGCCATTGACAAATTGAGGCTTAACTTTTAAATGGGATTTTCC
Source organism: Danionella dracula (assembly GCA_900490495.1). NCBI lineage: Eukaryota > Metazoa > Chordata > Actinopteri > Cypriniformes > Danionidae > Danionella > Danionella dracula. Next base: position 2,733,460 of record UELW01000039.1, on the reverse strand, counting down.
AGTTGCTTTTGTAACACATAACACTTTAGGATGATGAGCTCTCTGGGATTATGAGGTGAAGATTTTTAGGATTTTGTTAAAGGTGACATCAGATACCAATTTTATGCAAGCTGACATGATTCTTTAGGGTATTTATGACAAATCTGTAACAAAGAAAGGTTATATTTTGTGACTGAAGCAAGAAACACCCTTTTTACTTGCTTAAAACACTTCTGCTTCAACAGAACCAATTATAGACTCACCATTTCCATTTCAGTTTGACCAATCAGAAGCCTCATTGTTGGTCCTTTGTTGATTAATAAAAATGGCGGAACAAAAGCCAACAGGCTTTTAAACCTCTTTTAATCTTAGTCTCTCACAAACACCTACACAAAACCTCTTCTGTTGTTGTTTTTCGCTCTAGTAGGCAGCTTATTTTATTACAAAAGATGCATTCGATATAGGGCTAGATTTTATCGGTACAGTCTCGTCAGGCTTACACCTGCAATTGTTCCACTCTGCTCAATCCTCGCTTTGCTTGTGCTAATAGATAAGACTTCTACTCACTGAAGCTTGCTGGTGTTGCGTTAAATTGTGACATAAGTTTTCCATCTCTCACATGTTGAATTAATTATTTAGGGAATTTGATAAGTCTGTTGCAAACTAAAGTCAAGACAGAGAGATAATAATGAACCATGGATTATCTATTAATGGTTAGCGATTGTATGACATATAAAACATTATCCAGGCGTTTTAAAATGTTAGTTTTTATGAGGAAACAAAAACTTTTTTTTTGCCATACAAAACCCAAGATGGATCATTGTAATTTATAAAGTCTGATTTAGTTATTTTATAATGCATTCTGTTTTGTGCACTCATCTTCAATCAATCTAATAAAATATATTTATACAGTGTTATTTTGCAGTTACTTCAAACCAGGTTCACAAACATGTGGCTTATATGTAGATTTGACAAAACGTTCACTTTTAAAATGCATTTAAATGGATAAAAATAATTATTGAAATGGATATTAACTAGTTACATGGAGTAGGAATAAAATTACGATATAGTTATTTTAGGAACCTATAGTACCTCTATAACCAGGAAACGTTATTATCGTTGATCAATCTACGGGGGCCAGGTTAACATTAAGAATCATTAAAGTGTTATATATCCCTTCTAATTCACTTATTTTCATGTATTTATGTAGTGGGAGGAAAAAATGGAGTACCAATAGTAAAAAATAACACAACAACAACCCTCACACACGAAGAGAATACTAAATTCTCTAAAGGCAATGCAGGACTGCATGTGACTTCACAAATGGATACTCACAAATGAGTAGGCTTAGTAGTAATCACCTCCTCTTCATTATTTGATTTGTTAGTTATTTAGTGCATTATTTCTCAATGTTTTTAGTCTTTCCAGGTCTTAAATATGACAAAATCAGAATCCCCATCTTCACTACACTCTCATTTCTGCTGTAGACTTGCATGTAGAAAATCATAGATGCACTCGGACGTCATATTTTGATGCTAGTTTCACTGCCCTAAGCTTTTTATGTCAGTCACTGTGTCAGGCTGAGAGAAAACTCAAACTGACATAGACATTCGTGTTAAAAATCATGAACTAAAGCTTTGATGCGCTTCACAGTTATTGACTTCTGCTGCTGCTCTTCAGCTTTCATCACTGTCGTTGAGGGTCTGGACAGGCTAGCTTTTTAGCCTCTACAACATTGCGAAAGAAGCTACATCCTTATTTTAAATGTAGTCTTTATTTTTGCTAATTTAGACTCTATTCCCATGTAAGTCATCAACATGTCATTGTAACACACCTAGTACTCGCTAACTGTGTATTCACTTTCTCTGAGCAATATTTTGTCCTCAAGCAACTGAACAGTTTGGGACAGTGATAATATTCCAAAGCTAGAGAAACAAAGTGCTTGGAAGAAACACAAGCATACATATACATGTTAATCATGCATACAGTACATGCTAAATGATCACTGAAATCTAGTAAAAACACAAAGATCAGGCACAAATGTCAACCATCAGAAGAATCTGAACTGGCAGCTGGAGTTCTGGACAAACTTGTGAACAGCGTGTGAAAATGCACTCTAAACATATAGTCTATAAACTGCTGTAATAAATGTAAACAATTTGCAACAACATTTACCTTTCTAAAAGCAGTTATTTCCTTTTCAGATGTTAAAAGAGTTCAGCTGGAATGTTGTTTTACTGAGCGGAAACTGAAACCAAATTTCTCATAACACTGGTTGCCAAGCGTTCTCATTGACTTACCAGGCAGTGGGCGGAGCTTACCTATTTGTGGAGCACTGGTAGAGAGGTAGATATGGTGGTGTCAGCTGAAAAGAGTGCAATAGGAAAAAAGGTGGTTTTTAGTTTTACCTGTTTCTGGGTAATGGAGGCATTTTTTTCTAAGCATTTTAATAAAGTTGCATGATTTTGGATCTTGACAATGCAATAAAGACATTGTTCATTTACTTTTATTTAATTTTTTTTTAAACATGTGAGTCCTTTGTGGTATATTTGATAATCATCAATATTTTAAAACATGTAAAATGCACAATATTTAAAAAATGAAAATAAAATAAAGATATATTTGTCACCGCTGATAATGTCACAATAGAACTGGAAGATCTATTACATTGGTAAGAAGATTAAATTAATGTGTCTGTAATTATTAATATTCACAACAATCATGGTGTATATTTTCCATTGAGAACCTATGAAGAGCAATGCTGCTGAGGACTAATTTGGAATGGTTCAGGCGCTCCATGAATCATGTGAAGGCCTGGTGGCAAAATCAAATAATGACACCACTCTGTACATCTTCCGCTCTGATCTAAGCTGAAAACTCACAAATGCACACAGAGCTTCACAAATGCACAGCAAGAGATTCACAAATTTACAGCAAGAGATTCACAAATTCACAGGACGAGATCAAAAAATGCTCAAGATATCTACAAATAATTAGAAAGGAACTTATACTTGTAAATCCTGGAAAAATATTTGTGAATTGTGTTTTAATTATTAAATATATATTTATTTATGAATCACAATTTATTTTGTGTGTCTTTACATATGGATCATAAACACATTTATTAAATTATATTACTCAAAATACCTCCATATAGTTTAGCTTGCTTTATTCTATTCTATTGTCTTCAACAAAATCTTTGTCTGAAGAAGTATTTGATTAAACGTTAACAACAATGTGAGTGTAGCACTAGAATAGTTCTCTACAGACTAATTAGCTACATAAATGAAACCTTGACAAAAATGCGATCCCTCACATTTTGGGTTTTGACAGCTGTGGGTTTTGACTGTTAATCCTAATTGACATATAATAACAAACTGAAGGGATGATTAAAGTTTTTGTGCCATTTCTTGTTTAAACATTTATTTAAGCGTGTCACATTGAAAATGAAAAAGCTATTATGCAAGTAATTTATTTTTTGATTTCCAGAATAACAATTTAATCATCCATTTCTGATATTACTCTGTAGTCTTTTTGCACTCTAAACCAATTAAAGCAGATCTAAATAGCCACATTAGCTGCAAGTACTTCAGAATGAGGCATTTCTTGTCTCACAATCCCAAATACCTAACCACCAGAATAGAGCCTTGAACAGGATTTGTGTTTGGTATTGCATAGGACAGACATTTAATTATCTACCTCATTTTCAAATATGACACACCCTCTACAAAAAATAATCAGTCTTGTTTCTGTGCTACCAATTTCCCCTTGTGATATTTTTGTCTTTTATACAATAATTAGATGTATCTATTGATCTTCATTTATTTCTTAAGTGATGTCACTTTCTGTTTTAAAAAAAGTCCTATTATGCTTTTGAAAAGCTAATTATTTGGTTTTTAAAAAGGTCCCTCTCTCAAACCATCCCTTCTTCCATCTATCACTTTGTATAGTTGAGAAGTAGTCAGTGCTTTTCTCCAAACGTTACTAATCCTCAATCTAAATTGTATTCTCCAGAAGATTTATTTCATTGGGAGGATTTACTGATTCTCCTGTTCATATTTCACACAAGTCGTTATTGTTTATGTTTAAAATATAGAAGCTTTGCTCTCCTGAAACATCGAGCACATGGTGATTTGTTTTAGAGTGAAACAGACCCTAGAGGATTTGGTCGAGAGCAGATTATCGAATGTCCCTTTGCTGGAGTGTTTATCTTTATCCAGGACAATTCAGCCGATCCGGGGGCAGTGCTTAATTTACAAGAGAAGATTAAAACTGACCCCTGATCTCAAATTGAGAAGCTGTAACAGTGATAAAAGAAGAGTATTACCCTGTGACCGACTCCTGTAATTGGATGTGAGGCTTTATCTGCTTCATCTGGATACTATATACAGTAGTGCAACCCTGGTGCACTGAGCATACCATCGAATAAAAGCAATTTTCAGCATATTCTGTTAAACCACTAATAATTATGTCCAATAAGAGCTTTTTTTTCTCATAGATTCCATCAACTTTACTCTTTATTTATCTCTTCTCTCCACATTTTAAGCTTTACTCTCGTACACAGATCATGTGTCATTACTCTGAGTGGGCACATAAGTGTTTTTGTCTGTGTCTCTCTCATATAGATGTCCTGAAGCCCCTCGACCCGAGTCAGTGCGACCCTGTTTGCTACCTTGCAAGAGAGACTGCATAGTGACTCCCTTCAGTGAATGGACTGAATGTCCCACGTCATGTCTTTCAGGTATTCCATCCATCACCGCAGTAAAATCTAAATGGTTAAATTAATTCTACAAAGAGTTAAATTAGAGCTTCTCACCCTTAAAATGTATTAAGTTTAACTCAAGACTATGAGTTGTAATTGAGCAAAATGTAAGGTTTCAGTGAAAAATAGACTATTTAGAATATTAAAGACACAGAAGTGGGAAGTACTGTAACAAATTACATTTATTTAGTTACAATAAACTTTTAAAAATGTTTACTCTTACTTTTGTGCTCAAGTAAAAAAAACTTGCTTAGTTACATTTGTCAGCATTCCTCAGGGACTAATATAATTGAAGTATGAATATTATATAAAAAAGCTATTTTTAACAAGTTAGCAAGTCTTTTCTTCAATGTTTCCAGAAACCATTGTTCAAACAAATATTCGCAAGTTGCGTTGCAAATCTGTGGGGTTTAAACGACAGCCCTGGAGGTGAAGTTAAGACCTAAGCATCTTTTCTAACTGGTTAGAGGAGCTGAGGGCTGTTGTCTCTATGTGTTTTGAACATTTTGTGTTATGATGTGTGTTTTTTATGTGTTTTTTTTCGGATTAAAATATAATTATATATTGAATGTGTGTAGTGTGGAAAAAGTAAGTTAATTTCATTGAATTTCACAAAGGGATGATGTCATCACTAACTTGGTTCAAACTATGGATTTGTGGGGTTGAAAATATTTAAAGTTGAAACTATGGAACTCCGTAAAAGAAAGTAAAAGTAGCAACGGTTTCGGGAAACACAATGTAGTTTATTTTCTGAGTGATGCTGTTTCAAGAGCAAGGTGTGTAGTTGTTTGGGAAACACACTTTAGATCAAAAGTTACTAAAAACTAACTCCTTGAGTACATTTTTCATTAAATCCTTTTGTACTTTTACTTGAGTTAATCATTTGGCATTTTCTCTTACTTGAATAAATATTTTCTCGAGTACTTTTGCTTGAGTAGATTATTTGGATACTCTACCTACCGCTGGAAAGATATTATATTGATGATTAAGATAAATCAAACTATGGAAATCTAGGAGTATTTATATCTTTTAGAGACTATTTAGCAATTTGATCAGTTCAGATGGATTAAGTATGCACCAATGTAGTATTCACTGCCAGTGTGATTTGACATAGAGTTTGGGTTTGAAACAACAGGTGTGAATGGGGAGAAGAGCAAGAAGTTTCGGTATCGAGTTATCATTCAGAGACCAGTTAATGGAGGCCAGGAGTGTCCAGATGTGCTTTACGAAGAGAAAGACTGTGCGACTCCATCTGTTTGCCCGGGATACAAGTAGGTCTTCCTCTACAGTCAACCAAACATCTTTATCAATTTGGGTTAAACAATCATTTAAAAAAAGTGTTTTTGACTGGTAAAAAAATACATGTGCTGTCAGTTTTCCCTGTGGTGATCTTTTCATTAATGTTTTGTTCCACTTGAAGGTGGAAAACACACAAGTGGCGTAAATGTCAGCTTGTGCCATGGAGCATCCGCAGAGATGGTAAAGGAGCTCAGGAGAATTGTGGGACTGGAGTCCAGACAAGAGGTACATTACTGTGTGTCAGCTGTCATCTGCCGTATATCCGGATTAATCACTTGACCTCTGACCTTTTAACATTGAGACCTGGTGTTAGCAGCCAGCATTCCTGGACACACAACACGTGAATGCAGAATTAGATTTGCATGTGGATTCGGAAATGGTATATAATAAATATATAAATATATTTATATTAAAAATATATATATATTTTTACTTTTTAATTATGCATTTAAATTCTTTAAATTGCAATGTATAGATTTCATTGTTACTTTTTATTTCGATCCTTTCTGTTTAATCTGGTCCATTTCCTTTTTGTTTTGTTTCTTTCCTTTCCTTCCATTTATTTTGTTTTGTTTAATCCACTTTTTAAAATAATTTGTACAATATTTTTAATAGTGTTTTTCAGCATTACTCCTACAAATTATTATATCAATACTATATTCATTTCACGTTCTCTTATCGAATTTAATATTATGTTCAAAGGTTATTTTATTATCAATTTACAGTTTTATTTGGTTGTATTGTCCTTTTAAGGTGGATGATGCATTATTGCAGTTTAAACTGGTCTGATAGAGGTTTCCATCACACTGGACTTGACATTTGCCCTTGAGTGCTTGTCTTGGGATGCGAAAATCCTTCAAAGTCTTGATCTGATTGCTGGTGACAGTGCAGAAGAGCATCTTTGGGTTGGCGTCATGCTGGTGTTGAACTCCGTAGTGCCCACAGTTTGACCTCATGCTTTGATTGTGTACTTGTCCTCATGTCACTCCTAATGTGAATATGCTTCTTATTAAATACTCAATAGGTCTCTTTGCTCAGTGCATGATATTTATATTTCAAATATTTTTATTTTTCAAATATTTATCATTTTGTATATTCATGTTGTCAGTTTTATAATTTTTCTTTTCTTTTTCTTTTGTTATATACAAAAAGAATGCATATCAAAAAGAATGTGTATCATATTTGTATGATTTATATGTAATAATTTGTCTTATTATTTTTGAACATTTTTTTTTATCTCTATATAGTTCTGCTTTATTTTTATTGTTGTATGTATATACATATCAAACATATTTTTCATCTCACATGGATTTATAACATTTCCTAGTTATTTTCAAAGGAGACAAACAAAGAAAAGTTTCCTACAGAACAGGAAGAAAATTCATAGTTATAAAATATTCTTTACTATTTTTTTCAATAGGCTTATAACTGGGTTTGGTCTGTTTGTGTGTGTGTGTGCGTGCGTGCGTGCGTGTGTGTGTGTGTGTGCCTACCTGTGTGTGCGCATGCGTGTGCATGTGAATCGCAGCTCTGTCTTGCCGGCAGCTGGATGGAACGGCAGTGGATGTGGCACAGTGTCTACAGTTTGCCAGCAGCATGCCGGCAGTGAGCCAGTTGTGCCAGCTGCCATGCAAAGATGAATGCCAGCTCACTGCCTGGTCCCGGTTCTCTGCCTGCAGCTCTGACTGTGTGGGCGTACGTACACGGCGCAGGGCACTCGTGGGTAATTACTGTACATCACACACAGTTTAGAGCGGTAGCACACTGTAAATGCTCTTACGTCAGTTTTCATCACAAGAAGTCATACTTTTAACAAAAGTACTCTACTTTTTAGAGATGGAATTATTAGTATTTATAGTATTTGTCCTTGTGTATGCTCTGTGAACATAACATTAATGATCAAAAGAAACTCTTAACTAATTATAGAATGTGTTTTGCAATTTTATATTTATTTTATATATCAAATAACATAATACTCTCAAAATAACATAATTATTTGTATATGAGCCAGGTTTGAGTTTTAGAGAACTAATATTTATTGATGGTTGTTGTTTTAAACACTGCTGTAACGCTTGGGTCTCTAGGAAAGAGCAAGAAGAAGGATAAATGTAAGAACAGCCAGATGTATCCGCTGAGTGAGACCCAGTACTGCCCCTGTGATAAGTACAATGCCCAGCCGGTGGGAAACTGGTCAGACTGCGTTCTACCTGAGGGCATGAAGGAGTGCGGACAGGGTTACCGTTACCAGGCTATGGTGTGTTACGACCAGGAGGATAGGCTGGTGGAGACCTCACGCTGCAACAGCCATGGTGAGAGTTTTGTGTTTGAATTTTAACTACTTTTTATAAAGCCAAAAGGAAACTTGCAAAGACTGGTGATAGCTACAGATCATTTTTAAAATTCAATGAAATCAAGATTTTAAACACAAATTAGATTTATGGTAATTGGAAGGCTTCTGATTGAGATAGTGTGTTTGTCTTTTACTCCTCTGAGACTTTGAACAGAATGTCTACTGATGATCTAAATTGCTAACTGGAGTGACTTTGCCTCACCTTTCACCCAATCTGATCTGGGATAAGCTCTAGTTGGCCTCTGTGACCCTGATTAAGTCTTTAAGTGAATATAAGATAATGTACTGAACAAAAAAAAGTCTCCTAAATTATGAAATAGTTATCTTGTCATAATAGTGGGACATTTGACTGATTCTGATTCTGATATATATGTATATACATATACATACACAGTGGTATGAAAAAGTTTTGGAACCCCTATAAGTTTGCATGATTTGACCTAATTTGGTTTAAACATTCTGGCATACTTTCCAGAAATGATATGCACTTTTTCACTTCTCAAATGTCACTATGTTTGTTTCAGGTTTGATATATTTAACTGAAATGTATTATCCACACAACCAATTATTTAAAAAGAAAAATCATGAATATAGGGGTGCCAAAACATTTACATACCACTTTATAGAATATTTGATATAATATCAAAAAATAAAATCAAGAAAATACTAGCTGACATTGATTTCCATTTGTTTTTTTTGCAGGAAGAAATTTAATTACAAAATTAAGTCAGTGATAAATCATATTTATGTCACATTAATAAAAGTAGATTTCATTCATGCTGATCACCAGCTCATCTTAAGAAACATTGAAATGAAGGTCAAGTAAATCCAAGTTGAAATATACGAAATCATCGTCACAAACAGTTAAAATGTTGTTTGATTGAGTTACTTTAGCTTTATTTCCCAGAGGCTCGGAGTGTTGAGGATTTAACCCTACAGTGGTGGAATTATTTGCTGGAAAACATCAGGCGGCAGACCATAATCAAATCATAGACATGAAATCACACTGAGAGATGGAGTCTATTACTTGTTTCTTTCCACACTTTCATTTCTCTCTGTGTCAGAAGCTTTGTTCCATTGTGCTGTTGACGTAAGTGGCTTTTTAGATGTTGCTCAGAGTGTCCTTCACATACCCTCTCATCCAATGATGTGTGTGATATAATTCATGTGATTTTCTTTCAGGATGATAAAGATGAAGTGACACTTAATCTACTTTATGTCTTTCCAAAGTCTCAGTCTCTAAAGAACACTAGTGCTACTTGTTAAATTATTAGCAATACGAATTTTAAAAGAAAGAAATTACATGTTATATCATCAAATGTGAACCTACAGGAATTGTACATTTTCCATGAATTAGAATGTTTTAGATTTTTTTCTAATTTCTAAATAGTTTTTTTTAAATGTAAAAGTTTATTTGTAAACAAGGCCAAAACAACCTATTTATAGTTTTATATATTGGATTGTATTTACTGGATATTATACTGGATTTATTGCAACAAAATGCTGAGGGTTTTAATTAAACCAAACTAAAGAAATGAATTCACATTGTGAATTAAATGAATTGTTTGATGGATTATCCACTAACTCGTTAAATGAAAGTGCTTACAGTAGTTCCACATAAAAAAACACTGCCATTTATACATCAAAATAATGACAGATGTATTAAAAAAACATTATTCCTTGTTTTGAAAAAGAATCTCTTGTTTGTCCTTCAGGACTCACTCTAGACAGTGTGTTGTTATGGAGTACTGCCGATGGTCAGCTAACAGACAGGAAGTGAACTGTGTTTAAAGAAATAAGGTCAAAACAAAATCAGTGGTGGTTGACAGTGGTTGGCCGTGTTTGCTAAAGGCCAGTGTTTTTTCTTTGCTACCTCTGAACAGTGACTAGCATTGAGGGATGATTTTCTCCTCTGGAGGGCATTTAGGAGCAGTTGCTATGTGTTAGGGCTGTAAAATAGGCATACGGGAGCTGTTTACTCTGATGTGTCCTGACTGTGCAGGGTATTTCAGGTTCACTGCTGCGTTTTCCCCTGAGAGCTTGATGATGTCATGACTGGGTCAGATCTTGAGTAATTTTTCAGGGTGTGGTCTTGAGAGAGAAAAAGCTGTGAGGAGCACTCTGTACCCCACAGAGTAATTGCTGCATTATTTATTTTTATCTTTTTCAGTTTGATTTAGATACTCATGGTCTGCTTTTCTAATTGTTTGCGGATTTGATTATGTCTTCTGTGAACGTAGTCCAATTTTTACATTTTGAAGATATGTAAATTGTAATTGTATCTTCCTCCATCTGCCTATAACAGTCTCACTCTGGTGCTTTTCTAGTCTGACTTGAAACTGGTCTTGTTCAGACAGTTGTACCCTGGCTGAGATCACCTATTTTTTTGTAATTTTGTGTTTTTGGTTTTGTCTTATTTACTTTTATTTCGTAGTTTTCATTTATTTACCAACACAACACTAATGAACTATTACTTGCTTGCATCTAGCATTCTGTAGAGTGTCCTTGAGGGATCCTTCTTACAAGCTAAAATCTTAATTTCCACTCCCCTTTGACCTTTAAATTAGAGGTTTGTTAGTTTAAATTAAATGGTGAAAATTACAGAAACACTATGGTAAGGTAACATGAATTATGATGTTTATTACTCATGAACTCATTAAAGCTGTGCATGAGTCATATAAATTAATGCACCAATTGCTCTCTTAATTAATTAGTAATGAAGTAAAGAACTAGTAATGAATTAATGAAGAGTTAAAAAAAGTAATATTTTTCTCTAGTAAGTAAATCATAAAAGGGAAAAATTCCAAGGTTTGTTACTAGTGAATTATTATTATTAGGTGGTGGCTATTTTATAGGGCACGTAAAATTTAATTACTAATTAGCATGTTTATAATTTACTTTACACCTGTGTCAATTAATTGAATGTGTCATTGGCTCGATGACTTGTTTATTGAGTTTATGATTAATACATGTTAACTCACTAATAATACATTGCGAACTTATTCAAAATTAATTGTTAACATATGTATAAATGATTCATATCTCCTGTTACCAAAGCCACTCATCATAATTTTAAAAATCCCCAATCGTTTTTTGTTGTCTTGTTATTTTTGGGTCATCTTTTTCACTCTTTAAATCTGAACTAAAATGAAAACATCGAACAGCTATATTTATATTAATCATCATAATCTTGGTTTCAGGGTACATCGAGGAGGCCTGCATTGTACCTTGTCCATCAGACTGCAAGCTGAGTGAATGGTCAAACTGGTCCCGTTGCAGTAAATCTTGTGGTAGTGGTGTCAAAGTTCGCTCCAAATGGCTCAGAGAAAAACCTTACAATGGGGGAAGGCCCTGCCCCAAACTGGACCATCTTAACCAGGTAAGCAACTAATACACTGTGTGAAATCAAGCATCTTTAAAGGGATCTTAACATTGGTTCATGTCAAATATAATATATTTTACATTAACTTGGTAAACTTTACTGAAGCCGATAAAGACCACATTACTAAGAATATCTTAATAGCAAAACCTGGATTATTCATTGACGTAAAAAAGGAGAATTCAGCTGAAATTTTCGCAATTTGATCAGCTCATCAATTTTATTAACCCATTAAATCATTTCAGATAAAAAAGTATTTAAAATCTCAAAGCTTTCTCTGAAATAGTGGGATTCACTTCTGTAACTGTTTCGTGTAAGGATTGGGAGAGATATTAGTGCCAGTCTCACAACTCAAATCATGGAAGTTCCCTTTATCTACTCTAGTTAGTAAATATATATATATATATATTTTTTTTTTTGCAAGCAAAAATCATGGATATCTTTTGTTTTTAGCATTTTAAGCATCTGTGATTCTAAACAGAACACTCTGTAAACCTAACTGTCAAAATAAAATTTAAGAGCTTCTTTTAAAGCTCTGTTTTAGCTCAAATAATACATACAACAAAATTAAGGGCACATTATTTTATTTTACACAACTTCAAATGGTCTTCTTTAAAAAAACCTAGGTAGAGTAAATCTTTTTTGTACTTGTATCAGAATGGATTTTAAAGTGGTACTTCTCGTCTATAAGTCACAAAACAGCTCAGCACCAAAATATAGCAGATCTGCTAACTGTACACAAACTGAACAGAGCTCTTCGATCATTATGTTCAAATCAGTTTGAATTGATTGATTAACTCTAAGCTGGGAGTCTGCTTTTAGTTACTATGCTGCCTGCAGCTGGAACCAGCTTCCAGAAGAGATTAGAGGGGCTAAAACTTTAGTCACATTTAAATCCTGAATAAAAACTCATCTATTTAAATGTGTGTTTACTGACTGAGCACTGCTGTTCAAACAGTGCTGTGTTAATGAACTTTCAGTTATTCAATACATTTTTAAAATGTTATATAATGCCTATTTTTTAATCTCTGATCTCTTTTTGTTCCTCTGTCAACTGCTTTGAATTGCCAATGTGTATGAAAATGTGCTTTACAAAAAGAATTGTCTTGCCTTGCAGCTAGAGGATTTGTACATTTTTATATTCCAACTTGATGCAAACCTTGACTAAAGTATCAAGAACACTTGGATTTAGTTTTGTTGTTAAATTTGGGCTTCCTTTTTTTCTACCACTTCTATCCAGAATTTATTTAAATCATTATTTAAGCAACTGTTGTACTTTTCTCTAGCTTTATCATCTAATACATTTATAAATACATGATTTATGCTTTCCGGGATCAGTTTAAGCAGTGCTGTTTTAAAAGAAGGAATGAAAGAGAAAGAGCTGCAGTCTGAAGTGAATGTGGTGTTTTATGCTCCTTTGCTCTCTAGACGCTGGTGTTCTAATGACATTTTTCTCTTGTTCACGCTGCTTGGACACAGGCTCAGGTAAAAGCCTCACTTTCCTCCTAATTAGAGATTTGTTCCAGTCTAGAGTTAAATCTCTCCAATATGTTCTCTTTGTTTTTGGATGCAGTCGATACTGGTGCATCAGTAAAGAGGAACAAATTATATAGTTATAATATGATTAATACATGGGTAACATTAGTTTTTTTAGTGTGTGTGTGTGTGCATGTGTGCTTGTGTGTGGGTGTGCATGTGTGCGTGTGTGTTGTAAACATGATACAAATACATTTTTAAAATTGTTTCCCAATTAAAAACTGTCTGTTACATTTCATTTGGCTCCTCATCTCTTGCCACATTTGATCAGGGTTAGAGCAAACACACCCTGGTGTTGTTCAAGTGTGATGTGTCTCAAGCCATGTGTTAATATGCTGTGTGTAAAGGTCTATGAGGTGGTGCCCTGTGTAAGTGACTGCTCTCAGTACGTCTGGGTGGCTGAACCCTGGAGCGTATGGAAGGTCAGTAACGTGGACCTGAAGGAGAACTGTGGCGAGGGTGTCCAGACCAGAAGAGTCAGGTGAGGCCTCAGCCACAGAACTTTGATGTTAAACTTGTGTGTGTTTTCACACTTATGTGAATGCAAAAAATAAAATAACATCATATATAGCGTCATAGCTGCTTAGTTTCACATTCAACTGTGAACGGTATTGTTTAAAAGTGAATTACCTATATTAGGGCTCTTTTATGAATAGTTTATTTGTTTTGAGTTTTAGTTTTTATGCTCTGGATCCAATAGCCACTTCAATAAACACTTTCAAGTGAAACTCCTGAGAGCATTCAGGAGACACTTTTAACATCTATTTCTTTCTTCCTTTTGTTATTTAATGCTTAAATCACTCAAGATGAAGAGTTTAAAGTTTTAAAGTGATGCTAAGTTAAAGTCTTCATTTACTGGGTCAAGACATTAATTCAGCATCAATTTCACTAAATGTCACTAAATAAATTTCACATTTCAAAGTCCTTTAAAATTAAGGTATGAACACATGCTTAACCTAAGCTGATTTAGCAGATTTAAAAGACCCTTCACATTTAACAGTTGTTAATGCATTTTAATTGTTTATAATGCTTTACGTTTATTTGAGGTGGAAAGTAGAGAACTGCATTTAGTGTAATTAAGTAAATTTTTGTCGACTTCTACTTTTTGAAGTAGTTTTTACATTGTGCACTTTTACTAGAGGAGATTTCATTTGAAGTTCTTCTATATATTTATAATCTGAAAAAATATTTACATTTAAAATCCACAATTTTTGGTGCTGATCTCCTGATCAGGTTGGATCGCTCAGATCAAAAAACATGTGACATGCTTGGACCTTCCGTGTTCAAGAAGGCATCCATTAGTTTATAATGAAGTTGAAAGAACTAGTAGCTTTAGACAAACCTGCATTTTAATGAACCTTTTATTTTCTTCTCCCTGATCAGCTTTAAGGGAAGTTGTTGTTGATTTGGTCATCAAAAGACAAACTAAAAAAATCACAAGAGTTCTTATACACTAACAAATAAGATTTATCATTGAAAGAGTTAATGATGATGAGTACTATTTTACTTTGCTTAATAACCCTCACTGAAACAGCAGAGGTCCCTTAGAGCTGCTAAAATAAAATAAAAAACAGCACTGTTTTATAAAGTTACACAGTAATCAAGTACACTGAGTACATTTTTTGTGACAGGCTTTTCACTTGAGTTGAATTTTAGATTATACTTTAAAAGATACTGGAAGATGTAGTCTTTCCATTACTGACTTTTATATCTGGAAACTTTTCATTGTGCATATTAAGTATGCCTGTTCAAAGTTGTATGTTGAATAATGCAAGAATAACATTTCTGCTGTGTCTTCTAATATACTGTGGATTAAGACGGATGAGATGTTTGCTTCAGGTGTATGATGAACAGTGTGGACGGCCCTACGGATTCAGTGGAGGACTATTTGTGTGACCCTGACGAGATTCCAGCAGGCACAAGGGAGAGTCGTCTGCCCTGCCCCGAGGATTGTGTGCTTTCTGAATGGAGCCCCTGGACCCCATGTGATTTGGTCAGCTGTGCTACTGATTTATACTAAGAATAAAATAAGAATCTTTTTAACAATCCACCCAAAACTTATTCTTTATCACACTCTACTCATCCAAATCTTTCCTCAGTGACCACAACTTGGCCAAAACCATTTTTATCACCCAAATCCAATCCTAAATGCTTTTCATTACTAACAACCCAAAAAACTCAGTACCTGATTTCACTCAAACCTTTTAAGGAAGCATCCTTCAGGTAATATGATGTTTCACATGAAATGAGGTTTGAAACTGTTTGTTTAAAAAAAACAACTCAATGCTTTTGCAATGTTATTTCATTTATTTGTTTAATCTTGTTATTAAAGTGTTTAGGAAACAATATAAATGCATCCCAGTTGACTCATTTATGGGGTTCTTTCTTTTTTGCTTTTTTTCCAGATTTCCCAAAGTAGACTTTGTGTGCTGCACAAATTAACATGCTGTCTGTTTTATCTTTCACTCATGAAAACCTCCAAATCTGAGTTTTGGCAGATATCGTTTTACACTGAGCCATCTAGACAGAGTCGTGACCCATAGGCATCATTAGCTTGGCTTTTTTCACATCATTTTGTCCTTGTACAAAATGACTAGGGAAGCCTGCTGTCATCAACCAGCTCCTAAAATCTACATTGTGAGCTTTAACAACCTCCGAGAGAGCCAGCAGAAACATAAAATCAGAGCAGGACATTAAGAGGCCATAAATAAGGTGCTTGAGGAGAAGAACCATGTGAAAAGTGTTATGAGCTCAGCTCTGCATCACTTATATATGGGATTGAATTTGTGCCATTTATATTATTCTTGTAAATACTTGTAAAACGAGTATTAAAAAGGGTATGATTGAGTGAGCAATGAGATAATTTTTAATGCTTTATGTCTTTGTAGCCATGTACCGGCAGAGGGGACCGGGAGAGGACAGCGTTTGCCTTGCGTCTGCCAAAAGAAGGAGAGGACTGTCCGGTCAGCATGCAAACGGAACCCTGCCTTCTCAACCGCAACTGTTTTCACTACAGCTACAACATCACTGGTGATTTAAACAACCGCTTACATCTGAGATAAAATATGAGACATCAAATATTGACTCAATTTATAGTTCATCCACACACGTAAACAGAAAAATAGTTTTTAAACCCTTTTTTAAAAGCTCTGTTTCCATGTGCACAGAGTAACTGAGCTCTTTCGTCATATCCCAGCTTAATCTTACCAAATTCAGGGGGGGAGTAATGTAACGGCTGGATATGATTGAATATATGCTCCCGTGATCACAGAAAAGAAAGTAGCTTAGTTCTAATCTAACTGACATTGGATGGTACTCTAACATTAGTGAATAATACATTTCACAGAATTCTGGATCTGCAAGACTCCACACTGAGACACCCTATTCTTTCCTGGGGAATCGAAAGTGCATCTGGTCAAGCATTTCATACACATGACATTTTTCTCTTCCGTTCTGCCCCCTCTTCTAGCATCCACCTGTCTGTTGGTATTCAACAGATGCCCATCGCCCCTAAATTCCGTAATGACCGATCCTCGGTCTGCACAAAGAAACCTCTAAAACCACAATTCAAAGCCTACAAAAAGATGCTGCTTAAAACAAAACACAAAATCCAATAATTAACACAATTCGGCAGTTGTGGTCTGGTGAATAAGGAGATCGACTTTTGATCGTAAGGTCACCGGCTCGATCCTCAGATCTATCGAGTTGACGGTGGTGTCCTCTATTAGTTCAAGAAAATAAAGAAGAAATAAAATGAGGGTGTATTAATCACCTTCATCAACAACTTACCCGAACCCCAAATAATTGAACCTCCCTCTTTCAACTGTGTCATGTGCCCACTGACTTTACCTCACCATGCTGATGCTGGATAATATTGGAGTTCCTGGCACATATGGAATCCTTCAATATCTTCAGTGTCTTAATTGTAAATGCCTTTTCTTTTTCTTAGTAAACTGCATAATGGGGACTTCTTGATTCATCCTGGATAAAAAAAAGTCTAACTTTGATTAGCGCTTGAGCTAAGGCATTTTGATGAGTACCACAGGCTGATGTCAGTGCATGTTTTGCTTTCTTAGACTGGAGCACATGCCAGTTAAGTGCCAGTGCTGTTTGTGGAGAGGGTCTGAAGACCAGGATGGTAGACTGTGTGAGAAGTGATGGTAAATCTGTGGACCTGAAGTACTGTGAAAAGGTTTGTGTGTGGGCAGTTTTATCGCTAATTAATGGTAATGACAATAGCAACAGGGATTGGATGTTTTATTATATGTATAGTTCTCATTTTTGTTGGTGACATAGTATGTGTCATTTCTCAAAATTGTACTAATTAAAACATATAAATCTTATTAAATTGTTAAATGCTGTAACTATAAAAGCATGGGAAATAAGAAATGATTAACCCACCAAAACTTAACTGAAAAATAAAATTTGTCCTTAATTATCATAGTAGACATGCATACATGTAGATAAAAGTTTATTTATAAACTTAGTGTCAGGCTAGCAGAAACGGAGGACAGTTAAATAATAACTTGCATAATAAAGGATAATGTAGTTAAATTGTTTGAAAATTTAATTGGATCTGTGATAAGTTAAAACATGTAGAAATGTCATATAAGATACCAACAAAAATGAAAACTGTCCAAATATAACAAAACATTTCTACTATTTGTTTTGATAAAACAATTACATATTCGGCTGCATCGGTTATATTTTGCTTTTGTAAAGATATGTTTACATATCAACTTTTATAAACCCAACAATGTATTTTATTTACTGCCGCACTTCTAAAGTACAAAAGTATTTTTTATTAACTAATGTTTAATTTTGCTTCAATGCAATTTTAGACAGATAATGTTACTTGTTCTTGTGAGTCCACTTTTACTTAAGTTATGGGTACTTTTACTTGTTGAGGATCAAGAGAATGTAAACTCGAGTTATTGCAGATGGAAAGGAGGTCTCTTAGATAGTAGAAACTTCAAAAATTGAACAATATTACTATTGAAAAAAAAACTTTAACAAAATTTTTTTTAACAAAAATCAGTGTTTTATTAGATTATGTTATAAGAAAAACGTACCACATCCTATGTAAGATGATAGTTTAATGTAAAAAGATTTGGCATGAGGTCATTTATAAGCTGACAGCTCTGGATTCTGTAATTGGACCCAGAGGGCACAAGTATTACTCACATCATATTAACCCTCTGACCCAGTTTTGATCAGTGCACTTTGAATGAGGCCTCCTCAGTGTTGAGCACTAATAAACAACTAATAAACTCAGGAAAGAAGTTAAAATTTTGG
Organism: Danionella dracula; assembly: GCA_900490495.1. Taxonomy (NCBI): domain Eukaryota; kingdom Metazoa; phylum Chordata; class Actinopteri; order Cypriniformes; family Danionidae; genus Danionella; species Danionella dracula. Next base: position 2,714,860 of record UELW01000039.1, on the reverse strand, counting down.
ATAGCTGCACCCATTGGTATTTCTTGTTTTTTACTTTGTTCATGAAAAAGTTTTGTTTTCTTTCTATGCACAGCTGAGCTTGGAGAAGAAATGGCTGATGAACGCCTCCTGTATGGTGGAGTGCCCAGTAAACTGTAAGGTCTCTGATTGGTCAGCTTGGTCCGACTGTTCTCAGACATGTGGACTTGAAGGTAGATCGTTTAAGTCAGTATTCTCTGTTATGCTCTACTTATAAGTAACCCATTAAATGTGGGTATTCTTAAGCCCTATTCAGATGAAAATAGCTCTCCAAATGGCATTTGAGTCAAAACTGTTGTCAACTAATTTTCTTCATGTATGCATTAATGTATTTTATTTATATGTTTTTATTGTTGTGTTTGTGTTTTCCATGTCTTTTGCTGAAACTTAAACTGTAGACAATGAATGTTAGGTGTCAAAATGAGAAAAAGATCCAGACTTTTTTCTCACATGCATTTTTTTTTCTTACTTGGTTCTTAATTAACTTTCTTAAATATCACTCTTGTTTCTCTAAATCTGAAACTACTTTTTTAATTTAAGCTGTTCATTCGAGTGTTTTTCATCTCCTTAGGAAAGATGTTGAGGACACGAACTGTTCTTCAGGCATCTCAGGGGGACGGCCGGCCCTGTCCTGGTCAAATGGAGCAATGGAAGCCCTGTCCTGTTCGTCCCTGCTACAGATGGCAGTATGGTCCATGGTCGGAGTGCCGTGTTGAGGTCTTATATTAGAACTCTTTAAAATCTGTGTCTTTTATTTTCATTACTGGTGCCTCTCATGTTTTGTTGGAATTCATCAGAATTCAGCATGTTTGTGAAAGAGTTTATACATAGGTATAGCATAAGGCCAGGTATAGTGTGTGCAAAAGTGTAAATTAAGACTTATGAGAAGCAAAGCATCATATAAATGTGGCATCCGAGTGGAATTGGAAAGAGTTATTTTAAATTTACCTGCAATAAACCGACTACGCCACTTGGGTGGGGGCCCAAGAATTACCCCACAGATAAACCTAAACGCACACAGATTCGTTGTGTGCTGAGGCAATAATCAGTACCAGTAGAGGAACAATCAACATTTTTATTGAATATCAATTTTGGCACTAATAATAATGTCACACACACTAGAATAAAAAAAAGGGAAACCCTGTTCAGAGCTGAGGCTACTGGACATTCTAAATATCCTCGTGTACACCTTTCCACAACACAGCAATGTGAATCAGGCAACAACCACAGCACCCCAAAGTCGGGATCGAACTTAATGGTCCTGTTGCTCAGCTCTGAAAGGGAAACACTCATCACAATTTATGTAAAACCTTTCAACTTTGATGAGACGCACTCACACCCACACAACCCAGAAGACCAGCATAAAAAAAGGAAGCTATTGCACTTATCCCACGTGAAAGAGAAACCCACTATATTGCACTCGTCCCCACATCAGTAATTTCAAGGGGTTAGCAGCCGAGCATCGGGGGGGGGGCACCAACCTTATTGTACACAGTCCAAACAGAGGAGGGGGAAACCACGTCGAGACGGAGTTGTGTCTGGGAAAGGAACGATCGGCCGATCGCAAACAGTAAGCGAGAGAGAGAGACTCCACTGAAAGCCGCACTCAACTTAGATGCGCGTGATTTCGTGCACTCCACGAGTCCCCAGCTAATGACGCCAACAGTCCCGCTGTGTCTTCACTCGTCCCGCCGGGACAATCAGCCGCGATGTAGCGAGGTGAACCGGACAGCGACGATCAGATCCGCAGCCCAACAAGCGACCCGGAAACGCTCAGACCCCGCGAACCAAGCGGCCCCCACACAGCGACCTGGAAAACGCTCCGACCCACGAAAGCAGCCCACACAGCGACCTGCTGCAACGGCTGGGAGATGCGGTGGACTGTAGGATAAAAGCAAGTGTCAAGAAGACCCAAACACTGCACTCATGGCACTCGAAGCGAAGATATACCTGTAGTATCGGGTCACAATCTGCACACCAACAGCCACATTTGGAATGGTTCCTAGGTCCACACTGAAAGCAACAACGCTCGCGTCAATCTCGTGTGATTATAGCGGGCCAGTAGATCAACCCGGTTACTGCTTACCTGGAGAGCGGAAAGCCACGACTACCGGAAGCAATGTCTTTCCCGACATGCATTGGAACGGTAAGCGCTGCTTATTTTATATTGGCGTGGAGACTCATTAAGGGACCCGCCCCTAATTACCTCGAGTCACCACATTCTACCCCCCCCATTAGTCATCGTAGTCCCGACGATGAAACTCTAAGCACGGGCTAATCCCATGGTCTGAACCACACCTGTATCGCTTGGGAGGATAAGGCAGGGTTCGGCTCTGCTGGACTCATCACACGCACTAATGTTCGTGGGAGATGGTGTACATTGTTATGTTGACCAGCACCCCGACGAGTGGTTCTCCTAGGAATCATTTCACTAGTGGTCGGGTGATCTGGTTGCACAGAGGCCAACCTTAACCCTTCCTCCACATTATCCAGATGCTCCTGGGGTACCCCAGCCCGTGCTTGAACCAGGGGAGAAAGTACTCGAGGGCCAGTATCCCGAGGGTACTCTTGTGCTGGACGAGCCTCACCAACACATAGGAGGGCCCAGGCTCCTCCCGGTGGGTCTCAACTGGAGAGGGAGCTTGGATTGGAACAATCCCCTCCGGAGGTTCAGGGGCAGATGAGACCATCCTGTATGCAAGGCTTTATTGAAACCCTATGGACGCGTCGGATTTTGCTCAAGTCTTGCGCTGGAGCAATAATGTACACCGATCCCCCCTCTTGAGGCACACCCACTACCTCATAAACAGTAGAGCCCCACAAATCTTGAATTTTGTGACGGCCCACAAATCCATGCTCCCGCAAATACACTGACTGGCCTTTATAGAGGGGTTGATACTTAACCCGTTGGTCATGCTTGGCCTTCCGATGTTGAGCAGTTTCTTTCAGCCTTTCTCGGACTCCCTCAAAGGCTACCTCTAGCCGGGACTGGTGCTCTTCCACCCAATGGTGGGTACCTCGAGCCTCCGGTTCCCGTACCTGACCCAGCAGAAAATCAATGGGAAGCCTGGGTTCCTGCCCAACATGAGAAAGTGGGGAGTTTTCTCCAGTAGTTTGGTGAGGGGGGTGGTATTATAGCAGAATACCACCTGACCCAGACAGGAGGCCCAGTCCCTCTTCCTACCAGGGGGCAATGTCCGCAATAGGTTGTGCATGGTTCGGTTAAAACCGTTCGCACTGACCATTTCCTGCTGGATGGTATGGGGTAGTGCGGGACTTGCTCACCTGGTAGAGACTACACAACTGCTGGATCAAACGGGATTCGAAATTACGACCCTGGTCAGAATGTATCCGCCCAGGTACTCCAAATTGAAAAAAACCATTCCCCCACCAGTACGTTGGCCACTGTTTCTGCCCTTTGGTCTCGGGTGGGGACCGCTACCGTGAACTTACTAAATACGTCGGTCATGACTAACACATTCTCCAGCCCTGAGTGAGATGGCTCTAAGAGAGTGAAGTTCAAGAGCCAAAATTCGTTAGGGCGGGAGGCCAATAGATGCCCCATATAGCTATGAGCAACTGGGGCGGAATCTTTCGCTACTTGGCAACGTTCGCACTTCTGCACCCAGCGGGTGACATCAGCAGTCATCCCGGGCCAGTAACACCGTTGTCGTACCAGCTCCAAGGTGCGCTCAATCCCCTGATGCCCATGGTTCTGGTTGCAATTGGGTCAACACCTCTGCCTGTAATGAGACAGGTAAAATTAGCTGCCACCACTGTTCACCCCCATCAGGGCGCTGGACTCTACGTATAGTAAGGCCCTCCTGTAAACTTAGCCGGTCCCACTGCCGAAGTAGACTAGTAGCGATTGAGACATAACCTTCGCTCCTGCAGCCCTGGCTTCCTTCCTTGGCGGACAAACGGGAGAATAGGACCAATAATAGAGTCATCTCCCTGGAGTGTCAGAAGGTCTGACACAGAACGACCCGGTATTGCCTGGATTGTTTGTGCTGACGCTGGCTGGGGTGGTCCAGCATACACTCCATCTCTCAATAACTCAGGCACCACCATACCTCGCTGGTTATGTTCTGGGAGTGCCTGAAACTATGCTGGGAGCCGTGACAAGGCATCCGCATTTTGATTCAGGCGGCCGGAACGGTACTGCACCTTGAAATCAAAAACAGCAAGCTCTGCTGCCCAGCGCTGCTCTGTAGCCCCAAGTTTGGCTGATCGCTAAATGGCTTAAGGATTGTTATCTGTTCTAACTATACAGCGGTGTCCCAAAAGGTATTCACGGAACTTTTCCGCCATAGCCCATTTAAGGCCAAAAACTCCAGTCGCATGGAGCTGTAGGTGGCAGTGTTTCGCTCCGCGGGTCTCAGACTCCGGCTGGCATACGCCACTGGCCGCACCTTGCCATCGGTTTCTTGCGATAAACACGGCACCCAGCCCTCCATGACTGGCATCAACCTCAAGTATAAACGGGCGGCTAAAATCAGCGTAGGCCAAGACAGGGGCATTTACCAGCCGCTGTTTGAGGCTCTGAAATGCAGCTTCACAAGCATCAGTCCACAGCACTCCAAATTCTTGCCCCTTCTGTCCAGTTCTCCCTCTCGTCGTCTCTGCTACGAGGCGATGCAGAGGTGTTGCTATTTTAGCAAACCCCTCCACAAAACGCCTATAATAACTGGCAAAACCCAGAAAGGTTCGCAGTTCTGATGTGGACTTGGGGCACGGCCACTGGCTACAGCATCTATTTTACTTGGGTCTGCTGCTACGCCTTGGGGTGAAAATCACATGGCCCAAGTATTGTACCTCTTTCTGAAAAAAGGTGCATTTCTCAAACTTTACCTTCAGACCTGCAATTCTAAAGCGCTCCAGGACCATCCTCAGTCTCTGCAGATGTTGCTGAATGGATGACGAGAACACGATCACATCATCTAAATACAGAAGGACAGACGAGTGCTGCTGATCACCAAAAAGCCTCTCCATCAGGCGTTGAAAAGTGCTGGGAGCGTTGCACAATCCAAAGGGCATACGGTTCCACTCGTAAAGCCCAAAAGGGTGTGCAGAACGCAGTCTTATGTCGATCAGGTTCCCCTACAGGAACCTGGTTATAGCCACAAGCCAGGTCTAACGTGGTAAACCACTGTGCCTCCCGCCAATGAATCGAGGGTCTCGTCAATTCTGGGGAGAGGGAACGCATCCTTTCGGGTCTTGGCATTGAGCTGACGGTAGTCCACGCACATACGGAGACTACCGTCCTTCTTCTTCACTAAGACCACGGGGGGAGGCATAAGGACTGCAGCTTTCCCGAATTACCCCAGCCTCTAGCAAACTGGCCAATATGAGATTTGACCTGCTCATATTCTGACGGCGGGATTCCTCCGATAGCGTTGGCGAACAGGTGTATCGTCAACCAATGGTATCTCATGGGACAGGAGATCTGTAACCCCAAAGTCCCCATCACCACTGGCAAAACACTCTGATATTCACAGAGAAGGGACCTGACCTGTTCCTTTTCCTGCTCAGCCAACCCTGGCAGTGAAAGGTCCTTGGCAAACTCTGACCGCAACACAGCAGTCCTATTGCAAATCGCAGTGGGGTCCCTCAGCAGCGTCTTGGTGCCCCTCCAATCGCAGGCTCCACCAGGAAGACTTCAGTAAGCCGTCCTAAAACAACTGTTGGATACAAAACAGCATCCTGGGTCCCCACATTTACAAGAGGTACAGAAACAGTGCCACCTCTGACCTGCACCAATGCTGGAAAGGCCAATAAGCCAGCTGGTAGTCCTGATTCTAGGGGTTCAAAACAGTACTACTCTACCAGTGAAGGCAGATGGAGCATGTAGCACTCACCAGCTTTAAGTACCACCGGGGACACGACAGACCCCTGGTCCTCGTCCCTTAACCTTGCCCCACTACTGAGGGCACCGTCAATGCGCTGGACAGACTTGGAAGGCCTGAGACAGCCCTACAGCAGATTCAACAATGGGGAGAGTAAATAAAGCAGGTCCATGCCCACTGAGGAGCTCTTTATAGCAACGGCCCAGCACATTCATACCCAAGATGCCAGGAACATTATTATTTCCACTTGGAGGATCTCTGACTACAAGTATTCCACAGCCCAATATCACCTGGCCACACCACTCTATGTCCAGTTCCAGATACCCCAGATAAGGGATTTCTAAACCGTTGGCCTGCTCGGAGCTGCAGCCATGGCAAGACTGAAGATGATCTAAGCCCCGTGACTGGAACTTTCCACGGAAGCAGCTTTCCGTAATGGTTGATAACCATTGACCCGGTATCAATCAAACACCGAGATAGAGACACCGCCCATGATGACAGTGCAGTGTGGACACGAGGAAACCAAATAAGAAAGAGAATCAGAAATTACAGGTATTTTAGAGCCACTAGTAACCCCTACCGAACTATGGCTCACCAGTCCGGTGGGAGCTAGTTTTTCCGAGCGGCTAGGACCAGGTACAGGTCCTGTATTCCTAGGCAGAAAAGTATTGTGCGAATGACGTGGAGGGCCAGCTGAATGACTGTTCCAATTACATTCCCGGGCAAAATGGCCAGGCTGATGGCACTTCCTGCATAACATTTGAGCGGCAGAAGGAGGCTCTCTAAATTGTGGACCATAACTACGAGTGACCATTTGGGTAAGTTGATCAATTTGCTTCTGTTGCTGAGAAAGCATCTGCCGTAACTCACTTAAGTCAGAGGAACGATCTCCCTTATCACAAGGTACTTTGGAATTACCAGAAACGCCATATTGAACCCCATGAATCAACGGTACAGATTGACTCCGCCCCCTGACACGACCAGACGATCCCTCTCTCTCCCAGCGGATTGCTTCTCCACGCACCTCCAATAACATTGCAGCAGGTCGCTGTCTAACATACTGCTTCAACTCTCGTCGAAGGGAATTATCAAGCACCCCCTCAACAAACTGGTCGCGAATAATAACATCTGCATTGGAAACAGTGTTTGGACATTGTCGCTTAATTTCTCAAACAGGCTTAGTAGCACTAAAGAGAATTCTTGGAGCGTCTCCCCCTCTGTCTGTCGGCGCGAGTAAAACACTTCTTGTAGTGTAATTAAGAATCAGCACACCCATAAGGTCACGCAACGCCGCAAATATTCTCTCTGGATCATGGCGATCGGATTGCGGACGGTATTTAATTTCGTCTCGAGCTTCGCCTTCAAGGTGATCAAACAAAATAATGCTTGCTCCACGGTAGACATTGATCGCACAACGCATACATGACTTTTACCTCCTCTATCCATTCCTCAATCCCTATACCGGCCTTCCCATTAAAATTTGGGCACCGGCGTTCCCGCGGAACAAATACAAACGCTCAAACATTGTTAGGTGTAGCAGCATGCTGTGTTAATGGCTGAGGTTCAGTCTCAGAGGAGGCACCAGGGTCAGACCTTTCAACTGGGGCCCTCTCCTGCTGCAGCCTCTCATTGTCAGCTCTTAACTGTGCTATAAGTTCTCTCATCTCCTGCATCTCAGCTTCCATCCTCAAAAGTACCAACAAAACCCAACCTTGCTTAAACAAAACAGGAGTTATTTAACTATTTTAAGCTAAATTTTACATCCAGTCTGGTTCTGAGTTTGCACAACAGCCACAATCCTGCCGACTACGCCAACTTGTGGCATCCGAGTGGAATTGGAAAGAGTTATTTTAAATTTACCTGCAATAAACCGACTACGCCACTTGGGTGGGGGCCCAAGAATTACCCCAGATAACCTAAACGGCACACAGATTCGTTGTGGCTGAGGCAAATAATCAGTACCAGAGAGGAACAATCAACATTTTTATTGAATATCAATTTTGGCACTAATAATAAATAGTCACACACACTAGAATAAAAAAAAGGGAAACCCTGTTCAGAGCTGAGGCTACTGGAACATTCTAAATATCCTCGTGTACACTTTCCACAACACAGCAATGTGAATCAGGCAACAACCACAGCACCCCAAAGTCTGGATCGAACTTAATGGTCCTGTTGCTCAGCTCTGAAAGGGAAACACTCATCACAATTTTATGTAAAACCTTTCAACTTTGATGAGACGCACTCACACAACCCAGAAGACCAGCATAAAAAAAAAGGAAGCTATTGCACTTATCCCACGTTGAAAGAGAAACCCACTATATTGCACTCGTCCCCACATTCAGTAATTCAAGGGGTTAGCAGCCGAGCATCGGGGGGGGGGGGCACCAACCTTATTGTACACAGTCCAAACAGAGGAGGGAAACCACGTCGAGACGAGAGTTGTGTCTGGGAAAGGAACGATCGGCCGATCGCAACAGTAAGCGAGAGAGAGAGACTCCACTGAAAGCCGCACTCAACTTAGATGCGCGTGATTTCGTGCACTCCACGAGTCCCCAGCTAATGACGCCAACAGTCCCGCTGTGTCTTCACTCGTCCCGCCGGGACAATCAGCCGCGATGTAGCGAGGTGAACCGGACAGCGACGATCAGATCCGCAGCCCAACAAGCGACCCGGAAACGCTCAGACCCGCGAACCAAGCGGCCCCACACAGCGACCTGGAAACTCTCCGACCCGCGAAAGCGGCCCCACACAGCGACCTGCTGCAACGGCTGGGAGATGCGGTGGACTGTAGGATAAAAGCAAGTGTCAAGAAGACCCAAACACTGCACTCATGGCACTCGAAGCGAACGATATACCTGTAGTATCGGTCACAATCTGCACACCAACAGCCACATTTGGAATGGTTCCCTAGGTCCACACTGAAAGCAACAACGCTCGCGTCAATCTCGTGTGATTATAGCGGGCCAGTAGATCAACCCGGGTTACTGCTTACCTGGAGAGCGGAAGCCACGACTACCCGGAAGCAATGTCTTTCCCGACATGCATTGGAACGGTAAGCGCTGCTTATTTTATATTGGCGTGGAGACTCATTAAGGGACCCGCCCCTAATTACCTCGAGTCACCACATAAATTAATAAAAAATAGTCAAAGAATGCTGTTGGAAATGTTTTATTCCGAGAGCCAAGAAGGAGCCAGGAAAAGCGGGGTGTGTTCACCAAGTATTTTATTGTGCCACCAATAGATTCAAACAAACTAAAACAAACAAAATCAATATACCAATATAAATGGTACCAACAAAAACTTTTTCCTAATCAAAAAAGAAAAGAAACAGCAAAACCTAACATAAACTACACTTTTGTTCAAAAAATGAAAGCAGACGTGACTAGTTGCAGTCAAAACAAAATGTCACCTGGGGAGATTTCCTTCTCTTGCAACCCCAAAGCAAAATCTCCTAAAAACATGACCCCTGAAGCCTTTTATGAAGTAGTTTACCCCCAAAGATGAAGTAGTTTACCCCACAGGGGATAATCAATGGTCATCATCATCACATATGAACAGTATAAAATAAATTAAAATTATAACATGCTTATCCTTGCTCATGTGTACATTAAATAATATTACACAGGCCTACTGGCCTATTGTAATGTTGTAAAATTAAAAATGTTCTGCAAAACAATTAGTACATTTAAGTCAACACTATTTTCACTTTAGAATCGCAAGATAATAGTGTTTCAAAAAAAAAACTTCCAAAGCTCATATGTTAGCTGTAAAACAACAACAAAGACATCAAGAATTGCTTCTATCCAAAGTGGACCAGTTAAGCACTAGACGAGCCAATTCTACTTCTATGTCAAACTGCTCACAAAAGTATTGGTGTAGCTTATAGGTCACATCAAGAATCAAAAAAAGTTTTATTTGTATAACGTATGACAAGGTAAACTTGTCTTTTGTTAGCATGCGTGTTGTGTTTTGGTAAGCTAGTCTTTAGCAGTTTTATTATGCCAATATTGATCAGCGCATAGACAGCGTGCAACGGAGTGCAGATCTATAGATGCAGTTGTTGACAAATTGTTGCGCGCTGAGCCTTCTCAGAGGGCAGTTTGTAGGCTTGACATACAAGTATAGATTGACCTTAACTGCTCAGTGGTTAGCTTAATGGATAATCTGGACCCCCTCTGATAGATGACATGCTCTTGATTGCATCAGCCTTTATAAATATTTATGCACTTGTATTGAGAGTGATCACTCACTACTTCTTTTTTACTACGCACCATTTATTTTGGTATTCAAATGAACCTTTTTCTACAGCTTTCTTTGAGCACCAGCTAAACCTTAAAGAGCTACGCTGATGACTCGTTCTCAGCGCAACACCTTGTTTTCTACTCTCGCTCTCAGCCTCTTCTGCTATTCTCTGTGATCCTGCTCTCATTCAATTCAGCCTTTGATCCTTGTATTGAGGAAATGTTTACTGCTCTGTGTGTGTGTGTGTGCGTGTATGTGTGTGTGTGTCTGTGTGCGTGGGTTTGTGTTTGTGAGTGAGATGGAATACATTGGAGCTGTGTTGAAATCTTGCACATCTCAGTGGAAATGAACTGCAATGTGCCTCACTTGTATATTGTGGGTGTATACTGTATATGGGTTTATTTTCATGGATGCGTGTTTCTGCAGGAGGTGGTGTGTGGAGTAGGCAGGCGTTTCCGAAACCTCTCATGCAGTGTATCAGATGGCTCCAGTGGAGGGAAGAGCAGTGTTGTGGAGGAAGCCCTCTGTGCTGGAATGGAGCCGACAGTTGATGGAGACAAGAATATAGTTCTGCAGGAAACTTGCACATTGCCGTGTCCTGGTAACTGAAAACACTTTTACGTTGATTTGGATGCTCTGAACAGCACAGCATTGATGCAAAACACCAAAGAATGAATGGAAATCTCTGTTGTTATTTTATATTATTAATAAAATTTAATTATAATGGGAAAAGAGTAAAAGTAAGTTGTTAAGTAAGATAAAATAATTGATTGCCAATATAAAATTATTTTAAAAATGTAATAATTGCTAGAGGAGCAGTTTCAAAGCTTCCACAACACCTTTGTGAGTCCCCCTCTTCCTCACCGGTTGTTCTCTGTTCAGGTGACTGTTACCTGATGGAGTGGTCGGACTGGAGCTTGTGTCAGAGCGTGTGTGTGAAAGGTCAGCGTCTGCATGACTTCAGTGCGGTTCAGGTCCGATCCCGAGCAGTCATTGCTCAAGAACCGGAGAACATCGCTCAGTGCCCTGAACAGGAGTGGCAATCACGACTCTGTCCAAGTGAGACTTTTAATAGCGTAGATGTGCTTGAACGTGTCAACATTATTTATAAATATTATTCTTTTTAATAATCTGCTTAAATTCTGCAATAAATTGTATACATTTATTTTTTGTGTCAAGATTGTTGTATGTTTTGGCCTGCTTATGTCTGTATTAGAACATGGAAATGAAAAGAAGTATCAAAAGAAGTGTCAATGACAAACACCTTTAAACAATACAGAAAGCTGGTAGAGAGGTGTGTTTATTCAAGCTGAATATTTTTATTTTGGCTCTGCATAATGTTTGAAAGTCTTTTTTAAAAAGAACTATACTTGAAATGCATTTATTTTTATAGATTTTCTTTCATAATAACATAAAGTCTCTTATATAATGTGATAATTCTACAGAAAATATGTTTATGACATAGATATTTATCTTTTTTATAAAAAAAGACATTTAGCTTTTGTTTCATTTTCATACTTTAGTGCATGTGATTTTTTTTGTTGAACAAAATGTCACTATTATATGTTTACTATAATACTGAATAGTTATGAAAATAAAAAAACGATATTTAAGCAACAAAAAAACAAATCATGACCAATACATTTTTCCAATCTTGATTTATCTGACAGACGGGGAGTGTTATGAGTTCCAGTGGATGGGGGGACCTCAGCTGATCTGGTGTCAGCGCTCGGATGGACTAAACGTCACAGGTGCAGAACTATACCTTTTTTCAAACAGTTTTTAAACCAAACTCATTAAAACATTAAAAGCATTAAAACAAGGGCTGAAATATTCATTCATTCATTCATCTTCATGTCGGCTTTATTCCCTTTCGGGGTCGCCACAGCGGAATGAACCGCCAACTCTCTGGCATATGTTTTACACAGCGGATGCCCTTCCCTGCCGCAACCCATCGCTGGGAAACATTCACACTTTAACACTATCAGCAATCGTTCTTATTCAATTCACTTATACCGCATGTCTTTGGACTTGTGGGGAAACCGGAGCACCCGGAGAAAACCCACGCGATCACGGGGAGAACATGCAAACTCCACACAGAAATGCCACCTGCCCCAGCTGAGCCTAGAACCAGCGACCTTCTTGCTGTGAGACGACCGTGCTACCCACTGCGCCACCGTGACGCCAGGCTGAAATATACTGACTAAAATTACATTTCCTTACAAATTTTTTGGTGATTTGAAACATCATATAAGTGCATTCATCATTGATGCTACTTTCTGAAATGTGAAAGCATGGTTTCGCTGACCTTCATGTAGCTAGATAAACATTAATGTTTAAAGTTGGTAATTTCAATCATTTATTATTACAGTATGTTTGGGTTCAACAAAAAAAAAGTTCATTTTAAAACTGTTTTTGAAGACCTCCAAGACATTTGATACAAAAACCATAGGTTTAAATGGAAACCTTGTTATTTTCTTTAGGCGGATGCCCAGCAGCACTTCTGCCAGGGACGGCTGCAGATCAGTCTTGTAACCCCCTCTGTGACCAACCACAGTCTTTCTGCTCTGAGGTAATACGCTGGAGGATTGTTGGATTATTATGAAAATGAGCTGGCAGGCAGTCATTCCAGCTGCAATAATCATTATGGAAATGATCCAAAATTATAATTATGCAACGCTAGGATTTTACTTTCATCTGAATGCCTTTCATAAGTTCTCTTCATTTAAAGGCATTTTATGATGATTTTAACATTTGAAATGTGTGCTTGTTATTAAAGGGAGTATCCACTAGATCAACAATGTATCTCTTTTGCCAGTATTGTTTATATACCTCAATGATTAGAAAAAATAATTGTTTTAGTAAAAAGTGCTGTAAAGATGATCCCTTTATAGGCCTATCCAGAATTTGAGCACATGCTTTGAATCAAAGGAAAGGTGTACAGAACAGTAGTGAGACCAGCTATGATGTATGGGTTAGAGACTGTAGCAGTGAGGAAGAGACACGAGGCAGAGATGGAAGTAGCAGAGATGAGGATGTTGAGGTTCAGTTTAGGAGTGACAAGGATGGACAAGATTAGGAACGAGCACATCAGAGGAACAGCTCAGGTTGGTTGTTTTGGAGACAAAGTCAGAGAAGCCAGATTGAGATGGTTTGGACATGTGCAGAGAAGGGATAGTAGTTATATTGGTGGAAGGATGTTGGAGATGGAGCTGCCAGGCAAGAGGGCGAGAGGAAAGCCAAAGACAAGTTATATGGGTGTGCTGAAGGAGGACATGAAGGTAATTGGTGCAAGAGTAGAGGATACCGAGTTAGGAGGAAACAGATGATTTGCTGTGGCGACCCCTAAACTGGGAACAGCCAAAAGAAGAAGAAGAAGAAGAAGAAGAAAATTTGAATAGTGTTTGATAGAATTGCTATCCGAAGTTTCTTGCTCAAAATAAGCTCTGTTTGTATCAAAAGTTACCAAACGCTGCATACATCAGAAGCTTTGAGTGAAAGAAGCATGATGAAATGTGTACGTTCCTTTGCTGGCCCCTGCAGGATGGAGTGTGCATGTGTGAGGAGGGTTTCACTGAGATGCTGACTACAGAGGGAGCGCTGGAGCAGTGTGCACCGATCCCTGTGTTAGAAATCCCCACAGCAGGGGATAAGAAAGCCGATGTGAAGACCAGCCGAGCCATCAACCCGACTCCAGAAACCACAGAGCAGCCTGGAAGAACCGGACGCACGTGGTACCTCCAACCATTTGGACCTGGTAAAATCATTTTCATTCTTATATTGAGAAAAATGTTAATGTCTATCACAAGTTAGCCATTTAGTATACAAGTTCACTTATGCACATGAATCATGACTTATTTGAAATTTTTCATCCTTTATTCTCTTACATTCAAAGTAAAAAAAACATTAGAATGTACTGTATATTTACTCTGCAGTTAGCAAGGAGTTAGCAAGCAAACAAAGTAATTGGGGCCCCTGCAGATTTTCTTAAACGTTTTGATCAAAATCATGCAAATTTCACTTTCAAGTAAGAGAATCAAGTAAGTTACTCTTCACTGGTCTAGTCTTGAGACAATGATGCAAAACTGCATCTGAAGGAAAAAATAGTTTACAGTTTATTTTCTTCTGTTATGGTGTGGGTTAATAACTTTAGACAGTGTTGCATCAAACATCACATGTCAGTGATATATATTTCCATTGAAGCAGATGAATAGAAAAATCATTACGGAGGGTTGACAAGGGAGTACAGGGACTCTTTGAAAACAAAAGCCCCTATGAATGTGATTTTAACTAAAAGCTTTTGAAGCAAAGTTTATTTATTTTGTATATTATGAAATACCAACATAATACCATTATGGATTTTTTGCACAAAACAAAATACTTTTTTTATATTAAGTATACATATAATTGAGTGTTTTAATTATATTTCAAGAGGATTATTAAAATATGACAGTGCATATATTTTCTTAAAAAACAGTGCATATCTTTAAACATTTTTTTACAATTTAGCTACATTATATAAACACATTAATGTGCAGTTTGACGTTTGTTCATAATTTTTTTAAAACTCAATCTTTTAAGAGGTATATGTATTGTATTTATACAACAAAGCAGCAAAAGACAGAAAGAACCCTAATAATCTATTTTAATTCTTGTCCACAGCATTATGTTATCACAGATATCAAAGATGAATTGGTGGTTTGGGTAGATTGTGTACTAAAGGGATACAAATTAGTTATAAAATTGATGTTTAACTCCACAGACAACCTGAAAATGTACACGTGTAAAATATTTTTTAAACTTTCACTTTTTAAACATTTTCATTGTATATTTAACATTTCTCATTCAGCTCTGGTGAGAGGTTTAGGAAGGTCCAAAAACTTACATTTGCATAATAAAAGGTAATACTGAATGTTTAAAAAAATAAATACTAATTTGATTACATCGCAAATGGATTTAGGGACAAAATAGTCACTATATCTAAGAAATCTAGTGTATAAAAGTTAGGGCATCTTTATTCTGAGTCAGTGGTCTCTTTGAAATCACCAAATCAAATAAGGCACTGAAAATGTGTTACTGATGACCGACCTCACATTTAGTTTGGTGGTCAGACTGGTCCTGAAGTATTTAATCCTTTCTTGAAGATTTCATTAAAACCTAGTCACCTGTCTTCTACAGGTATGTTGAGGTGGCTGAGAAGTATCATTGAGACATTTATCATTGAGAAGTATCATTGAGGCTTTGAATTTGAATTGAGAAAGCACAAATGTTAGTGCTGTTACTTTTAAACCATTCTTACTTTTTTATTAGAGATGTCAAATTTGCTCCAAATACATTTCATCAATTAAAAAATCTTAAAATGTGAAAAGCTATTTTTATTAGTGTTTTGTGCTTTTTTAAAGTATTTTTTGTGTGTTATGTAGATGGAAAGCTGAAAACATGGGTGTACGGAGTGGCAGCAGGCGTCTTGGTTCTCCTGGTGTTCATAGTGTCCATGATTTATCTCGCATGGTAATAACACCCTTGCAGTTGATCAATTTCCTCATCATTCCTCTTCCCAGCTCATATGTTGTGTCCTGATTTGCATACAAACATTACAGCAAAACTATTTGAAGTAATTTTTGTCAATATCCTCCCTACTAAATTCAAAGTAAGAAAACACACACAAAGCCAATCTCTGCACACATTTTTTTCTGGATTTATACTCTTCTCCCTGAATGATTATTTGATATTGGGTAATAAAAAACACAACCTGTTAAAAAGAACTAACACATAAGTTCCATATTGGAACTTTGTTTGAGTAGGCAAACTGGGACTCAGTAGTTCACTCCATCCATTTATTTGCTTTTAATTTTTTTTCACTCCATATCCCACCTTCCACTCCACTCTTTACCACCTTGAGCAGCAGCTACTGTGCCATTCAGCGCTCTCTTGGGACCCCTGATTCTACCAACGGGACTGTGATCTGGATGGGCCAGGATGCCCATGAACTGACCTACACCTGTCCTGAGTGCCAGCAACCTAACCAAGAGTCCAGAGCCAGTTAGAGGCTGGAGATCCAGGCTCAGGGTGCCCTGCTTCCTCTGCCCAGTGCCTTGGCATCAGTCTGTGCCTTAGCTTCTCATGCGTGAATTCTGCCAACTGCCCTGGTAGGCTTCCTAGCTCTGGTTTAATGGTTCAGATACAGGTTTTAGAAATCTCGCAAGATAGTGTTCTGCTGGCAAATAAATATCAGCGCACATATATATATATATATATATATATATATATATATATATATATATATATATATATATATATATATATATATATGCCTCGGTTCATATTTAATAGAGAAACTAAAGACAGATAGACACTCGCCCAACATAAACATCAACACATTTAAATTATGATAGATAGTAATATTTTTATTATAGTACTTAATCTTAATAAAAAAAAATTCTATCACTATCTATATATATAGTAGAGTGTTTTAACACACTTTGACAGTTCTAGATACTAGTTACAGAACATTTAAAACAAAAGACAATGCAGAATGTTAAAAACTCGTAAACTGATATAATAAGTAACAGAAAAGGCCAACACTAGTGAACACTTGTGAAACAGAATGATGTTTAATTGTTAGGATACTTTTACATCTTTTGAACTCAAACTTTTAAATTTTCCTCTCAAAACTTAACTTAAATACCTTGATCATCATGCTTTTTCACCTGCATGTCCTCATCTTCAATGAGGAATTCATCCTTATTTCCTCTTCAATTCATTTCATCATTGATATTAATGTTTTATGTCATAACTTTGTTTATTATGTTTTAAAGTCCTCTCCAGTTGCAAACAATAATAAATGTGAAGGCTTAAATTGACAGGGGTGGTTTTAAAGTTCATAGTTTGAAACTTACCTTATGGTTGCCTTTTAACTCTTAATCAAGCCTGTATGAAAACTCAATAAAAGAACAGAAAAAAGAACAATTTTGTGCAGTTCTGTATAGAACAGAAAGCTTGCAGAAGCATGTGTGTATATGTTTTTTGGCTGTGTTAATCTGCTTCATAAGCATTTACACTACAAAAAAAGTTTTTTTATCCAAGTAACAATTTTAATTTTCCCCTCTGAATTTAACAGCCACACCTGTTTGACTTAACTATGCTATAACTATTAAAAAAGTTTAGAAATTGCAGACGTTTCTTTGCTGTGAATGATCTGGAATCAGAATCCATTATATGTAGGTCTAAAGCATATTTATTATTTTTATTTTCAGCAAAAAGCCAAAGAAACCTCAGCGAAGACAAAACAACAGTCGATTGAAGCCCCTGACCCTGGCTTATGATGGTGATGTGGATATGTAGCTCCCTCTGGATAAATGACATCATGTAAACATCTGCAGCAAATGGGTGAATCTCACAATAGTATATTTTTCCAACATTATAGAATTAAAAAGTAAGACTATTCCTACATTAGACTTTTTTTAACAATGGCATCTTTTACACTTTCACATGATTAACTTTTTGGTTGCTTTCCTTCATGAGAGAACATGTTTAATATTGGCAAGAAATTGGTTCATATTGGTGGCTCAGATCTTTTGAAACCTTTTACCAAAAAGAGTAAATCTTTCCTTTTCATGTCCAGTAGTTAGTTTTTTGTTACATTCGTCCAAAATTTCTATTATTTCGTGATACATTAGCAAGTCTGCCTATAGAAATAAAAATAACCACTCAAAAACTGACCAAAATACAAGAAACAAGCAATCACTTCTTTTTAAACTTCAAAAAATCAGGATTAGGTTGTTTAATGCACTCGGGGGTCCACTACAAGACAATTCAAAGATGGCAGTACAATACTAAAAGTACAAACTGGCTCCATCAGAGTCAATCAAAGGACCTGAAAGAGTAGCGGAGTTCACCATACGGTAATGATACCATAAGAAGGAGCTTGCATCAATGAATAATTTACTCCCCAGAGTGAATCTGGGCTCATGAGCTCATGTTGTTTTGACATTGGGAACTGTTTGCATAGTTTTGTTGTATAAAAAGAGCTTGACTTTTGTTTACCATGGAATTCTTATAAATTAAAATTATGTAAAAAAAAAAATCCATAAACATCATCTCCATAGTAAACACTATTGCATGTTATATTATATTTCACACTGTGAAAGCTAAAGAAAGCAGATTTCAGCAAACTCGACAAAATTATTTTAGCCAATCAGCAGGAGCAATTAAATATACGCTATATTCTATTGGTCTAGATGTTCTCTCCAAAATGTGATATCAAATTCAGCTACTTCACAAATAATAGCCATGTATAGGAAATGTAAAACAAGAAGATGAGAAGGAAAAACAGTAAACAAGAAACAAGAAAAAGATAAGGAAACATTAATTAAGAAAAGCTGTTAAAGGTGCTGTTTAAATTCGCTCTTTTCAAACTTTTCTTGTATGTTTTACTATTGGTCCTCTCATCAAAAACTTGCCAACAGTCCTTTTCAGATTGGTTCATGTTTGTGTAATCCTGTTTTCTGTTTTTGGGGGGCTGAAAACGGTTTGAAGGGCTTAGCCATGCAAATTAGCATATGCACTAACCAATCAGCTGAACCGCTAATGCATTTTAATGAACAACATATGCTCTGACTGACCCAGAAGTGTAACCCTTGTACAACCGCTTCCATAAACAATAAGAATTACGTGTGATTTTTTTATATTTTTAGATAAAAATTTGTTTTTTTTCTTACCAAAAGATAAATGTATTCATTAGAAAAAAGTTTTTTTTCTGTGTGCCACCTAGCACATTTTTAAATAGTTTCCACACGCACAACCATTTGAGGTGATTTGAAGACATTGTTTATGGTTTATTATAAATGATTTAAACATTGAGCTATATTATATGTCTTGTGATTTAATGGTAAACAGGTGGCATTAGCAGAAAATAAATGTTTATTTGAGATTTAATTTGAGATTATGAATTCACCAAAGGTGTTTTTCCTCTTATATTTGCTATTTTGAAGACAAAAATGAAATATATGGACGTTTTTACAATAGAGACATTTACCTTTAATATATATTAATGCTGTTTTTAAATTATTTATTTAAACAATTGATTACTATAACCATCTGTAAAACTTATATTTAAATATATGCATTTAATAGACACTTTTATCGAAAGCAACTTACAAAAGAATGTAGTTCAAGGTAGTTCAAAAAAGAAGTTGTCTCAGCTGATAACCCAAATAAAGAAGTGAAAGGAGGAAGGGAATAATCAGTGTAACACTGTACAGGAGAGAGAGAGAAAAAACTTCATAAAAAAGTTAGTGTTGCTGCTTTTCTGACTGGATCAGGGAGATTATTCCACCAGCCTGGCACAGTGAGAGAGAAGGTTCTGGAGAGGGAAAACTTTTAACATAATTAAATAAAACATATATTGAGCATACATGCTTTAAAATATCAAACACATATAAATACAACACTTTACAACAAATTCTAATTTTTTTAAAATGTCAATACTCTTACGCAAATAGTGTTCATAAAATATACAACTTGAATTCCAATTTATTATGTTAAAATATGGCATATTGTTGAGATTCACCCAGAAGCGCCTGAAATTCCTAATCATGATAAACCCCGGTCCTGCATTGCTTGAAACCAACTGTGAGGAAGAATCATCCAAGAGCCGTCTGAGAAAACCTTTGTTCTTTTTCCGGAAGAGCCTTTACTCTACAAGATCATGCCTTTCTTCATCTTCAGCTCCTTACTAAAACGTCTCAGTTATGCAAGTGTGCTCAAGCCTTGGATCAACCTTCTCCCAATTTGTGCTTCCAGGCTGACAGGCTTTGTGATTTTAAATGCCAAACAAACTGAGAGGAACGCAGAAGTAAAACCGTATTTCAGAAACCAGTTTAACCACGGACAACATTTGCACAAAGAAGATGCAGCCTTTCTATGGAAGGTGAACACAAGACAAACAATGTTCTCCTGGAAGCCCCAGCTTCTTATTTCGCACTATGTTAGTGCAGCAAGGATTTAAAGCATTCATATCCCATTGAACAATATCTCTGAGGAAGCATTCCTGATAAAGAGTGTACAAAATAATCTCGGAGTTAAAGAACTCTTCCTTTACATTTCACTCATTTGTGCTTTGTATAGTTTCTACAATGTCTTTTCTGCTTGACGAACTTTGAAATATGCATCTTTGTTATAGTTTTACATGCTTGTCTTTTATAAACTGTACTAATCGGTTGGTTTACAGTTGGTGAGGAAATGTGGTGACTTTCTGATGGCTTTTGTTTGAGTCTCAGTGTTTGGCTTTATTATGTGAATGATGTATGTGTCAAGATAAAGAGAACGTCTTCTTAATGGGAGATTGATAAGTTTCTGCCTTATTGTTGATTAAAATACGCAAGTATCGGTACTAATGTTTGCCAATTCTCATAGGACAGTGATCATGTACAAAATGCTGGCATCATAAACGTTTCGATGGAAGCAACAGATTGCAGAAGTGATATGTTGTCCCGTTTTATCGATTATCTGTGAATCTTTAAATCATTTTATTTCAATTCTCAGATTTTTTTTGTGGATTCTGGAACATATTAATTCACAGATCTCACAAATTTCACTCTGCTCATAATGAATACAGCTTCAATTATGCTTTTTTTTTCTAAAGAATTACAATGTAGCCGTGATTTCGAAGCTACTGCCATGCTTCTACAGTGAACTGTGAAGCTCCAGGAACAAAGTGTGACGTATGAGCTGAAAACATTAGAAATAGTCACAGCAGCTGTCTTGCACACTTGTAAAATTGCAAAGCTATCAATCTCAGAATGATTTGCAAATATATTTATACATATTTTTAAGCAAAATAGTACATATTGCACATATTTATGATTATTGTCAATTCCTGCATTGTGCATCCATATAAAAATGCAGTGAAAATGAAATTTGTATTGTAACATTTTTGAATGAATTTGATCATTGTAGGTGTACATTTCAAATTGGAGAGAATAATACATGCTGATCCTGCTGAATTTGTCTATTTGGATAGTGTTGATTTATTAATTACACAAGATGCATTTATAAACCTGGTTTCGCCAGATGGATTACGCTGCTACGAGTCATTTCACCAGCTCTTCTGCATAGCGGACAGTGAGATGAACGTTTAATGTTAGTTTAATATGTAAATAATAATCCTTTAAAAAGTGTATTGAATCAAAGTAAGTCATTTTCTATTGCAGCGAAATGTTTCGCTCATTGCAAAGTGGTCTCGCTTATCTGTTTGTTGATGATGGTGATGCTGTTGTGTACCGAGGTCTTCTTTTTGTACAGTTTCTGTTTTCTGATGACCAACAGGTAATAAATACTGCTGTATCAAACACTGAGAATGATATCTAATGATGTTTTATAAGTGAAATATGTGTAAATTTGTAAAATGGAGGCATATAGTTATGATTGTGGAATCATTGTCTGGCTTGCCAAAAGCCGCTCAACAATATGAAATACTTTAAACTTATTACTTTTTTTCTTTTACAAAATGGGATATATTTTAAGCTGATAGACATGACTACATTGATTTACATTCTAATTAAAACAATTAAAATGTGTATTATTGTAGTCTAAAGTACAAAATATAGCATTTACTGTACTACTATATACCTAGTCACAGTTTTGTTTTTACAGATTTAGCTTTTTCTCTAATTTTGTCAAAGTTAAACATTTTCTCTAAATGTTTTTCTAATTGGGTCAGTGTTCATCACTATATAATACACAATACACGTATATAATATGCAATACTAACTATTTTATTAGTATAAATTATCTTATTATTTATTATAAATTAAATAATTCAAATTATTTTATGTTTTATCATTTAAAAATATATTTCAAATTAATACAAATATAATAATTGTACCCATTTATAAATGAAATACAAAAATGTTAAATCCTTTTATGAGAGACTTTTTATGTCTGATTTTCGGAAATGTTTAATGAAACACTAGTATATATATTTTTTTGGTTCTTTCAAATTAAACATACATTGTTTATATCTACTCCTATAAAGTTTTTTAAAGTATCAAATGTTTTGTTTCTCAAATCAAATTTATTTTTCTCTCAGAATATGCAGTGACATACAATTACTGTGATTTCTTTTCTACTAAAATAGCTTTATCTAATTTGATAAACAATGCACCTGTAGAACTGTGATTTGTGATTTGTACTGTGCCATCTTTTTCAACATTTAGACTTGTGTTTATGTATTTCATTTCAATAACAATGGAGCAGTAATTCTGTGAAATTCAACAATTCAGATTTGATTTATTATAACTGAACTGATGTTATACTTAACTGATGCTAACTTAATTGTAATACATGGATTTTAATTAATACATATTTATGTTTTTTTCTTATTTTTTTCATGAAATGCATGTGTTGGTCACATATATGTTTGCGCATGTAAAGTTTCACATCTTTCTTATCTGCAGACAGCTGTGTAGACAAACAGATGGTAGTTCTCCTGTACTGTAATCATGTCTGTTGCGTGCACCTGAATCAGGCTTGGGATTGGTTTGGTTCCTCCCCGGTGTGCGCCTGGATCAGTGTGGGATGGAGTCGAGTGTGTGTGTCACCATGTGTTGAGACGAGCGCAGGAGAGAACAGAGATCAGCTTCATTCTGTTCACCTTACAAGCGTCTGATTCAGGATGACTGCAAGCAACCTGACCTGGCTGCTTATTCTCCTCTGTGTTTATGATGTGAGTATGCTCTCTTTACATCTCTGATGTGCCTCTCTTCGCTGAGGGTGCGGGTTTGGTCTTTGATGAATTTGAGGATCTGAGGTTCAGTCACAGGCAGTCAATTCAATCTCAAAGAATTCTCATTTACTGGAGTTCAGCTGGAGTACACACTTCAAATAAAAGAGGTTTTCTGCAAATGATTTAGAAATTTGTAGACTGGCTCCTTTATTTCATGAAGTTGAATGTTATGATTCCCAGAGAATCAGCATGTAATCTTTATGTAGAGACGTGTTAATTTCAGGGTATTATTGTTTATCCCGTTCATTCTCTGTTTGTGTGTCTATTGGTGGTGGAGAGTTGATTGAAGGTGGACTCAGCCAATCAGGGGAGTGGGTGGGCCTATAAAACCAGCCTGCTCTGCATTCATGAAACTCTCTCTCGATATCTCAGTGTTTGGGAAGTTCGTTGCGGCGGTTCCATTCCAGTGTTTTGAGCACCAGTACTCGGTTTCCCCATCCTTTTGTGGACTTGAGACTTCCCCCCCCCCAAAGTACTGGTCTGTGTGATCTCTCTCTACCCCAAACGACACGCTCCACCTGTGGCAGAGTGAGTGTGTCTTGCATTGTTTCCAGCGCGCCTGTCTGGAAAAGTTTAATGATTGGAAGAGAGTGTGCGTGAATGAACGCTTGTCAGCTGCTGTCTTCCCGTTTGCCCTCCTAAAACGAATACTGCGTTTTCGTTTGTTCTGTTATTCTTTTATTTGGGTTGTGAGCGGGTTATTTTAAAGAGATTCAGTTTGTTGTTTAACGGTGATAACCGCTACAGTATTTTGTTTGTATGTTTAATGTTTATGTTTAACTTCATTGTAAATAAATCACGTTATGGTTGTGAAAAGGTCGTCGGGTATAGCTTCTCTGGAAACAAATTAAAGCCTTTCTACTATTACTCACTGTTGCGGCCCACGAGCCAATTATTTAACACCGAAGCTGGGTCGTAACAGTTAATGGGGGCTCGTCCGATTTTTTTTTTCAGAATTCCCTTTAGGATTATCTGTAAATAGTAGTAGATAAATAAGGCGTTGATTGTTTTGAGAGTCGTTATGATTTACTAGAGAGCTAAAAGAAACAAATAAAAAAAAAAAAAAAAAAAAAAAAAAAAAAAAAAAGTTTGACAAATTAAGTGAGAGTTTAATGCGGGGAATAATTAATGTTTTTTTTGTAATTGGTGGCTAGAGAATTATTTGAGATGGCTACGTTTGAGTTAAAATCATTTGTGGAAGCACCTTCTTTAGAGGCATTGGAATTTTGCAGGAAGGATGATTTGATGACAATTGCAGAGCATTTTGAAATTGCAGTTTCTAAACAACAACGCAAGCTTGAGATTAAGTCAATAATTATACAAGCATTGGTTGAAATGAAAATCTTAATGGTTCCTGAGTTAGAAGCTGATAGGCTGGAAGAAAGTATTGATGGTGATGAGGATGAAAAAGAGAAGGTGGTAGATGCTATGGAAGCAGCGATATCTGAGGATCCATTTAAACCTTTATTGGAGAATGGAGGCACCTCTCATCGCTTCGTGAGATTTTTCAGCGACTAGCTAAGGCGTCTCTAACGTTGAACCTGACCAAATGTGACTTCGGCCAAGCAACAGTTACATACTTGGGAAAGGTGATAAGTCCCTGGCTCCGTGCTTCAAATCGGTGGATGCTTCAGATGCCAAGCAGGTGTCCTATTTCATGGATAACGACGTGCTGATGAGAAAGTGGTGCGGTTTACAGAACGAGGAGTGGTCTTCGGTCTATCAGGTGGTGGTTCCCGTCAGTTTTAGGCCACAGGTTTTGGCATTGGCGCATGATCATCAATTGGCCGGACATCTAGGTGTACGAAAGACATACAAACTTATTCTCCAACATTTCTTCTGGCCTGGGCTGAGATCTGATGTCTCGCAGTACTGTAAAACATGTTCAACATGTCAGATGGTAGGAAAACCGAATCAAATTATTCCACCGGCACCCCTCATCCCAATTCCGAGTGTGGGGGAGCCTTTCGAGCAAGTACTTGTTGACTGTGTTGGACCATTACCAAGAACCAGGAATGGACATCAGTTTTTACTCACTCTGATGTGTGCTTCTACACGATTTCCCGAAGCTATTCCATTACGACGGATTACTGCTCGTATTGTTGTCAGAGCTTTAACAAAGTTCTTTTGTACTTTTGGCTTACCTAAGGTGGTCCAAACTGACCAAGGAACTAACTTTATGTCCAGGGTGTTTTCTCAAGTAATGTCTTCCTTAAGGATTAAGCATCGTACATCAAGCGCATACCATCCTGAAAGCCAAGGTGCGCTTGAAAGATTTCATCAAACTCTAAAAGACATGCTGCGAAAACACTGCTTCGACTCTGGCCAGGATTGGGATGAAAGTATTCCCTTTGCTTTATTCGCAGCAAG
This sequence comes from Danionella dracula, assembly GCA_900490495.1. NCBI lineage: Eukaryota > Metazoa > Chordata > Actinopteri > Cypriniformes > Danionidae > Danionella > Danionella dracula. Next base: position 2,689,594 of record UELW01000039.1, on the reverse strand, counting down.
AGAAGCTGTGCAAGAGAGTCTAGGATTTAGTCCCAATGATCTTGTGTTTGGTCATTCAGTACGGGGTCCTTTGAAGGTTCTTAAAGAACAAATTCTGTTAAGAGAGAGTACCCCAAAATCTAATGTGCTAACCTTTGTAAGCAAGTTCAAGGAACGTCTTTATAAGACTTGGACTACGGCTAGAGAGAACCTTAGAGCTTCCCAAGGGAAGATGAAACAGGAGTATGATGGCCGAGCAGTTCAACGTTCTTTTAAAGCGGGGGATGAAGTGCTAGTATTTTTGCCGGTCATGGGTTCTGCTCTATCAGCCCGATTTACTGGACCTTACAAGGTTCTTGAGAAACTTTCAGATGTGAACTATATAATTGAAACTCCTGATCGAAGAAGGCAAAAGCGAGTGTGTCACATTAATATGTTAAAGCTATATTTTAGAAGAAATTCTGGAATTAGTGTGATGCCTACTACTGAAGAGAAACTCGTGAGTCCTGTGACTCCTATCTCGATGGTTTCTGTATGTAGAAAGGACACAATGTTGGATGATTCTGATGAAAATGGTCTTATTTTGCGTCATACTTTTCAACAAACTGCCAAACTGTGGAATTCAGAAGTTTTGAATAACCTAGATTCTTACCTGTCTCACCTTTTTCCAAAGCAAAAAGAGGAACTCATAGCTCTTATTAAAGATTTTCCTGAGTTATTTAATGATGTCCCAACCCGCACTACTGTGCTTGAGCATGACATTAATGTTGGTGACTCACAACCCATTAAACAACATCCATATAGGGTTAATCAGACAAAGAGAGCTGTAATGAGAACGGAGGTGACATATTTGTTGGAAAACGGGTTGGCTGTACCTAGCATTAGTCCTTGGAGTTCACCCTGTATTCTGGTACCTAAAACAGATGGTTCCTTCAGATTCTGTACAGATTACAGGAAGATCAATGCTGTCACAGTTCCAGATAACTTTCCATTGCCAAGAATGGAGGACTGTGTGGACAATGTTGGGGCAGCTATTTTTGTGACTAAGTTAGACCTCCTGAAAGGTTATTGGCAAGTGCCATTGACCACCCGTGCATCAGACATTTCTGCATTTGTAACACCTGATAGTTTTCTGCAGTACTCGATTATGGCATTCGGGGTGCGCAATGCACCAGCCACTTTTCAACGTTTAGTGAACATTGTGCTCTCAGGTATACAGAACTGTAGTGCTTATTTGGATGACCTAGTGGTCTATTCTAATACCTGGGAGGAACACCTCTCATCGCTTCGTGAGATTTTTCAGCGACTAGCTAAGGCGTCTCTAACGTTGAACCTGACCAAATGTGACTTCGGCCAAGCAACAGTTACATACTTGGGAAAGGTAGTGGGACAAGGTCAAGTCCGTCCTGTTAAGGAGAAGGTAGTAGCCATTAGTAATTTTCCAATACCTCAGTCACGTCGAGCGTTACGTCGATTCTTGGGGATGGCCGGCTATTATAGAGGTTTTTGTTGCAACTTTTCCACGGTTGCCTATCCTCTTACTTCCCTGTTAAGCCCAACTGTGCCCTTTAAATGGACAGAACAGTGCCAAAGGGCTTTTGAATCTATTAAAGCTCTTTTGTGTCACGATCCAGTGCTAAAAGCACCTGACTTCTCTTCACCCTTTAAGTTAGAGGTGGATGCCAGTAGTGTGGGAGCAGGTGCTGTGTTATTACAGCAGGATCTTGATAGCATTGATCACCCTGTGTGTTACTTTTCACGCAAATTCAATAAAGCTCAGCTAAATTACTCAACCATTGAAAAGGAGACCCTAGCCTTACTTTTGGCATTGCAGTTTTTTGAGGTCTACCTCGGCTCCAGTTCCTTACCTGTGCAAATTTTCACAGACCATAATCCCATTGTCTTTGTCAACCAGATGCACAACCAAAATCAGCGGCTAATGAGGTGGTCTCTGATTTTGCAAGAGTTCAATTTGGTTATTCGTCATAAAAAAGGAACAGACAATGTAATTGCTGACGCTTTATCTCGGGTGGAAATTTAGGAAGATTGACTCCAACCATGTATAGTTATTGTAATTTTTTTTGTTCAGGTGGTTGTCGTCTTTTAAGGGTGGGAGTGTTATGATTCCCAGAGAATCAGCATGTAATCTTTATGTAGAGACGTGTTAATTTCAGGGTATTATTGTTTATCCCGTTCATTCTCTGTTTGTGTGTCTATTGGTGGTGGAGAGTTGATTGAAGGTGGACTCAGCCAATCAGGGGAGTGGGTGGGCCTATAAAACCAGCCTGCTCTGCATTCATGAAACTCTCTCTCGATATCTCAGTGTTTGGGAAGTTCGTTGCGGCGGTTCCATTCCAGTGTTTTGAGCACCAGTACTCGGTTTCCCCATCCTTTTGTGGACTTGAGACTTCCCCCCCCCAAAGTACTGGTCTGTGTGATCTCTCTCTACCCCCAAACGACACGCTCCACCTGTGGCAGAGTGAGTGTGTCTTGCATTGTTTCCAGCGCGCCTGTCTGGAAAAGTTTAATGATTGGAAGAGAGTGTGCGTGAATGAACGCTTGTCAGCTGCTGTCTTCCCGTTTGCCCTCCTAAAACGAATACTGCGTTTTCGTTTGTTCTGTTATTCTTTTATTTGGGTTGTGAGCGGGTTATTTTAAAGAGATTCAGTTTGTTGTTTAACGGTGATAACCGCTACAGTATTTTGTTTGTATGTTTAATGTTTATGTTTAACTTCATTGTAAATAAATCACGTTATGGTTGTGAAAAGGTCGTCGGGTATAGCTTCTCTGGAAACAAATTAAAGCCTTTCTACTATTACTCACTGTTGCGGCCCACGAGCCAATTATTTAACACCGAAGCTGGGTCGTAACAGTTAAAGGTTAGTAGTGTATTTTTAATCGATACCAATCTCATTTCCTCAGGTTTCTAGAATTGTGCAGTTTATGTGATTTTTTTAAATCCTTAATTCATAGCTGATTAGTCGTTGTAATGAGTGAGGAACTCTTTTTGTTTTTACTCAAACTTCTCTTTTCTAATTTCTTTAAGACTTTTCATTTAAGGTCAGCGCTATTGTAATCACGATTATATGTTTCTATTAAATGGGAAGACATTTTCTCCCTGATAGTGCATGAATCTCCAGTCCAACACGTGAATGTTAGGTTGCTATTTGTGTGATTGATCACATAATTGCATTTAAATTTACACTTAAAAAAATGTATGTTAAGACTGAAGCTTTAACCTGATGGTCAGATAATTACATAAACAAACAAAGTTCTCATTAAAGTTTATTAAATGTTTAGTTTTGTATTATTAAGTACTTTATGTAAATATGTGTCATCTGAGAAACATGTCAGTACAGAATAACATCTTGTGAAGATACTTTAAGATTTGGAAACCAGAACCCAAACCTTTTGATGGTCTTTTTTTAAAACTGAGAAAGTCAGTTAAAAGAAAAACAAAAGTGCATTTTCTGTTGGTTCGTATTAAATAGTTTAAGCTATTAAATTTTTTTTAAAAAACTATTACATTTTCAATAATAATGTCCATATTTGTCAAAAACAAATTCAATGATATGATTCAATTGTGTTTTTGGTACCTGTGAAACTTGGATCTTGACTAAAACATGTTCACATAAAACTCTACAAAATGTAATCCTTGTTTCTCAAGTACACACTTGCATAAATTAAACCTTGAATGTGCAAGCAGATTTTGCGTGTATAAATGCTTACCAGGCGAGCTGTCCGAAGGAGTGCTTCGGGTTTGGCTCATTTTCTGTGAAAACACAGAAATGATATCAACAATAAATGTGTACATTTTAGTATAAAAAAGTATGATTTTATACAAAAGCCAAAAATTCAATGGTTTTTGCAGACCCACCAGTTTGTCAAAGTAAGAATAATGTGAACACCACATGTGGGTTAAATTGTAAATATGAAGAATTAAGGTTAAAGAACAGTAAATTAAGTCAATTTGTTTGATATATCACCTGTTTGTCAGTTAAAGTAAATATGTTTTATGTATTTTAACATAAAATGTTTTGATTGGGTGAATTAAAATTTCCAAAATGCAATGGGTTCACCAGTAACCTAGGGCCTGAGTATTAATAATATGAACACCATACAAGGGTTCAAAAAAATATTAAATGACAAAGTTATGGGGTTTACAATTATCAATCTTACTGTAGAATAGCGTAATTAAAAACCCACATTTTACAACTGATAAACTGGTACTGGAGTACTCCCGGTATTTACATTCTAATGACAATGTGTTATAGTGCTAGGGGAAAAAAAGTACAGTGCATTGATCTCTAATGGTTAATGCGTTCCAACTTCAACAATCATCAATCACATGAATGAACAAGAATGCTCAAATCATTAGAATAGAAATTACACGTTTGTATGAGCCAATCCAAAACATTGGGAAACGATCAATTGAGGTTAATGCTGATAATAATATAATATGGTTCCACATACCCATATCATCGTCTACAGTATATAAAACATGACCAAGAGCTAACATCTTCATTGTGTAAGCCATCCCTCCTTCCACCCCTTCGCCACTCTCAATGAACATTTCACCTCATCATACTTCACACAAGACGACCTTCACTTCTTCAAACCACGATAATAGTCGGAAAGCAAAGGTCCCGGACTACTACCAAGTGACCAACAGGAAGGAGCCAAGATAGATGCAACACAATACCACATGTATAATTTAAAACCTTAAATTCTCTGGTTTTGCAATTTGAGCAAAAAACTAAGAAATAACGCAAGAAATTAACTGTTGGAGACTTATTGCAAAAACATGTAGATATATACAGTTCTCCTAGTAAACATCTCCATTGCTTGCCAACCATGCTTGCAATACTAGACAATTATAAGTAAGAGCGAACTCGTAAACTCGATTATACCCATGTTTTCAGGGGAGATAAAATTTTGTGAATGTAACATGTTCATCACTATTGGTGGTTTTAGCAGCGGTCTGATTTATTTCAGAATTGATGGTTCCAGTATTGCGAGCAGAAGACCTATAGAACAGCTGTGTGTGAGTGGTCCATCTCTCCCTGCTTGGCTGTATAATGTCCAGGTCACACACAGACACCCCTCGGACTGAGGATCGATTTCAGTCTAATTGAAATAAGAGCCAGTGCACTGCTTGAGCCACAGAAGGATTATTGCTTTTTGATATCAATAAATAAGTGTGACTGTAAGTGTCTGACCCCATGAGATAAAGATCCAATAGAGGAATCCTGTAACGAGCCACCGACTGATTTTCATTTTGGGCTTTGGATCTTTCGCTGGGACTTGTTAGATTGATCCGGCCTTCATTTGATTATGGGCTTTTATTATATGTGTTTCTCAAATGGATGGAGGTGTACTGTAGATCACGGCTCACAGGTTTATTCACTAATATTCCTGATGCAATCTTGGATTCTTTTTCAACTTTCTTTCTTTTTCAAGGTTTCAGAGGCGTTCCTCTGGGAATCTTTCATATGAGTCACAGAGTTTCATGATTTCATCTTTGATGGAGGATTTGGTTCCTCTTTCTTCTGACTGATGGACAGGGCGAACATTCTCAGGTCTATTCATACTGTACTTTAAATATAAACTTTTATTTTTTAATAGCCACAATATATACAACTTAACAACATTTTTATATTTTTTTTATGATTTTTTTTTCATTATGTTAGTAGACAAAAACATCCAGTAATTTAAACTACTGTGCCAGAAATGTGCATTAAATGTTTTTTTATTAAATCTGTTCATTAATTTCATTACTGACAAAAACTACTAAACTTTTTGACATGTTCTGTAAAGATTTGTGACTGTTTTAATTTGACTCTGGAGTGTTTTTTCCATTTGCTTTGTTTTTGTTTAGTGTGTAATTCTCAGCATCAAAAGGCTGCATTGCATAAATACACTTAATTTTTTATGTACTCCACGTAGTTCCGAGAGATGAGGTGCTTACTTTGATTTGAAATAGATGTAAAAAGGTAAATGTACAAAGACTGAACACATCGCAATATAATATGCTGTTACACTCCAACTAAAAGCCAGAACAACTTCCAAAAACTTTGAATCTATGAAAAATCTATGAAAAGGGTGGATATTGTAGATGAGCAACAGAAAAAATAACAAACAAGAGAAAACACAATAGAGAATGCATGATTATATGACATTATGGAATTATAAAAAAATTTGGTTCAAGTGAAAGTCAATGGGGCACCGACAATAAATGATGTTTAAATAAAATACATTTTCATTGTGATGCGGCTTGTCAATGTTGTTACTAAACATTAACTTGCCCAAGATACACAAACCTAATTACTTTTTATATTGAAAATATATAAATATACCACCTCAACCCTGCAATCAGTGGCAAATCATTATTGATTTGGCTTACTTTGATTTGGCTTTTGTTACTTTTGGTCAGTATTGATAAATAATTATTTTGTGTATTTTAAATTTAGACATTTATACAAGCATTTGAATGTTTGTGCTTATATGTTTTCATTATACATGTATAAAAGCTCTACTATCAAGGCACATTTAATACATCTTGAATGAGTTTCCATTATTGGTTGGTAACCATTCTGAAAAATGGATGCAGTTCTAATTTTATCAAATGGCTACCAGGCTTTCCTAAAAGATAATGTCCTTCCCTTTCGGGAAAAAGAACAACCTTCTATTCTACCTGCTTCTTTCATTTCTACTTTTATTTAATAAATAATTATTATTATATACATTACTCTATTTTCTATGCCTCAAAACATTTTATTCATTCATTTCATTTCATTGTATGGGAACACCTTGATCTTATTTAGAGCAAGAGTTCTGTAGCTAGTGAGTGATAGCCACGCTGATCTATTAAAGTGGTAAATCTACCGAGGGAAAGCTTGAGTCCTGCCCTGAGCTGTTTTTGGAAACTGACAGGCTTTTAATGAAGTTACTTCCTTTTTACTGCCTTTGACATAACTCAAGAGTTTATGAAAGACAATCTCTTTAAAATTGTACATCAAGGAATCAGGATAATGGGGCTTTTTGATTTCTTTGTTAATTATGTCATTAACTTCTCACATCAGGGAGCTTAATTGAATTATATATGTTTTTTCTTGTAGTACCTCTGTAAAATAATGTGTCTATCATTAGTCTTTATTTCTCTGCCTGTCAGTCCAACCATCTGTCAATACAGTCCTGACCAAAAAATATAGGTAAAAAAAACAGCATTCGTGCCAATCACAAGTTAAAGGTCTGGTGGGACAGGAGAGGGTCTCCCTCAATTATAGCAGACATATCGGGATGCCATAGAAACATGGGTTCCTACCCCAAAGCATTACTGCTATGCAAAAGAAAGGTTTTCATTGGCCCCTCACAGATATGTGAACTTCAGCTAGGTTCAACATGTTTTTTTTTTCCTCTTGGTATGTTTCAACATTAAATTGTCAAGTTTAAACATTACATTTTTTTTATAAAAATGTCCTTCGAAGTAACGTATAGAAATGAGCTAAAGTGAAGATGTCTGTTGATCAATCATTATAGACAAATGTTATTAACGATGTTATTTAACCATTTTAGAAATGGTAAGTCGTTTTTACACTAAGAGATCCAATGTCTTTTGATTGTTTTTTTTTTTTCTATCAAAATTTAAGCATTTTTCCTGATCCTCTTTTAAGTCATTATGATTTGATATTGATTGCCTGAATTCTATTCCAGGTACCTTACTTACTCTCATTGTATTCTCAGTGGTTTTTTTTCCAACATCAACCTTAATCAGCAGCTATACGTAAACAGCTGTGTTCTAAGTGACACACTGTAAGAAAAATGTTACATTGGCTTTATTGATCGAAAAGAACACACTTATAAAACCTCTCTTGTGTGACAGATCTGCTGTCAAATCTTTTCAGATGATGTCAAGGAGAGGGTGTCCCCTGCTTCAAAGGTGCTGCAATGATGTCAAGATGTGCAGACCAGCTATTCAAATTTAAGAGATTTATTTAATAAATAAGCAAGAACATGAACAAGAAATCATCAAGTTAAACATGTCTATTAAACTAAAACTTAACTCAAAAACAAATAACAATTGTTCAATAAAAAATAAGCAAAAAAGAAGGTGGCAAGATGTGACATTTAATGAAGCAGTAACCTGATCAGTAACTGATTGAACTTTGAGGAATGTAAAGCAAACACAATCAAGAGATAATGAGGGGTGAAGCAACTTAAAGGTTTAGTGACTTTATGTTATTTTCAATAATACGTAGTTTACATTGATCTAGTTGTATGGTAGATGTGATTCTTTTACTTATAAAGTCTCTATTTTTAATTAAAATCACATTCAATCTCCTAATTTACTAGCCCAGGTTTTTTCCGGAAATTAGCTGAGATTGTCATTCAGCAAACTTCGTAACTACTCCCCAGTTAATCACCTATTGGTTAGTGATTTGCATATTCATGACCTGTATGCAAAGCTACTGTCTGATTTTAAATGTAGATTTGAGAGATATGTGAGAGATTAATTACGAGCAAATTCAACAGACAAAAACCAGAACTAGCAACATTGATAGACACTATAATGGCGTTTGGAGGGAACACTATTACTTTGGAGGGTACAACCTTGTCTGTACACCCTGGAATAGGGCATTTTCTTTTAATCCAATCCAAGTTGTGTGGTGATTGCTCCATCTTTCACTCTGTTTGATTTGTACGCGTTGGTTTCCGGATATCACGAGAGAAGGAGTAGCTTTGTGGATAGCACATCATTTCCAGGGGAGAGAAATCGGTCCTTTCAGGCCGTGACGTTACAATAAGACTAGTGTGATGTCATCAATGGCGCAAATAAGGCCCATTTTTAAAAGAAACAATTGAGTTTTTTTGTTTGGGAACGTCCATAGATTGATTTTTTTAAATTCAATCTACTCATATAAATCACTGTAAAAGCCACAAATAGGTTCGTCACGGCATGACCCCTTCAACACTAACAGGCAGTCTCAAACATGGCAGGTGGTGGTAATCGTGTGCTCTAAACCAGGGGTTCTTAAACTTTCTTGAGTCAGGGACTCCTTCCACGTTATAAATTTAGGACCATCATCAAACTCTGATGGAGATAAAAAAAAAACATTTCTTACTATTTGAAATACTAGTTGATCATAGAAATTTTTAAAATTGAGACTTTATTTTAAATTAAACATAATATGCATCCTCCATTAAATCCCCTTGCAGTGATAGCCAGAAATATAAGTTGAGCTGCATCTGTTGATTCGTCCAACTGTGTGGAAAATTGTTCGCATGGGCAGAGTAACTGCGATTTATTATCACCAGATAGCGCATCAATACATCTACACACAGTATCATTAACAAGTGGAACCGCTTTCAGGTTCGCAGTGAGGTTTTTTTTACATTTTACGATTCGTTGAACCACCAAATAAGAGACCCTCTGTGCTTTCTCAGAAGCAGTGGCCAGGTTCACCATCCGTGTTTTTGCCTGATGTATTCCTGCAGCTTTCACTGGAAAAATTCCTTGGTTTTATACTTAAACTCTAGATATTTTGTCATTAGATGTCTCCTCACTTTATCTGGCTTCATTGCGTCTTTAGCTAGCACCTGGAGACATATCTAGAATACATTTTGGCACATCGTCGCTCTTCTCAATAAAGCCGAAGTTTTTAGGCATTGTCATACTTTCTTATTTCGGTTTTGTTTAGGCCTAGCATCACTTTTTGACTGAGACAGATTTAAAATGTGTCCGTCAAACCGGATTTGTGATTTGTCAACACATTTATTGTATAAACAATCGTATATATATTTTTTAAATAAGCAGATTTTTTTTATGTGGACCCCCAAGCTATGGTTTGGGGACCCCCAAGGTTCCGGAGACTTCACATTGAGAATCATGGTTTATAAAAAAAACCCCTCAAACTAAGACTAGACAAATATTGATATTATAAAGCAAATACAATTAAGATAATAAAAAAATAGAAGTTAAGGACCTTGACAAGTGATCTTTGAGGTTTTATGTAGATGTTTGAGATCCACCAAACAAATATGTTCCTAGACCAGTACAATATTTTGGTAGCTCCTGTTGATTAACAAAAATGTTGTTTTGACATACACCAGATCAGTTCAATGATGATCTCGAAGATTTTTTTTAAATTGCATAACAAAAATTTAATAGGAATTTTTTATTTAAGGAAATAGACCTCTTAAATCTAAATGTTTATTCAATACTCATGAAATGCTTTTCAGTGTTGTTAATCTCAAAAGTATGCAGCCTTGATCTAACATTTTCGGATTCATGTCATTCAAATATTTGACTAGAATCTTTTACTAATTTCTTGTCAATTTCTGATTCTAATGGTACAAACTTAAAAAAATAAGCCTTTTGTAATTGCTATTGTGTCAAAATGTCAATAAATGTTGTAAAAGAGCCAACATTTATTATGTTATGATTATGGTTTAGAGCAACATAAAGAATGTAGTTCAGCTCTATGTGGCCAAGGTTTATGATTATAGGTTGATGATAAAGGTTGCTCAGTTATGAAATATCTTTAAAGTTGATGGTGTACAGTAACATTTTTATTTTTTCTCTTTTGACTATCTTAGTTCAGATTTTCTGAAGCAAACAGTCTGGTCAGCCCAAGACCTTTACAGATGGGTAGACCGGGGACAACAATGAAGCATCCTTGTTCTGATTCCAACCCTTTGGCCATCCCAGAAAATGATGATGCTGGTGGTGGAATCTCAAACAAAATCCACCCATGTCCTGAGCAAGAGCTTTGGGATTGGCAACCACCAACCAAACATGAGAAGAAACAGTTAATAGTGAAAAGAGGAAAATCTAAGAAGATGTTTGGCTGGGGAGATTTCCAGTGTAAAGTGAAATCCAACATCCTCGACCTCCTCGTCACTGGAAAGATAGTGGACCATGGCAACGGGACGTTCAGCGTTTATTTCCGCTACAACACTACAGGAGGTGGAAGGGTCTCTGTGGGCTTGGCACCTCCAAGTACAGCAGTGGAGTTTGAATCGACAACTCACCACACAGTTGTGCACACAGTGGAGTCGAGGATGTTTAACTGCAGAGTTGAGCATGAGAAGGTGGAAAAAGGAACCAAGAGTACCCGCTGCTGGTATGACCCCTCACAGAGCTGTGATCAGCACCAGACTCACAGTCACGTCTCCTGGCTCTGCTCCAAACCATTTAAAGTCATCTGTGTCTACATATACTTCTACAGCCTAGACTACAAACTGGTCCAGAAAGTCTGTCCAGATTACAATTACCATAGTGAATCCCCTTATTTACCTTCAGGGTGATCATTGAATAACCAGAGGGTGAAAAGTAATCTTCATGTAGAAAATGATATTATTACATTTGTAGGTATTAATTACTTAATTACTTGGTAAGAACAATTACCAATCCCCAAAAAAGCCTAATCAAACCTGACTTGAGAAATGAATGACCCAGGTACTTCTTGAACACTCTTTTGTCCTTTTGTGTTAACGAGCATGCCCAAGTTAGAAAATAAACTGCGTCTCAAGCTCCAACATGTTCAAGGCTGAGCAGAAATCATCTGAAGGATTCAATTTTCAAGAATGTACGAGTAACTTAAGAAAGTTAAATGTGGAAAATGAATGTTTGTGGCATCATCTGGTAGACCAGCCAAACAAAATACTGTGGAGAATGGCCTCCTCCTCTCCCCAGACCACAGTTTGGCAGATAACATTTTTTTCACATGTTTTTGTCTATCAATCATTTTTTACTTGTAAACGTTTGAAAATTAGTTATGTTAGAAATACATAGCTAATATTGTTAGCCATTCATTTTAGCTTTGGTTAAACTGCGTTCAGTAATCGGCGAGAAGCATTTTGTAAGACATTTATTTATAACATTAAACACATTTTGAGTGAGTATACCGCATATAACATATTTCAGTGTTGTAAATAGTTTTTTCTATGAGATATAAACTTAATATCAGAAAGACATTAAGACTCCCTCCATTCAGTGTTTACTTAAAATATATATTATTATTTTATTGCTCCTCCAAAGTCTACATTTGAATTGTGTGTAGTGGATAAATGATAGCTTTCAAAGTTTCAGGTCTTAAAAATGTTTTATTTTTTTTTACTCCGTAGTGTCAATGGTGTTTAACCTTAAGTTGCCTGAAGTTTCCATGCCTGAAGTGAGCAACAAATTAATGTTTCCAATTAATTATCTAGTTTTTTAACATGACACAGAAAATGGCTTTATAGAAAGACACAGAATATGGTTTTATAGAAAGATGTTTTCAAATTAGCAGAATTTTAATCGAAAATACAGAAAAGATGTTTTGAAGTTATTCAAAGCAATTAGCCTTAAAGCAAGCTTACCTGCTCAAGAGAAAACAGTGTCGTTTTTCATATTATTCTCTGCTTTCAGTCATCAACGCTTATTTTTATTCCTACGTATTCCTATTTCTCAAGTCACTATTAAAGTCACTGATATTTTTTCCAGATCATGAATTTGAGGTTCAATTCCTCTAAGATATAGTTGTAAACTGTTCACAGTGTGTAGTTCAGGGCAATCAGAAAAAACAGTAACTGGAGAACTAGAGATATGATAGACACCATTCCATAAACAAAATGTAAACAAAAGCAAAACATTTATGAATGAATATGTGTTTAAAAAAATCTTTCTACTACACCAATACTGTCATCAACAGAACTTGAACAGAACATAATTCATTCCTCTCTCTTGACATAACAGGGTGATTTTGTCACTTTCTCTTTTATGATTGTGATTTGGTTAAATTTTGTCATATTGCATCTTTAAAGCAGTGACTGGGTAAAAGCATAAAACACTCATAAGTAACCAAACTCATGAATAGTGTGTACTTAGTGTGTAGTAAGATGGTTCACAAGGCTGAGGAGTGTTTTTGTTACGTTCTGTACATACTCTCTACTTTTCCTGGCTTTGAAATATTCCATATTTCCTTGTCTTGTAAATACTTCATAAGTCATTGAACTTGTAAATTAAATAGTCTTTGTCACTTATTAAATGTGTCACTTCATTGATGGAACCTAAAGCTGCATGCTTTGTCTTTATCTGGATAATTATTAGAGAATTGTTAAACTAATAAACTAATATTAAGTCTGCAGCGCCCACTGGATTTAGTTCCAAACCTGCTTTAAAAGGATCTTCAAACAAGCCATTAAAAGCTTAATCAGTAGAATCAGGTGAACACTGAAAGTCAAAACTTAAAATGTGCTGAAAGAGGGGCATGCCCAACTATGGGTTATTTCTATAAATCTAATGTCATCAAGGTATTATAATGTTAATGTTGGCATTATAACATGATACGTCATTAACATAATTTCCTAATATCCTCCTGATCTTTTTTTTACAAAGTCAACCTGTGTGCTTTGTTGAAATCCTAATTTATATGTGGGAATAAACCTTCTAGATTCATTTGGCAGGTGTATTGCTCAAAATGTTTATATTTCACCAAACTAATGCAATGTTAGATGCGAAAACTAGTTTAGATTAGAAGAGAATTTAAAATAGAAAACATTCTTGTGAAACGCATTTCATGTTTTTTTTTCTCTGCCTTATGATTTCTAAGGATGTTTTAATCCATAGAATTGTGTTCTATTTCTTTGGGCTTGGATATAATGTTCTTTTGAGAGACGGGAAGTTTACAGTCTCTCAAACAAGGTTTAAAAGAAACTGTCTGGTTCAGGTGAAAGTCATTAAAACTGAGTAAAACTTGAGTTCTTGTAATTGCTTTCGCTGCATTATGTGTCAACTATGATTTCGCCAGTGTTGACAGTTCTCTGATGAATTAATGAAGCTGCTGTAAATGTCATCACATTAATGAACGGGTAAATTGTGGTAGTTGGGAGCTTAGTTTGTGATTGGGAGGTGATGGTAGGGCTGATTTTATGAAAAATAGATTCTTTAATTTCGTTTAATATGCCGCAAAGAGTGATTAGTATTTGTGTATTTCACAGAATGTCTGATTAAAAAGGACTTATTTACAAAAACACACGTCATTGGTTCGTTGTACTAAGCGTTGACAAAAGTAACAGCTAACACGCGATATTGTTAGCAACTTAGCATGGTCGTTCGGTGCACTCGATAGTAGTTTACGGTGAAAATGATTAAAATAAACATGAACGGCCTATGCTTATACACACTGCAAAAGATTGAAAATGGAGTGCATAACGTTTCAGTAAATTCACAATTGTATTCGAATTTCGCCGGACGACGTCATCACGTCCTCCTCAAGGACGACGTCTAACGCAAAATACGAAATGAATCACACTAGCGTTTAATTTTATGCGTATGATGTGCTGAAAAGCTGCAGTTTGGAGTACAGTAATATAAGTGGTAAGTGTGCCTATTTTTCATTGAATTATCGATGATACATATAGTATTATTTTCGTTCCTTGTATTTTCTGTTTGTTTTGGTGCGGCAGGGAAAGAAATCCGGATGTGGGAATCACATATGAGATGATGCTCAAACACACTGATTAGCCTTAGAATAACAATGATTATACTCTTCTCCAACAAAGAAACACACGTGCAAATCTCAAGAAAAGCCTTGGATCTTTCATGGTAGGAAAACATGGATTTGTAGGTTTTATGATAAATTACTTATCAAAGCTGTGGAATTGTTTTTCTTTGCAGATACATGGTAAATATGGATAAAGGGAACAAGTGAGTACTGCATGTATGGACCATTACATTTTTTCATAACTTTCCCTGTAACCTTACATCTCTTTGCAGAGGTTTTGACCAATTCCTTCAAAATCAAGAATCATCTTTGGTCAACAAATTCTGTCAGAAATATTGGAAAACCAAACAAACACTGATCAAAGCCACTGGGAAGAAGGAGGACGAGCATGTTGTGGCTTCGGATGCTGAGCTGGATGCCAAACTTGAGGTAAGAAGGAATTAACAGATTTCAGACATACTGTATCTGATGGGTTTATGAGTCAATTAGTTTTACATTTAAAAAATAATGCAAAGTCAATTTATTTTTTAATTCATACCAATAATTTAATTACTCCACTGTAACCATAAGCTAACTTGATTGCAAATGTACTTGTTCCCTTTCAGCAATTTCATTCCGTACAGAGAACATGCATGGAACTTCTTAAGGTGATTGAACAGTACCAGAGAAGGATCACGCGTAAGTAGACATCAGTCCAACTGTATTTTATTTTATTTTTTACAATTTCTATAAACAACTTTTAAGTGTGAAGTATTAGAAGCGTGAAGATGAGATTTGTATATTTCATAAAATCAGTCAGAATGTATTATATAAAGGAGCTTTATTTACATTGAAATTCTCATGTCTCATGCTTTTTTTTTTACAGTTTTGTCTCAGGAGGAGAATGAACTGGGTCGTTTCTTGCGCTCACAAGGCTCTCAGGACAAGAGTCGAGCTGGAAAGATAATGCAAGCAACTGGGAAAGCTCTGTGCTTCTCATCCCAGCAGAGGTCTCTTCTAACTCATCTAGCTCTTCCGAGCTTCATTATCACCATCCTGTAACTCAAACATGACAGACTTCTGTAATTAGCTAATCAAACAGTTGAGAAGAAACATAAGTTTTTAAAAATAATTTTTGAACTTCCCTGCTGTGAGGCAGATAAATAGATGTTAAATTCTGTTTTCGGGGTGAGCCTAAAATTTGTAATTATCTCAAGATTGCCATTTATACTACAATATTTTTACAATACATACTTTACAATACTTATATAGCCATTTATTACTCAGTAAACATGATTGACATGATATCCCTCCATTCTTTCAAGGGATACCTTATGAATTTGAATATCTTCCCTTTGTAGGCTGGTGCTGCGAGGTCCACTGGGGCGGCTGTACCAGGAGGTGGAGACCTTCCGCTACAGAGCTATTTCAGATTCATGGCTTACCGTGAACCGGATGGAGCAGAGTCGCACTGAGTACAGAGGAGCACTGCTTTGGATGAAGGATGTCTCTCAGGAGCTCGACCCAGACACGCACAAGCAGATGGAGAAATTTCGGAAGGTCAGTGGCACCCACTAAAAAAAAAACCCATCAAGCACAATTCACAACTGCAGGCTTGTGCAGACGGGGGCTCCTTGATTCCTAAATTACCCTTATGCATCCTTATTTAAAATAATGTTAATTATAATATAAATGAGTATTGTAATCGTTGTATTAAATAATAATCTAATAACATATTTTTAGAATGTTTC
Organism: Danionella dracula; assembly: GCA_900490495.1. Lineage (NCBI taxonomy): Eukaryota > Metazoa > Chordata > Actinopteri > Cypriniformes > Danionidae > Danionella > Danionella dracula. The sequence continues at coordinate 2,673,399 of UELW01000039.1, read as the reverse complement.
ATAAGATTGAGTTTTCATCACATCATGTGGCAAAGATTCTTACGTTTGTAGTTGTCACATGCACAAAAGATTATTATTGATGCGTAATTTTTCAAACCTCTACAAATATATAATACAATACACTATAAAAGCTGAAAAGAAAGTAGTTTGTTCAGTTTCACACTCTGAATAACTTTTACATTTTCAGTATTGAAAGCATATTGTGATAGAGATTGTGTAAATTTATGAAATATGTTTTTATATTAATAATTACATTTTTAATGCATTTTATAGTTTAAGTTGTAGTTCATAAGGTCTGTCTCAGCAACAAAAACGGCCAAAAGTATTTTATGTGCCCCATTTTATGTTTCAGCACCTGCCCCTAAGAAAGTCTCTCTACCACTAAATAGAATAGTCGTCATACTGTAGCCAATAGCCATGTTAATTTGACTCTTGGACTCTTGAAACTTTTAATCTGTGCTCTGTTTTAGTGTCACTTCAATTTTGTGACGACTATGTGAAAGGAGTTTCTACATTTATCAGTGAAGACGTGCAGTGCTTGGGTTGCTCTCAATCAGTAGTTTGCTGGATTTAGGTGAAAATTTACTGCAATACACAGGTTGGACCACAAGGTGTCACCAGAGCATAGATTTTAATGTGCTTTAAAGTTTAAGTTGAACCATTTACAGAGCAAGTTCAAACTGGTCTGCACATTTATTTGTTTGCAACTAGTAGTAATAGTTAACCACCTAAAGTTGGTTAAAAGCTGTTTAAGCTGCATTTATAGGTGTCATTTTTCAATGTGCTTAAAAGTGATGTACGCTATAGTATCAACGGGGCCCATTATTGATGATTGAAGTCTACAAAGCAGATGCGCCCAAAGACAAATAGTGCAATAATAAATTTTGGCACCCACCAGATCTGCTTGAGGAAGTTGTCTGTAAGAGGTTGAAAAATTGCATACTCGACGTTTATGAGGAGCTGGTTCAACCTGACCGGACCAAAACACCAAAACTTGTAGCCAATCAGCAAGAACAGTCCGATTTTGATGGGGTGCTAATGGTCTAAGGAGCATGTTTTTAAAGGTTGATTTAAAATGGTGTATAGTACCTTTAATAACCTTCATCACAAAACTGGCAATACATATGTTTGCTCATCAGTTCACCCTGTTCAATGGAGAAAGTCAAATTTGATTTGTTTGCAAAATTAGAAGAAAAAAACGTTTTTCTAAACTGTGGAAAGTTTCCAGTAGATCTTTGCCTCTGGTTTGACTGGTTTTTCTGACTTCCTGTCAGGTTCAGATGGAGGTGCGTCAAACCAAGACAAGTTTTGACAAACTGAAGAATGATGTGTGTCAGAAGGTGGATCTGCTTGGAGCCAGCCGCTGCAATCTGCTCTCACACGTCCTGACAACTTATCAGGTGCTGCATTTATATTTATTCATTATACCTACCAATATATGGCAGGCATTCTTATCTGTTTCCACCAATGTTTGAAACAGTAAGCTGTGAAATTAGAAAAAAAAAACAATTTTAAAAACAAAAGAACTGCTAAAATAAAAATAAACTGGTTGTTAACAAAACACTACAACCATGATTGTGACTTACCTCAAAGCACTTGGAGTAAGGGAATTACACAAAACTCAAAAAAAAAAGAAGCTAAAAATAAAATCAATCTGCTGGTTAAAATCTTAAGTTTTCATTCTGCTGATACAGAAACATGGTTAGCATTCTTTACTATTTGATATTTTAAAATGTGGGTTAAATTATTAATTATAATAATGATTCGCTTACATGTGTGTAATATCGAAGTTTACCATTACCTTACAATTGTGGGAAAAAAACCCAGAAGTATGCATTTTAGATATATAGATATATATGTCCATGCTTATATTTTTTCTTTCAGAGCACTCTGCTTCATTTCTGGGAGAAAACCTCTCACACTATGGCTGCAATTCATGAGAGTTTCAAAGGTTGCCAGTTACACGAGGTGAGCTCTACAAATTAAAATTGTTAGAAGGGAACATTAGATGCCCATTTTCACAGCGATGGGAATTTTTAAATAGTCTGAAATAAAGTTACATTTTTTAAAACGTTGTAAACACAAAAAGCAAAAAACCAGAGAGAGGTAAGTGATGTTTGTCTTTAGCTTTAGTATTTAGTCCATAAACTTATTTAGCTGATTTATTAACCACTCATGGCCTTCTGGGTTGAATATTTACCCTCTAATGTTCCTTTGTGCAGCTTTTGAGAGCCAGCTATTCTGTGCAGGGCTAAAGTTACTTTGGTATGACATCACAAGCAAAGCATTTCATGGTCACATTAAAAAAAGAGTTTAAAGACCAATACATTTGGAAAAGCATCACTTATAGTATTCTTTAAGTTCACTTATTGATTTATTGCTAAAGACTGTAAAACCAAATTAAAAGTTACATTTTCACAAAATATGCACTCATGCTACGTTTTGAAACATTTGTAAATCAACATAGGTAAAATATGCCTATTACCTGCACTGCTGGGCCCCATTAGCTGTAGTAACCTTTAAGCATTTTATTTATTTGATGTTGAAACACAAGAAAGATGCTATATCTTATAATCTCCTGTATAGTGGTTGTACTTGGTTCTCTTGTATTTCAACTTAAAAAATAGTGATAAAAATTCCAATACATTTTAAATAACTATTGTTCATTTAGCAGGAATATTATATTCTAATTGAATTGCAATTAAGTGGAAAAACAAGTTGAACTTATTACTAGCACATAGACTGTGTAAATACAAATTAGTACTTATAATTATAGTAACTATCTAATATATTGTAATAGTATAATTTTCTAAATGCATTTTTGTAACATATTGGAAAAATATTAAATGGGGCAAAAATTAAATATTAAAATTGTCTTTAAATTATACAATTTACAAATATACACTTATTAACATATAGTAAGTGTAAGTCTATTTTCTTATATTTACTTGAATATATTTAAATACAAGAAATATATTATTTATTACAATTTGTTGCTTATATAGTTCAATCTAAAAGTCTTTCTTACACTTAATATTTTGAATACGATTCTCAGCATAACCAAAAACCACCCAATCTGGCAACACTGCAAAGAATTCAAAAGTTGAAAAACGGCAGAAATCTCTTCCTTCAACAAATCAGCTTGCAGTAGACTCGTGACTTGTTTCTGGAGAAACGTCTCAAAACAATGTAGAGAAATTAAAATTACAGTGAATAGACACCTGCAGATCTATCTCATAACACTAGCCTTTTAAAAGTGCAATTATTAAACAGATCTCGCTCTAAGGAGAGTACGTTTTCTATTCACACTGGGAATTTAATGTTGATCTGCTAGCTTTAGCCGCTAACCTAACATTTTTTATGATAAATCAAATGAGAAAAGAGGAATATACTGAGAGACTATTTGAAGGAGAGGAGAATGGAGACTGAAATCCCTCCTCCAGCTGTTTTGATGGAATGTTTTGCATTCATTTCAGAGCAGGACAAGCAGATGCTTTTTCTGTTTCAGTGTTAACAAAGCATTATAGCATATATAGTTCCTGTTTTCAAAATCAACTTTATCACTTTCAAATTGTTTATTTTATCCAAACAGACTATATAACATCTGTTCCTTTATTGTGTGCACCACAACAGGGTTCACATCAAGCCTCCAAGAGAAAGACGAAGAAGAAAACACAGACAAAAACAGATGAAGATTTGACTAGTCAGAAAACAGATGAAACGTATGACTTCTTCTAGTTACATTTACTGTTGCTGAATGCTGTCTGATTGCTTTGTCAATCTCTTGCAGGCTTATCTCACTTGATCGAGACACAGTAGAAACCATACACACAGGTAAAACCATTTACATTCGATTGTTTTGCAGATCCTAAAATAATTGTTGTGTTTAAACAGGAAACAACGAATGTTTGTCTAGCGGTCAGGAGGAAGATGGATTGAGTTTGATGCAGGAGATTCTAGGCAGCTATGCTTTAGAGAATGATGGTTTCTCTGAGGAATGGCGTGAGGTGTTTGGAGAAGAGGATCTGTGTGACAGTAGCAGAGCAGAAACACAGATGTCAGAAGAAGAGGACAATTCGTTCTTCCTCCCATCCAGACTTCTGGACCAGAACAAGGCAGACCTGCCTCAGTCTAATGTCTCTGGTCAGTACAAGTCGCTTCAGAGAATAATAGCCTCTAGGCACCGGACAAACATCTGCGTACTCCTTAATTAAACATGCTGTTCATATGGTCCAATTCTAAATCAAAATAGAATTGTTGTTTATTTATATATAACATATTTGTATTAAAATATTTTTAACAACATATTAAATCACTCCATATATTGGCTCCAATATTTTGTAACTTAGCGTCACGGTGGCGCAGTGGGTAGCAAGGTCGTCTCACAGTAAGAAGGTCATTGGTTCTAGGCTCGGCTGGGGCAGGTGGCATTTCTGTGTGGAGTTTGCATGTTCTCCCCGTGATCGCGTGGGTTTTTTTCCGGGTGCTCCGGTTTCCGGTTTCCAAAGACATGCGGTATAAGTGAATTGAGTAAGAACGATTGTCCATAGTGTTAAAAGTGTGAATGTGTGTGTGAATGTTTCCCAGCTATGGGTTGCGGCTGGAAGGGCATCCGCTGCGTAAAACATATGCCATAGAGTTGGCGGTTCATTCCGCTGTGGCGACCCCGAAAGGGAAGAAAGATGAATGAATGAATGAATGAATTTTGTAACTTTTTAAATCTTTTCCCTATTGAAAGAGAATGTCCAGACTAGAAGACCTGCACAGTTCCTAGCTTGACATCTCTGAGATAGGGGAGACAGGATTCTGTTCATTGCTTTACCCACAAACACTCTGCAGCTGTCAACCAATGAGGTTCAGAGGGTTTTCATACCAGTGTGCCAGGTTTTTAGTGGTGCTTTGATATTTTCTTTTTTAAATTAATATATTCAATTACTGTTTTTAAAAACCTGCGGGTACCGTAAAAAGTGAGGAGTATATTAACAAATATATGATCTAACATGTTTTATTTAATTCATTTTCATTATGTAGTGACTACAAAATATTTAAAAACATATGACTCTAGAGCATTCCTATCTCAAAGGTTGTGAATAAACTGTACATGTCAGCACTGACTGTGAAAGAAATGTGTCCTACATGAGCGTGCGTGGCTGTAAATTAACAAACTTTTGACACTGTATGATGAATTTATGCTCATCACATGTTATATACGATTGATAACAACAGTTTAAATACCCCATGTTTTTAGTACTAATTATGAGCAGAGCAGACTCGTCAGAAGCTGCTTGACCATGCTATTTCTCTTAAAATTATAATGAAACCCGAGTGTAGTCTTAGTCTTTTAAAAATTATAGCTATGGTTAAGTCTAACTCTTGAGAGAAAATCACACCCAAAATTTATATAGTTCTAGAAGCCATTGATGCTTTTGTGATCCTGCCCACTAGATGCAGCACTACACTCTAGAAAGGGTATGTCGTATTGAAACTGTGTTCACACCAACAAGCAGAAAAGTATGAATGGCAGATGTTTTACAAGTCAAGAAGAATATGTGGATGTGTGTGAAAACATGAATACTATTTTCTTTTGGCATATAGCACAATTTGTAGTGCCGAATTCAGAAGATTAGAAAGTGGAACTTTTTGCAGAATTGGTTCTCCCAGCCAGTCAGCTTGCTATAGAATAGAGACACATTTCTCCAGACAAAAATCTCAGCAGAACAATTGATGTGTAAATTGTCATGTGCGAGGAAACCCAGTGCTGTATACAGCACACACAAAAAAAAAAAAAAGATTAAAAAGATGTTGGAGCTGGAGTAGAGTCAGTGACGAGGTTGGAGAATCTGTAGAGGTTTACTTTTTCTACTCTTATTGGACTTTATGTAAGGAGACTTCCTTAGCTATTGCCGCTAAGCTACTGTTTTGCTGCTGATGAGTTGGTGCATTTGCAGTTGAAGTGCACAAAAAAAAGATACAGAAAGACTTATTTAGAGAGGAGAAAAGAGACTGAAGCCCCTACTCTACACACCCTCGAATGTTGTTGCATAGTCTGATTTGATAGTAGATAAATTCAGAATTGTATGCCTCCACCTTGATGTGTGACTGCAGTTTGTCTGCACTCTTTCCCATGGCAAGGAAGTTTGAGTTTTTTTATTTTTTGACATCCATTCATGACAGATATTCCAATCGAGATTAACTTAATTGCTTAACTCAGATTAATGATAGATGCTACAGCAGTGTTTACATTTTGAAAACTTTTTTTATTAAATAAGTCATAATGTTTAGAAAAATGTTACATTTGATTTAATGATTTCTAGAAGTCTAGAAGTAAATGTTCCCTACTTCATTTCAAATGTTCAAAAGTTAAAGTTGATGAAGTTGTTTTGCTCAAATATTACATTAATGGAGGGAGGAATTAACACTATTACATTTTGAAATACTTTTTACAAAAAAAAAAATTAAAAAGAAGTAAAAAATAATTGAAGGTAAAACATAATGTCATCTTGAATTTAGGAATAATTAGCAGGTCAGTTTTACGCTAGTTACAAATTTGATCAAAATGAAAATCTTAAAAAACTCTTATTTAAGAATAAGCATTATAACAGTGTTCTTTTTTTGCAATATAATAGTAACAAAAGAAATAAAAACTTTTTTTAAGCATTGACTTTAATTTAGACCTTTGGGAAAAACAATATACAGCATCATATAACATTGATGTTTTTGAATATCTTCTGTATTCCAGGCTGGACCTCCGCTGCTCTTCAGCATAATCCAGAAAGCTCATCAGGAGCTGCTCAGACTTCTGCCAAACCTTCAACCAAAGGTAACCATCACCAGAGCAGATTAGAGCGCATTCATCATGACCAATGTTAAAAATCTGTTTAAACTGTAGAGCGCTCTAGAGACCTGTCAGCGTGGTTCAGTGTCTTTGCTGATCTGGATCCGCTGTCAAACCCTGATGCCATCGGCCGCAGCGCAGACGAACACCAGCTTCTCAACGCCTGACACTCTACTCTTCCACTGCAGCTACTATCTACTTAAAATACCACCTAGGGTTCCTCCAACATTTCAAATCCCTGCATCTTTTCCCCACATTCCTGATGTTCCAATTACTCATTATTAACTATTTTCCATAATCCTCAAAATGACTACCGAAAAGAACCACTCATTTTTTTTCATTTGGAGACAAGCTCTTCCACTAACATTTTCATTAAGAGCTACATGCTACCAAAGGAATTAATAGTTATACTCTTGCACATCTGTTGCGCAGGCTTGAATTCCGCTGTTCGATATGCTGTAAAACTCATGTTTTTCTTTGATTAAGTAAATGCTTTTATGAGGATATCATTTTCAGTGATGGTAAACATTTAGCTTTTGCATGATGACATGACTCATTGTTTTAACAGTCAGCCTATATCGCTCATGGAAATTCAAGAGATTTTACCAAACATTAAAAGCTATATTTCAGTATGAAAGCATGATTTCATTGCTTAAAGCTAATATACAAGAATGAAATGACTGAACTGGAGAATGAAATGGATGCTGCCTCCAAAAAGCCTTAAAGAAAGCAGGCACTGAATTTATTTATTTTAATATTATTTGTAACAAAATTTAGCTAATTTACTAATTTTGTCTAGTGTGATGCACTTTCTAGTAATTTTATGCAAAGCAGCAGTAAATAATTGAATAAAAATAAGATAAATAAAGAGGTGCATAGAAGTGTTTGAATCTTCTCGAATTGTAATAATTTCATTTTTATTTGCACATGTATTATGTTCATACAGTCATATTCCTACATTTATGAAATGTTTTCTGCATTTTTTTGTCAGATTTAAAAATGTAGAAAGTACTTCGAAAACTAAAATTCTCATTTAAAATAGGCATTATTGTAATTTATTTATTAATTTTGAGAAATATTTCTATATTGTATATTGTCTAATTTAAATAAAGAAGCTGGTAACATAGCTAGATTCAGGATTCAAACTCAAAAAAGCATTTACATGTACAATTCCTGCTCACTGCACACACCATTCTTCAAACATTTATATTTATCTTTTTTATATTTATTTATAGTTATTAAAGATGTGAATACAACAGGTTTTAGAAGTCAAAAGAGATTTAGTAAAATGGACCCATGTGATTTAACTACAGTACATGTTTGGAACTTTACCTTCTCCACTGACCAACTCAAAATGAAGAAAACAGCCGGCAAATGTATGGTAAATATTGGCTCTTGTTTAATGAGCAGATTATTTCTGACACAAAATTAGGTTTTAAAATGTGTATAACTCCCTGTGCTTACCACCCTGAAAAATTAATCTGGTGTTTGTCCTCTATTTCTTTGTAAATTTTGCACAGCGTATTTTTAACATAGTACACAAGTACAATATAGTCTGTGTATTTCTGAAAGTGTAAGCAAAATACAAATACATTACAAACTCACCCCAAACCGATTCTGTAATATTTCAACGTCAGCATTAGCAGCGTTTTGAAGCAAACAGTGTCCTCTGTTTATGTGATCAGCAAAGACAGGATTAGCAATGTGTGTTGCCAACCAACATCTGTTCCTATAGATGTGGTATCACAATAGCACACATAACATGATGGCAACATAGAAGACTAAAACTAAAATAGTTCAATTCAACAAATCTTGAGAAACACAGCTGCTTACACAGCTCACAATGCAAGTGGCCTTCAGTTTCTATATAAAAACCATGGTGGCAGTAAAACTTCTCTATGGTTAAAATGGCTCTTCTAATTCAGTGGTCCCCAAATGTGGTCCTGGTGAGCTGCAGCCTTCGACACTAGAGTCAACCCTGCTCTATACACACAGTAATTAATACAAGCCAAGAGGGCTTTACAACCAGCTTTCATGAAGGCATGAACTGCTATGCTCTAAAATCCACCACTGGATAAAGTTCAGCCTGAGTGCTGATAATTTTTTTTTTGTCTCTAGATGGCATTTCTCTAACGTGCCGAAAACAGACCAAGCTATTGAGGAAACATTCCAGCACCACTATAGTTTTCAGTAGTTCATGCTTAAAATTGTTTCTCACGTTTAATTGCAAACACAAGTTTTTGCAAACACAAGAATGAAGATGTGGAATTCCAGTAGCCTTAAACTCTTCATTCTTAACAGCTTTACGTCTCGTTTTGTTTTTTAAACACTTCAGACATGCCAGGTGAAATCTACAATGTGATTGCCTAGCTGAGCAGTGATTCCTTCTTGCCGCAGTGCATCCCCATTATTATGATCAAGGGTTACTGCAGACTGCATTGCAGCTAAACGGGGCAGAAGGCCGAACCACTTGGACTAAATTGGATCTTGTTCCTGTCTGGACATGAGACTGTTACACCACTGCAGCTGCTGGAGACAAACAAAATACAAACCTAACTGATTTAAACAGGGCAGAGATGACTAAAACACTTTGCTTCAACTGGACTTACCCGAGCTCTTCGTAGACTTTCACTTTCTCACAGCCTTCAGGAGGTAGTCGGTTAAACCTGAAACTGTTGTTGGGTTTGGGAGAGCAAGAAAACTGAGGCAGAGGAGACGTGCTTCTGGGATCTGGGTTGCGCACAAGCAGAGTGTGTTTCAGAGGAAACCTCAATGCCGTTATATTTAACTTTCGGAATGAATGCAAACCTCTCTCATCAGCAGCTGGAGAGCAGCAGGAGCAGGGTCTATGTGAGACCTGCTGAGCTGCAGCTGGAGCAGGAGCACGACCACCATCCCGCACCTCTAGAGCCTTAGAGAAAAAGCAATTATAATTAATCTGTCCATTTATTCATTTTGCTAAACCCACTCATTCCAATCTACACAAGTTGAGCTTTATTTTGGTGAACAAAATACAACTTGAAATACCTCAAAATTAAATTCTGGAATAATTAGCTGCCAAGGTGTTTGGTTTTCTACTAACAAACAAATAAACATGGTGTTCGAACAATGCTCAATATTATTGTGTATAATGAGCACATGCCGGTCTGAGACTTTTTTTGAGGATCAAAAGACTGAAATGTTTGCTAATAACTGAGGCTTCCTGCAACGAATTCGTGTGTCTCCCTAACCCAACTTTAGACCACAATTTAAAAAATTTCCATGTCGTATTTTCAGACAAGCCATGACACAGCAGTGAAAACACATCTTACCATCTTCTTTTCCTTCCTCCAGTGGTCAGAGATAAAGACATTCTCAAGCTCCTGGTTTTCACACTCATTGTAGCTCGGTATTCTGCAAATTGAGGGTCTAGGGTGAGAGGTATTGGACGGCGAGGCAGAAATTGGCTTTGAGTGAAAAGAAGAAAAAGTACATTTTCAAATTCACGCATTTGAATGGAAAATTTGCATCTAAAAGATGTGTTCAGTTAACCAAGAATTTTGACATAATATACTAGAAAATTAATTAATCTCCTTTATTTTTTTAATAATCCTTACTTTAAATGAGAGATCTCAACTCAAATATTCAAAAGGTCAAATATTTTTTTTTCACTTTCAAAATATTTTATCTATTATGCAAAATTATCCATTAATATCAGATAATCCGTTTATCAAAAGACCTTTTTAAATTTAGCCTGAATGACAGAAACAAAAAATACTGCCTTTAGTGTTTTAAAAGAAAGAGCATACCTGTGTTTGGCTGGTCTGCGTGGATTCTTCAATCTCTGAGATACTGCGGCTACCCTTCAGACTGTGCTGGAGCTGCTGCCGGAGTTTAGTGATCTACAAATAACATCAACACTACCTCATGAGCATCCAAATATACATTTGGATAGAATTATGTATGTCACAAAGTAATAAGCAGAAACACATAGCGATGCAAGATTGTCAAAATAGTAGTAATACAAATCATGATAAAAATCACTAGGTGCAGATTTAATGTGTTACACAATGGAAAAACGCAACTGGAGTATGTGACGTTGAGTCTAAATGCTTTCTTAATTATTTCACCTTTCTCAATTATTTAAATGCCTTCCTTTCAAAATGCCTTAATTTCAAAGCTACCAGGGGTCTAACTTATAGAATGAGCATGTATAATAATAGTCCAACAACTGTGAAGCCCTATTTTGCACAATGCTTGTAATTTATAAAATGTAATAAAATAAAATAAATAGTAATTGGCGACATGTAAGAACATGTTAAGGTAATGTTTTTAATCAATTGCATACTTTAAATGTTTATATCAATCATAAACTGACAGTAGAACTCATTCCTTCTCAGAGTGGACCACTGTAGTAGTGGAAGTCTTCCAGCTGCTAGAGGGCAACTTTGTTTAACTTTGAGAATTATTATTTGGAGATACACTTTCGAATATACCCAAGGAACAACCTCTGACTTTCTTTCATGATGCACAATAAGAAGTGACTGAACTGTAGCTCAAGAAGTGAGTAAGTTTCACACGATAAAGGGTGGGGAAATACAAGGGAAATTAACTAAACAAGCACTAAGGTTTTGTTATTTCTGATTTCAGATCTACCCAACAATGCTGATTGAAACAATGTTACTGAAATTCTGAGACTGATTTGCTTTTTAAAAACTATAGATGGTATCACACTTACTACATCCATGTTATATACAGTCAATGGAAATAAGTTGACAAAAATACCAATATGTTTATCTTACTATATAATAACTTTGTAACTGAAATGCAATTCAGTAAAAATACAATTTACTCAACTGGATCAAAAATTAAAAACATCAAAACAGAAATGATTTAATCTTTGTTTGTGGAGGCATAAACATTCATGATCTGCTTTGCATTGACTAAAGAATAGTGATGTACAATGTATTCTTTGGTTGGAAATAAGTGTAATTTATGGATGCTCATAAATAGTTTTGTTTTTTTATTGAACAAACTAATTTGGGCTTCTGATGTATGATATAATTTAGTATGGAATCTATGTATCTTTTTTTTATGAGTCCTAAAAATCACATCTCTACAACACATAAGCAATTAAAGCTAATTAATAAACTATACGAGACCAAAACAGTTGTTAGAAAAAAAAGTATTTACGAATGGACGTGCCTAGTTTGTAATGCGCTTTCAAAGTGGAATTCAGTTGGGTCAGTTTTATGACTGTAAGATCACATGTTACAGTAGTGAAGAGCATGGTAAGCTACTAATCAGTTTGATTTCCTACATACCTCTGTGAGATGCTCACTGCTGCTCCGTGATGCAGAGTGTTTATAAACACTACACTCACCATCTTCTTCAGTCCACAAGACCGGTGTCTAAAAAAATGTCAGTTATCACAGTCAGTTATCATGTTCAGATTATACTGCTGTATTCATGTGATGTAAACAGGTTTCTCATAAACCAATGACATGATGCTTGTAGTTAGTAACAGTAAGTTTATATCTACTGGCTAATTACTGAAGGACAATGATGCATAATATCACTAACTTGTACTACAACTGTTGGGCTGCACAACCTGCACAGAGCATAAGTGTCTACTTCTCGAACCCATCATAAGAAGTATTAACATGTCAGTATTGTGTAATTTGTCATCGGTGGCTACCTCAGTTCAACGCGAGAGAAGGTGAAGCTGTGATGACAATACTTCACTAATGGGGAAAAGGGGAAAAATATCTTGTGACATCAAATCAATAAGAGTGATTCAACATTTTGAGTTCTGAAAATTAGTTTTTAATTGTTGCTCCTACACTATATGTCAAAATATCCAGTCCTTTTGGTTTCTTACCTACTGGAACAGATATAATCAAGGGTTTGGGAATGTACCCCTGATTATACTTGTTCCAGTTTGCAAACTAACAGAGAGTAATTCTGGGTTGAGGGGTTGAATACTTATTTGATAACTTTCTAAATATTTGAGTATTTAATATAAAGTTCTAATTTTAGCAGTGTACCTGCAAATGCGGCTCATATGCCATGTGCAATATACTGTTATGATTTCTCCAGAAGGTTTCAGGAGTAAAACAGCAGCTTATTGTCTGTAATATGACTACCGTTGGAGGTGGCTAGAAATTACAACAAAAAAAACTATAAATGTTATATGTTTATAAAATGTGTATAAAAACGAAAGTACTCCAAAAAGTATGTAGCCATTTTTTTTTAGCAAAACTTAATAAAAAAAAAAAAAAGCTTGATGCGAAAGTGTGGTATTCTGAACAATTTGCAACAATGTACAATGTAAGAACATGTTAAAGTCTACCTTTTTGTGGTTACTAGTTTCAACTACAGTACGACATATTGTAGTTAAACTTAAATTTAATTTAATTAGTCTCTTTATAACACGATATTTTACTAAAGTTGGTGAAAACATGACCATCATCAACATTTTTTCATACCATTTTAGCTTTTTCTTTTTGAGCTGAAAATATATCTTTAAGAGAGAACACTGTTAATACAATTTTACAGCCATTTAACTTAGCATAAAAACAATTTTTTTTATTTAGCAATGCTGGGAACTTTGTGAAAGGCTGTAAATGGGGATAAATTAGTGTCACAATTCTGAGCGCAAAAAGTCACATTTGGAGAGCGCAAAAAATAAATGTGCATACACATGAACTGCGTTTTGTAAATAAAATGTTCTTCACGTGTAAAAATCATATTTTGAGCAAGTAAAACTTCACATGTAAAAAAGATTTTGTGCCCTCAAAATAGGAGTTTTATGATCAATTACGACACTAAAATAACCCTGATTAACGTGTCTGATTATTGTGACCGGAGCGTGTTCACACATCACTATTGTATATAATTTGGGGTTATATACAAGTGTAATACATCAACAGAAACGCTTTCTGAGGGTGAGCACTCTATTCTAGTAAATGCAAGATGACTATATTGGGTGTAAGTCTTTATTTCCTTTCACTTGCAATCAAAATGTGCTCCTGTTGTTGTGTTGAATTGTATGTAACCCCCTGAAGATGCAGACATTTTGGCATTTAAATGCTTTGTAGGATGTGAAAAAAAACTTTGGCAAGACACGAGTGTCAAAGGAGCATTCCCCGGCCTCCAGGATTGACCCAAAATATCTGAAGATGTTTTCAAGAGGAACAGTATAAAAACATGGTAGTGCCCTTGATGTGAACAATTAGTTCCTAAAGAGCTAATTTGTGGCTAAAAGTGGACATACGCACTTTTTGCACAATTGAAAATGGGCAGGATGAGCGCAGTAGCACAAGAAAAAGTAGATCACACAATTCCCCCTGGAGGTCCCCTGGTGGCCACTGACTTTATTGTTTTATTATGGTTTTATTTACACAATGTATATCAGAAAAAATACAAACAGCATACTAATTTATTGCATTGCTTCTAAAAAGGGTTTTTACAAAAGTCTCTTTTTGCTCTGTAATTTAGCCTTGGGGTCTCTGGTTAAAAAAAGATGAGGCTTGTGTGATTGATTGATCACTGTGACCAATCATGTTAATCTATTTCTCAGGGAGGAAGGGTTTAAACCAGTAATAAACCAATAAGAAATGAGCAGTTCAACACTTTTTTTTTTTTTCAAAATCTAAATTTCAAAATATTTCTATTAGTGTCAAAACTTAAAGCCAAGACTATTTCTTCTAGCTAAAATATACTTTTTAATAAACAATATACCACGAAAATATTTTGGACATTAACGCTCTTTTGCAGGCAGCCTCAAATGGCCATTTGAAAAATTGCAGTTCATTTGCGTCATGTAAGACAGCAGAAGTTGTGTGTTCAAGTGTATGTTGCTGCGTTTTAGGCCTGTTTGTAACCGTGAATAACAAATGAACTTAGAACGTAGAGCTGAAGAGCATATGGCTGAACCTATAGGTGCGTGATTGTGCTTCTGTCCATGCTTCAATGTTCACTCTATTTGTCTTTGTGTCTACAGCTCTTGTCTCTCTCAATAGCTCTTTGTGTGTCAGTGTGTGCATGAGTGGTAGTGTCTGCACTGAGCTGTCCTCTGCGAAAGCTACACAAATGCACATTTAATGACTATATTTTATTTTTTAGTGGAGCATCCCTTTAAGAAAATGCTCTCTCTCACTTTCTGCCTTCAATAAAACTTTAGAGATAATGACCAGATTCAAGTTTGCCTTAGTATTAAAGGTCAACCTCTAAAATGACTTTCTAAAAAGCCAACTTTTCTCTATAATTGTATCTTCACTGGAAATAGATTTAATATTTGTACCTTAAATTAACAGCTTTATTTTATCACTTCAGAAAGATCACATTAATAAAGCTTGTTTGTGAACTTTTTTTCTTTTTTTGCACAGCCATGTGCGAGTGGTTGTGTTTGTTCCCTGCAGAGACCCTTTAAGGGACATGTAATAGAATACAGTATAAGAAAGGGGTACATAAAAAGACACATGTGATCCCAATAAAGTGTGATAATTTAGAAGTCAGTCTGTAGAGTTCTTGGTACACACACCAAAAAGCTCATACTTCTGAACTTACAATAAAAGCTAAAATAGACTAAATGTGATTGACTAAGCTTGAAATATTAAATTCATACTGTACTAAAACCTATGTCAGATTAGGGACTACTTTAAAAAGTGAAGTATCTAAATGTGAATGCATTTTTTACATATATATTTTTCTGACACGCTGTCCATTTTTGTTCACAAATCTCTTCATACTGTGTGCTTACCTGTTGTTTCTGATTACTTTCTCCTTTAAGTGAATATTATTGTCCTGCAAGGTTCCCCTTTAAGTCTGTACAGTAGTAAAGTTGAGAGAGGAACTGTTTGCTGTTCATACAAAACGTACACAAATCCAAACATCATGGGGAAAAACTCTTCTAAGAACTACATTTCCCACTTCCAGTAAGCTTAGTATCAAGTGTCTAAGCAGCTTTGTTGCCATTGGTCAAAACCACTTGGTACTACAACCACCAAGCAATCATGTAAATAGCATGAGCAATGAAATAGCATGAGCAAACTCTATGACTATACATTCTTATACATCATAACGGTTTTGCCATTAAATACTGAAATTAAGGTATTGATACTATTACAAAAAAATCTAAAGCTGCAAGGACATGTTGGGCATCAATGGACAAAAGAGCAGGTACTTCATTAATGATAAACGGTGGTTTTGGTGTAATGCTTGCATTGAACTCTTTTGAAAGTAGCTTATCTAAATACAATAATAACTGTTTAGACTACAAGTGACAACTGTAAACAAAACTCACCTGTGTGGATTTATCACTCATACAAGACGTCTGTGATTGGTTAAGCTCTCGTGGCCACTGTCCAATCAGATACTGTTGAGACAGTTTATCCCCTGAGCACCGAGCTGCTAAAAGAGATGGAAGGTTTGGGTTAGTTCTGCAAGCTTCTGGGGGTATGAAGAGAGCTGAAGGTGCTCAACAGCTTCATAGTCATAATAGACGAAGAACAGATTTCACTCTGATTCACTGAGGAAGTAACAGACATTTGATATTTACACTTTCTGGAATAATTGAATGTTCTGTCATGTAAAACACACAAGTCCTGTCACAAGCTGTCTGGCAATTCTCTTGCAGGCCCCAACCAAGTCAGATTTCTAGCTCTTCCACCTCCTTCAGTTAAAAATGATAGATTGCTCATTTTCTTTTTTTTATCTGCAGAAACTTTTGTTTTCAACTTTTTTTAACTAAATATTGTGTTATCCTTATATTCATTCCTTTGTATTAATATAAATATTAAATTGGATCTACTACTATTGCTTAAGTTAACATTGCACACAAAGAAGTAACCCAGATAATTTCTCCAGGGGCGCGCGCAAGCACGCACACAAACACACACACACACGCATGCACACAGACTCTTGCTAACGTACGCATTTAGTCACCAATCGAGCTAACATGCATGGTTTTAGATTGTGTGGAGTAACCAGAGGAAAACCAGTCAAGCATAAGGCAAACATGCAAATGCAGAGCAGTGTCTGTGGCTGGAATCTTCTGAGGGTCTGCAGAATTAAAATCTATGCCTCCAGGCAGACCTCAGTAAACATCATGAAATATAATGTTATCAATAAATTCTATATTATATATTAATGCAATATTTTACTGGAATATTACAATTTTAAACTTTTGGGGGGACTTTTTTTTTTATTGGTGTCATTTTTGTTCTATATAATATTGCAAGATGGAGTGACTAAGTTGTCACCTTCTTCCCTCTGATGCTCCCACCAACTAAAAGACAGGCTTAACCAAAAGAACTAATAAATAAGGATATATTTCCAGAAAACTTTACAAGAATGTTTAGTCAAAAAAAACTCAAGGCCCAGTAATCTATACATTTTTTTGTAAAACATTGTTAAGTGAAGAAGCGTGCCTCTGCTTAGAACAAATTCTTTGGTTCAGTGCACACACACAAACACAGACAGATTGTTAATTAAATACGGTTGTGGAGGTAGACAGGGGCATAGCAGAAGATCAAATGGTCATATAAGTAAATTTGAAAAATCTACTTTTTTTTCAGTATATTTACATTGACATTAACAACAAAGTTGACCTTTTCAATTAAACCAGATAATCGTCCAGCTTTACTTCATTTCCATGTCACGTTTACTCATTGTTCTTTCTAAAATAAACCACACATCTTTATCATCTAGTGCAAACTCTGGTTTGGTTTTATAAAGCATAATGTGTGCTTTATAACAGTTGTGAGTGTGGTGAAGTTAAACGAAATGAACTGAAACTTTTCAAAATAAACCCATGTATGCACACCCACACACACCAGCAGCAGCAGAAACGTGTGTGCAGGTGT
The DNA here is from genome assembly GCA_900490495.1 of Danionella dracula. NCBI lineage: Eukaryota > Metazoa > Chordata > Actinopteri > Cypriniformes > Danionidae > Danionella > Danionella dracula. The sequence continues at coordinate 2,655,717 of UELW01000039.1, read as the reverse complement.
TGTTACCGAAACACAAAACATTAGATGAAGAAAATTCAGCCCTCAGACCCATAACCTTACAGCAAGAAGTCAGTAATGTGTGGAAGCAGGGTACATTTTACTGAACTCAAATTAATTTCCCAACAACTTGGTTCTAGTCCCAAAAGGAGGCCTATCTCATTGACAGTTCATGAAAAAATTTCACAATTTACACCCCCAAAAAAAGAGAAAATTAAACAATACTTTCATAAAAAAAAGAGAAAGTTTTAATAGTGTCTTCAATTTTACTTCAAGTTAAAGACTATTTGGGGACCACTGATGGGAATGAACCATGCAGGAATAAAATAGCTGACTCTTTTGCATTTTTGCTTCAAAATCTCAAACATTACGTCCCTAGCTATAAGGTCTAGGATTTGTACTTAAAGGTGCAGCATGTAAGTTATGAAAACTGGTACTGCAATCTCGTAAAACTACATTGAAGCACTTCGTTTCCAGGTGAAAAGTTGACAGATATGTGTCAGTAAAGTCAAATGAGTCAATCAGTTTGATTGGAACCAACTTCCAGAAGAGATTAGATTAACTAAATCTTTAGTCACATTTAAATCCAGAAAAAAAGTATATATTTTAATTTGTGTTTATTGACTGAGCACAGCTGTCCGAATACTGCTGCGCTTTAAACTTGTGCTTATGTCTTTTTATATGAATTTTAATGCTTCTAATGTCTTTTAAATCAAGGATCTATTACATTGTATGTTGTTTATTCTTATCTGTTTTTATTATTTTGAAAAGTATTAAAGTGTAAAGTATTTGCTATACAAATAAAACTGCCTTGTTTTTATACAAAAAAAGAGAAAAAATAAAAAACATTATTTGTGAGACAGTAACTTTGTTTTTGAATGTGTTGAATTCTTTATACTTTATACTTTATACTACATATTCTTGGACTGATACTGTCTCTGATCTCAGTGCTTGGAAATGAACATGTTAATATGCTTTGAAAATGCATGAAATTAAAGTGCCTTATGTACAGCACCTGTAATCTAGACATAAAAAGAAAGGAGGAAATGAAGACAAAACTAGACCTTTAGCTAAACTCCCCACAATGCCCATGATGAGGACAGTCAATAATCTTTTCATCTATTGTATCACAACTATGTATGCAATATATTTTATTATAAAATATTAGTTGTAATAAGTATTTACACATTATAAACATACAATGTGTTTAACGTTTAAAACAAAAACAAAAACACTGCAAAGTCTACTAAAGTGGAGAACATGTTAATGGTTTGAATATGCCTCACATGAACCAATATCTGGTTACAGTATTACAGTACAGGACTCAACAGCAGTCTGAAAAATGATAAGCATCAACATGTCTTCTCAACACACAGCGTGCACTTGCTGGGGGCCTGTTGCACTACATTCACTTGCAGATTGCAGTAAGGCAGCTGGAAGCTCTTTGTGTGAAGGAAAAACATTTCAAATGCAAATGCACACTAGCATCAGGGACTCAGCGAACAACAGAGACAGAGCTTCAAAGACATTGTTCTGAGAAATTTCACATTACATTAATTTATTACCCACCATAACTTAGTTTCAAACCTCTAAGCATTTCCGTCATATCCTCCTGGGAACTTTCAATGTAACTTATTTTATGATTTCCTGTCTATTTAGAGCTGTTAGTTCCACACAAACACATGGAATATCTTTGTCAACCATCGTGATTGGCCAAATTGTTAACTATTGAGCACACCAGGACTTAGTAAAATCAGTTGAGTTAGATATAGACCAAAAACTAATGTATATTTAAATGAATAGGCTGGGTCGCAGGAGGATATATAATATAAATAATAAATGAATTTGAGTCATTTATTTAATTCCTAGTGAAGCTGTTTCAAAGATCCACAAAGGCAGTTAAACCGAATGTATGCAGTGCAGTGTTTTTCTTAAGCCCAACAGCAGAATATGTACTAAGCAAACAATTTGTCTTGTACAACGTAGCTCTCGAGATCACATGACAGAGACTGACGAAAAAACTAAATCAATATTTAAATAATTTTTTGAGATGTAAAACACATATAAGACGTCATTTAGATTATTTACACGAAGTCATCCAGGGACGCTTTCATATTATCAGTTGACAATGACAACAGTGTTCAAATCCCATTTAAATGCATTATATTTTGTATTTTTTTCTTTACATCAGTTGTTTTACAAGGCTAGAAAGAATTAAGAGTATAAAACGTTGAAGGAGAACAATAATAAAATATCAAACAAATTATGAGACTGAAGCCCCTTGTTTACTTAAGGTAAGGCTTTAAATCTGAAAAAAAACACTCAAATGGTTTTCTGACTTACAGTAAATCCTACTGTAAATTATGGCTCCAAATTAATTACGTTTTCTCAAAATAGTTATATGCAGTGAAGTTGATAATCAGTATAAACAGGTCTCCAATGTATACCTAAAATAAAAAAGAAAACCTGAAATCTATTATCTTCTGGATGTGTGCAAACTGGTAAAATGACCAAGGCTAAAGATAAAGAACAATGTTTTCAACACGCCTTACCTCTCATTGATGATTCTGGTAAGTTTCTTGTTTGTTTCGTGAAGGGCTTCATGCTTGCGTATTGTGTGATGATAGACGACTACTTTGACTCGAAGACACTGAAGATATCTTCCCCTCACTCCTTCTCAATAGAGTAAAGTTAACTAAAGCTAGGTGAAGTTCGTTTGGTGAGTCAAGCGTTGTAGACAAAAAACCTAATAACTGAAAATGTTTACGTGAGCGAAGGCATTACATGAGAAAGGGACCTTTTCGACAATCGTGGTTTGGCATTCATTGTAAGTTATATCCTGAATAAAAGCAGACGGAAAGTTCTGGATCAAATCAAAAACTCTCCTACGCTGACAGATGAAAGTATGCAACAAATGAAAAGCGGAAGAGGAGCGTGTTTACCATCTGATTGGTCAGAAAGCAGAAGTAGTTCTTACCTAGTGGATCATCAGCTTTTTCTCTCCAGAAGGAACCAATGAGACGAGAGCATATCCTGTAAAGGCGGGGTGTAGCTTTTTGACAAAAACAATGACTCTTTTAAGGATAAATTTATGGTCCAGATTGAGATGTTAATTTTCTTTTTATAATATAGAAACTACATTTGACGTATTTTTAACAGAAATTAAGAGACTTGAATACATTATATTTAGGTTCTAACAAAATAATGAATTTGTCTTACCTATTTACCCTCTTGTAAGTTACAAGAAATGCGACATCACACTATGTTTCTGTTCCGAGGGCAACTGACCAATTTTAGTTTTCTAAAGGTAGCAATAAAATGTGGTTCGCTGGAGCCGGAGAGTGCAAGTAAATGCAGCCAATGTGATATGATTTAGCTTTATTCCTCTACTTGTACAACATTAGTTATTGGTTTGTTGAAAGTAATTGATAAAGACATGTTTAGCTATTTGAAGATTCTGCTTAAAAAATATTTTTCCTCCAAAATGTAATTGAAAACAGTGAGACCTTTATATTAATTTCGATAACAAAATTCATAAACAATATATAAATTTCAGTTAGTTCAGTATGTGGTGGCAATGATCTTCACTAGAGGATAATAAAGTGTATCACATTGATCTTATTTTCCTTAGCACCTGGCTCCACCTCATAGAGTTCTCATGTTCTTTTTGTTCTAGGTTCATTAATTAATTTCGCTCAAATAAAGTCCTTTGCATGTCAATAACAAAGCAATTTAAAGATACCAAAAGAGATGAGTTTGAGTACATTCTCAGTTAAAGCAGATTAGTAATCTGGGGTATTTTACCTTTCTCAGTAGAGTTGAAAGTCTAATATGATCACTTCTGGAAAAAAATCTCCCTCCATGGAGCAGTTGGAACAGTCGATGGTGCCACTGAAGAGACTGAGGAACAGCTTCGAGACTTTATCGATCCAGAACAACATCTAGCACTGTGCCTGAGTTGTTTAGTTTTTCATTTATAAGCAATATTGCATTTTCTTGTTCTCGCCTTCATTGTTAATGTTGAAAATTCTAGCCAACATCATGCAGACAATATAGTCGCATGCCAAAAATGTCATGAATATTCACAACTAAGTACACTATTCACACAGCCACAAAGCTGATCGACCGGTTGACCATGTTTAATGTTTTAAGAATGGCTCTAATTAAAAAGTTGAAACGTTTTTTACCAGTACTATAGTAACTCAACTAACATCATTATGAAAACATCAAAGTAGAAATTTTTATGTTGGGTAAAAAAGTGAATTAGTTATATAAGGAATTACATTTAGGCAGACATATTTTGTGCATAAAACAAAAACAAATGTATTCATAGCTCAAAAAACATGTTTTAATAAGATTAATTCTCAATGGTTTTCTTGTTTCTAAAATGATGACACAGTTATAATAAAAAAAGTTGTTGATTGTGCAATCAATGTTAGCTCAAGAAGAAAACCGTTTTAAATTACAAACAAAAAAAACTCACTAACAATTGGATATTTTTTACACTTTCTTGTGTTAAACAACAAAAAGTGTTGTTATGAATGTGTGTTATGAAAAGGAAATAAAAACCAAGAGTGTGACCAAGATTCACCCATTGACAATCCCATCAAAACACCAACACTCAAATAAGATTGATTTCCTTCTTTTCCACAGTAGAAAGTTCAGAAACGTGGTGGAGGGAAGATAACACTTTGTTTAAAAGGTATTATTTGGTGCCAATGTATCAATTTCTTCTCTTCTTTAGTTCCTGTGATAATGAAAACTTTTCTACATTTCTAAAAACTTCCCTGCAAGGATGGCTCATATGGTGACTTTGCAGAAAACAGAAAGGCCTTTACACGCTGTCAGAAGGAACAAGGTTGCCAGTGGTGTCCAGCTGCATGCACTTACAGGTGCAGGCCGAAACCGGACACTCGCTGTGGTCCCTGAAAGAGAAGCGATACATTAGCAGACATCAAATGTTGAACTACACACTGCATTCCTCAAAAAAAAAAATGGCCAGACTGAAGCTGCAGTGGCAGCTTCCACCGACAATTTAGCAGATTATAATACCTTGTGATGAATACTAAAATAAGATATTAATGTAGGCAGGGACTGAAATCTAAAGAAAAAAAATTGATATGCTTTGATAAGTTTTGGCACTCTTGATTCTATTATCATCTCATGGTATAGAGTAGAAGATGTCTTTAAAAAGGAAGCTAAATGTATGTGAAATTTAAAGAGCAGTTTATGTCTTTAGCTATTTACTTTATCCTAGTTGCTCAGAATTTTTACATATTTTTTTTAAACAACTGCTGAAATGTTTTTCTTTTAAGTTGTTAGCGTTCTTCTTAGAAGCATGTTACATAAACTAGCATAATTATCAGAACTAACCAGAACAAGAGGTGTGGCTTTCCCTGTTTTATAAAACGTATTGATTTAAAAGAAAGTTTATGAGAGCGTAGTAGTTTAAAAGTTTAACCATGTCAGCATTCTTATGGCTATACTGGTATAAACAAAAACACATGTGGAGCATACAATAGAATAAAAACAAGACAATAATTTTTTTTATTATTGAATTTAAAGATATTTTTAGCATAAATTCTATTTCTAAGCAGCAGATTCAAATACAATTTTTCAAGAACTGAATGATTTTAACAGTATTAAAGAGTGATTTAAAAAACGAAATCAATTGTGAGTCTAGAGTGGCCAATTCAATATTATCTCTTTTGGCAACAACATCAGCATGTGCATTTAAGGTAAAATAGCTAGTTTAGACAATCGAATGTATATTTTAATCCTCCAGAGAAAATACACAGACATAATAGCACTTAAAGGACCTGACAGAAATGCAACAGTATGGTTAAGTAAGTATGGCTCTAACCTGAACCAGCTGAGCATGTGACCTGCGTGACCTCCATGCCGACAGTTGTGGCACCATGTGAACCAGTTACTGAACTGAGCCAGTTTTTTCTCTCGTGTGAGATCAGCTTTCTCATCCGTTTTTCCTGTGCCTGATGAGATGAGACAAAATGAGTCAAACAATAATATTACATCATGGAGTTATTCACAAAGAGGATGTAGAGAGGTCTGTCACCTGGGCAGCTGGACACAGGGGTGCCCATGTTCATCAAGCAGAGAGCACAGCGTGGAAGTGGCTTTCGACAGCCAGGACAACTGGTGACCTTTGACTTGGTGGGTGATCCACTTACTCCATACTGACTAAATCCCCGGCCCTGATGTGGCATGGCAGAGCAGCTGTATGATATGGACTTCCCACAGAAATTGCAGCTCACGAAGACCTGGTGATGTACAGTTGAATCAGAATTAGTGGTGGGCCACAGGTAAAGAATACATTTTTAGCAAATATTTCCAGGCAAGCAAAACATCAGTAAGAGTTCTATGTTCTATAACTCTCATTAGTAAATCAGTGATCTATGACTTTGTTTGACTTCTTCAGATTTCAACATGTAATCAATGAGCGCAAAATGTGAATTGTGTGTTTTGTGTTGTAAAAATGTATGGTATGTTTTTTTTGGTACACACAAACTTATTCAAACTGACATATTAACAAAAAATGCAAATGCTCAACAAAATTCTTGGGTTGTAAACAGCAGGAAAGTGGGTGATTTTGATGGATGAGTATGAGGTATTAATTTTGATATCAGGTTGTCATCTCACATTTAAAGAAATAAATAAAGAAATGGAACACTATCTTATCTTAAGCAAAGAATCAATTATAAGATATAATTAGTAGTGTTTAAACCTTGTATTATGCTTCTGGTCTTTAAAAAAAAAAACATCTTTAGCATAGTATAGCATAGATCATTGAATCGAAATAGACTAATAGCATTTTTACACCAGTGGCAGAATGACTAAATGTCTCAATTATTTAGGCTATTGTGAACTTAACTCTTCTTTGGTCGCATTGTGTATAAAAAAATAATTAAAAAAAACAACCCTGACCTTATCCCTAGAGGGAAAAAAAAAAGTTTATATTTCCCACAACAAAATTTTTATCAACTTATTTCAACGTAATAATCTATAAATGTTGTTGATGTGACCTCAGCAGACATAGGGATATTAATGTTCATCAAGATCAAGTTTTAAATAAAAAAAAGAAACAAGCTTTTTGATAAATCTGCTACTGTAACTGGTACTAAAAAGCAACTGGTCTTATCTGATTTCATGATCTATGGTAAACTATGCTAAAAGTGTTATTTCCAGATCAGGACAATGGCTCCAAAATTCCAAAATTGTAAAAAAAAAAAAAAACATCTCAAGGAGAGTTTAAGAGTAAGCCTTACTCCCAAAAAGTTAAATGTTCCATTAATAGCCGTGTCTAAAAAGAAATAGATTTTAACCTGGGCAAGGGGTTTTGAGCTAGGATCCAGTTTGCTCCTGTGAATATCAAATTCAGCCCGTTTATGCCAAAACCTCCAGGCGTCTAACAGGTTGCGATAGTTCTCGATCCAGCACTGCACTCGAGGGTCTTTCAGCACCTCCCCGGGAGAGCCCTGATATACCAAGAAAAACAAGGGAGAAGGTTAATCTGAGGCAAGTGGTGGCTCAGTTTGCATCACAAAAACACAGTCAAAAAAACACAGTCAAAAAAAAAGTCACCACCTGGATTTAACTAAGCAAATTGGTACATTTCGGTTGGTTATTTAACACCAACTGGTGGATTCATTTGCTTTTCATTTTTTTAGCAACCATGCCGAAAAAAACATTGCAAGGTCACGGAAATTATATTTGAGAAACGTCAAATCCTTGTCATCCATCAAGCAGAGAAAACATCTGAGGAGATTGCAGAAAATCCAGACCTTTGCCGCACAGACAATCTATGGGATGTGCTGGAGAAGGCTTCAGTCAGACTCTATTATCATCAATGCTCACCTTGAGCATGCAGAAACTGGCTGTCTGAACATCTCCGGTGCGATCTACATAGCTTTCCATGAGATCGACCCCATCTTTGGTCAGTCCAGTTAGGAGAATCCCCTCCAGGTTGCCAGCCTCTTTCATCTCATTGGTCAGCTTGTCTATGAAACGAGGCAGCTGTAAGAAAGAAAAAACACACTGTAATCAAGGAGACCCCAGATGAAATGTAATTATTCATATTTCAAGAACACAAAAAAGCATTGATGTGCCTTAAAACTGGCCATCTCTAGAAAATTATACATCAAAAACATTGGTTTTCCCTCATTAAAATTACACGGCCACCACATCTATATCGCTTTAGACTTTAATTAAATACTCTGAAGAATCATATCAAACTGTGAGAAAAGGGTATCATGAATGCAGACAGAAAGCAAGGAAGTAGAGACGGGTTAATGGCTACAACTAAACGTTGTTCACATGAGTTTTTCTAACAAATATACAATCCTCAAAGAGTCAAAGAGACTCTTTACAAAAAGGGTTAATAACAAAAAAAACAATTAAGTGACTGTTTGGTGTATTTTAATCAATGCAATTAATGTGAGGTGTAATCCTGTACCAGTGTGCAGCATCCATATGCATGATGTGATGGCTGCCATTCTGTACCAGAACACTCACTATAAGCACCAAAGCTGTGCGAAATGGTATATTTGACAAAAAGAAAAAAAGTAAAACAACAAAAATGAGGACTTACATAGTCCTTGTTGCAGACTTTCATAAAAACCACAAATAATCAGCTCAGCTTGGGTACATCGCCATCTGAGGATCCTTTTAAATAATATGGATGGCAAAGACAATGAGACTGAGTGTTGCCTACCACATACCTGAGCATCATTTAGAAACATGCAGGCAAAGGCTACCCTGTCTCTTACAGCCACCCGACTCTCATACTGCAAAAGAGAACACATTTGTTTATAATACATTTGCTGCAAATATTGCTTGGGTTGTTCAGTCAAAGTAAAGAGTGTTTTTCAAGTTTGCGCAGAATCCAACCTGACAGACCTTTGAAGTAGCAAGCCACATGATCGTGAAAATGATCAACCGTCAATTTAAGTGCTTGTTAAAAGGGTGTTCATCTACTCACCAAGTTGGCCTAAGCGAACTGTTTTAAAGCATTTATGGAGGATATAATACAGTATCTTTAATTAAGCTGCAAGCAACTTGAAGCAAACACAGTTAACTTGCTTGCAATTCAACAATGTATGGCATAAATATAATTTCACAAAAACATGTTTATACTTTATGAAAGCAATATAATAACCATGCTATAAAAGTTGTTAAAACATTAGGTTTCCTATTTGTTTAAATTTGTTTGGTAATTTTTTTAAAGAGAAGTACTTGAGGCGCTTCGCTGTCCTCTCTTCACTCAGCTCTGCTTTTTTCACAGTTTTTATTGTTTGTGGTATGTTATTTTTAAAGACACATAGAAACATTTTGACTTTTCAGATAGAAAAGTAAGCAGGCAGGAAAAGAAGTAACAGGTCGGGGTGTAGGAACAGGAAAGGACAGCAAGATCAAAATTTGAGCTCCAGTCACATTCCGTATTTAAATATTTGATCCTTATAAAAAGGAAAAAAAAGCACATTTTAAATCTCATCGACAACACTTTAGACTTTTTAGCTTATAAACAGGCTCAAAAAGATGTCAACAACATAAAAAAATCTTGGCTAAAAATGCTTTTATCTTCTGAAGAATGATAACTTTAGCCTCAGCATGACAGGAGCAGGTTAAAATTATGAATATTATAATATTTAAAAAAAAATGTAAACATTCACTGAGAAGGAAAGCCTATCAAACAATAATAACTACTAAAAGCATCATTGCAGCTGAGACCAAACCCAGCCCTGAACGTTGCTTTTAGCACACGGCTCATATCTGATGTCAGCATACCAAGACCCCGTCGTAGGCTCCTGGCTCACTTGTGAGGAAAGCAAACATGATGCAAAGGTAGGGTTTCTTCAGCTGGAGTCTGAGGGAGCTGCACATCTCTCGCCACAAGGAGTTTTTCTCATCCGTGTAACCCGACAGGGCCATAGCTACCACATTCAGGTTTGCGTCACCTCATCAGAGCAGAAACAAAACAGAAAACATGTTAGTCTTCCACTCTTGCACCAATCCAGTTCGAATTTTGGCTCTTGTTTGCTTATGATTTTGATCACTAAGTCCTCACTTTTGACATTGTTCTTAATCATCCCACTTATAGTCTTTTTTGCTGTAATTTTAACTCCAGTCTTTGTACATCATAATGAATTAGCATTGGGACATATACATGATGTTCTCTTTAGAATTAGTAATTAGAATTAGTAAATCCAGTTACTAACAGTCCTTTAGTAGTACCTTTTTCAGAGGAAGCTCCTTTATTCAGGATCTGAATGGCTCTTCTGATGTCCAAATTAAAGAGAGCGACGGCTGCAGCTCGCTCCCACTCTTCCTCCTTCTCGAGGGACTTCAGAAAGGGTTCAACATCAATGTCAGGTCCGTGGCCGATCCAGCCACACAGCTGCAGAGCGAGACTGCGCTCTTCACTGTGGAACCATGGTACATCTGTCTGCCTGTCTGAGCCTGACCAGCAGCGCCGGGTCTCTGTAGTACCTGAGGAACAGTGAGAAGAGCAGAGGATGTTAAAAATGGTGTTCACATGAACTGGACAGGATTTGAAAAACCGGAGTCTAGTTCTGCAGCTTAACTTAAACACAAAAACATATGCTCTCAACAAATCTTCTTCTTCTTCTTTTGGCTGTTCCCAGTTTAGGGGTCGCCACAGCAAATCATTTGTTTCCACCTAACTCTGGCCTCAGTATCCTCTACTCTTGCACCAATTATGCTCTCAACAAATACATTTGTGAAAAAACAAATACATTTATTTGCTAAGTTAGACATTTCAGATCTAAAATTTAAACAACGACAACAGCAGACTTGAGGGCTAAAGCTTACAGTAGTTCAGCAATACATTTCAGATTGAAAAACAATTTTATCTGGGATATTAGTCAATAATGCAGATCAACACCATACACTAACAGAGCAACAGAGGGCCTTCATGAAGAGGTTTTCCTCTGCACAAACGCACATTGATTGGATCTTGTGATATTTGACACTTACCAGAGAATGTCTTGACTATGTTTTTGATGCCAGAGTAGATGAGCGACTGTTTGTTGTTCGGCTGCTTCGGCTCCATATTTTCAGTATACTGTTTCATGAGTAACTTACATAGGAAATATTGAGACATCCAAAAATTCCAAGAGGAACCATGTGACTAAAATAAAACAGTAATTCTAAGAAATGTTTAACAAACGTTGACATTCCTTAATAGGATTGGTTTAAAAAATAACCTTTTTTTCATCATCACATTTTGATTTCCTGCTTTTACAAATTGCCTGTATATAACATGTATATAACTGTATAAAACATGATGTCTCCCGTAGGTTTCTGGCAAAGTAAAAAGAGTTTAAGAATGGGTCTTGCCAGTATTCAAAAACTGTCTGATTTACTGAAGGTTAAAATTGCAATACTTCTTAAACAAACAAACAAACAAACTGAAAAATACACAAAACTAACAATCTGAATCAACAAACCTAACAATGTCAGGGGTGGAAACATATTTTTTCAGCTCCAAAGTTGGTCAGTTTTAACATTATTGTGAATGACAACCTGCTCATGTCAGGAGTCAGCCTCAAGCGGTCGCTCAAGGAATTACAGTTCAATTACTTCCTATTATGCATCCAGAGCAAATGCAAAAGGTTGCCCCTAAGTTTAACATTGTGGCCTTTGACTAACCTCTTTCCATACATCCCAACTGGTGCACTATCCACACTTTAAGAGTATTGAAATTAGAATTAGCCTTTCCCAAACCATAGAATACTTTTGCTCATCGCAGACATAAATCAAAATGATTTATAGTCATTGCAATGCCCATAAAAGGATATAGTGCAGAGTGTACCAGAGGGACCGGAGTTGAGAGTCATCCTCTCCAGCCAGCACATGGTTCCGCCAAACCTGGACAGTGTCGTGTCCGTACCGCGACTGTGCCCTCTCTCTCATCTTAGTGGCGATATCTTTCTCAGCTGCAGCATTTTCCCCGTTTCCAGCCTCCTCTACACAGTCATAAAGGTGCCGCCCACATGCCCACATCAGAGAGGTAGTGGAGCTCCATGCCAGTGAGATTCGTTCAAACACAGTAAAGTCATTCATAACCCTGTTGGGAGACACCACCACCATGCGATTCTGTGTGGATGGATGCCAGGCGAAGCTGCTGATGAGGCTCTCACTGCAAGGATGAACACTCCGCTCAATGATGGTGGGCTCCACCTCATCCCCGAATGGCATGGGTGTGTGTTGCATGTCGTAGAGACGAATGACGTTACTGTCCCGTGTGAGAGTAGCCAGAAGTCCCATCCGTGTAGGGCACCAAGCTACTTTGGTTAATGGCTTGGGTTGTTCGGTCAAAGTAAATACGGGTTTTTCAAATTTGCGCAGATCCCAAATCGCCACCTGACCTTCAAAGTAGGAAGCCACACGATCCTGAAAGTGAGGATCCACCGTGACTCCCTGAATAGCTTTGGTGTTCACAAACGTTTTCTGGCTGGTATTGCGAAGGTCAAAGATGGCTAGGTTTCGGTGCATGCCTGCAAGAAGCAGCTTTTGATGGTCTCGAGGAAGCCAGCAGAGGGACAGACAGGCATCGTTTTGACCAAGCTCATAAAGAGGTTTGGTTACCACCATTCCAGAGTCTGTATCGCCAGAGAGTCTAAGCTTTTCAATGGGGGCCGCTTCAGGGGAAAACTTACTGCTGATGTCCCAGATGAGGACGGAAAAATCAGCTCGATGTTTATCCAAACCTGCCGCCAGCCAGTTACTATCCACTGGATTCCATGCAAGAGTATTGCATTGTCTCGCATGCTTAGGGACAAATTCTTTTCCCACAAGCTCCTTGTATTTGGAGTTATGACTCTGTCCCAAGCTGGTCAGAACAACTCGACCATTTGCCTGTCCCACCGCCAACAAACACTCAGGCTCATGTTTAGGATACCAGGCTACGCACTTCATGTAGGGGGCATCAGAGTTGATAGCCAGAAGAGTGGCTGCGGTCTCCTCAGATAATGGCAGAGTGCCAGCTTTGGTTTCAGAGGCTCCAACAGGTCCAATGCGGTAAAGGCTGAGCTCATTATCACAGATAACGTATCGGTCAGCGTGATGAGGTGACCACAGTATGTCTGGCTTGTACCCGCTTGACATGACCAGGTGGAGATTCTATCAATGCTGAAACCTGGAAAAAGAAAAAGGTACTCACTTATAGGTTCTGTGCAGATGGACCTCCTGTGCAGATACAGTTGATATTTTCATTTTGTGTTATTTCTTTTCTACTTTAAGTATATAAAAAAAAACATAATTGGTTATTTCTAGATTTAGTTTCTTGTGAAGGTTTCTGAGGTAAAACGTGTTGCAAGAAAATGGATGCAGCTGGAAGTTATCGACTCAATTTAGGACAATGAGGAAGAACGTTGCACTTTCCTTTTTAAACTTTATTCAAATCAAACAATTGTCATATTTTACAGAAAATGATTATCTACTTTTTCCTTATATATAATGAAGCAGTTTATTCATACATTTTGCATCTTTCTGCAGAAGAGCAAACGAGAGTGAGGGTTGAGGGGTACATGGTGTAGGCAGGTGTAGCCTAGATATAAACAAATCTTTCCTAAATGAAGTGTGGTTATAAATGGATATAAGGTGCGTAATTATATTATTATTATTATAAATTAATTCTAATTATTATTATTATAGTCCAAAATCTACACTATTTTATACCTGCCAATAATAGGGAATCAGACAAATGTTATACCCAACTTACTCGCAACAGCATTGCAGAGGCTTTGGTATTCTAGTCTTTTAATTCTTAAGGTAGAATCTGTTAATGGAGTCTTCTTCCGTATCTTACACTGAAATAATCTCAATGTGTTTAAATCCAGGTCCCTTTATTGTAGTCAGAAACTGCTGACCTCCTCTCCTGGTTCAATTACCCTGGGATTGAACGAAAATGTCAAGATGTTTCAAAGAGTAGGCAAAATTAAACTTTAATTAAAGTCACACCTCAAACAACAATGCAAAAGTGACACAATTTACAACCACTCTGTAATGAACTGACGTTCCATGAAGCTTTTAATAATCTAGTGACAAAGACAGTTGATATTATGATGTATTTTATTCACGGTGAGGATATTATGATGGTGAGAACGAAATGAACATAAAAACAAGTTAACTATGACGTTAACTGTTGACGTTAACGTAATTGGAGAAACGTTTAATGGTTGTTTCATCAATGTTACAGCAGAGCTAGGTAGAAAATAGATGCATTAAATACAACATGTTTTTCTAACCGTAAAATTACTTATTAAAAACACACAGTCGCTATTGAATTGAAGTGCAAGTAAATGGTGTTTATAAAGCGTATAAAACTATAAACTCACATGTGACGTATAAATCGTTGAAGTTTGTTTGTGCTGCATGAAGTTGGAAGCAGCTCAGATTGTAAACAACGTGACATTACCTACAAAATAAAAGTCCCTTGTAACCACAGCCAATGGTGACAACTTTTACAGAATAACGGTCACGCAAAAAATAATTAATGCCTGAGCGATGTAAAAGCTACTTAATCCTAACGATACTGTTAAATGTTTTACTTAAGCGTATGAATTCCCTATCAGAGTAGTAATGTTATGAATGCTGGAGAAAATACAAATGTTCAGGGAAATCTTTTTCAACTAAGTTAAGTTAACAAAAACACGCTAGGGAAAGCCTACAGGTTAATGATTTATTATTAAGTAATTTACTGTCATCATACTTTAAGGAACACAATATATCATGGAAAAAACAAATAATACAAAGTAGGCATAAATAGAATTAAAATGAAAAGTAAAAGTCAATGTCGAACAAGTTCGATATAAAAATCAACACGACAAATGAAATTGTCAGAAATTGTGCAATTTGCGTTTTTAACGAACTATAGGTTTACAAGCTAATTAATGAATAATGCTTTCTATTAGAAATAGTGACTGACTTGGCGTTATACTTTAAGCACCAATATTTTGAATTTAAATGTTTAATTTGATTGAAATGTCCCCCCTCTGTCGTGTTCTGTGCGCGCGCGTGCGAGCGCTTGGGACAGCCTGCCATGCAGAAGTTTTACTGCAAACACAGAAAGAGCTTCATGAAGGAGACATGAGGATTACGCTCCAATATTCCACAACCAAGGTAAAAAATGTACAATGATCGTATGAAATGTTTAACTTTTTTCTCTTAGTCTTGATTTAACAGTTTTCTCTGTATCTTAGCCTGTCGAGAAACTTCATTTCAGGATTGAATGAGAAGTAAAGGTAAATGTATTATAACTCCGTACATTTTTCCAGATTTATTTAGTTTTACTGAATCCTCTTCAGCCTGTGTATTTTTTACCTAAAGCTGAAATAAAAAGTTTTCACTATACTTTAAATGCAACCATGACATAATGATGATACACAGTATAACACCGTATTAAAACATTTTACTTCATTGTTGCCTTTTCTTTTTGTTTGTAGAATATGTTCCAAAACTGTAACACTCAATATATTAGTGCTGTGATTAAAGAATGTGACTATGACACTTTTGTTTTTCAGAAAAAAAGGTTTTGGCTTTTTTTAATTTGGATTTTTTTAAGTAGCAAATGATTTTACTGTCAATTAGACATTCACACAGTTATAGTTCACATGCTTATAATTGTGTCTGTGATCGCCTCACATATTTTTATGTCTGTAATTCAGATGTTTGTATTCCCTTAACATCCCCAACAATTACCCTAAAATACACTTTATACACCATACGCTATATATATTGTCTCATGGAGTTTGGTAACTTTGACACATCTGTCAGTTTTCATTCAAATACTCTATTGATTACAAGTTGCATCTTTGTGTTTTGTTATCCATGTTGTATTTGTAACGCTGTGTTCTTCTTTCGCTCAGCCATGACTGAGAGTGTGCTCAGGGGTTTGTGCTTGAGTTTGAGTCTTTTGCTGCTTGTATTGGAGACCAGAAGCCAGAAAAGCAGAGAGAGCCGGTACAACCTCATTAACGGGAAGCAGCACACTGGTAAACAAATGCTTGTCCTGATTTCACTAACTCCTGTCATGTATTTTTATCTTTGACAATGTTACCTTAAAATATTATTATTTAGCTTGCCCAACTGATTACAAGTTTTGCTAAATTAAAAGCATACCTTTGCAAATCACGTAGAACAAAATTATTAAAATACTTACTTATATTATTTATTATTAAGTATTTATTATTTATACTTACTTTGTAAATAACATGTTCTTCTTGCACTTAAATAAGTATCTTTTTCTCAAGATGGGCTGTTTAAAAAAACATTTAAAAAAATTATAAACCACTCATCAATTGTATAAAATCTCAAGAGATTTAGTTCATCCACAAAGAAGTGTTTGACCATTGAAATTGTTCGAGGCTATTTTAAATCACTGCTGTTGTTGGTTCAAGTGTAAAGCTTTATAAAATAACGTTTTATCATCAAGCTTAAAGTACTGATAAAGTATAGGACAAGAAAAAATTCAAATTGAACCTATGGCAATGATTTTCACAAAGGTGAAAAAATGTCATTTTTATTTATGATTGTACAAGCCTCTATGTGTCAATTTAGTTATCTATTTAATTTTTAATCAATCAATCAATCAATCAATCAATCAATCAAAATCTATTTTTAGAAGCGTCAAGGTCAGGGGCCAAAACAAAGATTTAAAGAATAGGAAAAACGTGTGTTGGATTGTTGGAACATTAACACATTTATTTCATTGTAGAGCTTGTGCAGCCAAGGAGTTAATGAAATGAGGAAATGTAGTTGTTATTGTTTAATTTTACTATTGGGCCAAACTGAAATTATGCTGTAATTTTGGACAATATAGAGTACCCTTGAGTTTCCACCTACTTACATGTTTTTATGTTGTGGGATGGTAAAAGCAGAGAGCCCAGAGATATTTGAGATCATGCAAAAATGAATGGAACTCCCCCTTGAGAGAGTTCCATTAGAATAAAACATAAAGCCTCCTAGAAGGGAAATAAGTAACACTTATTTTTATGTATTTATGGGTAGCACTTTATAATAAATACACACTATTAATCATTAATTAAGCATCAGTAAATTAATATATTATTTATAAAACAGGGTTTTTATTTCAATACACATTTATATGCAATTTACAAATATAACTTTGAAGGCTTTATTGTGTGCTTATACACATCTACATACAATGGTTAATAACATTGATTTTAATCTTTATTGACAAATGTATAATTTAAAATAAAAGCATTTACACATGAGACTAGATAAATCTGCGCTGTGTTTTATTTTTCTGTTTAGAATACAACTGAGCCTTTAGATCGCATGTGTTAATGCTTTACAAGTCTTAAATAACCCTCATTTTAGATGAGATCACAAAAGCAGTAAATGCTTTATAACTAGATTATTTACGCATGAGTTACAGTTTGAATATCTGTTAAAAAAGCATGTATTGGAATACTGAGTAATTCTTACTACATTTCTGAATAATATGATGAATATGAATGTGCTTTCAAATAGTTCAATGATAATTTATTAACATGTTCAAAAGGTTCTTTTGAATAGCTTGGAACTAATAAATTATGGTTTAAATAGTTAAACGTTTAGTTTATAATCCTCAAATCCTCAAAGGGAAGTTGTGGTCTGGGTGATAAGGAGATTGACTTGTGATCAGAAGATCGCCGGTTCAATCCCCAGATCCACCCAAGTTGAAGGTGGTGTGAGTGATGATTCCATCTTCAACAACCACACCTGTGGTGCTCTTGAACAAGGCACCAGTTCCCCGACTGCTCCCCGGAGCCCCAGCCATGGCTGCCCACTGCTCCGGGTGTGTGTTCATAGTGTGTTTGTTCACTGCTGTATGTGTACACTGGGATGGGTTAAATGCAGTGCACAAATTCCAGGTATGGGTCACTCCATAACTGGACAATGGCTCACTTTTACTTCACTTTTTCCCCTTTTCTCTTTTCAATCAAGAATGAAATTAATGCTCAGCAAATTATATAGATGCTAATAAACCAAAAATAACTTTTACAGTTACATTTATAAACTGCTTAAAAATGTGTATTAAAATAGAAACAATGCTTTATAAATTATATATACATTTTTGCTGATGCTTAACTAATGATTATGTGTTATTATAAAGTGCTACATATTTATGCTGGTGGGAAGAAACAGAGCTTAGAATAAAAAGATAAAATAAAATGAAAAACTTCCCACAGAGATCAATGTGGATACAAGTGGTTCTTGCAGCCACACAGAAAGGGAGTCCGCCTGAGAAGTTTGATCATATCTTTAGACATCATGTTTCTTTTGAAAAGAAGGTTTCAAGTAGAACTACTCAAAAAAAATCCTTTGTGGGTAAACAATTGCCGTTTGTGTCCCTTACAGTCATGTAATCTGTTTGTTTTCAGAGCTAGCATGCTCACTGGACATAGCTTTTATCCTGGACAACTCTGAGAGTGCAGAGAGCTTTTTGTTTGACCGCCAGAAAGCATTTGCTCGCTCCTTCAGCACCCGACTGGCACAGATCCATATGCCTGAGTGGCATCTAAAAACCCGCTTGGCACTCCTCTACTACAGCAGCTCAGTTGATACTCACCAACACTTCACAGACTGGCAGGATCTCAACAGCTTTCAGACCAAAGTAGACGATGCCATCTACAGTGGGAAAGGGACATATTCTACAAACACCATTTCAAATGTAACCCAGCTCTTCATCAAAGAGACCCCAGAGCAGAGTGTGAGGGTGGCGCTGCTCATGACGAATGGCTTCGAGAACCTGAAGGATCCTGATGTCATGGCAGCTGTGGCAGAAGCCAAGGAGCACAGCATCAAGATCTTCAGTATTGGTTTATCAGTCAAGGTTCATGATGTGAACAGTGAGAGATTGAGGATGGGGGGCAGCAGCCCATCGGAGAGCTTCTTCCTCTCACTCGCCAACCCAAACCTGGAACAACAACTACTGCTGCAGCTTGTGAGACACACCAAACACTAGAGCTTAAAAAATTCCTTCTATTACATTACAAATGTAGTGAAATTACATTTAAAACATTTAGAATGCACTTGCTTCGTTGTTACTATATTTATTCTGGTTTAGTATGGCTATTGACTTTGATTCTAATGTATATTTCTGATGTTGCTATTTCAGGAGACAATTGTAAAGAATGAGGTAAGTGCTGTTTTTTTTTTAAGAAGTGGGTTACCTCATTTTTACTATAGCAAAATAATGCTAGAAAACTGAGTCAATTCAATACAAAGTTACAATACTTGATTCAAGTTTTTCAATTTATTTTCAGCAGTAAAATAGACTGATGTTAAGGTTTTTTAATTTTTAAATTTAATTTGATGTATCGAGATGCACATTAGTCTGTTTTGTAACTTATTTTGAATGGCTCACTATTTCAAAAGGATTTTCTCTTCCAACACCTGATTAGTTAATCAGAATTGAGCAAATGACTTATTTAGAATCCAATGTTAAAATTACCCAACTTTGGAACAGAACAAAAAAAGCATGTTTACACCCCTGGTGCTGTAATGTTTTTTTTATTTAGATCGATAGTTTTGACCTTCATGAACACTCGGAGGGGGCTGAATTATTTTTTTATTTATTTGTTTATGATATAAAAAAAAAATATTCAGCCAATCAGACAACTGTGCAACCCCTATGTCCCACCTCTCTGGACCCATTTTTGGTTACTGGGAAGTGACTACTTTCACAAAGGTAAAGGTTGGGTATGCCCAATTTTATCTTGTTTCAGCTATGTCCATGTTATATTTAGTCATGGTTTAAACAGCATCGGTTCAGTTAACACAATTCCATGCATTTTCCAAACATTTTCTTTCCTACAGTATTTTCTGTGGAAAAATAATACAAAACCCTCAGAATCTGTCTGGTCCTGCCTATGAGCAAATATTTTATTCACAACAGAACCAAAAAAGATCAGAAATGTCTCAACATTTATGTTTGAACATAATTCAAATTTTAACTGACTGAAATAGTTATGTTGAAAAAATATGGAAGAAAAAGTCTGAAAAAGTTAACCTTAAACCAGATGGAGCGGCTGCCTTGCAGGAATGTCTTTGCAATCTCTGGTTAGCTGCAACATGAATTAAAAGCATCCGGATAAATGAGTGCTTCAACACTAATTCCAACATAAGACTGAGTTTATATAACCTGAATGCTTTTATTCTGCTATTACAAATCACACATTTAACTTTGGATGCAACTTCAATAACCACATCTGTGTGATTGCATTAAAAAACGCAATATGATTTATTTATGGCATTTGTAATTTGCTTGGAAAGAAAGACCTTGAATGTGACTGAAGTGTGCTTGACTTTTTACATTTTGAAAGGTGTTGGAAACCTGTTAAATCTTCAGTTTAGTACAGGTGTAAAAAAACTGGAGTAGCAAAATCATGCACAATTTAGCGTTAACCTTTATGAAACCCACCCAGACACACTATTGAAACTCCTCTTGGTTCGCTAACTGTGACACACTGTATTTAATGATGCACTGTATGGTACCCAATGGAAGACTGGATGATTAGAGTGTGACAGCAGTGAAAGAAGAAACCAAGTCAAACATAAAATACAAAAAAATCCATAATGTATCTCCTGGCTTTCATATATGCAACAGAAACTGATAATAGTGTTACAGAGTTGTATGGATACTTTCTTTTAAATGTTTTTCTTTTATTAGTGTCCAACAGAGTGTTTGTGTCAGCGAGGTGGAAGAGGTCTGCCGGGAATATCTGTGAGTATCACCTGCAACAAACTAAAGTCAAAGTTGCTGCTGGATGAGAAAATGAAAATTTGTGTTCAGGGCGAAAAGGGGGAAGATGGTTTAGAAGGAACACCTGGTCCTAAAGGCTCAAGGGTGAGAAATTGTATCGTAATTGTATTTTTGAGCGATTGTTTTTCTTAAGATGACTTCTTCAACAATGGTCACAGAACGTTAATTGACTGAAGGTTTCTTTAGGGGGGAACAGGAGATCCAGGACTACCTGGAATCAATGGTCTAGAGGTACATCACATCTCATGACTCAGGATTTCAATAGAGAGATATCGTTTAGACTTATAGTAATATTTAGAGACATGCAGGACTATTGGTAAAACTTTACAAAAAGGTGACATGAATCATCATTAATTAATGCAAAATTAACTTTTAATTTATAATTATGGAAACTGATATCTACGTATTGAATGTATTCAAATTACACAACAAAAATGATCTTGAAAGAGTTTGGCTCTGGATAAACTAGTTTGTATAAAAAAAGTCTATAAAAAGTTAATTCATTAATGACTTTCTTATACAAACTGTTCGTGTTTCTGGTTGCACATATACAGGGAAGACCTGGCCCTAAAGGTGAAAAGGTGAGGGATACTTATTATGTATACTGTAATCAAAATATCTTGTTTGACATGAGCCAAATGTAAAGTCTTGCAATTTATTTCAGGGAGATCAAGGTAATTGTGGAGAAGCAGTAGAAAATGGACCGGAGGTATACCAATATCTGATTTGCTATATTGCAATAATAATTTGGTGCAATAATTAAACATGTTATTCTGTGTTTCCCTGTAGGGAAGTGTAGGTGCTCCAGGGCCAAGGGGTCTCCGAGGAGAAAAGGCACTTTTTATTCTAAATCATTCTACTCATTACTCATCTCTTGCTTTTCTCTTGGACACACTATTTAAATATATCAATAATTTAAGAATATTATTTTTCATACTGAATTGTATTTTCTGCCTTTTAAGTCTATTGAGTAATTGATTAATTACTATATTTTGTAAATCCCTGAAAAGAATATGATTCTTGATATGATATGAAGAATCATGAGTTCCTAAATGAATTGCAAATGAATAAGACAGAGACAACTGTTAAACAAGGAAACTGATTTTATTATAAAATTAATTGTTATAACATTTTAACGTACCGAAGACACGAGAAAAATAAGAAAGCTAAAAATGGGGAATTTTCAAAAAATAGAAGCTAGTGTTTCAAACTGATGATTTTTTTTCAGATTATTAAGCAATATTTATGTTTTAGTATTTTGGCAGTAGTTATTAAATATATTAACACTTTATATTGCAAGAAAAATATTATAATTCTTAGTGAAGAGACAAATCTGGAAACTTCCCAATTTAACTGATAATTTAGCAAATATGTTATTGGAAAATGTGTAATTTATTAAAATACACTGTCATATCAACAAGCCCAAAACATGAATAGGCTCTTGTATATAAATATACTTAAACATCCAGCCTCTGTAAATGTATCACAGATAAATGTGCACTGTTTAAATATATACATATCTTTTTTTTCATATTTTACATTTTGTGCATTTTATGGGTTTATTCTATTAAAACTATTCAGCATGCATATCAATTTGTGCATTGTATGTACTTATTAGTTGGCATAAATTGTATACACAATAAACATGTAATTATGTATAAGTGAAAATAAAAGTAAATGTAATAATTGCAACTACATTCATTACCTGCCAACGAGTGACAGACGGCTAGAAATTAGTGCATAATTGTATAACTGTAAAACAACTAACTGTTCTCCATGTACCTTACTATACACCTTAGATTAATAGTGTTATTTAAATAATGACATCAATATATCACTGTCAATGTTATTTTCCACATAAAATATCCTGAAGGCTTTTACTTGTCATCGTTAATTCATTGCAATTTCCCAACACTCGTGTAACTGTTAAACTTAAAAACATAGTATGATATTGTGAGATTTGCTCTGCAGTCATAGTAAACAGCTGCACATTTCACTTTTTTTTTTTACAGTGTAGCTAAATTTTACCACAGTTCTCTCATACCATTATGACTGTGATCTTGGCTGTTTCCACTTGCTGCACTTATGGAATGTGATGTCTCGTAATCCTAAACTACATTCAATCCTACACAGATACTGAGCAGTGAATCCAAGCATGCAGAATATTATTCTTTTTCTCAGTAGTACTGCACAGTAGGATTATTTGGAGACAGGATAGCTCAGACGGAGGGGTGGGGTCTTTTCAGGACGCACTTAGCACACTAGTTGCTTTCTATACTTATTTATCCTCCCTTTACTTTCAGATCAGGGCATTCAGAATTAAACTGTATAAGGATTATTTAAAGTGGAGTTTAATCAGTGTAAAATAATAAAAATAACTTATGTTTTGCTTTCAAACGTATTGACTTCATGTTTATGTTTTGACTTCAAAGGACAATTTATCTTTGAAAGTTTTTTGTTATTACTCAAAATTAATAAAGTGAAACAAACAATTAGCCAAAACACAGTTAAGTATTTATTGAGCTTAGCTGTGATAAACATGAGGCTGCTAAATTAACAAAATGCAAGGTGGTGTACAAGAAATTCTAGTGTAACCCTTCATATCATTTCCCAGGGTCTGATTGGATCTCCTGGAGAGCAGGGCAACAAAGGCCAGCCAGGAACCAAAGTAGGGTCACATTTTTATGTTTTTTATTCTTATTAACTGTTTCAAATGTTACAGTTTTTATTGAAGTTGAAAATCATTGAATTTAACAGTTTTTTTAAAGTTGGTCATTTGTCATAATAATTTCCCTGTTTCATATTTGTCTTTATATCCTGATGAATTGAAACCCAGGAAAAGGTCTGTTTGTAAAGATTTCTGAATTCTTCTTAAAAGTTTCATATGGTTTATGGCCTAATGTTGTTGGTCAAGAATGCCCTGCCCCAAATTACTGCTTTATTATAGTTATGTTTATAATAAAAATAACACATCAAAGTGAAGGATCACTGATCTTTTCTTTCATTTTACGGTAGGGTGATCGAGGGTCAGTTGGTACATCTGGATCTCCTGGAGATAATGGAGTGGGTTTCCCTGGTCCAAAGGTGTGTTTAATCTTAAAAAGCAAAGTAAACAAATATACTTTTTTGAAATGCGGAACATTAAATCACATCGATCACTAAAAGCTATGGTAAATGAATAATTGTAACAGGGTGTCAGAGGAAACATTGGAAGGCCTGGTCCTGCTGGTTTCGATGTGATTGGTCTGCCAGGATTACCTGTAAGTTGAAACTGCTACAGGCTGCATACAACTGAGTAATAGAAGTAAAACTCTATATATCCAAAACACCATAAATCAATTTGAATGAATCTGAGCAAAAATGTGTTTTTACCAAAAAGCAGGACTGCACAATGTAGCAGATATAGTGGCTTTTGGAAAATTGATTATAATATATTTTTTAAATGCTGCTTATCGTATTTTGGAACCAATTTCATCAAATGCAAAATATTGAATATTTTCTAAATGTATGTTGTCTTGATTATTTATAATCTCTATTCTCTTTCTGGTGGCAAACGTTCACACAGAAAATTATAAATTATCCAATTTGAAAGAATACTCAACATATCGATGATTTTAAAATAATTGCATCAATAAAGGGTCCTCCAGGAACTCCAGGAGAACAAGGTAACCCAGGATCTCCAGGGGAGGGATTCCCAGGGCCAAAGGTGAGCAGATCAACCAGGAATTTACTTTTTATTTAGGCCTAATTTTATTTCAGCTTTCAAAGATACAGAAGTGAAAAACTAAAAACTAAAAATACCAAATGTTTTTACTATAGAATTCAATAAAAAAAATGTATGGTGTATTTATATACATTTAAAAAAGTAAAAATGTAATAATTGTATTTTCAAAATGTAGAATTGTTGTATTTTACAGGTAAAATAACAGTAAAAGGTCTGTAGACAAACTATAGAATTATATGAAATATAGTTAATTCATTCATCAAAATCGGTATCAGCTTTATTGTGTGTGCACACACAAGGAATTTTCTATGGTAGAATGTAGCCATCAGTGTAAACAACATAAATCCAATACAAACAACATAAGTACAATACAAACAATATAAGTACAGTAAAGTGCAACACAACTAGCAAGCAATTAACATAGGGCTATGAGGTAAAATATTGTGTAGGACTGACTAGAATAGAACAAAAGTTTATAAAGTATAGTCTGCTTAAGTGCAAAATACACTGTGATGAATTGTGCGAGAGTCCAGGTGCAGGTAACAGATAGCAGGGAGCTAAGAGCTGATGATGATGAGGATGAAGATGATGATTATCTGTTGGCTATTACATTTTTAAAAAATCACTTTATGCCTAAATTATTCTTGTCTGGACGTGTCTTTAAAATAACAATATTAAAATACATTTTACTAATCTCCTGTGCTGGTGTCTTAGGGAGACCGTGGTTATGTGGGCCCTACAGGTGCACCAGGCCCACCAGGTTACGGTGTTAAAGGTGAAAAGGTATGTCCCAGTTCTTTAACATACTGACTATGTTATATAATTACATGTTTTTTAATCAACTGAAAGCCAAGCAATTATCCTTATAGGGAAATCCTGGACCTCCGGGATCATTTGGCTTGAAGGGATTGCCTGGCAGAGGGATCCAAGGAGAGAAAGTAATTATAGACACATTTTATGTACTACGGCTCATGGAAAGTCATAGCAAGCTTAGTGTTGCCCCTACAATAACCTTGCAACCAACTTCTATGAATGACAACTTTTATATGAATATCTAAAGGGGAATCAAGGACCCGTTGGTTCTCCTGGCCAAAGAGGAAACCCTGGCATAGGACTCATAGGACCAAAGGTAAGTTTGAACTTTTAGAACATCAGTAATAAAATATTGAACTACATTTTTTGTTAGATTCCTTTGTGTTTCCTCTCAGGGAGGACAAGGCTTTCCTGGAAATCCAGGAGCTCCAGGAGTAAAAAGAATTGGAGAACCAGGACACAAGGTCAGTCAGGCTGCAATAAATAAACAGGATGAGCCATCAAACAATAAAGCCAGATTTATGTTCGGGTGGATGTTATAGGGTGAGCCTGGCTTACAAGGGTTAGCAGGTTTGTCAGGCTTCACTGGACAAGATGGGACAGCAGGAGAAAAGGTAGCCTCTTTTACTACATTACTTGATATTGTTCAGCCTACTTTTTACAACACCTTTCATTATTTAGGGACTGATAGGCCTTCCAGGACCTACAGGACCAGATGGACTTCCTGGAAGAGGCCAACCAGGAGAAAAAGTAATGATTGTTCTACATTCAGTATGGTTTATTAATTAAATGTTTACATGCTTCAGAGAGTCATACTTCATTCCAAAGCGGTAGCCTCCTACTGTCTATAAGTTCAAGTCCTGGCTCAAAGCATAAGTCCAACCTCACTAATCTGGGTTACAACACAGGCCTTGTTTTTAAATGCAAAGGAACACTGTATTCGTCATAAGAACTCTTGTGCTTAATCCTTGATTGGTTGGCTGCCAAAAACAGATAGTTAGAATGATTTATTTTGTGCGCTTTTTTTTCAAAGGGAGATCCAGGACAAAGGGGCACTAGGGGCTACCTAGGACCAACAGGATCAGCTGGACCGGCAGGGGAAAAGGTTGACCAATCCATATATACAGCTTGTATTTTACTAGTATAATAGATGATACCTTTTACCGATGGTGATTTTTTTTAAGGGTAAACTCGGGAGCACTGGATCTCCAGGTGTTCCTGGGAGGCCAAGAACTGGATTACCAGGAGCTAAGGTGTGCTTCACATTATAGGTTTTTCCACTTTTGATGGTTCTTATATATATATATATATATATATATATATATATATATATATATATATATATATATATATATTTGTAATGTTATATTCCTCCAGGGAGATCTCGGAGCTATTGGTCCCCCTGGCCCTGTTGGAGAGCCAGGGTTTGGTATGATTGGACCAAAGGTAAGAGAAAAAATATTTTAAGAGACACACTAGTGTCAAACAAACATTCAGTTTAGAGCCAAACTTTTTTAGGGCTGGGGCTGCTGCCCTCTAAGAATTGAGTTTTAGATCCATGATATAATTTGAAATAATTTAAAATAAGTAGTTTTAATTAGCAATAATTTGAGCGTCTCAATATTGAGAAGACCTCAATATTTTCAGAGCCAGCTTCCTCAGTGATTTATTAAGCAGAACGAGTAAAATTAGTAAGTAGATTACATACAAACAATTATGGGAAGTAAAAATCCTGAAAAAAAGTCTGTCTATATAACAAAGGATTGTCAAAAGGGTTTGGTACACCTAGTATTAAGTCAAAGACACAAAAACAAAACATACAAGAATGGTGAGCAATTAGATTAACAACAGTCTTTTAATATGTAGATTTTTTTCTTCTTTAGGGCGAAATGGGGTTACAAGGGCCTATTGGACCGCCAGGAATAAAAGGAGATGGTCATCCTGGACCACGTGTAAATCATGGGTTATAGTTATACTTTAAATATTTGCAGTGAAATATGTCCTGTCAGCCATTTGTGATATTCTTACATTTATAGGGACCAACAGGCCTACCTGGTCTCATCGGGGAAATTGGCTCAGAAGGAACTGGTTTGCCTGGACCAAAGGTGAGATACTAGTATTCTACATTTATACATATTTTTACATCTAACTCTCAAGTGCTAAGTTGTAATTAATGAAATAAAGTTTTCTGTGACAGGGGGAACGTGGCCTTCCAGGCCTGGCAGGCCCTGCTGGAGCACCAGGTGTGGGGCCGTTGGGTGCAAAGGTGAATTTTAGAATATTACTAATTTTATGAATATCATTATCACTACTCCATGACTTGCCTTATTATCATAATTGACTAAAGTTTCTGAGTAATATCTATCTTGTCAAACTAAATGCATATGAATGTATTTTTTTGTGATGTGCAGGGCTCAATTGGGTTGCGGGGTCCAGTCGGCCTTCCAGGACTAACAGGAGACGGCATTCAAGGACCAAAGGTTGCAGGAAACATAACAGTGTGTGATTTATTAAACATTTTAAAAAAATAAATGCCTTTCCTTGCAGGGTAATCCTGGATATCAGGGTTTGCAGGGCCTCAAAGGCTCACCTGGTGAAGGCCAGATGGGACAGAAGGTTAGGAAAGTCCTATACTACACTAAAGCTTTTTAGTTCCTCAATGGCCATAATTGTTTTGTTAACTACAACCTGATATATGAGGATTTTCCTTTATTACTTTTAATTCAAGTAAACCTGGAAAATGTTACCTTAATTGATTTTAAAACTGCTTTTTATAGGGTGATCGAGGGTTTCCAGGCACTCAGGGACACACAGGGGACAGAGGGAATCATGGGGACTCAGGACTAACAGGAACACCAGTGAGAAGATCTTCTCAAACTTCTAATTTTTTTACTTGAATGCTAATAAAGCTAATATGATTAATGGAGATTTACAAAATTATTTAAATTGAATGCATTGTGTAAAAAGCTAATCTTATCTTCACAGGGAAATGCAGGAGTCAAAGGAAAATCTGCACTCAAGGTATTGAATGACATTAAAGGCATTCATCTTCCATTTTTCCAACTAAGAAGAAAAAAAATTTACTCGTAAGAAACACAGATTTATTCTATTAGTTAAAACTACTTTCTTGATATTATTGTTGTGGTGTTCAGTATGTATATTATTTTATGCTCAATACATATCATACAAAACAACCAATTTGCATTTAATAAATTCATAAATACATTTATTAAGCTTGATACATTTTACTGTCATGTAAAAATTTACGAGAGCAACTTCCAGGTATTACTTTTTTTATAATGTGAAAGTTACCTGTATTTTCATTTCAATAAAACATTTCAACATTTCCAGCTTAAACAAAACAAATTGATGCCTTTTAAACTATAATGACAACTAAAACTAGAACACATCAAACTCAACTAACTTGAAGTGTAGTTGAATTTGCTCATTGGTTTGCCAGTAAACCGTCAACGTTTTATGTCTCTTGCAGAGAGAAGAAATAATATCTTTGGTCAGATCTATTTGTGGTAAGTAACTAAACAGTGATGCACAGTGTTTAGACAATGTGACTTAAACTCGATTCCTGGAGGGCCACAGCCCTGCACAGTTTTGATCCAATCTTAAGTGAACACACCTGATTCCACTGATTAAGCTCTTATGAGTTCGTTTGAGGCTTCTGGTGTGTCTCCTGAAGCAGGGTTGGAACAAAGACCCGAAGAGACTGTGGCCCTCCAGGAATTGAGTTTGAGACCACTGGTTTAGACA
The DNA here is from genome assembly GCA_900490495.1 of Danionella dracula. Lineage (NCBI taxonomy): Eukaryota > Metazoa > Chordata > Actinopteri > Cypriniformes > Danionidae > Danionella > Danionella dracula. The sequence continues at coordinate 2,626,606 of UELW01000039.1, read as the reverse complement.
CTCTTCTACTCTTCCTCCCTCTCTTTTTCTCTCTATCAGGCTGTGATAGGATCTGCCGAATCACTCCTCTGGAACTGGTTTTTGTGATCGACAGTTCAGACAGTATTGGGCCTGAGAGCTTCAAAATGTTGAAAAATGTAATAAATACCTTGATTGATGGTGCATCGGTCAGTCCAAACCTCACTCGAGTGGGCATCGTCCTCTTCAGCCACATGAACCTGGTTATCACAAGCATACAAGATCAGTTGTCCTCAGATCAACTCAAAGCAGCTGTGGAAAGCATGCCCTACATTGGTGAGGGAACTTGCATAGGAAGTGGCATCAAAACAGCAAATGAGATCTTTCGCTTTGCTCGACCTGGTGTGGATAAAGTAGCGGTGGTCATCACAGATGGTCAAACAGACCATAGAGACACAGAGAAGCTGGACGAAGCTATCAGAGAGGCTCATTCTGCAAACATCACCATGCTTGCTGTCGGAATGGTGAATCAGAGCGAGCAGGTGGATGAAGATTTCAAGCATGTGTTGAAGTCCATGGCATCATCTCCCACTGAAGAGCACTTGTTTTATGTTGAAGACCAAACAAAGTTTGCTGGTGAGCTAACATGCTGTAATGAAATGACAGGCACGAAAAAGGCATAAGGCATTTTTTTTTTTATTCATACACATTTAAGAAATTCATTTAAGAAACTCTGCCAATTTTCTTGTCCTCACAAAACTCCACACCTGCATTTATCTTTCCTCATTTAGATGTTGTAAAATATGTTTGTATTGATGTTAATGAACAGCTTTAATGTGGTTATTTTCTGCCTCTATCTAGATGTGCAAAAGAAGCTGCTTCAAAAAATCTGTGAGAACAATGATGGATCGATCTTCGGCTCTGATTCCAGGGGTGTTATTAGCACCTTGGTTCCATACCTTGAAAGCAATGAGCTGAAGTTGTTGCCAGAGATGTCGCAGGAGTCTTTGAACATGGCAGTTCCAAACAACAGAGACTTCAAACCCCCGCTGACCAATCAAGAGGAGCATTCTGCAGGTAAATGTACATTGCTCCAATCATTTTCATGTAGTCCTGGTTATGGTAAAGTAGTTCTGCTGGTATCTATCTCCGGCAAACATTAGCTGAAAGGTGTGGTACACAGAGAACAAGTTCATCACAGGCAGTTTTTGAACTGTGGAAGGAAATCGGGGTGCCCAAAGTAAACCCATCCATCCATCCATTTTCATGTCGGCTTTATTCCCTTTCGGGGTCGCCACAGCGGAATGAACCGCCAACTCACTGGCATATGTTTTACGCAGCGGATGCCCTTCCCTGCCGCAACCCATCGCTGGGAAACATTCACACACACATTCACACTTTAACACTATGGGCAATTGTTCTTATTCAATTCACTTATTCTGCATGTCTTTGGACTTGTGGGGAAACCGGAGCACCCGGAGAAAACTCACGCGATCACGGGGAGAACATGCAAACTCCACACAGAAATGCCACCTGCCCCAGCCGAGCCTAGAACCAGCGACCTTCTTGCTGTGAGACGACCGTGCTACCCACTGCGCCACCGTGACGCCAAAGTAAACCCATATGAGCAAAATCCACTGGTGAAGGCCACCAGTCTGCATTGAAATGATTACCATTGATTTTCAATGTGCAGTGATAGTGAATTGGAGAGGGATACTATTCTTTCATACTGGACCCTTGACCTACACTCATTTATAGGCTCTGATTTTATATCTTACTAAGCGTTGTGCAAAAATATTTGCTCCCAGACATAAATAGTCATCCTAACAATTTGCCAATGATCAACTTGGTCACATACTAATGAGATCAATGTATGTTAGTTGTAAGATATTATGTCAACTTACTAATGACGTGCTACTTCACGCTAGAATAATTTTAATAACATCCCAAATAGCAAACTACCATTAAATTAATGTTTCAACTGATGTTTATTCAACATATTGTTTTGCTCGAAATATTGTTTTAATCAATTTCAGGGATCGACCCTATTTCAGCTTTTTCTAATCTGTAATTTGACTTAATTTGTCTTTAAGACAATCTATCAGTATCCTTTGAATTGATTTTTGAATTTGACTCACTCATTGCTGGTTAAAGATGTTGAATCAACATCAGCTAAAAAAGTTGGTTCAATATTTATTTTACAGTAGTATGCTGTCTGATATGCTTATTCATGCTGCTAACATAATACTAATTACATGTTACCTCATGCTAGCATAATGCTAATTCTTGCTAACAGCATTTAATTCATATCAACATCATGCTAACTCACAATAGATCATTCCTAAAAGTTTACCGTTTTAAACTAAACAAACTTAAGGATCATACCACTTTTCTTCGGTCCCACTTTTTCTATAGTGTGTGACGTTTTCTGTTTTGGGAAGAACAGAATTGTTTTTGTTTTTTTTGGTCACCAAAACTCTGGATGTAAACATTATGAGATTTTCAGAGATTTACATATGTTGAACATTATTGAATATAATTTTATTGTCTTTTGGATTTAACTGTGGTCTCGCTCCACCGAGCCACCCCCACACCCTCACCCTACTCTGTGCAGCCGTACACATGAAAATATGACCAACTTTGAAATAATTTACATAGCACAAAAAAAGCTAAATTTAGGGGTTCCTTTTTTAATGCAAATGTCATGAAAGATTCAAGCTCAATAAAATCTTAGCAGCTAAAAAAAAGCCTAAGAACGTTTATGAGATCAGTTTTTGTTATACACCAGGGGCGTTATATCTAATGTTTTGGTTAAATGTACAGAGTGTATCATGTTCTCTTTTGCTACTAAAACAACTGAGACGAAAGCCTTTAATCCACTTTACAGACCCATTTACTTGAGCCTGAAAACTCCAAAAATGTTTGGCAAAGGTGATTATTTCTGTAGTGCAATTTAGCTGGCGATTGATTGTCACTTTCTCTATTCTTTTGATCAGAGGAGGGATGTCTTCAGCCTCTAGATCCTGGTCCATGTCGAGAATATGTGGTTAAATGGTATTTTGATCCCATAGCCAACTCGTGTGCGCAGTTCTGGTTTGGAGGTTGCCATGGAAACAGAAACCAGTTTGACAGTGAACTGAGCTGCATGCAGTCCTGTGTGAAAATGTAACAAAATAGAGCACTGGCTGAATGTGAAGTGGCAAAGGTAAAGAGCCAATTTGCAATGTCTTGAAGACTCAACCAGCCGAGAAATTGAGGCACTAGAGCGTAAATGCTCTCTGATGGTATAATTATGTAACTTTTTTGCATATTGCATTTGTCATTTCACATTGATAGGCTATACAATATGTAGTTTTGCTTTTCTGAAACAAACAGGAGCCATTAAGAGAGTGTCAATTTGTTGTCTGTGCTACATAATTTCATCTCTTGTCACATAACCATGATTGTTATTGTGAAGTAGAAAATATTAGGTGATTTGGCATAACAAAAAATAATCTAGTTTAACAAACTGAAATGTTTTAAATTTTGGAAACAGCCTTTTGTTTGATATTAATCAATACAATAAAATATCACAAATCAAAGCTACAACTAAAAAGCCTGAACATCTTAATTTATTGTTATTATGTAAGACTTATGGAAATACATTTTGTTGTTTTAAAAAGCATTGTACCTTAGTCAAAATAGTTTGGGATGAGCTCATTGCCTTAGACCAGAAAGAATAAGCTTTTATTTTGATTTGCTACATCATTTGTATGATATTCTTTGAGACCACCAAACCTAAGACTTAAGGTACTGCCAAAGTATATTTGATTCTGTGCAATCTTTAATAAATTATTATCTTCACTTACCCTGTGGTCAAGTTTCCTTGTTTGAGCCTTGTTTTGCATGTACAGTAAGACAGATCAGTTTACAAAATGTGTAATCGTCATTTGGTAGTCTTCAAAATGTAAATGGCTAACTTGGGAGTTTGGAAAATGTTCCTACAAATACTAGTATTTGAACAGTGTTAATGGTATTAAAAGATTAACAGTTAGTTCCACCGACCATGTCTAATTTTAATTCAAGGTCTTTCCTCTCAAACTCTCCATGAAGCCTGCTTAATGCCATGTCCTTCATTGAGCTCTATATTTGTTCCATCCTAAGATGAATCTTTGCATGTATCGACCACATGCAGTGTTTCTGCAGGTTTCATAACGTCAAATGAAATACATTTTAAGACAGTTAAGAAACAAAGTTAAGACCTATATCATAACATCAAAAACACATACAAAACGTTTTTGAATAATCAAACGTATGCTTCCAATACATTATTTGAAACTCTAACTACCATTTTTATGTTTTTCAACATTTATGAAAGAACGCTGGTAACCCTAACAATGACTTTTATAAGTTGAACATTTAGAAGCATTTTCGTAATCTCTGTTAACCCAAGCCATCACTTTTAGGCTTTTGAGCATTTAATCAAGCCTTTTGAAAATCTAAATGTTCAAACTATGGATTTTTCAAACTATGGCCCCATCAAGTACCCTTTTTTTAAGGATTTCCGAAAGTGTTTTTTTTTTTCATTTTGGCAATTTTTAAGTTTTGAGTATGTATGCACATCTCAGATTATAGCAACCCTAATAATGTATGTATATATATATATATATATTTTTTTTTTCCTTTTATCAACCCTAAGCAACAAAAAAAACCACACCAATTGAGCTTTACATTGACATCAGAAAAATAGTACCTGTGAAAAACTGTTATTTTAAGAATGTTCAAGGCCTAAAATTTTACAAGACATTTGAGACCCCATAAAAACTCTGACTATATATAGAAGTCAATGGTCCTCATTTCATAAAATCCTGAAAAACACTCGAGTGCAGTTATGCACAGTGATGTAGATTAAAGAAATTTGTTTACAGTATCTCTAACCCTTACAATAACCCTAACCGGACAACTTTTTATTTTTTCAGAAAATTAATAACTAAAGTTATGATATTTATTAATTAATAAAGGTATTAATAACTAAACTGCTGTTTGCGGATGATGTTGTCCTGTTGGCTTCTTCGGGCCTGGACCTCCAGCGTGCGTTGGGGCGGTTTGCAGCCGAGTGTGAAGCGGCTGGGAAGAGGATCAGCACCTCCAAGTCTGAGGCCATGGTTCTCGACCGGAAAAAGGTGGCCTCCCCTCTCCAGGTCAGTGGAGTGCTCCTGCCTCAGGTGGAGGAGTTCAAGTATCTCGTGGTCCTGTTCACGAGTGAGGGGAGGATGGAGCGCGAGATCGACAGGCGGAGCGGTGCAGCATCTGCCGTGATGTGGTCGCTGTATCGATCTGTTGTGGTGAAAAGGGAGCTGAGCCGAGAGGTGAAGCTCTCGATTTACCGGTCGATCTACGTCCCTACTCTCACCTATGGTCATGAGCTCTGGGTCATGACCGAAAGGACAAGATCCCGGATACAAGCGGCCGAAATGAGCTTCCTCCGTCGGGTGGCTGGGCGCTCCCTTAGAGATAGGGTGAGAAGCTCCGTCACCCGGGGGCAGCTCGGAGTAGAGCCTCTGCTCCTCCACATCGAGAGGAGTCAGCTGAGGTGGCTTGGGCATCTGTTCCGGATGCCTCCTGGACGCCTCCCAGGGGAGGTGTTCCGGGCATGCCCCACTGGGAGGAGGCCCCAGGGAAGACCCAGGACGCGCTGGAGGGACTATGTCACCCAGCTGGCCTGGGAACGCCTCGGGATCACTCCCGGGGAGCTGGAAGAAGTGTCTGTGGAGAGGGAAGTCTGGGCATCCCTGCTTAGACTGCTGCCCCCGCGACCCGGCCCCGGATAAGCGGAAGATGGATGGATGGATAATAACTAAAGAATAACAGCTTTGATTGGAATTATATATACCAAGAAAATTGGATTCCTTTAGAGTAACACATCATACAATTAACCAACGATCTTCCAAACTCAATTCAACTTTACTTTATTTATAGAGCTATTGCACAGCAAGAAAAAACTATAAAATTAAATATAGAAAAATTATACCTATAGCATAAAATTGAAGGACAAACTTTTCTAATTTCTTAGCTATTTTTACTAAATCAATTTTTAAAATGGAATGTTTAAAAAGTGATACTTTTATAGAAAGTGTGGCAATTATTTAAAATCATGTTGCCTAAAACGGGTTAACAGCTAATCAGGTTCTTCAAAACTCCTTAAAAGTGAAGAGGCCATTTTCTCAAGAATGAAGCTCAAGATTCCTTGCCCTTGCTTCCACTCAGAGTTAAGAATCTGCTGAAAACTTAATCATCAAATGACCATAATCATCAAAACCTCTTCAGAGTGTTTAGATAGAAAGAACAGCAGAAAGATTATCATTTTATCTAAACTTAACTGCATAAAGTATTTTGCAGCAGTTTATATGACTTCAAATGACTTTTTTTACAATGCAGATTCATCTCTATCTCTAACCCTTACAATAACCCTAACCGGATAACTTTTTATTTTTTCAGAAAATTAATAACTAAAGTTATGATATTTATTAATTAATAAAGGTATTAATAACTAAACTGCTGTTTGCGGATGATGTTGTCCTGTTGGCTTCTTCGGGCCTGGACCTCCAGCATGCATTGGGGCGGTTTGCAGCCGAGTGTGAAGCAGCTGGGATGAGGATCAGCACCTCCAAGTCTGAGGCCATGGTTCTCGACCGGAAAAAGGTGGCCTCCCCTCTCCAGGTCAGTGGAGTGCTCCTGCCTCAGGTGGAGGAGTTCAAGTATCTCGGGGTCCTGTTCACGAGTGAGGGGAGGATGGAGCGCGAGATTCCTTGCCCTTGCTTCCACTCAGAGTTAAGAATCTGCTGAAAACTTCTCTAAATGACCATAATCATCAAAACCTCTTCAGAGTGTTTAGACAGAAAGAACAACAGAAAGATTATCATTTTATCTAAACTTAACTGCATAAAGTATTTTGCAGCAGTTTATATGACTTCAAATGACTTTTTTACAATGCAGATTCATTTTGTTTAGATTTACAATATTTATATAAATTATACAAAATAACAATAATTAGATAATATTGTTGATTTTGAATCACACCCCAGGGGTGTGTTCCCTCCCTGCTACTCTTCTCCCTCTACACCAACGACTGCACCTCCTGAAATTCACAGACGACGCCAATGTCATCGATCTCGAGGGGTCTGGCATATAGACATTAAGTGGAGTGGGATACAGACAGCATACAGACAGTAAGTGGAGATGGTAGTGAACTTCAGGAGAAGTCCATATTCTGTTGTTGCACTTTATTTTTTACTTTACGCTTTGATCAGCACATTAACTCCAAAGCACATCTTTTAAGCACCTTGGACTTCTATAGTTATTATTCTATTGCTTTATATGTTTACTAACTCTATTTTTAGACAACTACTAAATACTATTTACTTTTAACTTGAGCAATTTACTTATATAGCCTATGTTAAAATGCAACGTTATTGTGTCAACATTTTTGTACTAACACTGGAGAGTACCCTTGTACCACAACAAATTCCTTGTGTGTGTGCACACTTGGCATGCACATGCCCATTTGGCAATAAAGTTCTTTCTGGTTCTGATTATATTTATTAAAATTGCATAAATACTTGTATTTCTAAAAATAGAGATAGACTAGTACCACAAAAAAACCCTATTTATTTGAAACAACATCCTTCACATTCGTCATTAATAAATGAAAAGAGCAATACAGTTCGGTCATTCTAATAGTAAAACTGTGTTATGAAATCAAATCGTTTCTTTCAGAAAAGAGCAGCATGAGGCAACCTTAAAAAAGAGAAAAAGTACTTTAATCTGATTGGTCGATGATTAGTTGATAGATTTTGAAATTAAATGAAGTCTTGTTGAGGCTGTTTGTAAAATCATTTATAAAACACTAAATAGGAGTTCATGATGATATAACCAGGTTCTGTCTTTGGATTTGGGTCACGTCCCTCAAAGAGGCCAAAGTAAAGGACTGAATTGGTTCCACTCAGATCCAGCTGTAGAGTGAAGAAAATTAATTTAAACTGATGTTAGATACCATAAGCAATCTAGAAGTCTTAAAAGAAGAAGAAAAGCTGGTTTGTTCAGATTAAAATAGTGCACACAGACTAGTGGAATCTACCTTACATTGGTTCAGAATGGGCTTAAGGCAAAACAATAATAAAGACCAATGGGGCTCACAATATGTAAAATTACTTTTAGTGTGAAAATAAAGAATACAATAAATGATCACCTGAGTGAAAATGTGGAATCTGTCTAATTATTTCTTCAGCAAAAGTCAACTATTGGTGAAGTCTAGAACACTGGGTCTCAGCCATTTTACAACTTTGCCTTAAAAAATTTATATTTCATCTCTCACTCATCTTGTACCTGTGAGGTTACGTCCATCCTCCAGGGATCCACCTGTAGCCCATCACACCAGCCACCGCGACCATACAGCCAGGTTCCGTGTTCATTAGGCACTGCCCCATCAGACACTCGTAAAGCACAGCCTAGAGGTGACCCTACACACACATGAGCACAATACAGCGATTTGTTTTACTATACAATATACAACCAAAACCAAAAATACTAATGTAAAGATGCGCCAATGACAGAACACTCAAATGTTCCCATTAGCAGAAACTGCTCAAATTCTTTATAGCCTGCAAAAGTTTATCCCTGGAATAGATTTTATTTCATATTTTATGTTCTTCTTAATATATTTTACAGGACTGACAATTTGCATAATGAAATTAAAAGCCTCCAACTATATTTTACAATAAAGGTATTACATTACTGTGGCAACAGAAAACTATTGAATCTGGTTAGTAAAAAATCAAAAAAATTACCTGCCAGTATAAAGGGTCAATGATTTATTGCACTAATCAAAACCTTAACACTAAGCTTTTCTCCCACATCAAGCTGGCAGGGTCACATACTAACCAGCCGACTCGAACACCAGAGAGTTGTTGATGGATCTGTTGATCTGGAAGTGATGGGACGTCACACAAAATTCACCACAAAAGTTCTCATCAGAACCGTGAGCAGTGATGACAGCATACAACTCCACCTGCCACCCCATAACAAACATTATAATAACACGATACAAAATTACCATTTTCATTCTAATATTAATTGATATCGACTTTCCTAAACTGGTGCCACAATTTCTTGGTAATTACTGCATGCGAAGGGCATTGAAATATATACTACAAAGCTATATTAAAAATTCTATCATCACAATTGTATATATAGCTTCAATACAGATTCTGATTTTTAAAATAATTTTTTGTGTGTTTTCAGGTAATATATTTACGTACAGTTAAAAAATTAGTATCCTATTTTAGAAATAGATGGACAACCTTTTTTGTTGAAGCTGGAAGACTGAACTTGATCTCTTGATATCTGCTGTTATAATCTTTGTCGAATGTCCCACCAGTGAAGAGAGGCATTACAACGAAGGGGTGCAGACTCTCTGAGGAGTTTCCTGAAAACAGCCGAAATACTCAGTCTTTACATACAGTACATATAAATAGCTTTCTGTTGCTTTTCTCCCTCAGAATATTGAGCATTATAATTATTCAGAAATAATATTCATTATTCAAGAAAAGCTTCAGTTAAATTATTTAATTTGATTGCAGCGTATTCTGAGTCATTTAGACCAAAAATTCAGACCTGTGTGCTTGCTGTCACTAAAGCGTAAATTGAGAGAGGTGATCCAAGGCATGGCCCAAGGTGCAGTCTTCATGGTAAAAGAGCACTTCTGGGAATTTAGGAGAGGGATCAAAGGAGAAACGTCTGTCACCCAATGACCAGTGCCCCTGAAAATATAGAAAGCATATGAACGATTGCTTCACCACCCCTTAGGGTGACCGCTGAGAGAGTACTACCCATCGACTGTATATAAAATATATATCAACTGCATATTGATGCATACATTTTCAAAGACTTCATTGAATTGGTCTGAAGCTCAAATCTTCAAGGAAACCTCAATTAACATCACAAAGAGAGATTGAAGAAGTACAAAAATATAATAATGTGTACTGTTTTTTACATTAATAAGCTTCAACTTCACACAATACAGTCAGTTTCAGTCACTATCATTTCTACCACAGAATGTGAAAACAAAGTACAGATATTCAGTGTATGGAAGGACAAAATGGTCAAAGACAGACACACACACACACACAAAACAAACACTTGTTGACAATTTTTTTTCAGACAGCATTGAACTCCAAACACAAAACCTAAGCAACTAGCGACTGAACGAGGAAATAATGTGTATCTTTCAATGACTTCAAATAACCAATTGTATAACATTCTAAATAAATTGTGAGATTAATCACAATACATTTTTGGAGAACCTCGGGATTAATTACTAACATTTTTTTAATAGCACTAATTATAACCAAAATATATATTTTTTTGTAAGATATGCGTTTTGGCATTGTGGTATAGATGTGCTCAAATTTAATGAGAAAAACAGATAAAAAAAGATATATAATATATCATTTGGAAAATATAATAATTTAAATAGAACAGAAAAGTTATTTTAAAATGTTTATGGCATAGCAAGCAAAAGGATTAAAGAAGCAATTTAAATGAATCAGCCTTTTACATTTGAAGTTACACAAATACAAACAAAAAAAAGCACATGGTCAGATTATAAATATCAATATATAAATATCATGCAACTATATATAAATACAAACAATGTAAAAATTTTACATTTGACAACCTTTTTTGAAATGTTGTTTTCATATTGAAGCACGCCGCGTACACCCTCAAAACTTTGATGTCCAAAAGACCTGCTAGAATCCTCCATTAAAACAGTCCAAATTAAGTACCTGCCCACACACATTGTTGATTTTGTGGAACTGGGCATTATACAAACTATTACGTACCTGCGGAAAGCTGTGATCCAGCGGCCCAGCTCCATGTTACAATAGACACTGGTTTCATCACAGCAAACAAACAGCTGTACGGTGTGATCCCAGTGAGGACAGGTCTCATCTCTGCGCCCGGGACAGGACAGTGAAGCATCCAGCTCCAAAATATCATATGCTAAAAGATCTATTCACATAAACACAAAAGAAAAATTCAATAAAGGAAAGTATAGTTCAGGTGACAATAGCTATTGACATTTACAGTATTAAATCATTAAAAAATGTCATAAAGTCCCCCCTATTATTGTTCCCCCTATTACCCTCCCTCTCTGTGATAACAGAAGTGATTACCGATTTTGATTTTATATTCACAAGTCAATGACATTTTTAATACATACAATAAAACAAAAAATTACTTTAGGTTTGGAATCACAATAAAAATGGAATTGTCATTTAAACCAGTCCAGCATCATACCTGCAGAGAAATTTACAGTGGCTTCAGCACCACCATCTCCTTGCATGAGCAGGTGATCAAACACAGGCACTGAAACAGCAGGATGGCTCAGTCGCTCCTGCAAAGCCTCGCTGAATGAGAACCTGCAGAAACCACACAGAAGGCCTTCAACCAAAAAACTTCAACCATAGACAGATTTATGACACCATTAAGTAAAATGAATATTTGTATTTAAAATGTTAATCATAAACATTATTATCGTGATTGAACATTTTCAAATGTGCATTTTAAGGCAATTATTTACATTTTAAATTAATGTTGATTACAAAAATTATACAAAATCAAATTAACATTTGACCTCCATCTATTTTGGACAATTTGAACAATATCATAAGCAAAAACTAGTCTCAATGTTATGATTTTAAAACAAACATCATACATTTATTTAAAACTGATCTGAAAGCAAATCTAAATGTGTAAACTGCAATGCAAGTTTATTAAAACAGCTAATTTAAAAAACAAAGTGTTTCCAATTAAGAGAAGCATGACAACAAAAAAATGAGAAGCTGCAATTAAAGAGCAAGGGGTTTTAAGGGATTTTTAAGCATTGTGTTGTAGGGAGCCTTTTCCAAAGTTTTGGTGCAATGACCGCAAAACCTCAGTCATCACTAATATTGCTTTTGAATCCTAAAGAAGAGCAATATCTATTGATCTAAGTGACCTGGACTTGGGGGACATAACAGCTCCAAAAGGTACCTGGTTTGGTAGAGATTTAAAAACAAACATTATGATTTGTTTATGAAACTAAAATCTGTATTGAAAATAAGCCAGTGAAGAGAGTGCTTGAAAGAAATAATGTCAATTTTTCACTTAAAATAAGCTTAATGCCAGGTTTCATACAATTTCAAGATGCACTCTGTTAGTTATCAGTAAATTTGGGAGCCTTCATAAAACCCATGGAGAAAGAACCCACAATTTTTATGGACATGCAAAATGTGCATAATTCAGACAAAGATGTCATGTTAAAATGGCCTATTTGAGTATTTTTACCACTGTGCTTGCCACGCCATGAATCTGAAGGTTGGGTAAAGAAACCAGCCCATCTCAGACAGAGCCCCCTTCTGGTCAATCGCGAAGAAGAAATTTGGAGAGGGAGTGATCTGGAATGTAACGTTCACAGGACGGCCCTTTCTGTTGAAGGAACGTTTATTTATATATCTCAATATTTGTATAACTTTAATTTGTTTTGATGTACTTTACAAACCCAACAAACTCCAGCTTACCCACCCCAGGGCTTGTACAATTGAAGGTTCCATATGGACCATCGATGCAGGTATGTTGAGTGATGTGGAACAGTCCTCTCCATCACAGTTCATGTCCTGTATGGGATTACCTGGGAGCGTGTACACCAATACCCCAGAAGCTTTGGAATCAGCCATGTTTTTAATCTAGATCAAGAAAAACTGCCATCAAGAAAATCTCCACAGGTGTGAGTGGATAGTGCACGCGACCCTGCATTTTACAAACTGGAAAATAAACTGGTACAGTTCCCTGTAGAGCTCCATGATCTTAATGTGTATTTTATAAAAAGAGAAATGATTGAATCAATAAAGATTAAGTTTGAGGATATAACACTAGATGGGAAAATATGCATAAAGAAATTCCCGAAAGTTAGAAACCTCAACAAGCATCACTTGGAACCCCTCACCTTTAAGAAGAACGAGCATCCTCCCTCGGAGATCCAAGCAACAGCTCCTTTGAGAGATGCCACAGGTTTGCATCCATCCCCAGCCTCCAGCAGGGTGTACGAGTCAGCACCCCAGCGCCCATTCAACCAATCGTACCGGGCATTCAGACGTTTGGAGATCACTGGTATATTCCAATCTGCAAGACCACATTCCGTACAAGTATTTACCGACACATTAATTAAAAGGCAAATAACCCATTTGCACAGTGTCAATAAGCAAATATTAATAGTCAAGTTCAAATATGGTTAGCAGAACGAAGTGGTCACAAGTTTGTTAAGGGACACCTCAACCGTGACAAATTTAGAATGCCTGGTCATGTTGAGATAGACACATTTCCCAAGTAACTAAACCCTAAATCTGGGTGTTCTGTGTCGTTGTTTTTTTGGTCAGTGGACAACACATCCTCTATGGCCACATCACAGATTTAACTGTGGGAACTACAGGATGTCTGGTCTTAGAGAGGTTGTGGTTATATATGGGAGGAAAGTAAGCTGTTACTTTAAGTCACATCTGAATATTAACTGTAAAAACCTTTCCTCTTGGGGATGCTATGGGGTCCTGCCCCTTGTTTGACAAAATGGAGGCACTTTTGGGTGATTAGTTGATGGGATTTGACTTCTTCGTGTCTGAAGGACTTCTCCCAGCTTCTGCAGGACCTGGTCATGAGCATCTACCACACATTAGACCACTTGATGGTCTAGTTTGTCCAACATCCTTACTGCTGCAGGGTCAGAGCTTTGAGCCTATATTGCTACTCTGGTATACTTTGCTACTATGCACCCCTTGAATAACCAGGCCTTTCCTCCCCATTTTTGTGTCTTTGACCAGAATTTGGGGGATGTTCAAGTATATTTCCCAACTTTGAAATTCATCCCAATGAATTTGGTTACAAAAATACTTTTTCTCACAAAAACAGGGCATTTTCTTCTCTCCATTGTGGTTGCATCCAAGACAGCGGAAGATTAGAAGCTAATGCATCAATTTATGTTATTCTTTTGTGGAGTAAAAACACATTTAGTTGTTGAAAAGTGCTTTGCGTATAGTTGCAAGTCGAGTTACCCTTTACTAAGCAGAATGATTGTTTTGTGTGAATTTGGCACTCATCTTGATTCATAGACAAACACTCATTCAAGCTTGTGTCAGAAGCTAGGGAACTCAAGCCAAAAGCATCACAAAAAAGTTCTGTTATTTTAGATGAGAATAGTTCCAAATGCCATCTGAATATCACGCCATTACCAGCTTATCTAGCATGTTTTTTTCTGGTCAGAATAGGCTTTCCAAAATTATATCAGTATTGAAGAATTGCAATCTAAATGCAGGTTTCACTATTGACCAACAGATGTGCATTCCCTTACAGAAACTTTCAGAGGTAAAAATACTCTTCTGGCTATTGTAAGCAATCGAAGCCCAACTATTGTTGGTGAAGAGCAGCTGGAGGGATTTAGGTCAGGACACACTCACCTGGAGATGAGAAGACGACCTGTGCGAGGCCACAGTTGTGTCCTCCACATCCCCATGAGTAAAGCACCCGAGGGATCCAGTTTCCAAGCGCATGTACAGGCACAGGCGAGAAATGCAATCTGGATAGAATCTCTTTTCCCCTAGAAAGAAAACTTTTGGCTTTAAAGGGAGACTGATGTGTGTTCTGTCAAATTAATTCAGAAACTGTGTACATAATGTAATAACCGAATCTCAACTATCCAGACACATTCTTGTTCAGTTCTTTACACTTCTATCATATATATTAGTGTTTAATGGCCTAAATGAAACAAATATATCCAAGGCATGTTTTAAAAATGCTGTAAAAACATTAAACTAAAAATGCTTGTTGATTTAGTTACCTAATACAATGTGCAAGAAAAAAAAACTAAAATCAATCAATCAATATTTGGTGTCACTAATGTTAGCCTTCAAACAGCATCAATTATTATATGTAGACTCGCAGGGTCAGGGATGTTGGTAGCACAAGAGTCAGGTAAATGATCAATTAATTATATCAAACTGGTGTCAATGACCATGTCATACAATTGAAACCCAGTCACAAGCTGAAACAGAAAGAACCGTGTAGGAAGCTTATAAACAGGACGAGGAACAGCCAAACTCTGCTACCAAGGCGAGGTAGAAAGAGTTATGCTACCATGATTGAGCACAGCAACAAGACACAAGGTTGTTCTATTACATCAACATGGTTCTCCAATGCAGACAGATTTCAAAGCAGACTGTAATTTATATTTGGAAATACAGTGGTTATGCGTAACTCCATATGAATATATTATTAATGTAAAAATCAATACAAATATACACAGTGGTGTCACTAAAATAAGAATGGCAAGAGTGATAATTTTGGGGAGTGTTTAAAATTTCAGGTGAATTTGCTATACAAATGTTAAGTACAGCCTCAACTCTATTGTTAAATTCAAACGTTTTGGCTCAATATATAACAAGAGCAAAAACCTTAATATGTTTAAATCTAAATGTTAAATATTAAAAAGTTTGGCTGAATCTTTAACAGGAGCAAAGACTTTAATAGGTTTAAATTTGAATGTCCAACGTCAACCTAACATTATAACAATAGTTGACCTTACATTGCAGACAAGAATGGAATCAATGGAAAAAAGAATACCTGTGAGTAGCAGCCTTGTACACTTGCTCTCTCATCCAGAGGGCGTCCTGCACTGCAGTGTCATCCAGGGACAGCAGCAGGACTTCAGTGTTGTTTGGCAGGTATTGCAACAGGTCTGACAGAGACTCGCTCCATGTCCACAAACACTCGAGGAACGCGGATTTATTGGTGAAAGCGTGAATAATGAGCGCTTGCCTCGAGTCATTCTGAGGGGTGTATGTAAACAACCCGTCTAGAGTTTGCGCCTCAAAGCTAGCAGCGGGATCCCCGGGTTCAAACCCGCCTAAACCTTCATTAAATTCGCGTTTCAATTTGATGTGATCCGTGTTTGAGCGTTCCAGATTAGCAGCCCATTTCGCGCTTCCATGAGATGACGCTGAATGTAGGCGAAACGCCGCGCTGAAGAAAAGGAGATGCAAACAACTTTGTAAAGCTCGACTATAAAACATTATTTAACCTCTTTAATCATAACACGTTACGCAGTTTTATCGTCTAGGTCGAAGTATCCGAGTGTCACTACATTGTTTCAATTTTTAATTCTTCCTTGTTTCCTTATGGGGCGTGACCTCACGAGGTTTATGTGAGATTTGAGTGACAGGCCAGTAGCCAATAAGAGTGGCAAGATTGTGAAGATAAATATTTCCTATATAATTTAACGAAATAAAGTAAAATATCTGATTGAAATACATTTTGCGAATTAAACAACAAAAAAAATAAAGCATCCTTTTGAAACGTTTCATAGACTACATTGGTTCTTTGTAGTTTACTATTTAATTTTACACACCTAAATCTTGAATTGTTGGGGTTTATATTTTAACTACAATAATACAAATTTAGTTGCGTTTCTAAAAGTAGGCTATGTTGTTGTATACATTAATTAAGTCAAGGTTCAATCTTTTATTTTAATGTTTTCAAAATAACGATTAACTTTAAGTTTAAAGATTTTTATGAAATAAATAAATTCAACCTTCAGACTCTTTGCCTCTCAATCAGCTACTAGTAATTTGACATTCATAAATATTTTCAATGATGGGCTTTTGCTTTCTTTTACTGTCTTAATAATTGTCCCCAAAGCAATGCCCAAGACTGGTCACTTTCACTTTAACAACTTACTGCAAGGAACCAATCAGCTAAGAGAAACAGCTGGCTATTATATACTTCAAAAAATTGTCCAAAATGTTGGCCTCAAGTGCAGGTACAAAAACTCATACTCAGCCAAGTAGCTCAGGTGAGGACCACTCAGGAAAAGAAGACCAAGAACGCCACATGGCGTTCCAGCTGCAAACACAGGTCTGTTCAGTTGAGATTACTGTTAATAATTCTTAAAGCAATGATCAAATGCCAGCTAAACACGCATAAAGAAAACAATGCCAGAATTGTTTTGTTATTACGTAACGTACGTCACCAGAGAAATAGTTTGATACAATTATTTCAATAATTGAAACAATTGCACATGAACCAAGACATAATATTATTCTGTATATTTTTAATGATTAGATTGATAAAAAATTTTTTAGCGTGGCTCTGTCAGTCATTTCAAAGGAAAACATTTCCAATAGGCAAATAGCAAAAAAGTCCTACAAAAAAATGTCCTACAAAAATAAAATATGTTCCTTAATATCGAGATAAATGCAAAATTTAAATTGAAAACTTTATAAATTGAAAATGAATTGTTGTGGTGCTCTATGATCCTATTACTACTTTCAAATAGTAAATCGGCACTACAATCTGCAGAGTTCTGTTCTGCTGTTTTACGTTGAAATATGTAGGTGCGATTTCAGTTGGGCCTAGCAAGTTAGTTATTAATATGAAGTATTCATTCATCTTCATGTCAGCTTTATTCCCTTTCGGGGTTGCCACAGCGGAATGAACCGCCAACTCACTGGCATATGTTTTACGCAGCGGATGCCCTTCCATGCCTTCATCGCTGGGAAACATTCACACACACATTCACGCTTTAACACTATGGGCAATTGTTCTTATTCAATTATCTTATTCCGCATGTCTTTGGACTTGTGGGGAAACCGGAGCACCCGGAGAAAACCCACGCGATCACGGGGAGAACATGCAAACTCCACACAGAAATGCCACCTGCCCCAGCCGAGCCTAGAACCAGCGACCTTCTTGCTGTGAGACGACCGTGCTACCCACTGCGCCACCGTGACGCCCTAATATGAAGTATTAAGTTATTAATTCAGCTCATACATATTTCCTATGGTCCCAACATTACAGGATAAAGAAGTTACCTGTTCTTTTTTCTGTTTCTGAGTCTTTTTTTTGTTGTGAAATTGGTAATCCCCTTGAATGCTGATTCTTAATTTGAAAGTCCCATATTTAAGTCCTAGACAGATAATTAGCCAGCTTAGACACATAACAAGCATTTCACATTAAACCACCCAACCACTCAAGCTTGAGGAATGACACTCTAAGGCAATTGTCTTCTTCAGTTATCAATGGTTCAGCTCCAACATCACAAGCACCTCTGGTGTCTCTCCTGCCAGAGATGGGATTTGAACTGATGAACTTAGGCTCACTAGTCAGACTCTCTTCGTCCATCTTTGAACACCTTTAAAGTTATCAGAGCTCTCTGAGCTTAAATTAAGATCCCTGCAAAACTCTTTAGATTTCTTCACAAAATGCAATCAGTCTCTTGAAGTTTCTCAACAAGCATGAATCAAGCAAGGTCAAATGCATTATCGTGACAGCAGAACCCCACAGGGGACGAATAATCAGGTGAACAACTCAACCAATTGTGAAAGGAAATATTCAATGACTACGTACTTCAGAGTTAGAACAGCCCTATTTAATCTGAGCTCTGGGAAATCAGATCTCTTTGCATATTCTCTCTCAGTCTGGATCAGGATTTATCTTGGCGAGAACAGAAATCTTCAGTCATTATGTTAAAGATAGTCTTGCTGCTGTTACTGCTACTTTCAAATTTCACTTGTATTTGTTATGGCTTTGGTAACGAAGACCTGAGCTGTATCAGAGACCTTTTTCCAGATGAGGTTAGTTCCTTGAAGTCATTTTTTTATATTTTATATAATTTTTTACTTTGTATATATATTTTTTCTTTTGCTGAACACACTAAAGAAAATATTGTACCAAATAGTTTTAAAATGAAATGTACCATCAAAAAATTAGTTTATCATTATTTTTACTTTATTGTCATATACCTGTCATAAACAGAGTTTAGCTCCGTTTTGTAAAATATTTAATGTAAATTTACAGTCAATATCTGTAATTTTAGATTATTGGAAAACGCAGATTTTTAGAGGGCTTCTCTTTTTTTAAAACATTCTTAACTGGAAAATTATTATATCACTGTAAAAAATTAATACCGTGTACCGTTTCTTTTTAAGACATGACTGTGTAAAACAGTAAATTACAGATTATTTCCTATAAATGCAAATGCCTTATAAATCATATAAATCCTAATTAAAAAAATATTATATTACATAAAAAATAATAATACATTTGCAATTTTGCAAAAAGATTAAGAAAAGACAAAAGACAATCTTCATTTTTTTCTAACTTTTTTTATTAAAGAAACTCATGATAGTTACATATGACTATGTACAATAGTTACAATGACTGGTGCACGTTTTGCACAATGTTAAATTTCTTTCCATTATGCAAGGTCACTAAGGCAAAAGAAAGATTACTTTTGAACGGAAGAGCAGTAGAAAGAGAGGCTGAGGTAGAAAGAAAACTGTAATTCTTTATGAGTGGACTGTCTATTTAAGAGATTTGGTATTGTTTTGTAGCTACTTTCTTCTGAATGTTGAAAGTTTTATCTGTAATTTTAAGGTAAAGGTGATGGAGTCTAATCTCCAGACCGTGCTGGAGAAGGTCAGACAGGAATCCAGGTTACAGCAGGTTATGAGCCAGATAAGAAAAAGATCCTCTGGTAAAACTTTACATTTTTTATACAGCTTTCCTTTTATGTCAGTTTTACACCCTAAATAGAAAAATACTACAGTGAAACATTTTGATAAAAATGTCATATTTTTAAAACCAGTCCAACATTTTTGAGCCATTAGTATCATATATTGTGGGCATTGGTTTTTAAATTATTTATATATTTTTTGTTAGTGCAATTCTTTAATGCCGTAATTACATTTTAGTTAACATGGATATTATTTTAATTGTACATCAATATGTTAGATGTTTTTCATATAATAATTTTTTTCTTTTTACAGCCAAATCAAAGATAACACGAAGACGTGAGTATTTAGGGTCACTTAAAATAAAATTCCAAAGGCCAACAAGCTTATGAATGGTTGTTCTAAGTACATAATGCATTGTGTTCTTTTATGAAGTATTTTATTAAGCACAATTTTACTGTGTGCTATGTTTTAGGACAGAAATTCCAGACGTTTGTGGGTCTTATGGGGAAGCGAAATGCTTCAGTATGGTCAGTTTGTTTTACATTTTAGCAAACACATTTCAATCCTGAAAATAATCTTGCTTTCCTTTCTCCCCAGAGATGCTCCAAGCTTTAGGAGTGTTCAGTCCCCTTCATGAAAACATAATAAATATAACAGTTGCACTGAGGCATGATATCAATGCAAAGTTTAGTGTTTTATGTTTTAATGGTTAAATGTTTGAAATGTATATAAATACCTGTATTCCCTAATTCTGTAATAAGGGTACCATTTGCAGGTAATTTTATTAAAATTTTCAGGTTACATGCTTTGAAATGTTTGGGTAAATGATGTACAGGAGCAGTACAAAAAAAAATCTGAATTTTTAGTCCACCATAGTCTCCAGAAATATATATATATATATATATATATATATATATATATATATATATATATATATATATATATATATATAAATAAATAATTGAATATTTGACATATTGAATTCAATGCTTAGGATGCTTTGGATTTATCAATAATGTTCTGTTCTTTTTACATACTTAATATCCTTAAAATCAAGGTTTCTAAACTGGTTTCAATGACAAAATGCTGCTTAATAACCCGTTTTATTGAGATATTGATAAGATATTGAAGAGGTTTTTTTTTACTTAGGTGAGCAAATCATCTGTTGCAGAAGCTCTAAGGTATCACCTGAAAAACAATGAAACTACAAATGAAAATGATGCAAGTAGTTCAGTTGTTACATTTGTACAGCTGCTTTTAAAATGTTGGAATTTGTAGTTTTGATAAAGCAGACTACATTGTCAGAACTTGGGAAGTTTGGGAAAAAAATAGTTAATATAACATTTTCAGGGTTCTCCATTGCTTCAGCATTTTGCTATTTTAACAAATTTATTATACATATTTTTTGCATTACGACTGAAAAATAGTTTTCACCAACATGGGATTGGTAGATTTCTTTAAATGCTTAATAGATATTTGATGGCCAGACAGATTTTAGCAAATAGCTCACAAGCTGCAGCAGTGAGGGGAACATACATTTTCTGTGTTTATCTTCAAAAAAAAAAGTTTTCACCTTCATCGGAGCTGGTTTCAGGAAGACACTTTACTTTCTGGCGGAACTTCCAATATCCTCCTGTGAATAATGACTTTGGAAGTTTCATTTTGCTTCAGATAAATTTCATGCAGTTCAAACTTGATTGCAGTAAAACAGAGTTAATAGAGGAAAACTTGGATTCCTGTACAAGAAAAAGAAACATATTAAGGTATATGATGTTTGATGTGTTTTTAATCTAAGTTTCTGTGGGTGGTTGAGGACGGGAGTGCCTAAAGCTGTCCTGGTGACACACACAACCCTGCACAGATACGCTTCAACAATGAGAGTGCAGTATTCTGATTGGGATTGGCATACAAAGTGTGTACAAATTTTTATAAGAAAATGTACATATGTTTAAGTGTGTAAGACACTTAAGTGTGCTGTTTTGGACACATTAAAACATCAAGTGACGGAAATAGTTCTGACTGCACCATTACGCGCGACGTAAACGAGAACTTAAAAAGCCACCTCTCATTCATCCCATATTAAGTATTTAGGGGCCATTTCAGAACAAGAAGGCATTTTCAACCACCTTGAGATGTTCAGTAAATTGA
Source organism: Danionella dracula (assembly GCA_900490495.1). Lineage (NCBI taxonomy): Eukaryota > Metazoa > Chordata > Actinopteri > Cypriniformes > Danionidae > Danionella > Danionella dracula. The sequence goes on along the minus strand of UELW01000039.1, from coordinate 2,604,923 downwards.
ATAAACCTCAATCTGTTTCATCACAAGTTTATTAAGAGACTGTACAATACAAATGAAAAAAAACAACAACTTAAAAATACAGAGATGGGGAACATACCATTGGAAAGGAAGCCAAGGGGAAGCTTGGGCTTAGAACAGTGTACAGCAGAGGCAAGGTTTCTCTCCGCTCTGGAGAGGAACAAACACCTGCCTGCTGCAGAGTACTCTGATAAAACATACAAATAATAATAATAATAATAACAATAATAACAAGAAGAAGAATACGTTAGCTGTCTTTGTGGATGCATACATATTTATATATAGAAAAAAATAACTGAAGTAACATTAATGAAGTTATATGTGGTGGTCAAAGGATACTTACTAGACAAACACTTCTGCAGTAAATAAGAATTAAAATTATAAGCTAAAAGAGTCAACAATATTTTTTTGCCCATCCCCTCCACATGCGGATGACAGATGAACAGTTTGGCCACATTACGAGGGATCTTCAGGTTTATGTATTTTAAACCAAGAAAAAAAAGTCCATGGTAACAGATTTAGGTTTTTCTTCCAAGAACAACTTCTGTTTGGAGGTTCAGTTTATGAGTAAACGATTCATCAAATACAGTCCAGCAGTGTGTTGTTTTTGGATGAGAGCTAGACACCAGTTTCAGGATTTGGTTAAGGTAAGACTGTGTTTGAGTAGGGTAAACGTCTAGAGGCTGCAGGAAGGTCGTCACATGTTGGTGATTGGATTTGGCCAATGAGAATCTACATCCCCTCGTAAGCTTCAGTTTAAAAGATCTTCCCTTTCTTCTTGTTCTTTTCCAAAGTCCTGTCAAAGAAAAAAGCAACAATGATTTAAACAAATGAAATAAATTGTGTTCGTAGATCATTCCAAACAGCTTTAAATGTGCTGCTGGATGTGATCTTTTTTTACTTTTAAGCCTTTTTCATCACATTTATATTTTATATTTTGTGTGGACTGTGGAGTTCATATTATTGCTACACCGACAGTATTGGCAGGTCTGCTGTACCAACCGAAATTTGGGGTTTCTGTAGAGAATTTAAAAATATTTTATACTACAATTTAAAATGTTATGATTGTGTTTGATAAATTTTTATGTGGGGGAAGACAGAAAAGTTCAAGATTTTAAGATGTTTTGACGCACCAGGTCCAGTAGACCAGAAAAGCTTATATGCAATATAAATAAGTAAAGGGGTATACAGTTTGTGCTCATTAAAAGTTTGTTCTGCTATGTCAGAGTTTCTGCAAGTTTCATGAGGCCAAAATTAAGACTGTTAAGAATTTAATGAACCTTTTGTCATAATAAATGGTATGCTTTAAATATGTCTTTGAAACCCTTACCACTACGTTTATGTTTTTGAGCATTTATGAAATGTTTTATCATTGCGACCCTAAAACCATTTAAAAAAATTTAACATTTAGGAACATTGTCAATCTCTGGCAACCCCAACAATCATTTACAATCTTTTCAAACTCTGGTAACCCTAATTATCACTTTTACGATTTTGTGTGTACATGAGTCTTTTCTCAAACATTGACATTGCTAAAAGTCATGTTTATATTTTTTGAGGATTTGCGAAAGTTTTCTCAAACTCAACAACAAAAACACAAATAATTCTTCACAGGTCTTCTTTTTCTGATGTCCATGTAAAGCTCATCTGATTAATTCTATGCCCCAAATCTTTTCTTCTTTTACTGTTCTCGTACATATTTTTCTACACATTTTTTACACAAAATAAGGGATGTAACCCAAATAGACTTTAATATTGTTTGTTCTTTTATACTGCACATTTTTTTTTACTGATGTGATTGAAGTCTCAGAGCTGTCCTACATTCTCTGCTGCTCGAGGATGCGCTGCTGGGTCTCCCAGGTGGATCGCTCCTCCTCAAACTGACGTCTTCTCTCCTCTAACTCCTTGTGCTGAGCCTCCAGGTTCTTCTTCATCTGCTCATGGCGCCTCTGCAGCTAAACAGAACACACACGCGGAGCGATCAAGCACAAAAGCAAAGGGGCCAGTTTTGGAGCTATGCATAAGATGAAAATGCAATAAAATCAGAAATCATCACATTTGTATCAATGTTGATACTATAAGTGTGATTACTATTAACCAAATAACTTAAATTGTTATTTTTTATAAATCGTTAATTTTATAAAATGCCTGTTTGATTTTTTTCTTGATACGATACCCATTTTAAATGGATATAATGTAATGTAATGTATGTAATGTAAAACAAACATTAAATATACAAATATAAATCATCACCAAAAGAATATTACAAAAATGTAATAACGTCTCAAAAATAACTAAACATCAAAATCAAATATACTGAGATAAAACTATAAAAATGAATTGCTGCAAAAGTCTCCCATCAATACCTCAGCCTCTGAATCTTTGAGCTTCTGGATCTTCTCCTTGACTTTCATCTCAAACACCTGTTCCATTTCCATCTCCATCTTCTTCATCTTGGAAACGTGCTCCCTCCTCTCCTCTTCCATCTGAGCCAGGGGGCTCCTGCGGTGGGCAAAAACAATTTGCCAATCAGAGATAAAAAAAAATAAATATTCACCATAATTTCCAGCATCAGTGCATCTCTTTAAATTATCAGAAGGCTAGAGAAGAGGCAGGCACCCATGATTAAATGATCCCATCAGAAACGGTTTTGTTTTAGGCAAATAAAAATACGCGGTTCACCATGTGCAGTCTAGCGTAGCCAGAGGAGGAGACAAACAGACATGCATCCGTTTCAAGTTGAACCAAAAAGCTGTTAAGAACTGAAGCAGTTTGAATGCTGATTAAAGTGAGCAAGAAAGCGGCACAAAATGTTGCATAAAATAGAGAAAAAGAAAACATGTTTAAACAAAAAAAAAAATATATATAAAAAAAAACCCACGCATTTTACTCAACATTGCCTCTTGAAATTAAACAATCATCTAAAAAGTACTAGTTAAATACCCCCCCTCCAGAAAAATCATTATTATTTTTCACAGAATTCACTTCGGTAGCATTTTTCAAAGCGAAGACTAAAGAAAGACTAGGCATCCCATCACCAATTCAATATGAAAAGGGTTCCGTCGTATGGTCTATTACTCTCGAGAAAAAACCCCACACATGGAGCTGGTTGAAAAGCAAAGGAGGTAACGGAAACAACGAAAGACACTGTTCCCAGGGGAACAGAGGATCCATACTACACAGGGATTTGGAAAAAGTTAAATGACCACTTACATGCCTTCAACCGTGTCAACTCTAAAAGACAAAAACACACACTTAGCATGCTTAAAATCATAGTAATATAAAAAAAGCAAAATCATGTGTGAACAGAAGCAGATTAATGGTAAGGGTAGTTTGGGTTAATACAGTTCAGGTTGCCTTCCTGAAAAATAATACTTTTGTTAATAGTGACAGTCGAAGCTGCGTGACCTTAAATAGGTTTGTGAATGCACACTCAAGCAAACAAGAGTGAAATTTATCTTATGTATTGTGAAAAACAAAACAAAATCATCCTTGCTAAATTAAATAAATAAATAAACAAAGCTATACGAGAGATGTGCCAAAGGAGAACCCTCTTGAACCTGTTTAATAGAGAACCACAAGTTCAAACAACAGCTCAATGACATGGAAAAAAAACTTCATTTCCCCAAGAGGCTATTGCATTTAACTGAAACAACAATGAATGCAATGCTGAACTAAATTGTAACAAGAAACCGTGAATGATAATTGAACAGATTAAAACAAACAAAAAAAAAAAACAGAATTAATTATTTTAAAAAATATTAAATTTGCCTCAAACCATCTAACTTAATGCAAGCACTGCAGATGTTTAAATTTAGAAATCCTAACTAATCAATAATGTTTGCGCCAAATGGCAATTTGCCACAGATTGATCAAATCCATAACACGCCGCATTGCTGCAGCAATTCAGGCAAATGGAGGCCCAACTAACTATTGAATGATGTACATACTTATTCTTTTCATGTTCATACTTTTTAGTTGGTCAATATTTCTAAAACTCCTTTCTTTGCATTGTTCTCAACTAATATGATAATTTTCTGAGTGACTGACATGAGGACTTTCATTAGATTTCAGATATAATCTATCTGTCATGAATGTATACACTATACAATTCCACTAAAATTGTAATAAAAATACAACTATTTTATAAAGTGTTAATTTAATTACCAACAGTTTCATAGACCTTCGAAATATTTGAAGTGATATTTAACAGGAACACATCAACATGGCAACTGTTTGTTATAATTTCAACATTTGGAAAAAACAAGGACACATGTTAAGTTTCTGAGATGAGAGCACCATCTCCTGTTATTCCAGACATTTCCGTTTACACTTATAGTAGATAAACACAGTCCCAGTCCCAGTCCCTCCTTGACATAGAGCTCATGCTGCTGAAACTTTCATACGAAATTATTCCATATCAGTAAACTATGTTATGAAAATGCCACTTACTTGGTGAGCTGGCCTTTGTTGGTTTTGTTGTTATCGATTCCATTACAGGTGACTGCTGCAAGCTTCCGGCTTCGGTAGTTTTCATAGTGGACGTTATTTGTTACGTCCTTAAGGTCCTGCATGTGGGTTCTGAACAAAACATACAGAAACAAAAACTTATGATACAAACAAGCCTAATTGGTCCTTTATCAACAAATCAAATAAAAACAGAGTAGCTATGCTCAGAAATTCTTTTCTAAAAATTCCTCTTTGCCATGATTTAAAATACAATACTGCAAAGCAAACAAACTTTTAAAGTTTTTACAGGTGGTGTTTGTACCTGATGAGCATATTCCTTAAGAGTGTGAAATCACAATGATCTCCATTCTCAACTGTGGAGAAAGAAATAATAACTCAGTTTTTCAACGTCAATACAGGAAACACAATGAAATTTAGAATCCTCATAATATTTTACCAACACTGACCTGCAGAGCTTGTTTATTTCAATTGTACACAATGTCTAGACTAAAGAGCACAACAAAAGACAAGCTGCAAGTAGTAAATTAAAAATGAAAAGACAAAAAAATCTGTTGTGGTAATAATTATGGACTTTAAACAGCATGGCTGTCAGAACATCTACAGCGACGAGTTGTATTGTGCATGTGTGACAAACACTGCCCATTTGCAATTTATTGTAGAAGAATGTATTTGTTAATTTACAAAAAAGATAATCGTTAAAACATTTTATATTAATTTAATTCACACCTAAACCATATTTAGTAAAAAGTTAGGTTAAGTTTCTTTTTTAGTTCTTAAAACATCCATTGTATATATTACTTTGTCTGTCGTAGTCCCTAAAATGTATCTAAAAAATGTGTTTGTTTTCTTCAACTGCTTTTAAGTCTGCAACAAAGTCTGTGTTACAAGAATGTCAATGTGGCAGTCACAGGTATCCAGTTTTACATACAAAATATCTCAAAATATTATTGTTTGTTTGTTATTTAAGCCATGTCAGTATTTCGGCTATATCATGACTAGACAGTTATAAAACATTATAAGTAAAAAACTTAAAATACAATAGTTAAAATAAAATCACTAAATTTTAACAATTTTTCAGATAATATATGGTACTTTTAGCTTTTACAAAAATGTTAAAACCTTCTTTGTTTTAATATAATTTAAAGACATTGGAGTATAAAAGTTAGTTCTAATGTGGCAAAAAGCATTTCTATTCCAAAGTATAGCTTTTAAAGACCCTTTTAAAGAATTCAGGTGTAATTACCTTCTGCCACTCCCCATGGGTACTGTCTTCCTCGAACCTTCTTGCCATTCGACTCGATGATGGTGTTGCTTCCAACCACGGCCAGGGGCAACCTCTCCTGGCAGAGAGAAAGAGAGAGAGAGAGAGAGAGAGAGAGAGAGAGAGAGAGAGAGAAAGAGAGAGAGAGAGAAAGAGAGAGAGATTGGCAAATGTTCTCTCTGAAGCCACCCGGTGAAGCACCTGTTGTATCTTATATCACAGACATGTGCTCACAAGCCTCCATCCATATATTTTACTTTAAACACTTTAAAAGACTGACCTCCATATTCTAGAGCTCATAAAACACAAACAGAACAAAAAAACATAGAAAAGTTCCTAGTCTGGTAAAACTAGAAAAAAAGAAAACTTGTTTCATTCCACACTACGGTTTGTTGTCAGGTTAATTCAATCAAATTAAAAATGTTTCTATGCTCTACCAGATTTTTTTTCTGCTGAAATATTCTCAGCAAAAACATGATCTTACTTTAATAGTTTTCACAATCTTGTTTTCCTCCTCATCATCCGTTTCTGGAAACTCATAGATTTTGATCTTGTGCTCCAGGATTTCTCGCATTATCTAGAAAAACACACAAAGAATTATATATATTTAATAATAATAGACACATTCCCCAAGAGGAATCACCAAGAGCAACTGTTTAGATTTGAGGAACATCCTCTGTTTATTTGTGGATGTGCTGCAATCTTTTCATCTGATCTTTCCTGTCTGGGCGGGAGCTCCTGCTCAAGGTTCCTGCAGAGATAATACTCTGACAGATGGCCGAACACTCAAGCCGTACACACGCATACGGTGCTTGAACACCTCCCACTGTCTCCTTTTGGCTTTTTGTTAATCAGGAGTGGAAATGGACAGGAGTTAGCACAAGACTTACCTGTTTCTTGAACTGTTGGCACTCTTCGGGGGTCAGGGTGTCAGCTTTGGCTATCAGGGGAATGATGCTGACCTTCTCATGCAACCGTTTCATAAACTCAATGTCCAAAGGTTTCAATCTGGAGGAACAACACACAACGACTGTATTGGATGGTTTCGATTGCACTTCTGTTTCCATAGGAAATAATCACTGTTATTTTAAACCACACTCAAAGTCAGAGTTCCTTAAAAATAAGAATATTTTCTTTACACTGTTACAGTGAGGTTTATAATTTACAGTTATGTTCCAAGTCATCGCTGGGCTTTTAACCAAAGTTTAACCAATCACAACTGGCACAATTGTCTACATGTCAGAAAGTTTGTTTTTTGAAACATATTTTAGCGTTAACAGACACAACCTGCAAAGTACAACAAAACACCAATGTGTTTCTCACACACAAACTACTTTCTAGTGTTATGACAGTATGTACGCAATGCTCAGAGAAAGGGATGGTAATCAGGAATCGTAATATACAGCAAATACTTTTAAAAACCAGTTATATGTTCACCTTTCAAATGGTAGCATGAATGGTAACTATATATTTAGCCATTCACAGTTTTAACTACTGCAATTTAATACTTTTTAAAGCCACTCTGATTTAAGATTTTTCCCAGCAATGGGTTGTGGCTGGAAGGGCATCCACTGCGTAAAACATATGCCAGAGAGTTGGCGGTTCATTCCGCTGTGGCGACCCCGAAAGGGAAGAAAGCCGACATGAAGATGAATGAATGAATGATTTAAGATTAAGACAAGGTGGCCTTACATTTATAAGGTTAATTGAAAGGGGAAACTCTTTTATCATAACAATAGTAATACAGATTGTGCAGGGTAACATAATTTTGTTCAAATAAAAATGTGCAAATGGTGAGCTGAGCTAAATCATATTTACTGAAAACTTGACATAGATCCTATAGTGAACACTCTATGTACGATGTGACAGGTACATTGATTTTTATACATTGATCATTACAAGGGTCTTAATTGCAGTTAAGGTTATATGGCATGGTCTGTTTGAATTCTTGATTCTGATTGGCTTGGAGGTGTTGGTCAATTTGGAACAACTACACAGGTTTGCTCACAATGTTACTAATTAATGACTTACATAGATAGACAGTAATGATTTCTAACTCATTTGGAGTGCTAGAACAGTTAACATTGATTTTCTCAGCTGGTTTAATGAGTTCTTTCCACACTTATTTTTATTATATATAACATCATTTATCATTGCAGTTGTTCTTCCATAAAAAAAAAACACTGGAGAGTAAGATAACATCATTGGTGAACTACCAGCAGGTATTCAACTTCAGTTGCGTCTGACTTGACGTTACATTCTTAACAATGAGCCAACTAAAATTAAATACAGATACAACTTTTTTTATACAGCTAAAAATAATAAAACTCAAATAATTAATAAAAAAAATCTGAGCAATAGTCTTACTGCAATTCAGTGGCTGTTTATTCTTTATTTCTGATATTCTGAACATATTAATAACAACATTCAACATTTTTGAAAGCCCTCACCCATGACCTGAGGGGGCGATGAAATACAAGCAGCAGTGGACTCTGCTGTCAGGCATCTGCCGTCTGTTCACACGAGACTCAGCATTCAGATAATCCTCAAACTTGCTGTCGATGTGATCAATGACCGGCTGCCAGCTAGAGAGGAGATTCAAGTCAGTTTTTCCTCAAAGCAAAAGCAAAGTAATGAGAACTTGTGGTGAAAAACATGACTGGCACTGCACCAAACATCATTAGATCATCCTCACCAGTTACTGTTGTCCACAGCATCTCCGAATCCTGGAGTGTCAACTATTGTGAGTAGAAGCTGGACACCACCCTCCTTCATCAACACTTTGGATTGCTCCACCTGTGGTTACCAAAAGACAATCTGAATGAATAGACAATCATTGCCAATATATTGCAGTTTTTTTTTTTTATTATTCTTCGAAAAGCACTTTGAATTACCCTGTACACAAAATGTGCTACACATATAATCTTGCCTTGCTGATATGACCAAATCTCTGTACATTTTATAAGTTTTATTTATTAAACTTTGTTTTTGCACACATAAAAAAATGAAACATTTTCTTTGCATTCACTTTAGGTTTGATTTAATCAAAGATGTAACTATTTTAAAAGGTTACCCAAGATATTTTATAGATAGGGATATTGAAAATTACAGATTGCATAGTACTTGTTTTCTTGGTCTCGTTTGGTGAAAATATATCTCTAAACATTAACAGTGAGCAATGCTAAGAATATAATCATGCTGAGCAAATCTTTGTAATCACTACCACTCAAGCACAAGCAAAGCTGCAAGTACAAACACGCAAGTCATAGCAAAGCTATTACTCAAGTATTACTGAAGTATGCTGGAGAAGCCAGAAGTATTGTGGAATAAGAACCTGGAGGCGTCAAAACCATTTCACAGCTTTCAAAAAATCATTATGAACCTATTACCATATACAAAAGAAATAAAAAAAGAAATTGGCTGTTTATATTCCCTGGGAGCATGAGTTGATAATATGGAAACTTTTTTTCTTCTTCAATACCTGAACAGTTTTCTTAATTCTGTGTGAAGGCCCAGGATATTCTCCAGAGTACAGTTCAGTCAGAAACAGAGAGTTTATCAGCGTGGATTTTCCCAACCCTGACTCTCCTGAGAAATGAAATTCAGGGGAAAACTTTAAATGGAATTCAGAACAACCCACATACAGACTTAAAAACAAACTCAATACAGAAAAAAAAACATAGTTTGACACCTGAACCAACAGGCATTAACAAAGTTGATTTGAAAGTATGCTGAAAAAGTAACATGATATTTATCAAGTAAAAGCTATGGCACAGAAGAGCAGTGATGATGCTGAATGTGCTCCCACGCTTCATTAAAACAACCAATTCCATATAACATTCCAAACTAATGTTATTAGTTCAGGACATTTTACTTAAATGTGGAACACATTTGCATCATACTATGATATCTTGTGGTAGATGCATCATTTGTCCATGTTCATCATGGCAGTTGGATCTAGTTTCTTCTTTTATTGAGCACATGGCTTTGTTTTTGCCCCTCTCATTATGTAGTTATTATTTGACCCATCTCACTCTGCCATACCTGATTCCTCCCATGTAGCTCCCATCTTTTTGAGATCAAACAAGGCTGTGAATTTTTTTTTTGTTTGTTTTATGTTAGCTTGGACTTAATAATTTGGTTTTATTCATCATGATTACCTATAATTCCATTTGTTAAATTGTTGTATATATTTATCAATATCCAATCAATTACATTATCTAAAGAGGGTAAAGTATGAATGATGAAATTCGATTCCGTTAACAACTTGGCTGCACATAGTTGTCTAAAAATGAGTCACAAAACTAAATACTAAAATAGCAGTGCAGATGGAATGCAGGCACATACTCCATGTGAACTAACCTTAAATGTACTGCTTTAATTATGCTCCAGTATGAGACCAGTGAAATAAACTACTTTTTAGAGTTCTATGGCAAATTTTTTTATAGAGAAAAATTTACCCACACATATTTTTTATTTGTTTTCAAATCCATTCATATTTATTAATGCCATGTTTAGTAAAGTCCAGCTGATAATTTCAGCATCTATATTAAAATGTATGAATAGTATTGTCAGAAATGTGAATACAGTGGTCAAAATCAGAGTAATAAACCAAACAAAATTGACCAAGCATTAAATTCCTACTGGTGGGGCAACTTGCTTTTCTAAACACTATTGCAAGAACAAATGGTTAAAGTCTATCACTACTGAGGAGCAAGGAGCAAGTCTCACTTGAGTAAAAAATATGCTCCAAAGTTTTCCGATAACTTTCATAAGGTTGTGTATCATTTCTTGTACTAACTGCCTCTTGCTGTTCTGCTTCCAGGGGATCAGCTCTTTGTCATGAGACGGGTCTGAATTTGAAGTTCCTTCAGTCAGGTTATTGGCACCAAACTTTCCAGTTTGACTCCCTTCTGGGAGGTATCATGCAATGCCTGAATCCACTTAACAGAAAAATTCTCTCTGGGGAAGTTCATGTTCTCTTCACGTGTGCTACAGTAATACATTTTGACTAATAGAAATTGAGGCGAGAAATATTTGCATACTATTTAATTGATACTACTTTGAACATGTAACATCTAACATCTAACCCTTTCATTAAGAGAAAAATAAGAAAAGAGCACTCAGGTCTGGCCAGATTCCACCAAAAATATATTTTTAGTTCCCCTGCTGGTTACTGCTACGTATTAATTTATGCATATTTTATTCATTTTAATTGGATAAATACATACATTTATGGTTTACTTGTGTTTATTGTATGAGCACTGAGCACACATCATACACCTAGAAAATTTTAGACAGGATCTGTCTGATTTGGCTTGGTAAATAAACATAAGGGGTGGATAAGAGTACACATATTTGTCGCCTTGTTTTTTCCCCCAGATGAATTCCCACAGTGGACCAATGAAAATGAGTTATTTTTATCGCATGTTCAAAATGCTGTTACATAACAAGGTTCGAATTGAGGAGCAGCTGGGTGGCACTCCATAAACATTCTCAAGACAATGTTCATGAAAATACTGAAGCTGGTGGAGATTGAGCTACCCATTTATTATTTATCAGCTAAACAGTTACAGCAAAATGTATTTGCACCTCTACCACAGTGCCTGGCATGCAAAAACTTTCTTTTTCTATTTTAAAAAGTAGGTTTCATATTCAAACAGTTGTTTAGCATCTCTGTGTGTCTGAGCATGCCACTGTAATTTCCTAAGGGCAAGGAGCGTCACTGCATCGCCAATAAACAGCAGAGTTGTGAAGCAAGCGAAAATCCCATTGCAAAGTAGTCATCTAAGCAAGCAAATTTCAATTTGTGCTTTGGGTATCCAGCTCGTTTGTCCCCTTGCTCACGGTCAGCACAACTGCTGCCCAATTGAATTGAATTGCAAATCAATGGCAGTTTTAATTGTTGGATAAACTATATCCTTTAAAAGAAGTCAGCATTTTAAGTACTCATCACTGAAAGCCCTACATTTTTTGAGAAGAGCAGGATGTGAAATCACTGCCATTCAACCCCTGTTTCCTGTGTGGTTATCAAAACAACGCTTAGAGCAAATGTCAAGAATGTAGTCTCAAACTGGCATCCATTCAAAACAAGACAGGAAGCTCCTTAAGAGGTCATAATAACTAACACTGAATCATCACTAGAAAAGCGTTTCTAACTTATTTACCCATTGATTGTTGTTTGGTAACAAGAAGGTTACGAGATATATCTTGATCAATGGTTACTTACCCACAACCATGAGAGTAAACTCGAAGCCTCTTTTCACAGACTTTCTGTACACTTGGTTTGGGAGGCTTGCAAAGCCCACGTATCCCTCCAGATTCTTCTGCTGCTGGAAAATGGACAGAAAAACACTTTAGATCAAGGAGATTCCCCAAAATCTTCCACAAGAGGAAAAACTCCACAAAAACCCAACGTTGAAGTTGGAATAAGCAAACAGTGAGGGTTTATGTGATATCTGGCCTGGAAATGAAATTCCTGAGCTGTATTGTGCGAACATACTTACTGCTGTGAACATGAACCCCAGAAACGCATTAGATGATTTGAGAACGATGGGAGCAAAATGAAGACAGCAGAAGAGATGTTCAGGAATCATTGTTCACGAGTATTTGAAGACAGAAGAGAGAAGGTAGAAAAGAGCAAACATGATGACATGCTCAAAATCACACATTAATCAAGATTCAGGAAAATGTTTGGTAAAGGTTGAATCAAAATGAAGAAAACAGGTCTACTACAGAAAAAAACTTTGAAGATTTTGAAACAACGTAAAAAAAAACAGAAGAAGAAGACTCCTAATAGCAAATTCAATAATTGTCAACTTGGTTAATCATGGTCATGATTTAAAATAGTTTGTATCTTTCATTTTTCAAGACCAAAATGGATTCAATATAATTACATGAACTTGAAAAAGTTAAGCTAAAGCTTAACATTATAAAGATTATGAACAACCTCAAATTCTGCATAAATATCAGTCTTCACTGTTTCATTTATAGCATTATCATTATTTTAACAACATAAAAATGAATTTTCCTTAATATTACATAAAACTGTAAATGCTGCCATTAAATTAAAACAGGCCCAATGTCTGGAAGCAGAAACTGGTCATCTTCTGTTTAACTTTTTTCTACTGTACAAAAACTTTCCATTTCAAACATTTCAAAACATTTTCTTTTGAGTTGAGCTGAAAAACAGAATTATGTCTGTGTTTGGGACAACTGAAAAGCACCTTCAACCCTTGCAAGCTATTTTTCCCACTTTGATTCAAAAGCTTCGTCTACCTACATACACTGGACAATGTAACAAAAATGTGGTCTCTTTTCTTTAAAAACCTTTGAAGGTTGTGAAATATAGTTTAAAACCTTTTTATTTAATTGACAGAATTGACTTATAGAATGCTTGAAACTGGCTTACTTTGTTGATAAAGACATGGGGGAACTAAATGTGTAACTGGGATCTGCTAAAAGTACAGTTAAAAAAGTCTGGGCCTAAAAACTGGAGTTCAAAATTCAGTGAATGTTTTTCATGCCTGCATAATGTTTCCTTTTGAGCAACTAAATATTGGAGGTTCTTGATTTTAAATGTCAAATAGCACCTTTGGGAACATTTACGATTTCTACTAGCATACTGTTCCCATCTATTATATAAACATATTACATCTGTAAATAGTTGTAATTATCAGGATGTTGTTTTGACATTAACAATAATGCTACAAAGCAATTGAAAAATAAACCTAAAACCTAGTACTACTACACTAAAATGACTTTGTACTACAGCTAGAAACAAGCAAAAAATAACCAGACAGCTTGAAATAAAGTGTTAATTTCTCGAGTCACACAAGGTGAAGTATTTAGTTATCTAAAAACCTATCTATCTATCCTAAAAACCTATCTATCCACAGGATGTGTGTGAGTAAAAGCCTGACCGCAGCCATTTAGTGCATGTCTGAATTACAAGCAGCATCTAGTTTGTGTGTAGACATGAACCGAGGGTTAACAGTAGCCCATAGAAATTCAATGCGTATGACTAAATTGAATAAAGTAAGTTAGCAGAAAAACTTTTTTTTTTCCATATTTATATGTAAACCATATTAATATATAAAGCTTTACAGCAGCTTGGAAGGTGCTGATGACAGCATTTAAACAGTTTAGACAAACACTTTTAAAACTATTTTTATTGTTTTTGTTTTACTGTTATTATAAATCGTAAATAGATTATTATCTATTTAAACAGATTAAATAGATATCATAAACAGCAGCAAAGATATTAAGATTTTGTTTGGTACATAGCATCTCAGTAACGTTAACGTTAGTTGCTTTCTTTTAATTCAAACACCAGTTGAACAACACAAGGTTACGACACAACATAATCATCATATTTAACTCAATAGCAACTATGGCGTACAAATCAAACAGTAATGTTAGTAAGTTACCATTATTTTCCATTAAGGTTAACGCAGTGTCGATTAGCCGCTAACATAACCTACATAAACGTTAGCTTGCTGATTTGAAAAAATTCGCATTTCTACCCCGCATACGAGAGTGATGATTGTACTGAACGCCCCAGCAATGATGAAAACTGCGTGTATTAACCAAAACGTATTTACATTCTAGCAAACGTGGGCCGCTTTTCTTTCTTGAATAGCTCACGAGAGCCAAAAAAAAAGTGACAGGAAATGCCTCTCGCGCTCTCACAAGCCTAAATTACAGTAAAAACCCTCGCAAGAGTCGAGTTTAACCGCATATAAGCCTCGAAAAAAACATACAAACACTGCGTAAACGTTACTGTGCCACATATTACGATGCTGATGGATTTTAAAGTGGAACAAAGAGAAGAACATACCCATAATATTGATGTTCAAGTGCCGCTTTAGAAACCGATCGTTCTTTAGCAGCCCTACATTCCCCTTGATACCACTTCCGCAAAACTGCACTACGCCAGCAGCGTAGAAACCGTTGTTACCGAACGATTCGCTCACGTAAAATACGTGCGTAGCCTTTGGTGAATAGCCAGTAAAGATAAATCTCGCGATAGTAAGGACGAAAGCATGCGTTCCAAAAGCAGCAATGATCGAAGATATAAAAACTATGTGTGCTATGTACTGTATTTCTATTAACTTCACCCTTCAATTATTTATTAAATACGCAGCATAAAGAGACTTACATAAATAATGTTTTAAATGGCGTCTGTTTTGTTTGACCTACATACTTGTTCTACTAAACGACTCCAGTAAAAACATATTTATATTTGGCGTGGAGTAAAAAAAAATCAGGAATTAAAAAGTTGCATAGATATACAGAAATAAATATATATTTTTAATAAATATATATTTCAATCACAAATTAGGGTACAACATTTAAAGTTATTTTTACATTTAGCAAGCAATGGCCATACCGTTCTCACATTAGACATTTCAAATATAAAACATTTTCAATTTTTTGAGCTCTACTCATGCCTTTAAATGTGTTTAATTTTTATGTCATACATTATTATTTTTACCTAGTCCATCACTATTATTTATAGTGAATGGATACGTAATCTGACTTTTTGTGTGAAATATTAATTAGTCAATTAAAAAACAAAATTTTATAAATCTATTTAGCATATTAAAAATATATTTCGTTAAAACAACACAACACAACACAACACAACACAACAACACAACACAACACAACACAACACAACACAACTCAACATAACATAACATAACATAACATAACATAACATAACATAACATAACATAACATAACATAACATAACATAACATAACATAACATAACATTTTTTCTTCACGAACGGCACGGACTTTTATTTTGAAATGTATAATTACGTAGCTTGTGTCTGATGTGCCATGATTCAGTTCAGCATGTTTCCAACAGTTCTTCCGTCACTGTATTTCGTTTGACATCTGTCGGTAAGGTCATACACACTCGTTACCACTCATATATATTGGTTTGTTGTGGGGAACTACCAAACCTAGCATGTGTATTTGTTGGATAAATAATAAAGTGTCTACCTTGGCTTGTGCTGACGTTAAAGGGGGTGTTTAGTATAGTATTTGTGAGTGCCAACTTTATTGAGCTTCGTGTGAATCTTTCTATGTGGGTAATAGCATCCTGTGCATTTTGCCAGTCTATTGTAAGAAACTGTACTTTTTATCGGTAATAATTAATTACTGGGTATTTGTGATGAACAGATGATACTTTGAGCTTCACTTGGCTGTACATATTACTGATTTTGAAATTTACCTGCAGATATGACCACCAGTTCAAGTCCCAGCCCAGGTCCCCCAACGCCCCTGCCCCTGCCTAGCAACCTGCAGCGGATCTTCAAGCATGTGAGGCTGGAGAATCTGATTGCTGGGCTTAGTGGAGGAGTGCTTTCCACTCTGGTACTACATCCACTGGACCTGGTAAAAATCAGGTTTGCTGGTATGGTTTGAAAGCTTTTCATTATTGAATTATCTCACAGACAGTAAAGTAGATTTTATGTTTCAAGTTTATATTTTAATCTTGACAGAAAAATGCATCTTTTACTTTGGCTTTTACTTTAGTTAATGGAATGTTTTTTTTTTTACTTTAGTTAATGGAATGACCTTTAACATTTTTACCTGTATAGATTTCTAATAGCATGTTTGTTTATGTGTAATCAGCTTCTGTTTCTTTCTTTTTTTTTTTCAAAAGTTGTGAACATACATCAAAGGGTTCCTGAAAACAGGAACCAATGTGTGGTTCATAGTTTGACATATAATCACTAATGCAATAATTAAGCAACTAAACACAATTAAATTAATTAAAAAAACTAAAACACAGGATAAATGGGTCTGATTTGTTATGCTATTTTATTTGACTTAAAGAAGAAAACTTTAGATGAATTTAAAACCTTAACATCAGCGTCTCATGCTCACATTTACCTCCAAAAATGTTTCAAAATAGTTTTTATATTAATGTAATAAGTGTAAAGGTGTGACTAAGATTTTTGTTGCTGTCTTTTTAATCTGCTTTTGATTATTTCGTTTTTATTGTAATCTCAGTAATTTGAATCTGTATTCTGTTCTTAATGTCTTGTAGTGAGCGATGGACTTGATGTCAGACCGAAATATACAGGGATTCTCCACTGCATGAAAAGCATATTGCACCAAGAGGGGTTCAGGGGCCTTTATCAAGGTGTCACCCCTAACATCTGGGGAGCTGGAGCATCATGGGGACTTTACTTTTTTTTGTAAGTATCTTTCTATCCATGTAAATCAGCTTATTCTAGACTTTTGTGATTATAAACTCAATCGTTTATAATCCTGCCCAGATACATTTTATGTTATGTTTGCAGCACCTTCTTTGGCCAATTGCACACATTACACAGATTACTATTTATTGATTTGTAAAAAATTCTGAATTAAAAGTATTCAGATTAAAAGTAAATTTTTATCAGGATTTGAGTGCGGTATTAAAATATCAGATGAAGCAGCTAATGAATATTCATGTGTTTATGAATTACCTGTAACTTGTTCTTGTAACTTGTCTTGAATGCAGACATTGCATGATTCAGCTCCTGGTTAAACTACAAAAATAAATCTCAGAGGTTAAAAGTTCAAATTTCACACACTATGAGTCCCTGCTCAGATGTAAACTGGCTGCTCATGCTGTACGTGGTTCAAACACGACATCTCACTTTTGTTTCCGCAAAAACAACACAAATAAACAAAGGTAGAAAGACTCGTCCAAATGCTCACCAAAGCAAATGAGCTGCCATGACAATTTGTGCAATTCTCTGTGCAGAAACTTAAAAATAAAAGGAAAAAACATTTTTATGCATACATAAATGTTACACTAAATCAGCTTATATTGCAGCTTCAACAGTGCAATGACCTTACGAGGAGCGTGCAGAATTTCAAATCCGTTTGATTTTCTTGCCACCATACAATCTTTGGTCAGGAGCTGGTCGTGAGGAGTTAACCCAGGTACACTGGGTTAACTCCGCAATAGTCACATTACTGAAAAATCGTGGCAAAATGGGCTCAAAATCATGCAGTGTCTGCTTTAAACAATAAAATATTTTTCATGCCATACCAGAAAGCAACAGTTCCCATTCTACTATGTGATGTCTCTCATAAGATGCAACATGTTGCTCTCTAATTTCTGGAAAGTGCAGTGATTTAAAAGTTTAAAATTGATTAAAACATTACTTTAACACTGCACTTACATTCTCTAACAGTGTGTGATGATGCAAAATGTATTGAATATTCATGGTTTACTCTCTGCAAGGTTTTACTGTTTGCTTTAGACATTATGAACACTAAGTAAGTGTGTATTTTTGGGCGTTTTTTGTCAATGACACCTGGTTTGCAGCTGACTTCAAAGTGTTGCTTGAGGTACAATTTTCCATAACTTTTACTGCATCACTGTTTGGTTAAGTTGATGTTGTGGAATTTAAATTGTTTATTAATTTCTTTTGTTTGCAGCTACAATGCAATAAAATCCTACCACAAAGAAGCCCAACAGAAAGAGTTGAGTGCAACTGAACATTTGCTGTCGGCTGCAGGAGCGGGTCAGTTACACAATCAGTCTTGACATTGCGAACAATTGACCAATATATTGATTTTCATTGTAATAGAACAAGGATTAAGTGTAAATATTTGAATACTAAGCGTTCATAAATGAAAAATGTTTTACAAACGTTTTATATCGTCTGTATTGTAAATATACATAAATAATAGTATTGTTAAAATATGGTTATAATGAATAGATGTCTAAATAAATAGATAATACATATATACGAGTGTTGAAATGGGAAATGAAATATAACGGAGCAGAACAAATTTAAATTAATCATACACATTTGTTTACTATTACTGACTTTTATCTTAAATCCGTCATATCTTCTGTTTTTGTTGACAGAATAAAACTCCTTCGAGTATTTCCTTAGATTGTCTTTCCCTTGAGCCTCTTTGTTCTTTTGTTTTCGAACTGATAAACTTTACATTTCAACACACATGCCTTTGTAATCTGCCCAGGGAGATAATTCAAAGTTAATCTATTTATAACTTTTTAAAGCTTAAAATTATCTCTAAAATATAGAAGATAAAAGAAGATAGTGTTGGAATGTTTTGAGAAGTAGTTTACCTTTTTGTATGAAATTTAGATGAAATAAAAAATGTAAAATTATATTAGAATTTTTTTTTTCTGCGAGTCTTTATATTTAAGGTAAGGTATTTGTAAACAGGAATTATTTATTTGTAACATAGATTAAATTACCTTGTTTTATTGTTGACTTTAGAGTTGAGGTCTTCAATGTTTTAAAACAGAGTGAAAGAGCCTACTAACAAAACTAACTCGTAGCCAATCAGCAGCTGAATCAGTATGCTGAAAGCTAGTTTGAAAGAACACAACAAAGTCTTACTTTTAACAAAAGAACTACATTTTCACTGACTGGATGACTTTTTATTGACTGGAACATGGAACATTGGTCATCAAAGGTATTTTACCAGAAAACATTAATTGCTATTTTTTCCCTTTATAGCCATTTGTGTCTCTCTTGCGGTGTGTCATGTCTAGAGAGTGAAAAATAGACTGAAAAAATCTATTTAGATGGAGCAGAAAAAAATACCCTAAGGTCCTGGTTGTAAACAGTTTTTTTTGTTATAATGTTAGACAACTTTAACATGTGTGTCTGTCAATGGAAATCTGCTCCCTTCAGAGAGCAGCATTAAGCTCAGTTTAGGGACGGCTGTTTGAGGAACAGTGAGAGGTTGTCTTGCACCTCAGCTGCCTGAGACAGCAGATTCAGCACTAGTTGTTACCGGGGTTATAGAGTAATAGAGTAGGTTATAAATCATGGTGCTGATCCATCAAAATATTAACAAAGCTACAAAGCTCTCTTTGTGTAGGAGGTTAATTACTTTGTTTATTCCTTTGATGTTACTTATTATTGTATTTGTTGTGCTAACTTTGTTCATCATATCAACCGGTACAGATGCTCGAATACTGTTAAACTTCACAAAATGAACTCCACATGAAGCTGATGAAATGAAATGAGCCTTTCAATTACTTGCAGCAGCCCTTGTTGCGTTTAAAGTGAAATAACCCCTGTCAGGGT
The DNA here is from genome assembly GCA_900490495.1 of Danionella dracula. Lineage (NCBI taxonomy): Eukaryota > Metazoa > Chordata > Actinopteri > Cypriniformes > Danionidae > Danionella > Danionella dracula. The sequence goes on along the minus strand of UELW01000039.1, from coordinate 2,585,085 downwards.
CACGATTTCTCCATTAATATCACAAAAAGCTTTTTAGTGACGTTAAATATGATTTAAATGGTTCTGAAAGCTCATGTTGGCGAGTGCGTGTGTCAGGCGTGTCTCTAATTAAATTAGAATCATCCTTCATTGACATGAGTCAGAGGGAGCCATTAGAATCCAGTTTTTTTTCGAGTAGTTCTTGGGTTTAAAACAGCTGCTATTCATTTACTCAATTTTAAAACTTTTTCTCTTTCACTGGTTTTTAGGAGCAGTGACTCTTTGCTTGACGAATCCAATCTGGGTCACTAAAACCCGTCTGGTTCTGCAATACAGTGCTGATCCTTCTGAGAAACAGTATAAAGGGATGATGGACGCTCTGGTCAAAATCTACCGCCACGAGGGCATCTCTGGACTGTATCGGGTCAGACTCTTATAAAAAGGTTTTAATGGATAGAGAGCTTTTTAGATGCAGTTGTGGAGGACTTGTTGTTGTGATATTTCTCCATTAATGAAGATAAGGGTTGTCACCGTCTTCAATTTTTTCACTCTTTGTTGAATCCTAAAGAGGCCATTAGGAAAGTTATACAGAGTTCATGGCCAGCTAAATGATTTCCGTGATGGATAAGTGGGGTTTTTTTTACTATGGTTTTTTATTAGTTATTTTCCACTTTGATGTTTGCTAGTTCGCGTCTTCAGTTTCTATTTATTTGCACACTTTTGGAGGGTCTATAGAGAGGTTACGGTGAAAATGAATGTAGCCCCTGGAGAGTCTCGAGTATACCCCCATTTTATGTAACATAAAAATACTTGGGCCCTCACTATAAAATAAGGGTTTAAAGAATTGAATAAATTAAATAATGAACGAGTCGAACGTTGGAGGCTTGCTGTGTGTTTTTTTGGGGTGTTTTTGTTCACACACTTAATTTGTTAACTTCTTTTCAGAAATGGTGTAAAGGTCTTGGTCATCTAATTAGAATATCATTTAAAAAAATGTACTTCTGTTACAAATTACAGTGGCTGAAATATACAGGTCACTTGTATATTGTATTCATTTGTTACACACGTACTTATAGATTAAAACATTTGACAAATAATGAAACTCAAATTGCAGTCTGTCAGAAATGTTAAATGTTTTTTTTTATTTAAAATATAAAAATAATTTTGTTTAATGATGACCAATTTAAAAGTATGAGCATGCAGAGTTGGTTATAAAATGTTAAAATATGAAACAGGAACTCTATTTTGAAGAAAATTGAAGAAGAGGGGTGAACAATGTTTTGCTCAAATATCTTGTGGTTCCTCTCTTAGCCACTTGGAGGAGCACTTGTACAGGGGAATAATTAGGCTTCTGTGGGACTTTTCCCGATTGTGTTTGAGCAGCATGCAAACATGTTTGTTTGTTTGTTTGTTTGTTTGTTGGTTGGTTTCATCTCACTGAGTTAACTGTTTTCATCCACAGGGGTTTGTACCGGGTTTGTTTGGAACCTCCCATGGTGCACTGCAGTTCATGGCATATGAGGAGCTGAAAAGGGATTATAACAAATACAGGAAAATGCACTCAGATACAAAACTGGTATGTGATTAAGACATCATCACATTATAAAATATTAAAGCTACAAATGTATTCATTTAAAGGAATCCAGACTCAATTTGAGTAACATGATCAAAATGGAATTGGATTGTCTTAGAACAGGAGCACTAAGATTGAAATAAACCGCGTTAACTCTATGGATCCGCTATTTATTTATTTTTTTTAAAGAAATTTCCACTTTGCGTGTGATGGGTTCTGACATATAACACATGTACATGTACACACCTATTTGCATGTGAAGTCCCCCACCTAAAGCATCTTTTCTTAAAGCCAACATTCTTTATTCCGATGGGAGGCATTTCTGTGATCAAGTTGACTTTTGAGACTAATCTAATTATGACCAAAATCATTGTTATGGGAGACAAATAATAAAGATAAAAAATAATTGAGAAAAAGGTTCAGTCGTCTGCCTTTAAAGGGAATTACAGAGCGTATTTCTAAAATATTTTATACATACAAGCATGTCTTGTAAAATTGGAATTGTTTTTTTGCTTTTGTCACTAATTTGATAGAGAATCTAATGATGGGACTAATGTTAATGTCTTATGCGTCAAGAAAACCAAAATGTAAATTGTCTTGGTCAGTTGGCTCCACTGTCATGGTAAATACTGATCCACAAAGTTCATTGTTAAAGAAGCCACCTGTGACTAGCAGTGATGATTCAAAAATGTTTCTTAAATAATAAAAGGAAAAAAAGACAAAAAGTGAACCAGCAAATGAAGAACCATAGACTTAAGAGGTTTGTCAGGAAAACATCCATTAAAGTTGTTTGGTGATTTTTTTTCTTTTTTTTTGTGATTTGTAAGCCATGTACACCGCGTTTTTAAGAAATAAAGGTTCGAAACACTCCACACTTTGTGTAATAGGTGACAAAAATATTGAACTTTTAAATGATATTTTAATTTTATGAGATGTGTCTGTGTAATCTCATTAATCTGTTTTTGAATGTATGCTTGGCTGCCTCACATTCTGAAAATCAAACACGGTGTGAATGTGAGAAAGTTCTCAATAGTGGTTTTTGTAATTAACATTTTGTTCCCTTGTTTCCTTCCAGAATCCATTAGAATACATCACCATGGCAGCTTTATCCAAAATATTTGCTGTGGCAACAACGTACCCATATCAGGTGGTCCGAGCTCGCCTGCAAGATCAACACAACATTTATAAGGGTTTGATGGACGTAGTCGGGAGAACCTGGAGGTAAAGCTGAAACTGAATCACACCTAAGTTTTACTTGAACAAACTGCTTAAAATAAAGTAATTTTTTTTTTAAAGTTTATTTTTTACAGTATTAAAAGGTTATTAAAAAAATAGATTCAGAGAGAGAAAAAAAAGAGAGAGAACAAAACAAGTCATATATAAGTTGCTTCAGCCTGATAACGTCAGTCACTGATAGGATTTATTTTTCAAGAAATAACTTGTGAAACAAGTCAGTTTGTACTTTGATAGTCCTGTATCTATAGTACATTACAAATTAATAATAAAAAAAATTATATAAAGTATTCAATGTAATGTTACAAACATGATTTACATCATCATGCATCATTTACACTAACATTACTCCATTCTATCACAGATGAAGAGAGAAAAAAGACTGAAGAGTTTAGTGACAATTTAAGTAGATAAAAAAACCTATAGTAATTAAGAATCAGTGAATTGTAAACAAAACACTTAAGCTGACTCTTTTTCCCAATAAACACATTTTCACCATTATTTATTGTTAATTTCTTTTTCAAGTTTTGCATTTTATTTTAATCACTTCGAGATTGCTCTTATGCTCAAAAAGTCTTTTTTTGCTACTGACACTTGTAGAAAGTGATCTTAATCAGTTTCGTTTTATAATTAGAAATGAAGGAATGCTGGGTTTCTACAAAGGAATGGTGCCAAACCTGATCCGTGTGACACCGGCCTGCTGCATCACCTTCGTAGTCTATGAGAACGTGTCCCACTTCCTCCTGCATCAGCATCAGTGATCCGAGAAACCTTAAAAACACTCTGTCCAGGAGCAGAATGGGGCTAAGTCAGGACATCCCGTGTGGGATGCAGTCTTGAGGTCCCGAAGAAGTCAGGAGAAACGGATACATTGCTCTGGAATACTGAAATACACGATGTCATTGATGTTAGGCAAATCTTCTAAACCAGAGACTCCTTCAAAAAACTGTATCAGATTTAAAACCTTTATGAAGAGATGAAATGATGATGAAAAATGTCAAATAAGTCTTCTAATCTTTTTATTAACCACTGTAAGTTATGTTCAGAAAAGGAGTATCTATTTTCAGAGTTTTTTTATTAAAAGGTTAAAATTTTGAACTAATTTGTAATAAAAAAAAAGATGGATGGATGAATTTAGGTATAGCCCAGGCCAAGCTTTTTATTTGTTCAATTATTTTTCATTCTTTAATGTTTGTCAGTCTACATAAATGATCAATTTTACAGAGTGGTTTAACTCTAAAGCAAGTTGAAACTGAAACACTCTATTTTTGTTAGATTCTAAAAGCATCTACGTTATTTTGGCAAATGAATTTTATTTAATGAGTGAGACTGAAGTTTTAGCATTATTGCTGCACAGGAATCTCATTATACATGTTTTAATTAACATAGAGGAAATTATTGATAGGGGAGCTTTATTTTGTAATAAATGGCAGGATAAAGATACTTTGATTAACAGAAAGAAAAAAATAATCACAACTTTATTGAAATATAATATTTGCAACTACAATAATTCTTTGCATCTATTTTAAATGATATTTTTAGGGATATTTGGTTAAAATTTAATTAAAATCCTTAATTTTCTTAAATGCTTTCTTTTCAAACTTAACAAATTACATTTAAATTATGTAATTTTCCTTTGACAAAGGACAATACAAAAAATATGTTTATTGAGATATGCTGCAACCAAATTGATGTTAGAATAATATTCTAACATCAAATAATTTCTAACATCATTCAAATAATCCAAACTAATACTAAATTTTCTGTGCAGCTTTATATGAACGAGCAAAACAAACTTTGCTCACTGTGGTTTTTCTAAGTCTTACTTGATATAACACAAGCAAACTTACTCTTCCTGACATTTCAGGCTGGCTGCTGACATTTGTGTTAATGAGCTTAAATATATGTGCTTGAGATTTGTTAGCGCATAGGTTAATCAATGCTCTTTCAAGAACCCAAACCAGTTTTCAAATCTTTAAAAAACTTTTTGCTTTATTGCTTTAAGATAACAAGAATAAAATGCTCAGACTTTTACAGTACCTGCCCAAACTCTGTGGGTTCCAAACAATTGCATAGATGTCTCCAAAACAACTATTACTAGTGGCATCACAGCAAAAAAACTAAGCAACCACTCATTGGAGCAAAGTTTATATTAAAAAAAGATTTATACATGATTTTAATGGAAGTGAATGGTAGCTTGACTGTTCTTTAAATATTTCTTGTGTCAGATAAACACGTTTATTTATAATTATAATGTATATTGAAAAGAGTGATGAGCTTTCCTGCCACCCTGATTCAGCTGCTGAGAGGAAGCTCTTCTATGATTATCCTGGACACCGAGTTCCATCCGGTGGATGCATCGCCGTATAAATGATCTCCACAGGTTCCCACCCAGATTGCAATGTTCACCGGTCCTTTCCGGATGCTTTCACACATACCTTCAACTGAAACAGACAATGTACACTACATATTTGCACCATCCAAAAATACTTTTATTTATTATATTGTTTTAAGATGACATTACTTCCAGTTTTCTGAATAGGGGACACATTTGTCATTGCACAACCTAGTGGAAGCCACAGAATATAAAGAAGTGTGTTCCTCACCTGATGTGGTTCTGTGGATGTTTATGGTGGAGTTGAGCTCTGGACTGCCCTGGTCTAGGTATTGGATGGACTCTATAGGCAGTGGAGCGCTGCATTCAGCCCCATTGAATGTGAAGTACCAGCGCTGACAGCAAGCTTTCTTACACTTGAGCCTCAGGGAGCCACTGAAGAGCACACGCAGAGCACTTCTTGTCTGCTGCTTAGTGAATGTACACTCCTAAGGGGGAAAGAAACTGATATTATGTCACTGCTGGAAGATTAAAAAAGAACTTCAACACATTCAGTGACTCAATGTAGTTTCCATGGAACTAGAACTTTTTAAATATAGTTTTTACATCTGAAACGTTATATACTTTTATTAAATGAATGATTTGTTTAGTGAACTTTTGTTCAAAATTGATTATATCTATATATCTTTTTTTGTTTACAAGTGTACCAGAATTTCAACTAGACTAAAAAACATTGGGTAGCAGATTATTTAGACTATATTTACATAGCTAATATATCTGATATACTTTATTTGCTTGACATATATTTCATAGGTGAAAGTTTGTAGCCAAAACTTCACCTAATTCTGTTAAAAAAAATTTAATAAAACAAGGTGTTAAGATATTTTTTATAATCCATTTACAAATAAACCAAAATAAAATCTAAATGAAATCAATAATTGATGTTTCTACTCTTTTCCATCATCTATTCGTTTAGGTACACTTATACAAATTCAGGGATTTTTCTGGATTGTAGTCAGGTGAATGATCAACCAACTATAACAAACGTGTGCTAATGATTAGTATCATAAATAGATTGAAATCCAGTCGTTAACTGAAACAGTAACAGCTATGTAGGAGACCTAAAACTGGGCGATTAACAGCAAACTGGTACTAAGGTGAGGTTGAGAAAGGCAGGTTTGTGTCATGGAAAGATTGAGCACAGGAACAAGACACAAAGTATGTGTGAAAGCAGTTAGAGTGGCACATGGTCATTTACTTAAATTTTGAAGAAAGTGTGTTTCAGATACAAGCAGATACAAGTTTAGGCTTCTGCTTAGATTCAAACTTTGCTTATTTTCTCAGTTACTTTGAGTCATATTTTGGGCAGGCTAATTGAGTTTAGTGGATGTAAAGATCTATTTAAAAATCAGCACCAAAGACTGCTTATTTTGTAATCATGTTTTAAGGTCCCATATTTGTGATGGTGCAAATTTTCATAAATTTCATAAATTTTTTGCTTCTACCTAGACAACAAACTTGCTTTATTAGGAAGACTAAGGTATTTAAACCACATGCAAGCTGACCCCAATATAAAAAAGTATTTTACGTTCGAAAATGTTTTGGTGCTTACCACGATCTTGCCTATGTCAACTCCGTAGTTGAGTGAGTCCCAGGCACACTGTTTGTAGTTGGGTTTCCAGGAATCCTCGAACCTCTCTGTTACACATTCACCCTTCTCCCCTTTGGTCCCTTCCCGTCCGGGGATACCTGGAGTGCCAGGAATGCCATTGGTTCCTGGATTCCCATCTCTTCCCGGAGTACCTGCTGGACCTTGGAGACATCCTGGAAACTAAAATCCAAACAGAGGAGTCAACAGAGGTGTTTGAAGCTTAACAGCCTCAGAGAACTAAAAACAACATAAATATTATAAATACCATATTATATAAAGAGGAATAAGAACCATAAATTAACCACAAAAGGAAATAAAATTAAAAGTTTGATTTGATGAGTGCTCATCAAGCTGTGAGTCTGGAATAAGCGAAGGTTTTATGTGTGGTTTCTGGTGACAATCCCAGCTAGGGCTCATTATTAGCAGCATGTCATTTTCACACAATGGATGGAGCCTGAGTCATCTATCCATTATGACTGTGATTCATTGTCTGCCTCCTTGTCTGATGTCTGATGGTCTTGAAGGGGGAAAACTATAACAGGGCATTGCTGTCATTCACTGTGATGAGAAATTTCTATTAGCAGCAAACTTCCCTCGAACTGACCTAAAAAGAAGCAAATGCTTTCATATGGTTAACAACACCTCTTTTTAATTTAAACCCCTTGCACGAATGCTTTTAGCTGATGCTCCGTACAAGTAAATATATGACTTGAAGAAACAAGGATTTATGTACAAAAGAAGTGCTGACTCCATGTTGTGCTTGTACACTTAGAAGTTTCGGGCTAACTGATATGAGTATAGAACATTTTTTGTTTGTAAAGTTTTATATTTACTTATTTTCATCACAAGGGTTTTAAAAGTTGAAAGAGTTTTCAAAAGTTAAATGAGTATATCCTGATGGGAGATTTCTGTTTGTAAGAGACAGGACCACAAGACGCTTCTCTGAACACCAGCTTCTGTCGGGGTTGTTGTAAGAGCTTGTGGAGTAGAGAGGTGGAAATACTGTAACTGTTCTGTTGGACAGTATCTTCTTGAACTGGAACCTAGATTAAATTCTCAGTCCTTATTGTGTGCAGTGCAAACATAAAGAAATATTATTTATTGATTTATGTTACAATCATTCTGCTATATATTTTGGTCTAATGCTTACACAAGTTAAAATAAGATCTTATTAGGTGCATTTGTTTTTCCCACATGTGAGAAAGTGTGTTGATTTGCAATGTATTTTTCTCTCTCTTTTTCTTCTCTCATTTGAAATAAAACTAAATTTCTTTATCATTGTAGATAATCACTCAAAACAAGCAGGGGATCAATCACAAATGTTCAGTTTTTACTACTTTGAAATTTATTTTATCTTTGTCATGTACACAGGCTTTTTAAAAAGCTTATTTGAACATTTTCTTATTCATATTTTATGCATTTAACAGACACTTTTGTCCAAAGTGACTTGCTGTAGGTGAGAGACAATATGCAATTTATTACACAGTCCAAGTCTTACTCAGGTTGCTCGTAGTTGAAGTTATATCAGCTGATCAATGAACCATAGTAGGAAGAAAATAAAGATAATTTTTTTCTCATACAGAAAGAAAACATGTAATTGAATTCTAGATTTTCTAGAATTTTGGTTTTGAGGGTAACATATGTAAAATGCGTGTGTTCCATTTCATAATTTGAGTGTGAATTATAATGAAATGAAAGAAAAGTGACTTTCTTTACATTCACCATATAAAGCAGGACAACATATGCCAATAGTGCAATTTACATTTACATTTATGCATTTGGCTGGTGCTTTTGTCCAAAGCGACTTACAGAAGGGGAGAGACAAGATGCAATTTGTTACACAGTCAAGGTCTATCTCAGCTTGCTCATAATAGAAGTTGTATCAACTGATCAATAAACTATAGCAGGAAGAAAATAAAGACAGACAAGTTTTTTTTTAAATAGGTGTTCACTGAATAGAAGAATTTTCAGTTGCTTTTTGAAAGCTGTTAGTGTTGATGCTTTCCCGACCGGATCAGGGAGTTAGTTCCACCAACCAGGGACAGTGAAAGAGAAGGTTCTGCTGAGAGATCTTCTGCCCTTGTGGGACGGAACCACAAGTCGCTGTTCTTTTTCTGAGCGCAGGCTTCTGGAGGGCATGTAGGAGTGGATAAGCTTGTGGAGGTAAACACGGTCTGATTTGGAGATTTGTACGCCAGCATCTGCATCAAACACCCTCATAGTGTCTGTTAATGTTGTTAGCTCTGTGTTTGTGTGTTAGGGTTAAGGTTAGTTAATTTGTTCGTAATGAATACCTCTTATATATCTCGAATCTATGTTGACCGTCAGTAACTTTTCATACATGTCTTGAATATGTAAATCACCAACCAATAGAAGATTAACTGGGGAGTGGTTACAAAGTTTGCCAAATGAAAATTTCAGCTCATTTCTTGAATAAGCCTGGATTAGAAAATTAGGAGATTTGCATTGTGCAATGTGATTTTAATTAGATTTTATAAGAAGAAGAATTACATCTGCCATACAATTAGACCAATGTGAAAAACTGAATATTGAAAATAACACAATGTCACGGAAACTTTATGATACTTGTGATTTGATATTTGAGAGGCTGTGAGAGAAATATTTAGAAACTGTCAATAACAAAATGAAAGAAAACCCTCACCAAACAAACCTCCAACATAATTAGAAACTGGTGATTCCTGCATATATGAATAACATCCAATTACACAAGGAAGCCAATCTTTCATGCCAGTAGCAGAGAGTTTACAGGAAACCTGTAAACAAATGGCATCACTAAACATCAAATTCAGCTGGCAGGGTTTGAACTTCAACACCAGTCCTGAAATATCCACTTATTAAAGCTGTGGAGCTCATGTGAGCAAAAGCTGAATTTTAATGAACGTTTGCTCAGGGGGTGTGTAGAGTAATGCCAGTGCCACTGATGCATTGGTAACTTTGCCAAAATGCCAGGTGGAATAAGCAGCGGGCAGGCAGGAAAGCTCATGCATAATAGTCTATTTAGAGTTTTCCAAAAATGCCCATGACAGATACTCCCCACAGTAAAAAATGTGAGTTCAAGCATGGATTAGATTTATCAGTAAGACGCCAAAAACAGTGTTGCTGTGCTTTTTTATACTCAATATCTTTAATCCAATGTGACACATGTATCAAGTGGTTTTGTTCCTATTTTATAACATTTACAAATTCAGAAAATTTACAGATTTAAAATGATAAAATTCCAGCAAGTAGTAGTATCCCACTTTAGTCTTGTTTGTGATCTAAGGTGATATCACCAGCCTCAGGCAGTCCATATATGGACAGTATCAGTCTTGACCCATTCCTTTGATTGAATTCAGGTCGATGTTTGTTGTGGATTTAGGATATTTCCACCTTTTTTCATCATCAATGCACCGCTCTGGCATTTAGAAGTTATTTGAATATTTATTTTATGTAAATGGAACCTTAACCTTGTAGCAGAAATTAAAAAGTTAAATTAGCATAAAAATAAATATATTTTTTCATGAAAATGATCTTCCTTTTCTCCCATTTCAAGATAGATGAAATTAAAGTGATAATTAAAAACGCACCTCTTGATTAAAGATTAAATCTTTGTTTAATCAAAAGACGCTATGAAACCATTCTATGAGGTTTTCCATCTAAACATCATCTACCAAGTCATTATTTGTAAAGAATTGGAGGATACAGGTGTCGTATCATGTAAACTTTACTTTTCAGACATTTCTAGCATGTTTTAGCATTGGCTCATCAAAAACATGTTGGTTCCAAAAGTCAAATTGATTCATAGAATGGTTCATACATATTTGTGTAATCCTATTTTTTTGTCCTAAGAGCTAAAAAAGGCCTGATAGCCATAGCGACACCCATTGATAATAGCACCAAACACTAACCAATCAGATGAACCAGTAATGCAGTTCATCTTAATGAAGAATGTATGCGCTGACTAAGTCAGAAATTTAACCATAGTAGAACTGTGTTAGAGGGCCAAACATGTTTTTTTTAACTTACCAAAAAATAAATGTATTCATCTGAAGTGGATTTTTTTTGTGCAGCAAAAAAAAAAAAAAATAAAACCCAGCTGGTGGCATGGCAGAAGCATGGCAGTTGGGGGAACAGGAAGTGTATGGCTTGTTTGGCGGAGCACAACCATTTAAGGTGTTTCTAAGACATTGTTTATGATAAATACTGCCCTTTGAACACTGAAGAGTGCAGTGTTAGTCTAGAGGGATCAAAAATTTGTAATAAATTAAAAGGGACATGCCATGGCACCTTTAAAGATTAACAAACTAGTCCAATACTAGTGTCAGCTTTTGTCATGAGGATACACATGACTTTACAGCGAATCGCCATAAAAAGTCCATTGGAGATGTCTGAAAGTTAGAGTTGAGGAATGTCAAAAGGAGATATATATATATTCAAGTTGCTGAATGCAGATTCTGGTCTGTAAGCCCTTTTCGCAGCTTATTTGGTTATAAATGTTGTTTTACCAGCCTACATATTATGTCTATATGGATAACTGTATAAACTAAATCAACGATAAATAGAACGATAGAATAGATTTTTGCCTGCCTGATAGATTAATGATGAACTTCCCTAATTAATCTAAAGTTAAAGTGTCATTGCGCATATAAAGTGCTCTCTCTGTTTTCTGGTTACTGTTTAGAATAAAATCATGTTAAAAGCACTAACATTAAGTTTTACAGTATCTTAATATACAGATCAGATGCTGTCATATGTCATATATCAACTTACTATGTTATAAGAAACTTTATTTTTAAATAAATATAAGCCTGGATTTGATTTCTTTATGTAACTTTCATTAACTGGTGTAACTTTGAGATACATTAGGAAAGTATTTTGGAACAGAAAGCAGTGATTTTCCTCAAAAGAAAACACATTTTAAGTCAACAAAGTGGAATTATAGTGTTTTGAAAACAAACTCTGCATGTATTTTGATATATATTTAGTCAACACTGTTGTCAACACTGCTAAGATGCGAGGAACAATAGATGCTGTACTGCGCATAGGTGGTCCATCTTCAGCATATTAAACTGCTCTGCTGTCACCTGAGTCTCTTTTGCCAAAGTAATGCAGCTCCTAATCAGCATGCCCGCCAGCAGAGAGCTGTGGAAATAAGGGCCCTTAAACGGGTAATAAATCTTTTCCATACAGGCTACAGGCCAGGCAGGAAGTGAAATGTATTCATATTTATACGCCGGTGCTGCCACGGGCCAAGCTCGAGCCTTCAGTGCGTTCAGCTCTGCTGCCTTTGTATTGACAGAAAACACCAGTGTGTCCTGCAAATAAAGCCTTCCAGATCCCAGGGCTTCGCTTCACCCACTGCCAGCTCGTGCCAGGTTCATTAGAGATGCCTCCCAGACTCTGAAGGAGAAAGCCAGCTTGCGTGTAATCAGCTCATTCAAACTGATTATTGTTGCACTTTTCCATTACAATGATAGATCTGGTGGAATGCTCACCTGATACCATCATTTACAATAAACCCTTTTTTCATCTCAAAACTTCTCTGAGCTATATTTTTGTAGTCTGTGATTAATGGGGCACTGGTTTTGTTTTGTTAGACTGATAATAACTCATGATGATCAAAATGGCCAGTTTTCATGTTTACAAAAAGTATTAGAGCAAGCAACAAGGAAAAGTGTATCTTTGAAAAATATACCTTACTGCAAGTTAAAAGTCTCCAAGAATGTAAAAACAACACAAAATAGCAAAATAATTTTAATAGTACAGTTAAAAAATCCATTTACACAACTACTTTTTAAATAAAAGTTTAAATCTAAACTTTTCAATCTCGCAACAAAATCTGTGTATGTAATTTATGTATATCAATAGTTATGCTTTCTGAAAAAGTATATATTTTAGATAATATATTTCAAAAATAAAGTTTAATAATAAACAATTTTACTTTTGAGGAAAGTTATTGCATCATATATTTCAAATCAATTCATGTTTAGTTCATATGAATCAGTTAAGTTTTAGAATGTGAATAAATGTGAATATGCGGCAAAATATAACATAAAAATTTGAATAACATAAAAATGAGAGAAAAATTAATTACAGAATTATAATTGTGTTGCTACTGTATTTTTTTTAAATCAGACTTTACATTTTAGATTGTCATGGCATGAAGACATTTTGTTGGACTACATACAGGCTCCAGGGTTCAGATTTCTCACGCACAAAAATTATGATTTTGTACAGCTTTATTTTAACAGCACATGACCACCAAGGGAAATGCTTAAAACAACTGAACACACAAGTGTGATTTATTTGCACCTAAGTGCACGTCTCTATAGAGATCCCTAGAAATCCCAAACTACTGCAATTAGCAGCAAAACACATGGACACATACTGACGGCCAATCAAACACAAGCATTCTCAGAAACCATTGGAAATAAAGAAGATTTGAGATCTGGTGGTCAAGTGATTATGAAGCACTGATTTAAGCAAGTTAGTTAAATAACAAAAAAAGGAATTAACTGTATGGGGAAAAATGTAAGTATTAATTTGTTTGCTAACCATCTTGTGCAGCGTTTCTAATTTTTGTTGTTACTTAAAGACTGGGATTAAAGTTGCAGATGTTTTATCTGTATCCTTTTATTTAGGTTGATTAGTCCAATCTGTACCCCCCCCATACTTAACAGCTATCTTGACAGATAGATACGTTTAACCCTGGTTAACCATTTTCATTTAAAAGTGTATATTAGAGATTACAATATAATTAGCTTGGTTGCTCTCAGACCTTACTCAAGACATTTAAGCTTTCACGACTAAAACAGCATACACTGCTTTCCCTTTACCACATAAAACAAGTGCGGTCTTTTTTTCTGTACTTTTTATAGGCTTCATGCAAAGACCTCCATTCAATCATTCTACGATATCTAAAATACAGAACAAAATAAAATTAAAAACATAACATTTCATTATATAGAATATCATAAGGGTAATATTCTGTATATATTTACATTTTACAATAGCAAAAGTGATACTCAGCTTTAGTCCAAGATTTTGATAGTGGACAAAAAAATGAATGTGTCAGTCCAACAAATATATACAAAAAAAACAAAAAAAAAAATAAAAATATATATATAACTTTTTGTTGTTTTAGACCATACTCTTAGTGCTCAGAAAAGAATTTTGCTTTCGAACACATTGTTTATAAGCAGAATGTACTGAACTGAATTTAAACAGCTCTGCCACATCCTTTATGGACATTAATTCATTGTTACTGCTTGTTTAACTGCTTCTTGACTCATATTCTCACATCTGCAAAAATGAATCTAAAATGGTTCAATATCAGGAATGGATTTTGTCAATGAGGGAGAAGCTTGTAGCATCTGCAGGAAATCATAGTTGTAATATTGATTCAGAAGACAGAGTCAGCTATGCAGCAAATTATTTACACTCAGCCATACGCTCAAATGTGCAGTAGAAGACTTTTTTGCTTCTTTGAGATGGAGACATTTTAAAGCTTTAAAAGGAAAAGGCTAGACTTGAGTTAAATCTATTTTATATCTCAATTGTTTGTTTATGTAGGAAAACATCCGAAACGAGCCTCTTAACCAGATTATTGAACTGAATCAACAATGAACTGACTTGAGGTGAAAAGTTTATGATAGGTCTTATAGCAAATGCTCTGACATTTAACTCACCTCATTTGAAGGGAGTATTGGATTTTTAAAAAGATCCTTTAAAGAATTTATGTAAATAAGTTGTTTGATTGCTGAGGATTGTTCTAAATATCTGATTGAAGAAAGACAGATCTACTTCCAAAGTGGTAGAAGTAAAGTTTAATAATCATAAACCATCCGTCCATCCATCCATCCATCTATTCAGCCATCCATCCATCTTTTTTTTTGTCAGAATGAACCACCAACTCACCTGAAATATGTTTTACGCAGCGGATACCCTATTAGCCTCAACCCACCACCGGGAATAAACCAATTTTACATAAATTGCCTCTAATATTCTAATCTAGAATATAATTGATTTCACTGGTGAATCAACAGATATTTGCTCTATGTTTTAGAATGGTAGAGCATGCTCAACATTTGATAATGAAATAATAAAGAAAATTAATACTTTGAATCTTACTTTCTCCATGTAGTCAACATCCCTGTGGCGCAGACCTCTGGTTTTTAACTTCTCTGCTTCGTAACAGGAAACTAGTAAGCAAGAGATGATCAGTGCCTGTGTCGTTAGGTGTTCCATGTCTAAGTCATTTGAGAAGACACAGCTCAAAACATCTTTCCATCTGTTGAGTCTGAAAGAGAGAGAGGGAGAGAGAGAGAGAGAGAGAGAGATGTTTTACCCCACACACCACCTATGAGTTTAAACCACAATCAGTTATGCTACATCATTAAAAACATACTTTTAGAAGGTGGTATCTGTGCTTTCTTAAAAGGTCATTGATATTGATTTGATTGGTGAGATGACCTTTGACCTGTTCCTTTCCATAAATCCAATTATGATGTTTCAATGTTTGATGCACTGTACATCCACTTTTTTAAGGTAAAATGTACTCACCTGATAATAGGATTCTCCACATTAATTTGTAACCGTGAAAATCTACTTTTAAGTCTAACCTTTAAAAACAGAATCACCAACTAAGGCAAACTCAAACGTCTCATACATTCTGAAACAAGTCCTCCTTTCAATTCACAGTTTTGCTCAATTTTTTTCCCTGACACTGTAGAAGAAACCAGACCTGTGTGTTAACTGTACAGATCAGTGCTTCTCTTACTTTCTGCTCAATCCACTCTTTCTTTTCACATCACAGCCATCCATTCATCTGGAGAGACTGTAAATATGAACAGCTTGTGGTTACTGCAGTACGGTATATGTTTGTCATATGGCCAACATACAGCCTTTTTGAAGGTTGTAGAAAACATCTGTATAAACCAGATGTGTCATTATCAGATAAATACATTTTTTAAAATTTACATAAATTCTGGACCATTGCAAAATTTTATTTTATATACAACATTATAAACTTGTTTTTAGTTTGAATTTGATCTATAGAATGGTACTCAACAATGGAATCATACTCAAACATATTATGACATTGCTTCAATTTCCTATAAACTTCATGCTCCCGAGGAGCATAGAGGCATGAATGAAATTCAGGGGAACTGGCAAAACATTTGATTTGAATTCATAGCTTTAGAATTTGTATAGTATGACGTAACTAAGGTTTTAATTTTTTTGCAGAATTAATACATAAAAACTATAGCTTATTTTAAACAATAGAATTAAAAGAAATGTTTTCACCTTCTTTCTCTGAGGTAAACTCAATCATGGAAGCTTTCATAAAACGACTGAATTAATCAGGTTTCACACCGCTGCAGATTATTTCAAGTATTTGCATCATCATTTCCAAGAAATTAATTAAAATGCAGGCACAGTTGGAACACTGCATATGTCCTGAGGGTTTTATCCTGACAGCCTTACCTGAAGTACACACATAGGTCTGACAGTGAAAAGCCATGGGTTTGAAGAGAGTCTGCCTGACTCGATGATGGACACAAAAGAAGTCATTTCATCTGTCATCAATGGAACCAGATTTGACTCAGAGTTTTACCCCCGTAGATTCAGTTTGCAATGGAAATGTCAGCTGGAGTGACTGACAGCTACAAAGCTGAGAGGGAGAAGAAGACGGAGAGGGGCATAGTGAGAAACAGACAAACTCTTGTTACTTTGTATTATGCAAATCCCCTTAATACCTGAATTTCTAAGAAAAATCTATTGTTTATCGACTTGCTCACTATTGTTTCCAGATATCACGAGAGAAAAAGTTGCTTTGTGGATAGCGCATTACTTTCGGGAGAGGGAAATAAGCCCTTTTATGTCCGGCGATGGCGTTACAATGGGACTCCTGTGATGTCATCAATGGAGCAAATAAAGCCTAATTTTAAAAGAAACAAATTAGTTTTTTGTTCAGGAATGTCAATGGTTCGATATTTATTCAATTAAGGCCACTCAAAGGCTCAACATGACATGACCCTTTTAAAAACTATTTATTTGAAGAGGAAAAAAATCTTTACCGGAAGTAACGGACACCAAATAGCTACTAAGCCATCACTGATGTTGAGTGAGGAGTGTTTTTTCATAACCAAACACTAATTTCTACTACTTGACTAAACCTAGTCTCAGCCTCAGATCTAAAACCCACGGAACGTTGGCTAAAGGTCTGATGGATTTGTAAATTCTGAACATGTGATCTGAATTGAATTTGACCAGTTTTGCACGAGAAGCAAGTGTCACATTTGTTTTTCATTCCACTTAGAACAAAGTTCAGCTGTACAATTGAGAAAAGATGATTTTACTAGCTGTTTAAACTATAAGATTGTTGTTATATTTTTGTAACTTTGCATTATCTGTTGTCTTCTGTGTCTTCCATGGCTAAATTGTTGTATATCGATCAGTGGACGCTCCGTTTCATGTCAGTCAAACTGCCTCATGGATGGTTTTTGACTTCCCTGAAGGTCTGGCTATGCAAGACTAGGTTAAACCCAAAATTCGAAGTATTTAATGAAAAAGGACTGCTATTGTAATAATATTCAGCGATTGGGCACTGTTAAACTTGCTAGAATGGCCAGATATATTAGCTAGAGCACTTGTTCAGAGAACAGGCATCAAGTCTAGAGCAAGGCTGTGTGTTGTCAAGCTAAAAAATACACACTTGTTAAAAAAGTAATAAAACATAGCTGTAACATGGCGTTCATGCCATTATAATCGGATATACTTTGTACTGGAACAAACAGGCTGTGAAGAAATGTAATCACTGGTCTGCTAAACCACTGAATAGCTTCAATAGCAATGAGAATTCAAGGATGGGCAATGTTATTAGTCCCCAGCTGACTACACCACCAAATTAATGTTATAATTTAGCAGAATAAGACTCCTTGAACCTGTTTGACTGTCTGGGCTATCGTATCCTCCACTTGTACCTCTGCGCTGCTTAAAAGGGAACACAATCCTGATCTCCTCCAGAAGTAATTAACCATGCATCTGAGGTATCCTTTCAGTCCCAAAACCAGCTTTTCTCATTGTGCTGCAAACAAAAGTAAAGAAGCTCCTTGACCTTTGTATCGCTGAAGCATGATTCGTTGAAGCTGCGAGGCTGTCTGGTATAGGCATAAAGCAGCGAATACATCCAAACTCTAAA
This sequence comes from Danionella dracula, assembly GCA_900490495.1. Lineage (NCBI taxonomy): Eukaryota > Metazoa > Chordata > Actinopteri > Cypriniformes > Danionidae > Danionella > Danionella dracula. The sequence goes on along the minus strand of UELW01000039.1, from coordinate 2,567,111 downwards.
ACCGTTGTCTGAAAACATTCTCCTTTCCCTCATGTCTCTCTCCTTGTTGTCAGATCTCTATCAGGCATTGGCTCATTTTTCCATGGTACATGTCTAGCTGGATTCTCTTCCCAACAGGCCAAGCTTTGTGTTTCCACCTGCTTCTGTTCTGATCTGATCTTATTACGTGTGTTATTTAGGAGGACCTCTAGTCTGTACTGGGTTCAAGGTTATCTCTCTTTCGTGCGATTTATTCATTACTATCTCTATAGTTGAGTCGCTGTTTGGTTAAACCTGTAAAAGTCTGGCTTGAACACTGCTCTGCACGCTTTTAAAAAAGAGGGTTTTAGACATCAACAATTTAATTTAGAATCACTGAGATGTGTATTGAAAAAAATATAATTGTCACCACAGTTGCAATCAATTAAAAAAATATAGTAGAGAAATACATTTTCACAACAAGGTATATACATATTACCAACCCACCTCTACATTCACAGTACTCACTGTCACAGATGGCCTGTTCACAGATGTTTTGTGTCTTAACCCAGAAGATTTCAAGGTGGGAGGACAGTGAACCAGGCAGACACGATGACCCACAGTATGCTCTGCTTCCTCTGCCCAAGATATTTCAGTTGCCAGATCACGTAGCTTCCAGCAAACCCTTTTGTACCTACCAGCAGTACACTGACCCTAGCAGCACAAGATGTCAACAAGATGTCAATTTACCTACTTCTGAATCAAAATACTTCATATAGAAATGTAGTGAATGTCTATTTATTGTGAAATTAGCTGGAAAGCCTCATATGTCATCCATACATTTTCTTTAAGAGGATTTTATTTTTTATGCTGAAACTATAAAACCTTACACAGCTAATAATGAGAAGTGGTAAAGTGACATCTATTACTTAAACAATTCAACAATAAAAATGTGCCACCTGATTTGTTCACTATTGCTTTTGTTGAGTAGACCAAGATGGAAATGAAATGTATAATGTACAAGAATCATTGGTAACCTTTTGTAAAAATACATTTGTAAAAATTCAGATTGTAAAATCGAGTGTGATATAATTGAAAGATAAGTTTGCAAATGTTTTACACAGAACACGTGTTACATTGGTTATATTGTCACTCAATGAAATCAAAGTTTCTGCAACCCTTTGCTACTTCCAAACCAACTGTTTTAATTATTGTTTATTATGCATAATATGTTCTTTTGTTGAACCCAAAGTCTCCGCCTTTTTCAGAATGTATAAAAATATATTTAATTTGGGAATTGATTATGTGGTTGAGGGTAGTTGGTAATAATGACTATAGTTTTTAATTACAGTAAAATAACTGCACAAGTGAATCAATTAATTGTTCTCTTTTCAACAGTTCACCTTTAAATGTTTAACAATGTGCATTTTGTCAATGTCCATTTCAGCGAGTTCCTAGTTTCTGTAGTCTCTCTGATGGATAAAGTCTCTGAAAGACATAACAGTTGACAATAGCAGACATTGACAGGACAGCCATTCACTTTTTTTAAACATGAGTGCCTCCGTCCTGCTATAATCTTCAGCCTTTTCTCTAGTACAAATGTCAAGTATACTGGCAGGAAGAAAATCTGTTAACATGCAAACCTTTTGTGTCTGGAGAAAATGTCAGCATCGGATTCATTTCCCTCCGGCTTGTATAGAGCACTAAAATATTTAGAGCTTCTCAACTTTCGTTAAGGATGTTTGGACTATCAATGGTGATTTATGTAAATTACATTCATATTTCATGCATGGTAAGCACCATTACCTTGATAATTACTGCAGACAGGAGAGGGATGCAGATGGTGGAGAAGAGAAAACCTGCTCATAAGCTTTACAAACTTCCTTAAAGTCTGTGATGTCTTTCATTTTCCCAGTTTTTATTTTGTAACAATAGACTGTCGATGAAGAAAATGCTTATCAAATGAACACCTACTTAATTTTTATTTTTGTAAATAAGTACAGACAACGCTTGAGGAAATGCCATCTCATATACTTACATTTTTTATGTTGCATTTACTATTTTGCATAGACTAATAAAAGCGCAGTCAACATTTTCAGCTTTACTAAATTTTTTATTATTAATAGTGACTGTATATTTGTCAAACGGTGTACATTTAAATGTGAATTATTCACTTTCTCATCCTCCTACTCCTCCTCCTCCTCCTCCCCCTCCTCACTAACCCTATGCTGGTCCCCTATCTTCTCTCCCCTGGTGTACTTCCATTCGTAAAACAGGAAGAGATGTCTGTGGACTTTCTCTCCACTGTCTGAATAATTGCATAAGTAATAGTTGAGTAAACTATTTTTGGTCAAGGGCAAAATGATCCAAAAGAAACCGTATTTATATACGGTTATATAATATATTTAAATACATGTGTAGAAGAAAGTTATAGTAATAGTATAGTATAGTAGTTAACTAAATAAAGTGTTACTGTAGTTACTACTAGATAAAGTACCTGTCTGTAAGAAACTATATGAAGAGTGGCTTAGCATTCAAATGGTTTGACAAAAAAAAAAAAAAAAAACTTGAACAAGTGTACAGTGCAAAGAATTTCATTTCAGAAGTAACAGCATTATTAGCAGTTTTACAATTTGTGGAAATTATTTATGAACAGGTTTGTGAGTATGTCACTTGAAGAGGAAAGCATCACTTTGAATAATCTGTTGATTCAACCTTTAAGATCCAGATATTTACATTTCTCTTGAGTTACTTTTGAGCATAACATTAAGATTTCTCTCAAGCAGTTGAAGTTAGCATTTAGACTTCTTCAGACCATTAGGTTTACAGTTAACCTTGGTATTTTAACAAGTGTCTGTTATGTTTTCATCCAACAATCATTTACTCTTTGAGAAATTGCTCATCTTGCAGATAAGGAGACATTCACTCTGAAGCCAAAGAGCTTGTGTGGCATAGTGCACGCTCTGAAATGACTGCTTTTGTCTTGTGGCACTTCTGCACGGTGCAGCAGATTTTAGCAGATAATTAAACTAAGACTGCAACTAAAACCAAGGGAACATTCATGATTAAAATATTGTACTTAAGTATAAGTACTGCTACTTACGTGAAAATACAGCATTTACCACATGTGTTAAATGTAAAAATTCGAATATATGTTTTTCTTTTTACGTCTCTGCAAAATGACATGTTTTTTTTGTATATTTCTGTACATGTAGAAATACAGTAAACCATGTTGTTTTGTTTTTATATGTATACTTTTGTAAAAAAAATCAGGTTAATGTATCTTTCTAGGTATTTATAAGATAAGGTAATAACTGTATTAAATATCAGGAACATACTATAAAAACAACCATGGTGAATATATATATATATATATATATATATATATATATATATATATATATTATATAATAAATATATACATACACACACATTTACATTTATTTATTTATTCTCATTTACACCATTAAGCAATCTAGGGCACACTTGCGTTTGAAAACACATGCTCTAATCCTCAATTTAAATACATTAGCTTTTAATTTGCAAGTTGTATTTCGCAGGTAATTTGACAAATAATTCTGTCTGTTTCAGTGCTGCATTGAGCTCCATTTCATCAACTTCAGCCTTGTTTATAAGTCTGTCACTGCCTGTAAACCTGTCTGGCTCATATCAACACACTTCCTCATCAATAATGGATCACATCTCAATGCTAGAAAGAACGAACACTATCCATTTTGAAGCTCAGCACTGTGGAAGTCTCACGTTCTGTTTCATCCTTCGCTTTCAAGTGGCGAAGGGCTTTCAAGTACTGCCAGTCCTCAAGTTTTAATACTAAAACAGCCCTTCATCACGGAATAATCCACCTAGATAAGCTAGCATCAAATTCACATTATCCATCTTAAAATGCTATCAGGATTATAATTAACATGAGGTGAAGTCTGAAAATAAGGATATTTTACCTGCATAATGAACAGCAACATAAATTGTCTTCTAAATAGGACATTAAACAGGCAATTAAATTAATACCAAGAGAATGTTTTTGCATACATGGGCAAAGATTGATGACTCAAAATGTTTATAAATGTTTATAAACATCTATAAATGACCCAAGCTCCTATGTGGCATCAGGCCAGAGATATTGTGTATGTTTCTATACAAAACAAACATCTATTATATAAGGATGATATAGTCAACAATAAAGATGCTCAGTGCAGCAGACTGCTGAAAAATAAAAATGGCTGGACTACGAACCATCAGATATCTTCAATAACACAGCAATTTTATTCTCTGCCAGTCAGCTAGTCAGGATTTTGCTCAGAGCACTTCTGCTGTAGAGGATGCATTGAACACAGTTGGAGTTGGTCTTCTAGGGACATCATAGGGTCCTTCTCTTGCACTTGCTTGCTGTGTATGCCTCCAGCAAGCACGCAAGGTAGGGTTCTAGCCACAGGTACATGCATTTTCCTCATTGCAGTTAATTTTTTGCGCTGATGTTCTCACTGATTGAATCTTTCGTAAAAAAAAATTGTTTATCCTAATTGATGACCAGATCAGAGGTAAGACAATTAACTGATAAGACAATTAACTCACAAGAAGCACTACTGTGAAAACCTTTTTATTTCACTGTGTGGTTGTGCATTCACATAAACACTTATATTTCACTATAAAATCTCTGCTTACTGGAAAACTCATCCTTAATGATGAATAGGTTTCAGATTTCATTGGACGGCTGCGAGTGTCATAAATATGCATACTGTTGACCAATCCATTTACTGAGGTTTACTAATGATAAATTACCTGCATGAGATTTTTTTTTTATTCAAAAGGAATGTTTTTTGTTAACGTTTCATCCCTGAACTGAGTGGACAAACAGCGGATGTGTGCTAGTTCACATTAGAAACAATATGCGACGTGTATAAATCCAATTCTACTCGTGTTGAGGTGCGCATTCATAGAAATTGGCTTTGATTAAAATAAAAGTAAATATGGAAATGAATGTGATTCCAGGCAATTGTGTGGCTTTGTTTCAGTTTATGATTACAACCAAATAATATCAAGAAGATTAAGAATAAATTTGTATTTGTTCTAATTCTTTCATTTCCTTCCACTAACTGCTTTCAGCTTCACCATCAGCTATAATTTTAGTGAAACTTCTTGGTCACGCCCAGAAATGTGACACCTGTTCCCATACAATGACGTAACAGTCTGATAGATGCAACCTGGCTGTTCAGGCTGAGGTTGCATTGCAAAAACAATCAGATAAGTTTGGGAAAGCTGTCTGTGTGGCGAGAAATGACAGGGGCGCGATAAATTGAGCTCCTCCCAAAATTGTGTGCTTGGAACTTTGCTTATTTAAATTATTTATAAAAACAGAATTGCTTTTTTCTTTTGACAACTTTTGTTTAGCCCAAAACTAAAAAAAAAAAAAAAAAAAATCGATCCGAAATCCGATATCTTCCTTCATGCTTTCAAAATAAAAAAATGTTCTTTTCATAGATAAAAATCAATAATACATGAAAAAATTGTATTATACAAACTAAAAGTTGCTAAAAATTCTTTAGCTTTTTCGGTTTTGTCACCATTAATCTTGATACTAGGGTTAATGAACGAAGGGAAAATATTGAGCAACTGATTAATAACTTGAAAAGAAAATATATATATCCATACCTACCTCCAGAATTAACACTTTACCTGAAAGCAATTAATGAAGCAATCCAGCAAATATTGAAAAGCAAATGACATTTTATTTGTAAATGACATTTACAAATGGATATTTACATAACCTTTTATTTTACAAATTTCTCACAAAAATAGAACTCTTTCTGTAAAAGTTTAAATATCTGTACATTCGATGTGAATGCTTTATGGGTGCTGACTCGCCCGTCTGAGGAATCGCCTCTGAAAGCAATCATAATTCTGTGATCATGTTTAGGATTTAATGTCACTAATCTACAATAGTGCGATCACACCTCCATAAAACTGAAACACTTTTATAAATATCACAATCTGTTGATGAAAAGACATCATGGGCAGCGGCACAAGAACTCAGACATAAGACTGAGGCTATATCTGGTCATATTTGGCAGGTATGTGCAAAAAATGATAACTTGTTAATCAACTAGAGTTTTATGATCCTTGCTTCATAATCAATTAAAAAGATAGCCACCCAAACTGCCATTCATTTAATCTTTAAGATGTTTTAAACTAAAAATGTATATTAAATTCTCACAATAATTGTCTAATTTTAGTTGAGCTGTCCCTTAAACCACAAACACACCAGTGAAATGTCATACAAGGCACTATTATGAGTTATGAAAAAAATGTGTTATTTTGAAATCAATAAGTGAGCAACTTCGAATAATTTGTTTAAATAAATCTTGATCTAAAGTTGCTCTATTATATTAGCCTAACGTCAACCCCTTGTGGTGTTCAAAGAAAAAAAAGGGGGTATGTAATCGTAACTAAATGTAAAACACTTTGCATAATCCTAATAACGATCAGGGAAAAGCATCTTTTCAGGTCCAAACACGTCTTCTTGTTCAAAGAGAAAGTAACATGTAAATGTCATCCAATTGGAATGCTGGTGCTCTTTAAGGTGGTAATGCATTGAAAATGAAAAAAAAAAATCTATCCTTGCAAAGCATCCATGGAACAAAATGTATTTTAAGAGTAAAAAAATAGGTGTTGTAACAGCATTTTAGAGTATAATTGTATTTTTCCAATACTGTTCAAAATATATTTAACTATCTTTATCTGAAAAAAATGAAAAAAAGGAAAAACATTGAAACAAAAAAACTGAAACTGGACAACTGCAAAATAGAAGACAGACAGTCTGAAGAGGCATTCAAACACAACGCAAATTACAAGTCAATTCTTTGAAAGCATTGGCAATGAAAATAATAGTAGTCTGACAACATCTTTTTTTGTCAGTAGAATCAAGTATAATGTAGAGGAAGAGTGGGCATATAAATCACAGCAGCACTGACACATCACGTCATGGGCTAAGTGAACAATTAAGAATGCACGACTGAACTCAGACTGCTCATAATTGCTGTTTATGATGCATCGTTTTATCTAGAGTATATTTATTTTTCAATTTCCTTACACTCCAATGCCCGACTTTCAAATTGTTGAATGTGAGAACCCTCTTGAAATGGCTTGAAAGAATTTGCTATCTTTTAAATAAAACCAAAAATACCTTTTTTATATTCTTTTTGCCTTTCGATACAAAAATCATCACTCTCAGAGTGAGACATCTATATTATATAATTCTCCACTTGAACGGTGAAGAAAATTCTTTTCCTGCAAAAGCTTTGAGAGTAATGCTTCCCAAACTGTGCTTGCAAGTTACTTTGAAGAGTGAATTAAGTTAGAAAAGTGCCGGTTGAAAGCCTCACACCATTGTGCAAACCGTGTTGAGATTGGGATCGAAGCGGACAACCTTCCCCTCGATGGATTTGGAGTTAGTGTTGTACATGGGGTTTTCAAATGTGGCCTGTCCATTGTTGTTTTCATGCACTGAGCAGCCGCTGTACTCCGCTTTATCAGACCTCCTATCGTAAAAAAGTAGTTAAATGACTTGGTCTAAAAAGAATGGCTTTTTCTTTCCAGCAAAGTGTACACTCACCTTTGTTTATAGAGATAAAAGCCAAAACCTGCAAAAATCAGGGCAAAAAAAGGCACAAGAATGGCGACGGCCACAGAGCTGCTGTTGGTTCTGGGTGGGGTCTCAGGGCTCCTGGTGGGCTCTGGGATCTTCAGACCTGAGAGATGCATAATGGGAATTGAAAGCAATCATGAGATTTAATAAGAGCTACAACATTACAACATATACAAAGCCTTTTGACAGTAAGGAACACTTAGCCTGTTCCAATGTTATGAATGGTGTTAAGAACATTCGATCTACCAACTCTGAACAGTAAATTAAGTTTGGCCTCTTTTATTAAGAAACCTGAAAGTGTCCTTGATTAACTAAAAGCAATGTTGTAACATTTTAATAAAATAAATAAAATACAATTTATAAAAAAAGTGTATGATATGTGTAGTGTCCTAAATAAACAATGTATGAACTTTAAAATTATTATTTGAAATTTTTAATTATCCAACAAGTAAACTCAATTTAAGTGCATGATTAAAGAAGTACCTTGTCTCTGTAGTCCAAAAGGTCCATAGTCTCTACCTTGTATAAAGCCTTGAAACAAATATGTGTTTCCCTCATGGTCTGCAGAGACCTGAAAGAAGAACCAGTCATAAGTTGCCTTTCTCAAACTATCATGTACAGATAAAGGTCTCAACATGAAATGAGGGTACCCTCTCTGTAAAGGTCATAGAAGAGAATGTTCAGCGATATCTTACATGGGGAAAAATATGCTCCTGTATGTGTCCTGTAAATCTAACTTCAAGATGTCAGATCAAATGTAGTGAGTGGTTCAAATGGTCCATCCAAACACTTTAATTTATTGTCAAAATAAGCTTTAAATATTATTTTTGGTAATTGTCAGGTAATGTGTGTTAGTTGGCAGTTGTGGTCTGGTGGATAAGGAGATCGACTTGTGATCAGAAGGTTGCTGGTTCGATCAACAGATCCCCTTAGTTGAAGTGCTGTGATGAAACACTTCCCATCTTCAAAACCCCCAGCTGTGGTGCCCTTGAGCAAGGCACCAGTTTCCCGACTGCTCCCTGGAGCCGCTGCCATGGCTGCCAATGGCGTGTTCATGGTCTATTTTTGTTCACTGCTGTGTGTGTGTACACTGAGATGGGTTGAATGGGGAGCACAAATTCCAGGTATGGGTAACTCCATATTTGGTCAACTTTTCACTTCACCTAAAGCCATTTCGCTAAAAAAAAATTCTATATAACCACCATGAAAGATTAATTCTGAAGTGTCTGAATTTACCCTTAATTCCTGTCTTGCATATTCGCATACTCATGTTTAGTAAATTAATTTGCATAATGTGAGTCAGAAGTCTTTATAGACCCCTGTGAAACATCCCATTTTGATTACTATACTCTTAAAGTATACTATCTTTGCAGAAGGAAATAATTTGTGGGTGTGTCATAGAACATTGTAGGCTTTCTGGGACATACCCCTTCCACATCTGCAGCCATTCTGTTCTCTAGCTAAGAGTCTGACAAAAATATAGTTATATTCTCAAGCTAGACATTTTTCTTATTTTCCTCTTTCACACTGATTAAAATTTTCATTATTTTTCATAAAAAAGTTCATTATTTACAGAAAGAAAAAAGGAAAAGAAACATACTCTTTTGATGTTTAAATTGATAAACAATAAATAAAATAAACAAAAGAAAATATAATTCATATCACATAAAACACTTGTCTGGTATGGTGATGTCCCATGCCTGACTAAGTAGATATATAATTAATTAATTCATAATTAGTACATTTGTTAATTTAACTAAATACCCAACTAACCCACCAACAAACCAAATATTTAGATAAATAAATTTACCCTTAATTACTTAAAAATGAAAATAAAAATTAAATTAAATAAAAGACATACTATAAACAAATAATTGGACAAGGATGGTTTGTGTTTTGCATTTATTTGAAACTTTCCAAAACTGTTATAATCTGATTCTCTTATTAGTTGCCCCTGACACTTATGTATGCTTCTACTGTTTAAATGTCATATTTTGAATGTTAACAGCTATTACACTTCTTCTCTCAAGTGACATTGAATGAAAAATAGCTTTGTATTTTATTATTGTGATTAATATGAATAATAATAAGTAATCAACAGACTAGGTCAACTAAACAAATCAATTCAAAAGTGAGAAGCTTTAAAAGATTGGATATTCCTAAATGATTTATTCTAATATTGCAAGAAGAAATATGCATTAAAAACGGCATTTAATATTAAAAAAAAAATCTCTCTCTCTCTCTCTCTCTCTCTCTCTCTCTCTCTCTCTCTATATATATATATATATATATATAAATATATATATATATATATATATATATATATATATATATATATATATATATATATTTTTTTTTTTTTTTTTTTTTCCTACATTTTATTGCACCTCCACATTTGTACAGCAAGGCATTTTAAAGTATGAGCTCTTACAAATCCGTCCAGGATGAGGGTCTCCTCTGTGATCTGGCTGTAGGTTTTCTTCAGCAGAGTTCTCATGTGATAGAGCCTCAGTGTCAGACGAGCATCTCGACTCTTGTAAACTCCTGTATTCAGATAAGAAAAGTGTTAAACAAGCCTTCACTTTCATTGCAGTTGCTTGAATTATAATAATGTTGAAATTTATCTAAATAAAAAAAACATATATTTTAACCCTTTCATTGCAGTTTTATAATTGTGGCTATTTACAATGTTTATAGTCAATAATTTATCAAAATAAACTGCACTGTAAAACAAATAGTTTGCTTTCTTTGAAAAATTATATTGTTTAGTTTAATTTGAACATAATGTTGCATTTACTTAAAACAGTTTAACATTTTTATTATATTTGAATAATTAGGTTAACATTAATTTATTTTATTTGAATTTATTTTTTAAAAAGTACAATTACCCAAAATGTAATCATGAAAAAAAAATTGCATGAAGCACAGCTCCCCTCCCCCACACATCCAAATCAGGCCAGAAGACAACATTTGTTTACATTGATGATTAGGTTAATTTGAGTATATTTTTGTTTTCTTGTTTCTTTATTTTAATCATGATGTTTACAAACTGTAAACGCAAGCTATTTTGGAGAACATGTTAGACACTTTACTAGTCTTTTCATAAACATCTTTTGAATCTTTGTAGTTTTTAGAATACTTCCTGTCTTTAAACAAATTACTTTTACAAAGCGTTCAAATAATAAATCATTTTTTTTCTTTCACAAACTAAATTTTACTTCTTTAGAATTTTTATTACTGAATCTCTGACAACAGATTTTTGATTACTAGTTTTTATTTGATTACTAGTTAATTTATTTTGTGCATTTACTGTATTTGTAATGAATTGTTCCTAAAATCTGTCAGAGTTGTTCATAGAATAGTAAACTTGTGCAGATTCATGTTGAATGTCTTTTCTGTCAGCAGTCATCAATGAAACATGTTCAGTTATTTTTGAAAACTAACAGTTATTTTTGCACTGACATTATTTAATATTTTCATAAATAAAGAATTTATATAATCAGAAATATAAGATCAAATATAAACAAAAATTTTGCAAAATAGTTTTAGTTCTTTATTAATCTTATATTACTTTCATAGTAAAGAGCCATGATGGTATGACACATTAAGTGCTATATCTTGTGAATAAAGTGTCTTTTACACTCAGTGAAACAAACAAGCTGTGAAAGGCACATCTTGTACAAAACAAGTGACATTTAACTTCAGACATGAGCACGTTGCCTACAGCAGGTTTATGCACAGACTCAAGAGCTTATGACATTAGCTCTCTTACCTGACAGCAGCAGTTCTGAGTGCCTGTTAGTCAAAGTCACGTTGACTTTCCCGGTAGAGGTGTTAAAACTGGTGATTGTCAAAGTCATTGGCTGTTTCACCCCTTTAAACTCGAAGGAACCTTTCCATGAGTATGTGGGCGCAAACACGTCGTCAGGAACTGCAATGAGAAAGATGAGAATCTAAAGGCATTCATACTTACTGTTAGGCACAATTAACATCTTAAACACTTTCCAGTGGACCTTTTCAACTTGTGAGCTCACAACTGGCTTTTTCCTCATCAAGGATGTTATCACATCAACACATTTTTTAAGGGTGGAAGAAAGAAGATAAACAAGATTTTTTTTCAGATACTACAAAGGAGAGAAACATAAAACCATACAAAATTGTACTCTGGATTTATTAAATGAATGAATAAAAAAAAATCAGTAAGACATATAAACAAATAGTTAGATTTGACTATCATTGCGCAAAATACAAAATTAGTTATTTTAAATAAAATTGATATTTGGATAAAAAAGTAAGTTTGAGCATAGTGATGCAAGTGAATGTAAGTTAAATACTTAAAAATATTTATTCCAAATGCTCTATGTTGTTGTTGAGCAATTCAAAGGAAAATATCTAGTTGAAGCTGTGGGACAAGGAACACAAGATCCTCACTTTGTCCTTAATGTCAAAACCTACCTGACAGCATAGCACAGTAGAACACAAACGTGGCAAGCTCTTATTATATTATTTTACCATCATACTATGTTAGTATCACAGTGATATGCGAGACGTACCATTGGTTTTGGGACTGGATGTTCCTTGCACAGGTGTCATGACTTTTTCAGGTGATTTGGCGCCCACTAAAAGAAACCCGAATTTGTTAGCTGTGAAAAAACGACTCAAGAATCATGACAGAAGAGGGACTCCTGACTCCACAAAAGCTTTTTCTGGTTCCATCAACTAACAGGAACTCACAGGGGTTTAACTTTGAGTGTATAATTTTATAACAACATGACATGTGAGGGACAATTCTACCTCTTATAAAACCGCAGTTTCACAGGCTTCACAAGATTTTAAGATGTGCTAAATCTTATTCTTGCGTTTATGATATTACGACTAGCTAAAATTAGAGCAATTGATAATTTTACCCCTCATCACCCTCACTGTTGTTGGAGCTTTAGAAATCCTCATCAGTAATTAACTACAAAATAATTTAAAACATCACCACGTAATGTAAAATCCATGCTTTTGTGAAGCTGAAATGCATTTTTTTTTTTACAAAGTGCAAGTAGCTAACCTCTGCAGACAGGTACTTTCCCACTCCAGGATCCGTCCTCTTTGCAGGCTCTGTGTTCAGAGCCACCGCTCAGGATGAATCCCGGTTGGCAGGAGTAGATCAGAGTGAAGCCCATCGTGGGCAGTTCCAGAGCCCTCACACTAGCATGAGCGGGTGTCTTCGGCTGCTTACACCAGTGAGCTAATGGAGCACATTAATGACCCATAAAGTTTTTCATATGATACAGAAATGTCAATCAAACCATAACATTGAAATGAATTTGAATAAATCTGATCAAATATTACGTTTTTTTAGCTTATCAAAAAGGGTATTTAATAAATATTTTACTTATTAAATTAAATTAATTTTATGTTCTGATCTTCCTATATACACTTTTGCTACACATTAAAAAAAAGGGTTTTGGTAATTATTGGTAACATCTGTATAATTCTCCTTAACCGTAATTGCATGTTAACAACCAACATTATAATTTTTGTATAGTTATTTCTATATTTTTCTGGTTTATTAATACAGTATTCAAACCATAACTACCCGGTAACTACACTGGATGAGAGCTGTAACCTAAAGCGGAGTTTAGTCTCTGTAGGTAACGTGGGCTGTAATCTAAAGCAGCGTTTGTTACCATAAGTTCACAGTTATTACCCAGTAATTACCCAGTTTGTATACAGTAATTGCATAGTAACTACCCTATAAGCAAACAGTAATTACCCTGTAATTAGCGGGGCATAATCTAAAGTGTTACTGTTGGTTCTAAATAGCAGTTTTAGTGACTATTCCTAAAGTTTTCCATGGTTATAAGCCAAATAACCCATTTTGGTGCTACTGTGTGGAATTGCTCATTTTTTTATACTGTTTGAAGCTCATTTATTCATAATGTTTTGTTTTCCAGATGAGCTAGAATGTGTCTTGGAGACAGACTTTTATTTAACCAGTCATAACATGCTAAATACAGATTATTTTATGACGAACTGATCATTGATGCTGATATAAGGCAAACATAAAGCTAAACCATGTTAAAAATTCTTTGTGTAAATTTGTGGGTAAAACTGGTAATCACATTAATAATGCATTGGTAACTGGTAGCTTTCTTCTGAACACCAAAAATTGCAAGATATGTGCTTTCTAAGCTATTAGTAATGAGTCAAATAAGTTAGTCAGCTTGATTGATTTGCATAATGAGATCAATACGTGAAATGTAAAAATAAACATTATTTGAAGGCTATAACTTAACATTTTAATTGTGAATGTCATAAATGGTCTACTACTAATAGAGACATCAGTGTCACTTTGACTTATCCATGCCATTTAAATGTTCTCTGTGTTAAATATTCAATTCATAACATAATATGACATTGTATATGAAAAGTAAAAGTTTATTTAACAAAAGTGGTATGCAAAATGATGCTTTATGCTGTGATGCTTAGGAGTTAATGAAACAGCTAAACATTTGTAGAAATGTTGAAGTTCAAACACAAAAATGCTAATATTATTTGAATGAAAATTAGTTTGCTTTACACTAAATTAAATCATTCATTTCTCCTTCACTTGAAACAGCCCACTAATGAAAGACAGACTTTCTATTTTCACACTCAAAAACAAAAGAAAGCATAAAAGCACTATACAAGCTGTGTTGACTCACGGATGCAGTCTGGTTGTGTGCCGCTCCACGTCAGGTCAGGCTGGCAGGAACGGGTACTGGAGCCCAGTAACAAGTGTCCCACCTGACAGAGGAACCTCACTGTACTCCCCACCTGAGGAGAACAGAGAAGCTAGTTAGAGGCACACAGCTCATGCATAATTTACACTCAGGAGACACTGCTTTTTTCACTATACTCTGAGACCCTTCAAATTCTCTTATTTTATTGTGTCCATTTTTTGTTTTGAAAAGAGGAGCAGCAGTCTTTATGTAACGAAGAACCTTTCTCAGTAGCAAAGACAATTCTGAACATGAACACCATGTCTGCGAGTTCCCGCCGAGATGAAAGCCTTGAACATAGCATTACATTAAATACACACTCACATACAAGCACTTCTGAAGGCATCGGTGACTGGCACAAACAAGATGCCGCCAGAGAAAAAGAGTGAAAGAGAAAGAGTCAAGCAGACCAGGGCTTTCATTCTGCCCTTCAAAGAGCTCAATGCTCCAGGCGCAAGTGATTCAAAGTAAACTCAACAACAGCGAAACACTCATCAAATCAGACCTGTCGACAACTAAAAAAAGCAGAGCTGCTCAGCTTATACACAGTATAAATATGCATTTCAGTCATGCTTTAAAACATAAATAGTGTCGCTTTCCTTTAACCCTGTGTCTCAACTAAATAAATAAAATGAAATAGAATTGTTATTATTATTATTTTAGTATCACTGCTTATAATACTACAACAGCAATACTACTACTACTACTAATAATAAAATAATAAGACCAGTTTAAAGATAATTAAAACTGATGCTCTGATTGATTAGATGGAAATGAAACAATGTTGAAGTCGTTAAAATGCAACTGAAATTAAAAATGAATTTAGAAGAACCATACAAACTAAATATGTGTATGGGAAAATATTCAGTGGCATCAAAGTGATTCAAAGTTTACCCACAATTTCAGAGCATTTGGGAAACAGAAAAAGGAACTTTAATGCAATTGAGCTCTTCAACTTAAGAAATAAAAAAGGTGGCTATAAGAACCACCTATAAGTTAGATCTTTCTCCGGAAAATGTAACAGCCTCATCAAACAGCACACGACTGAATCAAAATGACAAGATATCAGCTGTAGATATGAAGACAGGGCTGAACAATGACATGCTCAACCTGAGGGAACCGCTTTGATGATAATGCCTGGAAATGATAAAGTCACTCAGTAGATAAATCTCCTTTTGTCTCAAAAGTGAAGGACAATGAGAATATTACTTTCTAATAGATCAATCACAAGTCACAATCAACTGTTTGAAAGAACCATTTTTGCACTCTCAGATAAAAGCATGCTACTACTGACAGAAATGGGCCTTTCAAATGTCCTTTAATTTTTCTGATCATAATGGCTTTGATATGGGAGGCCAAGACTCAACTACTTCGTACCTTAAAGCCCAGACTGCTGTTCAGGGAGCCGTACTCAGGAGTTCCAGGATTTTCACACGTTGTTCGGGTTGGTTCTAGGGTCAAAAAAGAACCTCTCTGTTATTAGTTGCTCCACTGTTGAAATGTGCATAATTGGGTAGTGGAAGGCAGATGTAGTTATTAGTGTAATGGTGTCAACCTTTAGAAGGTCACCATTTTCAGTTTCTTATTATAGATCAAAGTTGGAGAAGATTGCTCTGTGGTGGCGAAACTTTATAATAAAAAATTTCAGCTTCTAAACCATTTTAAAAGTCCTATATACAATTATACTATGCAACTATATAATATATTGAAATAATTACGCAGAAGCATACAATTAGTATTGTTACAAAATCATTCTTGTTACCCCTACAAAAAGTATAGTTGATTAATTAAGAAAACCCTGCTTTAGATTAATAGCTGAGCACATCGTTTGTCACAAAATTCATCAAATAATTTTTTTCGTTTTACACTTGAGTGAATTGATGCAGCCTATACTGCACAAACAATGCAGTAGCACACTGCAAAAATTATATTAGTTCTAGTAACAGTTTATATTCCACCTTCTTGATTTCAAGCTTCGCCTAATTTTAATTATTTGCATTAAAATAGAAAAAAAGATGTTTACCCAAAAAAAATGCAAATTCAATCAACTATGACAAAAGAAATCTGGGGAGATTGTGATCATCAGAGGTGAGAAGGATGAAGGATGTACCGATGCAGCGTGGTTGGGAGCCGCTCCATGTGGAGTCTGCTTGGCATGTGCGTGTTGATGAGCCCACCAGTACATATGGAGCGCTGCAGCTGTATGAGACTTCTGCTCTGAATATGAAGCTCTGTCCTTCTCGCCTGGAATTAGCAGGCATCCCTGGATCTCCACAAAACTTGGCTGTGAAGACAAACAAAAACAAAAACAAAAAGTTACCTGAGATCTCTTTCAGTTTTCCAGCAGTGACAGCTCAGTGAATTTCATTCACGACTTGTTTATTCATCCTCCACTTGTTATGAAATTATTTCTTCCATCAGACGAAGATTAAAAAATCAAGCCATTTAAAAAAAAAGTGTTCTGACATGGACATTTTCTTAAATACAAGACTAAACTATTGGCTGAGCAAATTTGAATACAAAGAACATTTCTAATTGGACGTGTTCTTTAAATCCAAAAGCATCAGTGTCCAGTGTTCATAATAGTTTTTTGTCAGGATTCTATTTGCAATTATGTTCTATTATTCTTTTGTGTTACACTGTTTATGCTATCCGTTTGTTAAGTCTGGCATCACGTGGTGCTTCCGTGGCCAGCCACTCCACTCTCCCATTGACAGACAATGGCAGAAGGGGCTAAAATGTTTATCATTATTACATCAACAATGTTTTAAGTGGGCAGTTGGAAGGTCAGATCGGAAGGTCACTCAGTTTTAATTCAAGCGGAACATAATGTATACGTTACCAATAATGCATGTTAGAGCAGAGGTCTCCTAAAAATTAAATTTGCTGTTTGGAAACGTTTACACTGCTGTTTCTAAAACATGAGATAAAGGTAAGAGGTTTTACAAGGGGATTTCTCCTCTGGCTTACAGAACAACAGTTTCCATTTTATAAAGATCATGTTTTAGAACACCTTGACTCTAACCTTTACAATGGTACATTGTTGGTAATATAACCATTCTGCTTGAATGAAAATGGATTTTAAGCATTTTTCTTGTAATGACCAAAGTTTCAGTGCCTTCAACCATTAAATGTATATGGGCAAGTGAAGCAGCTGGCCTCTGAAGCAGCGTGTGACATCACGACTAAAAAGGTGGATACAACCCTGATATTGTTTTTATTGTTTTCTCTGCCTGTTATTTTCATCCAGTCCTGTTTTTGTTGTAGTTTTGATTCTATTACTGTTTTGACGACCCTAATCAGTTGTGTACTTTGTCTAGTTTCAGTTGCAGCTCAGGAGTTAAGTCCTTGCACCTGTCACAGCTCGTTAAATCCTCATCAGGCTCCCTTATTAATATGACACTGCCTTAATGATGTCTTTTTGCATTTGAGCAAGAGTCATTTTATTTAAGAGGTCTTTTGTGTTTCTAGTTTAGGTTCGTGTAGTGTTCTGCTTTCTTTGTCAGATCATACTTACCCTGCTCTTGTCTTAATGTTGCTGTTTCTCTCCTATTAGTTTGTCTTCAGTGTGTTAATTGGTCAGGTTTGGATCTTATGTTTTTTTTTACATTAGTTTTCTACTCTTGAGCAATTTATAATCAGATTTTTTTGTGTTATTAAAATAAAGAAGCTTTTTGGACCCCTTGCTTTTTTGTGCAATTGAATTGTTCTTTTTGATCTTAACTTCTTAATTATTTAACAAATAATCACAAAAATAATTCCTCTTTATATTTATTACATTTGAATTTTACACTCAAAATTAATGCTTCAATTGAATTGATCATTCATGCTTTCAAAACAACAGAGAAAAAAGTAAAAATGTGTTTATATGTGGTTCTATCTGTACATTTTTGACTCAACAGGTTATTCCCTTCAATGACTGGGAAAGCAACTCACACAAAAATAATAATGTCATTTTTGATAAATTAAGATTCTCTTGCCAGTGTTTACAGACAACTACTCAGCTCTCAAAAATCTCCTGTTTACCTGAAGCTTACTCCGGTTCTGTCCACAACTGATGCTTTTTGTGTCTGTGTAGAGTGAGCAAAAATAAGTGTGTAAGCAACATTGAGCTGCATATTTGAGCTGCAAAAATTGGCACATTTGTTCTGTGATTAAATACGTTATTAAATATGTTACGAGTGCATGTAGTCCTGTCCATTTCAGAAAAGATGGTTTAGCACATTGAACTGCAATGCAATCTTTCACTCCATCCACCATTAGTCTTTCGGCTTTGAGAGCAAATTAAGTGGCAAAAAGGGCAAACTCCTACAACACACAAAAGTATGTATGTATGTGTTGTAATGACATAAACATAGAGTATGAGAGGGCACACAGCGTAATGGTTAAATAAACATTTATTTCAGAAAACACAAGCTTAATAAATAAATGTATGTCATAAAATTGGTTTGGCCTGCAGTATATTTTAGATAAGTTTAAAGCAAAGCTTTTACTTCCAAGCAGGACGCTGCAGAAAAAAAACTACAGTATGGTATTTTGATTAACCTAAAAAAACAAGGTTAGTTTATATTTCCAACATGTTAACATGCCTTAGAAAGTCTACATTCTGTCAACGGTCAAGGAATTTCTAAAGCCCCTGTTTCTTATTTTGATTGATGCATGTGTGAATAAACGGACAAGACCCTCAAAACAAACCCTGAGAAATAGACATGAAAAGTGCAAAGAAATAAACAAATAAAAAATACATGATTTGAGTCCAACAGGGCAAACTCAATCACAGGCGAAAGAGAAAGAAGTGATAAATAAAGTCTTATATTCTGAAAGGAATGCAGGCATGTGGACATAAAACCAGGCAACGCTTTCATTATGAACTCAAGAGCTTATTTTCAAAAGTTAAGGAGTGCTTTTTCTTGAGAAAAACACAGCACTGCACTTTCTTTGTAGCTATATTGGTCTCTAAAATGAAGGTAAACAGCTAGACGGTGACCATAGCAATTGGCACACTTAGCTTTAGCAGGAAAAAAGCAAATGTAATGGCTTTAAAAGCAGATAAGACTGACAACTAGCAAATTAAACCTATTTCCGGATTTGATATGTCATGATTTCAGTAGGGCAAAAACGTATTGACATATAAATTGGCGAAAAGCTCAGCAGGCAGCATGGTATTTAAAGATCAGAAGTTTTAGTAGCCCCATGGGAGCAGAGGTTGCATCACCTGAATGTAAATTAGAGTCATTATCACTCTTTAAAAAGCAAGCGGAAGGCCAGAGGGGCCATAGCAGACAAGCTCTCTGATCTATAATTCATGTGATGGGGTGAGAGAAATGGAGTCCACTGGTTGAACATGTCAACGAATGTAGAGCAAAGCTGCTGACCCACTCTCTAAACATTTCATCCTGAAGGCACTAGTTTTCCTTCAACAACTGCAATATGAGAACTACTCAATTATATTTAGCTTGTACAAGTTTATGTTGCTGCAACCCACTGTTGGTGGTTTAAATGTTCAGACGATTCTGGTCTTTGAATTGTATTCACCAAAATTAAAGAACATTTTGTTTATCCCAAAATAAAACTACCACTTGGAACTTTAATAATGAACATTAAGACTGAAAGCAAAAACATGGGTACTTGTTATTGCTTACCTGGGCCATTTTAATCATTATTAAAATGTTAAAACCTCCTCTATTACTTTTCAATAATCAGGACTGGATTTCTTTCATCAAAGCTCATAACGTGACAACCTTAATCCTGCTGTTAAAATAAAGCAACCAATGTGCATCAGACAGGACATGGTTTCCATAATCACAGGAACATCCGCAGAATGAACAAAATAAACAATAATATAATTAAATTCTTTGCACAATGATGTATACATACAAAAATGTTGCCAGTTACTTATTAGATTCATGAGATCATGTAGAACATGTTAATAAAGGATTATTAAACTATTTAAAAGCACTTTCATACATCTTATTATTCAGATATATAGTCACTAAGTGTGAAAATAAATGTTTTATTAACACATAATCCTACTGCAACTCATGACTAATTCAGCTAGCTACAAACCACTTACTAGCTGCTAATTAACTGTTTTTGTTAGCTAAACTAATGTGAGCACTATTTATTCTTTGTAAACCATTAACACATGCGACTATATATTTTAATGCTCTATTCCCTCTGAACTGTTTATTTTTTCATCAGTTTAGATTAAAATCTCACATGTTAATGCTTTAAAAGTCATGAAAAGTCCTCATTTTAGAAAAGCTCAGGAAACCTGCTTTATAAAGCATAAACACAACATTATTTTAGAGAGTCGTATTGATAAGAATCTTTGGACCGTATATATGCATGGTTCTGTTGAGGTTATTTTACTTTGAACTGTTATCAATTCTTGAAATCCCTGCGATTATGTGGAGATCTGTAATTTATAAAATTTAGCTTGATGTGTCTAGAAATTATTTTACAAATATATATGCATGCTGCAATCTAGACCAATAGATATAGATTCAGATGAAATTTTAAAGATTAACTGCTGGTTGGTTATAAACTATTGAAAAATGTGAAGGAATTTAACAAAACAGCAACATTTTCTCAAACTTGACATTTTCTAAAACATAAGCTTTTAACATCTTCTGTTGGATAAATGACTATATGAATATAAAACTCGCAAGCATTTTCAGTCAACCTTTTTTCCACATTAATGTGACAGGGCGATGATGAATATTGATGCAAAACACCTCCATAATGTATTTCCATTACATATGCCACATGCATCCAGGTCTGTTCACACACAGGGTGACCATTTTCATCTCACTGGATTTTTTCTGTCTTTCTCAGAATTATCCTTTCAATAGCTCTAGGAAAAAGCAAGTTTTACAAAAAAAAAACTAAACCAGTCATGTGTATAAAAAATAATCAAAAAGCTACTTCTTACAGAAGTAAGACATCTATATAGTTGCTCACAAAATTATTGGAATAAAGCTCCCCTTTTTCTCCACCAAAAACAAGATACAACCTGGCCAATGTACTGCAAGATATAGAGGTATATCTACCTACCTAGAGGTATATACTGCCTGCATGATGCTGTCTGCTACACTGTACCATTAAGCTGAAAAATTGCAGTTGAAACCTAGTGTTTCAGATTAACTGTCCAACCTCTACATAATGGAAGTGCAAAAGAAAGAAAAATAGCTAGTTTCTGCACCAGTGATGGGTAGAGGCATGTAGTGCTGAGCTGATCTATGCGACGGTTCTTTCGTTTCTAGCAGCTCTGTGTCAGTGATCAGTGAATTAGCACAGCGCTAATCTTGTAGTGCTGGCAGACTCTGGTAGAACGAATTACCATTTATGCCTTATCAGCACTAAAACCTGACAATCCACAATCTGTCAGCTCTTATCTACAGTTTAGCCCTGTGCGCAGGTCTGTTTAAAACACACAACACAGATATGCAGGATTCTCTGAGAATCAATCACCTGGCAAACAGAGAATTAAAACTATACATTAAAGGAGTCGTGAACTGTTTATTTTACTTCGCACTATTCATTGGGGTCCACTGCCATTTTCAAACCCCCGTATAGTGTAGTTTTTAATAAATCTAAATCTAAATTCAGCAACAACTTCAGGGGGTTCTGAGCAAAACTGTATGTTTTAAATAAAAAATTTAAAAAGTCTATAGAGTAGACAGAGTCTGGTTGTTTTTTTTACTTTGAAGTTTATTTTCATAATACTAATTTCTCCTAAAAAATCTAGGTGGTTATTTTTTTTTGTGCAATTTATGCTGTCAACGGTCATACTCACCCAAATCTTCCTCAAATACATGTTTATTAGCTGTTCTACTTTAAACTGAACTAACTGACCTCAGGGTCCTGAGAAGAGTTTTTCAGTAGGTCAAGTTAGATGAAGTTAGACCTATCCATGCAAAAAAACAACAACTACTGATTAGCTTGAAGTTTTGTCGAGTTGCGTTTTAATAAAATTACCTCTTGTAAAGGGGAATAATGAACATGAGAGTCCACGTGGAGATGGGAAAAATATGTCCCCACTGCGCATGAGCAGTCTGTGTCATGGAGGCGGCTAAATCCCACTTATCAGGGCTTCAAAAGCCTGATGGCAAGAGGCTTCATCCATATTTTTTTTACAGTCATTGTGTTTCATCAATATGAGAGATTTAACTATAACATTCCTAATGAAGTCATGTGCAATTCACTGTTTTATTCCACCTTTGTTTGAAAAGGGTCTCCAGATTTTTATTTTTCACATTTTACAGCCTCATCCACATTTCCCATCTGGCACAACAACTAATTCAACCTTTTATACATTGTGGTGCTACATTTGAACTAGACATTGCACTTGTTTCATAAAGAAAAAGTAAAAAAATAGCAAAACTAAATAATAATACAAATTTTATACTGAAACGAATTAATTTAGTGTTTTCCACCACAAACCAGAGACAACATTAATGAATTACATAATTAAAATGTAAAAATTCTTGATTTCTTAAAAAATGTTAAATGAAAAAATCACATTTTCAGAGCAGTTTAAATAAGTGGTCATTTTTTGATAACATAAAAAAAATATTTTTATTTTCTTTTATATAATAGAAAGTGCAAAGTAAAGTCAGCTTGATAGGGAAGTTGTGTATTTTTTCTGAATGTCATGAAAGCAATAATGTAAAAATTTTGAAATAAGACTTGCGATAAGAAAAAAGGAAATGCTATACACACCATCCCTGATGATGCTCATAGCCTTTCTGTATGGATCAAAAAGGATTACAGCCTATGTTCTTTAAAAGGCAAGCTTTTTATCATTTATGAATGACAGGATTGTGCTAAAAGCTTTAACAAATGAAAGCTGATAAGCACTCTGTTATCTCAGCTTTTCAGCATGTACCTTTCTGCTGGCAGTAAATAGTTCCTTTTATCGAGATTAACTTACAATTCTCATTTGAATTCCAGAGGAGCAATGTTAAAAAATACAACTTTTTAATCTTGGCTTATGCAAAGCACAGTAATTTTTTGATTAAGACTATTTTGGGGATTATTTAGTTTTAGGGCAGCGCTGTTGTATCCCAGGGCTGGTTTATGAGATGAGTTTGCATTTTCTCCCAGTGCTTCATTGGGTTTTCTCCAAAAACAAGTACCATATGGCAGGTTGTGAGGTGTTTTATTGCTCAAAGGACCGAGTCGAGCCAAAACAAGTCACATTTATTTACAAATCTCTTTATGCAAAACAGAACAAGTAACAATGGTATCTCTTCATTAAATATTACTGACAACTCACTCCTGATTTATGAACATTAACGTAACAAAGAACAACAGCTTTTTTATATAATTCACAAGTCAAAGGCTTTTTTTTTAGTTTCAAGCAAAGAAACCAATAGAATATAAACTATTATAAGCTTGACAAATAAAAATGTTTCGCATACTCACGCAGACACAGAGGGATCTCGCCGCTCCAGGATCCGTTGAGCACACAGGTGAGGACAGCTGGAAAGGAGAGTTCGTATCCCATCATGCATCTGTAGCTGACACTGGTGCCCCACTTGAACACAGATCCCTCCAGCTCTCCGTTCGGGATGGTGGGGGGAGAAGGACAGGTCACCGCTGCACAGACAAACACTCCCGTTCATTATCAACGCATGAAAGCTCAGCGATAGCATCGTTTATTTGAATGCACTGCTTCACAGTTCAATTCAATAAAGGAATTATGCTAATCTAGAATTGCTCAAACAGTGAGAGCAGTTTGAGGTTTCTGGATTGTTCGAGATTGGTGAAAAGAAAGTCATAGCAACAGAAACAGTGACAACAAACAGCAGGTAACAGAAGGTAAATCTTACAGCTTTAGAACGGAGAAACAACAAAGAGTCCAGTATCACGAAAAGGAAACAGAAACATACTATGAACAGAACAGCTGGACAAGGGCTAATGGGAAGTGGAGTTTTTTATGCGAGTGAAGATGACCGTGATTATATAACAAGGATTATCAAATGCAGTGAATTAACACAATATAACCAGAGGTGAGAAACCAAATACATAGATAAGAATACTAAGACATGAACAAGAAAACAGATCAACTGACCGAAAAATGAACATTAAGATATATAATCAATACTGAAATCAAAACGTATAGTCTGACAAGCTGGAAATGGCTGTCAGGATCTGCCAAGTATCTTGTTTGTAGATTTTTCTCGCCAGGGTCAGATCACTAACAGTCCTTCCCTCAGATTTGGTTTTACCTTGTCTTCAGTTATCACTCTTTTATTTTGTTTTCCTTTGCCACCTCCAGCCACATGGCTTAGGTCATGTGAGTGACGAATGCCATCTTTAATTTGTTTTGTTTGTTGTTGCACATGGTCTTGTTTTTTCCTTCCTTTCGCCGCCCTTCTCATTTTCTTCTTAGAGCTTTCAGTTAGTACACCTGTAGTTTTTCTCGTTATGTTTGATTAGGTTGCCTTTATTAGCTTCCCTCAGTTTTCTTTTCGTTGCGGTTCATTACTCCTTATTGAATGGGTTGATCCTGGTGTGTTGCTCCTGTTTGTATTTGCACTTGTGCTGTTATTTTGCCTTTCTGTTTAGCCTAGCTATCAGTTTGTATATTATTCATTGTTTTCCCCCTCGTGGGTTTTGGTTTGTTTGCCCTACCTTCCCTGGGCTTGTTTCTTAAATAAATTATTATTTAAAGACTGTTACGCATTTGGGGTCCACATTCCTCTTTTGGCCTCTGAGCCCTGACAATGGCAAATATACAAATAAATTAAATGCAAATTTTTGAGATCTATAAAATTGCAACAAATCTAATGTCTTCCATGAACAGTACTTGTTATTGCAATGTTTTTTTATGAAAGTAAAATAAAACAGAAAATAAAACGCAAATCAATTGTCAAAGAATTTGCAATTCTTCCTCCTTTTTTAATCTTATTTTTTTTTTTACCTATTCTAAGGATATTACAGATAATGTTATGCTAATCCAAAGATCCAAAGTGTGCTCAAGTCAAGAACTCTTGAGTTCATAAGGGGTATAAAAAATGAAGACACACAGTTCACATTGAGACGGGGGAAGATACTAGCTGATGATGATAGACTAGAACATTGAGAAGAGAGAAAAAAACAACAGCAAACTTTTTTCAACCATGGTTGAATACTTTTTTTTACTTTATGATGAATATTATGTTTTGTACTCCCCGTGATCGCGTGGGTTTACCCCGGGTGCTCCAGTTTTCCCCACAAGTCCAAAGACATGCGGTATAAGTGAATTGAGAAAAAAACAATTGTCCATAGAGTATGAGTGTGAATGAGTGTTTGTGTGACTGTTTCCCAGCGATGGGTTGTGGCTGGAAGGGCATCCGCCGCGTAAAGCATATGCCAGAGAGTTGGCAGTTCATTTAGCTGTGGCGACCACGAAAGTGAAGAAAGCCGACATGAAGATGGATGGATGGATTATTTTTTGTAATATGTATAAAAAGCGATGAATTAAAATACATTTAATTGATCGCAGTTGCTGTCTATCAAGTTTTTTATTTAAAGTGTTTTAAGACTTTGAGATCCAAACGCTTTGAGAGAACAGATCACAAAGTTGTCTGACCAAGGGTTAGAAATGTTTTGGGTTTAGGGCAGATTTAACTAACCTTGACCTGAGAAAAAATAAATAAAAGTTTGAAGGCCTAAAAATTTATGGAACACCATAAAAAACAAGTGGAAAATAGAATCAACAAAAAGGAGAAAATGCATTTTAATTGCTCTTTAGTTACAGTAGCAGAAAACAACATAAGAGACATCATCATCTATAGGGACTGCTCTTTACTTAAGAAACTGTTGCATCAGCTCTGTATGAACTTTATTAAGCTTGCAGAGAAACTCTCAGTGGCGTTTGCAACATGTAAATATTTATTTTCAAACATATGAGAGCTTCCTTCACTGCCGGAATCATCAGAAGTCAGCAACCGTCTGTGGGGCCAATCAAAAGATGTTTTAAATTGCAAATCCCCTGTTGAAAAAAAGAGAGAAGAAAAACAGGGCGACGGAGGGAGCAGATGGAATACTGGTGGTCTGAAATCACTGAAGACAGTGTTGGAGAGCGTTTGCAGAGGAGCAGCTGGGCTTTGGACGGTGTATGAATAAATGATGAGATGTTTTGGAAAGCAAGAGCACCAATAAATCTGATGAAAGGATCCGAGGAAGTCACGACACTGCTTCCATTGTAAATGTGTAAATATTTACCCATGCCAAACTAATAAATTAGACTCAGAGGTCAATGATGCATCTATTACTTCAGCACAAGAAAATAAAAACTGTCATTTTAAACCCTTTTTAGCTGGATATCAACATCGGTAAAAGGACCACTAAAACAATTTGTGTGAAGGAAGATTCTGCTGCTTTGGCTATTCCCTATTCAGATATTTGCATCAATTTAGCTTATTACATTTTCTTGTCACAAACATAGTCAGAGAAATTGTCTGATTTAAAATTGTATAAAAAGGGTGATTTTACCAGACTGGAATTCCCTGTTTTGGCTACACTCAACAGTAGCTTCCCAATTAGGAATTTTACCCCATAAAAGCAAAACAGTGAATTATCACTGCTGTCTGGGTTGTTTAAAAGGTTAAAATAGTTATTTCCAGCTAAAGTTCTGAAAAAATAAATCTGAGAAAGAAGGAAAACAAAGAATAAGTTGCAAAGTGTCATTTTAAAAATCTGATTAAAAATACCAAGTCATAAGTCATGCAAATGGTAGCAAGGCTCACTCTATACTACTTCACATCATCACTGGAATCCTAAAAGAAATGTTTTAAAATGAGATTTCAGTAATCACCTCTTCAAAGCAGTGCTTTTAGTAGCGTCACATGATACGGTATCTGTTTTTTTTTAGTGTTACTGGCCCTTTTGTGCAGGGGCGTGCGCAGACCTTTTAAGGGGTATGTGCTGAAAAAGTTTCAGTTTTAGCACATGCTCCCCTCTCTGAAAATAAAGTTTCAGTTTTAGCACATGCTCCCTTCTCTGAAAAAACCCTCCATAAAACCCTTTACCACCAAAAAATGAACGCATTATATTGCTATTTTATTTAATTCAATATTAATTTAAATATAGATGGTCTCAATAAAACTAATTACACTAAAACTAAAAACACTCTTCTGAGAGCCATGTTTAAGGCTCTGAGAGAAGATGTTTATGATCTCAGCATCGTAAAAATTATATTATTTTAAATGAAAATCTACACTGATCCACCATCAGTGCTACAACGAATGTGCAATATATTTAGCAATTCAGCAATACATTTATAGTTTGTGCAATTTTTATGTCTATATTTGTGCAATACATTCATTATTGTGCAATATTTTTTTTAATGTTTGCAATATATGTATTGTACATATATATATACATTAAAGGAATTCTGATATTCAATAAGTATATATATGACTGAGCTGCTATATTGTAGCACATTTAACAAACTGTATAATGAGAAACGAACCAACCAATCAACACGTTTAAATGTTAACTCTGAAATAGGTCAAACCCCCATCTCAGATTAACTCACAGACCAATACTCAACAAGGGTGAGACAAAGTTAGGTTACCGCCTTTTTAACAGATATGATGAAATTATTAATGAACTATTATTAATGATCAGGTAATTTCATGCATCAGCACATTCGGCAGATAGCCATAAACTCAAAATAGAAATGTATTATAAAATATTTTACCAAGCTGATAAGGATTACTCGGTTGCTTTGTGTCAAACTCAAATGCAGTTACATTGCGGGTTTTTGACCAGCGAAAGTGTGCAAATATGTCCATCATTAAATCGACGAGATAACATCAACATCACAGTGGTGTGGTGATTCTTTATATAAATCCTTTATAGACATACTAGTAGTGTTTAAATTTACATTTACATTTATGCATTTGGCAGACGCTTTTGTCCAAAGCGACTTACATTAGGGGAGAGACAATATGCAATTTGTTACACCGTCAAAGTCTATCTCAGCTTCTCATAATAGAAATTGTATCAACTGATCAATAAACCAAAGCAGTGAGGAAGTAGAGGAAGAAGATAAAGACAGAGGAGGGAAAAAAGAAGGTAGTAGTGTTTTTTTTAATTTTATAGTAGGTGTTCTCTGAAGAGAAAAGTTTTCAGTTGCTTTTTAAAAGCTGTTAGTGTTGTTGCTTTCCTGACTGGATCAGGGAGTTTGTTCCACCATCCAGGGACAGTGAAAGAGAAGGTTCTGCTGAGAGATCTTCTGCCCTTGTGGGATGGAACCCCAAATAAGTTTAAATAAGTGCAGTGTTGTCTTTATGAAATAAATAACAAGATATTTTAACATTACATCAAGACGTTCGTCTGTTTCTCTCTGACTGAATGATGGGCTAAGAGGTGCTCAGGGGGGCGGAATTATGAAGTTTCACTGTTTGAGCGGTTATTGGAGGTGTGCTGTTTAATGCCTTTAACTGGTTAATAAATTGTTGAACGACAAACAGACGTAATTGGTTACAAATAACATTGATTAATTAAAAAGAACTTCCCCCATAAAAAGTGCACTTCCAAGCTTAGTTACAAAAAGGGCATGTGCTCTGCACAGGTTGAGCCCTACCTATGCACGTCCCTGTTTGTGTGTGATGGAGAAAGAAATGCTTTGAAAAAAATGACCCAATGGCACTACTACTCCACAGCTTTAACTTTTGTGTTTACGTTTCGTACCCCTACCATACATAGATGAACATAAGTACATGTTTACACTGATATTAAAGCACAGAAATAAATCTCAATGCTTCACACCGCTCTTGTCATGAAAACAAAATGGCTTCCTGGGAATCCGATCTAAAAGAAGTTAGACAGTCACATCTTTTCTGTTAAAGGTTGAGATGGGACATGTCCTTCAGTCTAGGGCTGCCAGTGTATTTGAGACACAATGGACTGAGCTTCTTTCAGCTTCACAAGACAGAAGAAAGCCATTTTTACAGCCTGTAGCTCCCAGGAAACACTTGACATGTTTGTGCTGCATGTGGCTGCTGACCAGGAGATTAGATCACAGTGTGAGCTATGTCTTGATATGGCAGTTCACCTTGACAAGTAACTTGAGCTCAACTGACAAGTAAGTTCTCTCAAATACATGAGGCATGCTGCTGAGAAAAAAAAAATCTGAAATCTCATATAGTGGAATCCAGTGGAAAGGCGTTTCAGAGACTTTCAAATGACTGTGAGGAGTTACATGGAAATTTTTTTATTTTTTTCCAAGAATTGTAACGGTTTTACTGTTTAACTTCACCTGTGATGACCCTTAGAGTTCTACTATCTAAAAAGTTAATAAAAATCTGTCTGAAACATTTGATCATAAAATCATAACTGTTGACAATAAAGCAATTCTAGCATACCATGTATATAACCTGACAATGGTGAAGGACATGTAGCTAATTGTAATGTTTTAACATATTTAAAAATGTTATTAATATTTAAAAACATTTCAAATTAATATTATTTTTGATAGCTATGTTATAAATTTTATTTTGAACCTATAGATATAATATCAAAAAACTTAAAGTTGCATCAGAGTTGCAGAATCCTCCTTAAACAGGACTAAAGGAAACCATCTAAAACAAACTCAATATCCTTGTTGTAAAACAAACAGGATGCATCTTTATATCCTTGCACAAATCTTACATTGACTCCCAGTTCTAAAATGGTGTTTTTAACATTCTATGATTCTCCTTGTGCAAGTGTGTAAAGGCCACACTGTTTTGAATGCTAATCTCAGATTGACTACTGGACACAGTCACAGACACATCGCAGAGAGTTTAATGTCTTCCCTTTTTAGGATGAGAAACAACTGTGACTCGTCTACCATATTAACACGTTCTCTCCTAATAAATAGTATTCGTCTCCGCATTTGTTGTACTCCATGACAGCTAAAAATGGCAAAAATATGTTGCGCGGTTGACATCTGCATTAGATCTTACATATGCACATGCCACCACAGGACTTCCTATTAAAAATTCATCAAATTAATTAGAGTAACATGCTGCTCGCACTCAATATTTATATTAAAAGAGCCTGGTCCTCTAGCAGTACCCTGTTGTAATATTTAATGAACTCAAGTAAATTCTGTTCTCATTTTAAACTTGGCATTGATCGTCTCCTTCCAGGACAAAAATTCTTCCTAATGACTTCACATCAAGCTCTTTCAGCACGGCGGATCACAGGCGATTTGTTCCATGTGTTTTGTCACTGAATATTGATGGTGGCCAGATTTGGAGCAGATTATTAGAAAACATTAATTTATAATATTATTATGAGTGTAACTAATTTTACAATGAGGATATTTTTTCATCCATTTTAAGCCATAGCTGTCAAACGTGTTAGAATGCTAATAATATGCTCAAAGAAGAAACATATCTTGTCATTTATGTAGAAATATGAGTTTGATTGGAACAGTCATATTTAGACAGAGCGAGAGAGAGAGAGAGAGAGGGGAGAGAGAACAGAGATGCAATTTGATGAAACGCAATAAAATACTGGTTATTCTCATGCATCATTCAAATTAAGTTTCACAAGTTTGATTATATACAAATATGTTAAGATTTGGGTAAGCGTACTGGGCGAGCTGTCCAAGGATGAAGAGACAGGGATACAGTGGGAGTTTTCCATTTAATCATCACTGGAAGTGAAGTGGTAACTGTTTTATATCTTTGAAAGCAGATAATAGCATTGAAAACACCTGTAGATTGTTCGCTAATTACATAATCACTCCTCCCAAAATTGTGTTCACAGAAATTCACTTGAGAAAAAAAAAATAGACACTCAAAAGCAAGTGGTGAATAACCAAACAAACAAACAAACAAACAATGAAAGAAGCAAAAAAAAAATACAAAAAAAAAACTATTAAAAACTCAACATCCAACAATGAAACAAACAAGTCTGCAACATAAACATAGACATGTACTAATAAATCATATTTTTGTTATTGTTAAGAACCATTTAATGTGAATTCATACATTTAGCTATAACTAAATATAACTATAATCTTCATAGTCATTTCAATGTTATCTTTGCATTTCGTTACCTTGACAGATGGGTGATGAGCCACTCCAGGTGCCATTGTGGGTGCAGGTTTGATGCACTGAGCTGCTATTCTCCATTTTGTACCCAGACTGGCAGAAATAAGTTACATTCTGGCCCACTGTAAAGTCTTCTCCCAATCTCAGACTGTTTGCAGGCTCACCAGGATCCCCGCAGCTGATCACTAGCAGAGTGTGAGAAATTATTATTGAAATACTGTCTGGTATTACAAACTGACATTGCAGCAAAAAACTGAACATTTTGAAATAGTGTAGACTGATTCAAAGTAATTAATAAAATAATGATACTCTCAAATGTTCAACTGCTGAATTATCAGGATCTAAATGCCTGAAGTCACATCAACCAAATTGGTAAGATGTCTTCAGTTGCGTGACATTTTGAAAAGACAAATGAATTCTATGAACCAACTGAAATTGAATTTTAAAGTGCACCTAAACTTTCAGTCCATTGGGGGTGGGGCTTCCTGTTGGACCAATCAATGTCAGATGGAGGGCGTGTCTGAATCCATTCATCAATACTGCCATTGTGAAATGGCTTCACCTTTTAACTGGCCCAGTTTATCTTGTCACTTCAAGAAAGAGCGGCATATTGGAGCATTGAGTAATGCCATCTGAAAACCTCTGCACTCCCTCTCTCATTATTTTCAGACTCCTGTGACATCAATCTCACATTATATGTCAGGGAGAGATTGATTCTAGTTGTCATCTCATCCTGCTATTACTTATACAGCGACAGTAATAAATCTGGCTGCATTAATGAGATTGCTGAAGAGGTGAACAGGGTCTGTATCCCAACATCAACAAATGCATGCTAAGATGGTTGGGCTAATTATGAATGGGTGTTGTGTCTGTACAGGAAGACTTTTCTATTTGAATGCCAAAAAATAAAGTAAACAAACTTTGATAG
This sequence comes from Danionella dracula, assembly GCA_900490495.1. Taxonomy (NCBI): domain Eukaryota; kingdom Metazoa; phylum Chordata; class Actinopteri; order Cypriniformes; family Danionidae; genus Danionella; species Danionella dracula. The sequence continues at coordinate 2,534,768 of UELW01000039.1, read as the reverse complement.
AGTAGTGTAAAAAGAGCCCCTATAAAAAAGTAAGGCGTTCTAGAACACACTTGAAACATGAGTTTTCCCCATTTTCAATTAAAAATTTTGATAGATATAGAGGTAACAGCTTGTAAGTGTAATTCTATAATTATATAAAGAATATAAATACATTTCAGCAAAAATGGAATACAGAATTATAAAAAAACAATAAATTAATAAAAAAGTATAAAAATATATTGTTGTAATACATCAGTTTATTGGTTTTCATAACCATTTTATATTATCAGTGTTTTCTTATGTTATTTGTTCGTTGATTTTTTCTCATTTTTAATACATTTTCTTTATTAAGCTTTGTTCACACCAACAAAGATAAAAGTGGGAATGTAATCATGCTGGATAAGCACAAAAATTGATTTATGAATATTGATTTATCAGATGCTATGTTGCAGAGGCAGATCATACAAAAAAAAAAAAATAACAAATAACTTTTAGCAGAAATCTGCTTCCCTTTTGCTTTCCAAATTGTGTTCTCTCTACACAGGACGTGATTGAACTGCGGTTCCCATGTTAAAACTGCTCAACTTTGAAAAAAAATGTTTACACCCATGGCTCCATAAGTTTTCGCTATCTTTGACCTTAATGAGCATTCCTAAAAAAATGTTGGTAAAACTTCAGATTACAGCCTGCTAATTACAGGGTAATTACTGTGTACGTACAGGCGGATTATAATGTAACTACAGGGTAGTTAAAGATTAAAAACTGGACACAAAACTTTCTTCAATTAAACAAAGACAAAACTGAAGTCATTGCTTTCGGAAGCAAAAGCAAGGTTGTTAAGGTTAACACGTATCTCAATGCCAAGGCAATGACCAAAGCAGCGTATTACCATCTTAGAAACGTTGCAAGAATCAGATGCTTTGTTTCCAGACAAGATTTAGAGAAACTGATTCATGCTTTCATCTCCAGCAGGCTGGACTGACTACTGTAATGCTCTTCTCACCAGTCTTCTCCCAAAAAACATTAAACAGCTATGGCTCGTTCAGAATGCAGCGGCTCGAATTCAAACCAATACTAGAAAGTCAGAACACATTTCTCCAGTTCTTCTCTGCACTGGCTGTCAGTCTCCTTCAGAATAGATTTTAAAGTTCTGCTTCTCGTATCTAAGTCCAAACATAACTTACCACCTCAATACCTAACAGATATGATCAGTGAACCAAACAGGGAACTGAGATCCCTCGGGTCGAATAAAATAGATCTACCCCGGGTTAATTCCAAAACAGGGTAAATAATCCTTTAGTTTCCATGCGGCCCACAGATGGAACCAGCTTCCAGAGGAGATCAAGGGTGCTTTAGTCACTTTAGTCACATTTAAAACCAGGCTAAAGACTCACTTGTTTTGTTGCGCTTTTATTGACTGAGCAGCAATAACTGAATAACTATTTTATCTCTGCATTTCACTATCTTAATCGATGTCTTAATTTTCAGTTTTTAATCATTATGCGTTCATTTCACTTGTTTAATGCTTGATTTTATTAAATGCATTTTTTTTATTCTTTGTTTCTAATGTAAAGTACTTTGAATTGTTCTGTGTACGAAATGTAAACTTGTACAAATAAACTTGCCTTGGCTTGCCTACTTACTGATTAAATACTGTGTGTATTTACAATGTAATAATTTGGTAATTACGGTGTAATTACAGGGCAGTTACATTGTACATATAGGGTAACTACTGTGTACTTCCAGGGAAGTTATGGTGTAATTACAGTGTACTTTCTGGGTGAATACTGTGTAACTACAGAAAACAATCTCCACTTTAGATCCCTAATCCAGAGTAGTTACAGGGTAATTACAGTGTAACTATTCATGAACCAGAAAAAAATGAAATAATACAAAAGATGCAACTTTTAATATATATTATATAAGTAATTACCCATTAAGTACACAATAACTCACCACTTTCACGTCTGGCTTCACCTACTCTGAGTGGTTCAATTCATTTCAATTCAATTCAATTCAATCAGGAGAATGTAATGCTGCCTTTTTGACAGGGTAATATACACTCACCTAAAGGGTTATCAGGAACACCTGTCCAATTTCTAATGAATGCAACTATCTAATCAACCAATCACATGGCAGTTGCTTCAATGCATTTAGGGGTGTGGTCCTGGTCAAGACAATCTCCTGAACTCCAAACTGAAAGTCAGAATGGGAAAGAAAGGTGATTTAAGCAATTTTGAGCATGGCATGGTTGTTGGTGCCAGACAGGCCGGTCTGAGTGTTTCACAATCTGCTCACTTATTGGATTTTCACGCACCACCATTTCTAGGGTTTACAAAGAATGGTGTGAAAAGGGAAAAACATCCAGTATGCGGATCTAACAGGCAGTCCTGTGGGCGAAAATGTCTTGGTGATGCTTGAGCTCAGAGGAGAATGGGCTGACTGTTTCAAGCTAATAGAAGAGCAACTTTGACTAAAATAACCACTTGTTACAATCGAGGTATGCAGCAAAGCATTTGTGAAGCCACAACACAACCCAAATGGTAGAGTCAGAATTTGGCGTAAACAAAATGAGAACATGGATCCATCATGCATTGTTTCCACTGTGCAGGCTGGTGGTGAGGGTGTAATGATGTGGGGGATGTTTCCTTGACACACTTTAGATCCCTTAGTGCCAATTGGGCATCGTTTCAAAGCCACGGCCTACCTGAGCATCGTTTCTGACTATGTCCATCCCTTTATGACCACCATGTACCCATCCTCTGATGGCTACTTCCAGCAGGATAATGCACCATGTCACAAAGCTAAAATCATTTCAAATTGGTTTCTTGAATATGACAAAGAGTTCTGCACTAAAATGGCCTCCAAGATCTCAACCCAATAGAGCATCTTTGGGATGTGTTGGAATGGGAGCTTCCCTGGATGTGCATCCCACAAATCTCCATTAACTGCAAGATGCTATCCTATCAATATGGACAAACATTTCTAAAGAATGCTTTCAGCACCTTGTTGAATCAATGCTATATAGAATTTAGGCAGTTCTGAATGTGAAAGGGGTCATACACCATTTCAGTATGGTGTTCCTAATAATCCTTTAGGTGAGTGTAGATAAGTCAGTTAATAAAGTTAAGTTAATAGACAGCTTCTGAACCATATAAATGGAATTGATAAGCACTGACATTGAGCTTTAAACAGCACAACGTAATATGATTAGTCGGTTTTAAATTATTGTTTACTTTCCACATATTTTAATTTCTATTTTTTTCCCCAGAATTACTGTGAGTATTTGTGTTTTAATTATATTTTAGTTATATTTATTTGCAAAAACAATAAACACAAAAAGCATGTTTCATTTAAGTTTCAACGGTTTTGAATCCAATATACACTTTAAAGAAATAATCATGCTGGAATCATCATGCAGATTCCAGAAATAATCATGCAGAAATAATCATCAATTCACGGCAGAATTTTAGCACTGACTGCATGTCTATATAGGACCTTGGGTACTCACAAGTGCAGTTGGGCTCCTGGCCAGACCAGGTCCCGTTGGCCAAGCACTGCCGCATGGGCAACCCAGAGATCTGGTATCCTTCCACACATGAGTAAATAATGGAATCTGGGAAGCTGGTGCCAGATATTCGTGAAACACGTCCATTTGCTTGGGTCCCAGGATTACCACAGTAAACCGCTATTGGATAATAAAATAAATACTGTTAGAAACAAAATGCAAAACCAGCAGGCTCTTCATTTTTAATGCTAGATGTAGTTTTTTTATCAGTCAGTATGAACTTTGTTAAAGGGCATTAAGTATTTCAATATCTTGCAAAAGAGATTTTTTTAAAAAGGAAACAGGCATAAAAAAAGATTTCCTCTCACTCTATGCTTTAGTGAAGCTAATAGATTTCATTCACTTTCCTCCCGTCATGCATAGGTTGCATGAGGTTAATTTGCACTGAGAAGTTTCTGTTTGTTTTGGCTGAAAAAAAAACTCAAGGGGCCATGATAGGATTTAATGCAAGACAAGTAGTTTGACCAGTGATGTGACACCAGAAACACTCAAGCTTGAGAAATTTCCACCTCCTGGGACCTTCACGCTAACAAATCTCTAAATCTGTTTTATAACCCAGCATGCCACAGGACTGCAGTAACCTGTCACCCTTGAGATGACACAGACAATGCATCAGCCTAAAAGAGCTACAAAACAACAAAAGAACAACACACATTTCCATAAAATGTCGATGGAAAGGTCACATTTATTTAATTAGAAATGTATGAATACAACATGAAAGAACAAAAAAGAATAAGAAACGGTTTAATGCACAGGAATCTTTCCTCATGCAGGTGTATTCTTTAACCGCAAGTTATGCATTAACCTGATATGCTTCTTCAAAGGGATGGCCCTACCAGCAATGAAATTGTTAACAGTTATATTTCTTATAGTGATCTGATACTGTAATGAGTTTCCATTAAAAAAAATATTAAAAAGAAGTCATTGCACATACACTCCCTCACAAAGTCAGTGTCTGAAATCCTAAATATAACTCACGTTTGCAGGTTGGTTGACGTCCTGACCAGGTGCCATTGGGGAAGCAAATGCGCTCTGCAGAGCCGTAGAGTGTGTGTCCCGTGGCACAAGTGAAGCGGACTTTGGCATGTTGCTGAAAACTGCTCTCTTCTCGTGTGGCATGAGCTGGAGTTCCTGGGTCCCCACAGCCACCCCTTTTATCTCCTGTGGGCATAACACAATGACAATGGCATAACAAATCCACTTGTTCATTCCCACTTACTCCTAATCAGGTTATGGTGATGTACAGAAGCGTATCAGAGCTCTCAGTGTGCCAAATGTAAGTACAGACACACACTTTGAACATGCCCCTAGCCAAAAAAGGGTCCAGCATATTCATGGTTCCTGGTTCTGGTACATGATAATGTAGAATACCCCCCAAAAATTAGATGTACATATTTTTTGAAGGATATAATGGGTAAACATGAATGGCAGCACAAGTAACATGCTGCGGTTCTGGGTTAAAATGCTTCTATTAAGTTTTCTTCACTAAAAACCAACTCTGACCATTTAGTACAAAAAAGGGCAGTACAGCCTTAATCGTTTAAAGAAGAACTTGTGATCTAAAGGTTTCAGTCCCAATGGTGGTTGAAGAAGAAAAGGATGAATGAACAGCAGTCTCTTCACTTTTGATGACAGTTGAAGGGCCCTTAAGCAAGGCACAGAACCCCTAACTGCTCCCGAGGCACCACAGTTATGGTTGCCAACGGCTGTGGGTGAGTGTTACCAGATTGTTTGTGTATGTTTAAACTAGCCTCTGTGTGGGTGAACTTGGAGAAGTGAAATATTAAAATTATTTTACAGACCTGGCCATGATCACAAACAAAACTTGTGTCTAAATGTAACAAATACCACAAAAAGTATCTTGACTGAACAAGCTTTTTCTGCCTAACTGAGCAGTCTCTTATCATGGTAATAATAATAACAATAATAATAACATGGCGCAGTGGGTAGCACGGTCGTCTCACAACAAGAAGCTCGCTGGTTCGAGCCTCGGCTGGGTCGGTTGGCATTTCTGTGTGGAGTTTGCATGTTCTCCCCTTGATTGCGTGGGTTTTCTCTGGGTGCTCCGGTTTCCCCACAAGTCCAAAGACATGCGGTATAAGTGAATTGAGTAAGAACGATTGTCCATAGTGTTAAAGTGAGAATGAGTGTGTGTGAATGTTTCCCAGCGATGGGTTGCGGCTGGAAGTGCATCTGCCATGTAAAACATATGCCAGAGAGTTGGCGGTTCATTCCGCTGTGGCGACCCCGAAAGGGAAGAAAGCTGACATGAAGATGAATGAATAATAACAATTATTACAAGAAGCAGGACTGCTTTTAGACCAAAAGATGAGCAAAACCACCAAGTGGGAAAGAAATCGGAATGTTCTCATACATAGCTCAAAAAGCTCTGGATGAAACTCCTGGATGGTGTGTGCTATTATGTTCTCTACTAAAAGCATATCTGTGTTATCAAATTAATCACTAAAAAACAAGATTAAAAACATTTATGTGTAATATAGTATTCAAATAATTGGCTGCTGTTATGTGTCCAAAACAAGGGGCAACCTCCTGCTCTCTCTATGATGTGTAATGAGAGGTGACAGAACTGTAGTACCTGTGATGGCTTGCTATGCAAATTATGAGCCTCCATTCCCCTTCAAACAAAATGTCACGCATGGTATGTCCATTTTACATACGGTCAATGGACCAAACCTGTATGGTGCCTAAACACTATAAACCTACACTATAACACTACAAACTTCTACAACAACACTATAATACTATAAACTACACTATAAACTGCTGGAACAACAATGCGGTTCAGTGTATTTATCTAACATATCCTCATTCTTTATCACCTGTTTGTTGTTTGTGTTCCACCATACTAATTACTGTAGTGATAATCTGTTTGTTGATTGACCTTAAAGGGCTCATGCCATGGTAAGCCTTTTTGTGGCCTTTATAGTGATTTATACGAAGAGATTAAATCTAAAATCTAACAATGGGTGTTCCCAAACAAAAAAACTAGAAAACTGTTTCTTTTAAAAATGGGTTGAGTGTGAAGCGGCAGGATGAGGATCAGTACCTCTAAATCTGAGGCCATGGTTCTCAACTGGAAAAGAGTACTTTGCTCAGTCCAGGATGGAGGAGAGATCTTGCCTCAAGTGGAGGGGTTCAAGTATCTTGGGATTTTATTCACGAGTGAGGGAAGGATGGAGCGTGAGATCAGATCAATGCAGCAGCAGCAGTAATGCGGTTTATCTACCAAACTATAGTGATGAAAAAGGAGCTGAGTCAAAAGGCTAAGCTCTCCATTTACCGCTCAATCTAAGTTCCAACTCTAACCTATGGTCATGAGCTCTGGGTCATGATCGAAAGAATAAGATCTCGGATACAAGCGACCGGAATGAGCTTCCTCCGCAGGGTGATGGGGCACTCCCTTAGAGATAAGGAGGGAGGGATCACTCAGGAGGAGCTTGGGCTGCTTCTCCACATTGAGAGGAGTCAGCTGAAGGGGCTCGGGCATCTCTTCCGGATGCCTCCTGAATGTCTCCCTAGGAAGGTGTTTCGGACATGTTCTGTCGAGAGGAGGCCCAGGGGAAGACCCAGGACCTGATGGAGAGATCATGTCTCCAGATTGGCCTGGGAACGCCTCGGTATCCCCCTCGGTAGAGCTGGAGGAAGTCCTTGCTTAGAATGCTGCCCCGCGACCTGGCCCAAGATAAGTGGATAAAGATGTATGGATGGATGGACAGGTATTATTGGTACAGGTATTAAATGGTCCTAACCATTTTTGTGAAAGAGTAATGTAGTGTACATACAAATTGCTAAAACAACAAAGTGGTTCATTGGATTTTTAAAATACATTCCCATCTTTTTTCACCCAACTTTTTTTCTCCTGTGCTGTCGGGTATTCTGCTCTCTGATAGATCTGCATGTTTAATGATTTTCATTAAACACATTAGGCCTCTTGTTTGTGAAACTGCATTAAAGCGCTGTATAAACACATTTTGATGAATTGATTGATTGAAATGTGGTCAAGAATTTGGTTCCAGTATTATTCTGGCGATCACATTTTGAACAAACTAAAGTCTAATTATTTTTGAAAGCCTACATAGAATTCTTCTGTAATTACTTGCAAATTACTTACTGAGGTTAGTTTGTCAAGTTATTCACAGCTACCACCACCAAATTAACCTGTTTACTCATGCATCAATAAGGGTTATGGGTTACCCCCAACGCGTCCTGCTCCTTCACAGCACCCATTTTAAAATAAAGGCAATAATTTGTCTCCAATTAACAAGAATACCTCATAAAAGAACTAAAAGTGATATACTCTCATTAAACGTTTGAATCTTGTAACCTAAACAGCTAAGATTTTTTACATTATAGATGGAATTTGCAAACTAATGGTAAGGTTGAACTCGAAACCTTCTGACTGAGGGAACCACTCTGTCTTGAGATAATTATAACTACCTAGTCAATCCCACAAAAGCAATGTGTTGATTTACGTTGAGGCATTTGTCTGTGTGTTGATGTGCTGGAAAGGTCATCTGTGACGGAATGTCAATTACTATGAATATTGATGTCATTCACACCTTGGGAAAACCAAATCCCTCCCTTAATCTGCTCATCAATAAGAAACGTGACTGAGAGAAAGGCAGGAGAGAGTGTGAGGTGATTGCATTAATGTTGTTTGTCTGTTGTTTAATGTAATCAACTAGTGGTAAACTTGCGTAAAGTGTCACATTAATGAAGAATACAATCAGAAATTTTATTTGTTCATAATATAAAAGTGTATCTTTAAAAAAAAAATTCAGTCTCTGCTGCCCTAATCTTAACTATACAACAAAGCACAAAATATGAAGTAAACTAAAGCAAAAAATGACCAGGTAATTTATATTTATTTTTATTTAAAATATGTATTTATCACCTCTCACAAATCCTTAAATTGGAAATTACACCCATATTGTAATATACAATAGATTAGATTGCATAAATTACTGGAAAACCAGAAACCCACAAGAAAATAACAGTGTTGACTTAAGAAAGACTTCAGTTCAACGTTGACAACATAAACCAAGCCAACACAGTAGATGAACAAATCAACTGTCAAAATCTTGAACGCTTTACTTACTATCGAAAGAGAAGTAGATCACTAACCATTAATCAACTTTTCTAAAACTGAAAAATAGTTTAACGATTTTATTGCATCAAATACACAAAAAAAGTTAAACAATAATGTATAGAGTAAGAGTATGATTATTTCTGAAATGTACCATATTTATCTCCTTACATTGTGTGAGTGTTCAATAAACGTTCAGAGTACACTTCTACTGTAACAACTTTAAATTTAATTTCCAATCCTTTTAATACACCATCGCTAAAATTTTTTAGCAACTGCTTCTCTTGTTTAATTGTCGGGTGCGCCAGCTTTTCACACAAATGACGTTAATCATCAGATTAACATAGGTTCGGGAGGAGCTTGGGTGATAAATGAGTAATCATATGGTCCCACCTACCCATATTATCTCCAGTATATAAGACATGACCAAAGAGCTAACACCTACATCATGCAAGCTATCCCTCCTTCCACCCTTTCACCACTCACCATGAACATTACACTACTCACTTTGCATAAGACGGTCTACTTCTCGTTTAAACTGTGGTAATTGTTGGAAATCAAGGGGGGGGGGGTTTGAACAATTCATCTAGTACGCTTCTCCATTACTCTACAACCACGCTTGCGATTCTAGTCAATTATGAGCAGACCAAACTCGTGAATAGCCAACCAATCAGAAGCTTGCTAGGACACCAACAATAGCACAGCGGAGTTACCTAACAGTGATGTACTAATAGTCAAGAAGGGGGATTTTGAGATTCTGTGCTAGTATTGAATAATAAACAATCAATATCCTCCAAATTTGTTTTTTTGCTTCTCTTTTTTGTTGGCTGTTAGTTTGTGGTCTCTTAGACCACTCCCTGTTTTCCAGAATTCTCTGCCATTAACAACTTGTTAGTGAAGCCTCATTCCTTTCATCTTTGGGAAAACTCTTTAGGTATTTAAACCTTGATCTTCAGCCATGTGAGATTAGTGATGTCCTTCCTTTTAAATAGTCTGAGGTAAAATCCTGTTTGAATGTAACTATAGGCTGGATCGTCCCCTGTTGACTGCATAATTTTGCAAGCGGCACAAGGTTAGTTATAGCATTGAGCAGGAGAAAATGTATTTTATTTACAATACATTGTTCAACACCATATTTATTTATTCTTTGTTTTTTTATATTGTTTTACACTAATCTGTACTTTTTTTTATTTTATGCAGCATACCTTGACAGTGTACACACGCACGCACATGTGACACACGCATATATATATATATATATATATATATATATATATATATATATATATATATATATATATATATATATATATATATATACATATATTTATATAATGCATCATTGAAGCAACTGCCATGTGATTGGTTGATTAGATAATTTCATTAATGAGAAATTGCAGAGGTGTTCCTAATTTCCTAATAATCCTTTAGTCCAATACATTGCTGAATTGACTTAAATTAAGATTGTAGAAAAGGAGCTTTTAGTATTATTAGCTTAGTAGTTTCACGTAATTGATATACAGCATTATTGTCAAACATTAATACAAAAACCTTATGAAAAATTATTATTAAACAAATTCCATATTTTGTATAAAAAAAGTAGATCACCAAAAAGAATAAAGCAAAAAAAAAAAAAAAAAACCCACAAAAACTACAACATATTAAAATGTGTGTGGAAGGGTGTGTGTGCGTTTCACTCATCTGTCTCTGCTTGGTTAAAGAGCAATCCTAGACCTCTGAGGAGCAGCTCCCTTGCACTCCGAGCTGTCACTCAACATGCCGTTGCCCAACATTTCACCAGAGGAAGTTTTTGTGCGTGAAAAGACTATTTGATTGAGCTTACTCAATCCTTTTCCTCTGCAGCCCTTTGTGATACTGAGGCAGAGATACGAACCATATCATTCAACAGTAAAGAAACACCAAGAGCCAACTGAAGGCATACACAGAGTTAGCAGTAGCACTGTCTCCCCCTGGGGCCTCCAAAAAATCTTATTCATAGCAAGCACAACTGATGAATTCATGTTTCTCAAACTGCAATCTAGAGAATGTGTTTAAGTGGGGCCATATCTAAATTAACCATAGGTGCTCTCTCTGAGGGTAAACATGAAAAATCAAAGCTTAAATAAAACAATCACAAAACAAGTACAATATTGCTTTTCCTTGTTTTCATTTAAACAATTAAACAATAAAGACCACATTATTTTTTTCTTTACATGCACTTCATTGCTGGCATATTGGTGCAGCAATAACAAAAGCATGTGATGTATTTATGCTTTGTTCAATGGATCCTGACTGTGAGTGAGGCACAGTAACCCTGACAAAAACAGAAATGTTGAAAAAAACTGAGGCTCACAATTGAGTAACAGGTGAAGGTGGGGTTGGCTCTGTGTGTTTATTTGTATTGTTTCCAGAACACAAATGCTTGCAGAGGTAGTTTGTGAATACAGTCAGTGGGCTAGGCATGAATGAGCAAAACACATAGCTAAAAAAGTTGCTGGCTGTGTGTATCCAGTTACTGCTTGCATTGTTCAAAGTTAAATATGTTTTAAAGCTGAGTTTTGTAACAAAATTTGTAACAAAAAATGTCTAATCTGTTAAGCACTGACATAGCATGTCATCTAATGAGCTGCATTGCAAATATTGAAGTATGAAGACTGTTGTTTTTACACAAAAAGTTTGATGAGAAAAACATCCATACTAGCAAATTGCAAAGTTTATCATGCCAGGAGTGCTTCTTTCACCGTTTTGGCTAAAATTACTCCAAACTCAGATCACTTTCATAATCGAACTCAGGTCGCTTTCATATATGATCCTAAATCCGATACATAGCCAATCTTTTGCAAAGCGACCTCAGTCTGAATGCCAGGTCGCATTTATCCGACTTTGACATCATCTTATGTGGACGTTGGCATCCAATACAGACATCACATTTCTGGGCTGGGACAGGAAATGACACAACAATCATAGCTGAAAATGAAGTTAACGGCAGTCAGTGGAGAGAAAGTGAAGTAATAGAACTAATAAATATTACATCTTTCTCTTCTTTTGATATGATTTGGTTGAAATGATGATGCCGCCATTCGAAAATGAACATAAATCAAGCCACACCAGTACCTCGAATCGCATTCTCCCCCAAGTTTACTTTCGTATTTTCTGTGCCCCCAGCAAGCAGGACTGCATTCATAGACAAAAAAAATAGGATTTCATAAAAAAAATTCTGAATGAATCAGAAGTCATAATGTAAACTCAAAAGCTGCCTCCCAAACAAGTAACCAAACCAAGCAATAGATGTTCATATCTCGTCTATATGAGGTATTTTGGTTCAGAACTAGTGAAATTGATGTCGTGTTCAAGTTTACTGCTTAGGTGGAAGGGGTTTTAAAGGATGAAGAATCATTCTTGGATGAGAATCGTAAAAAAAAGTTTTACACATTTTGCCTTCAGGAGCAACACGTAGGCCAAACAGTATTACTTGACAGCCCCAAGGTGCAAAAAAGGCAATATTCACAAGAGAAACAATTAAAGGCACATTAGTATGTTGTGGCTGGTGAAAGAAGTCTGATTTGTAGGCGCGTGAGAGATGCAACACCTTTCCAAATGACAGTGTGATAAGCAACAGGCTATCAATTATCATCTGCAGCCTGCCATCCCAAACCATTAGCATAAATAATTATGGTAAAATATGCATCCAACAGAGCAGGACTGCACACGCTGCACAGACAGAAGCATGGAATCAGCCCATGAGCAACAAATAAAATCTTTTTTAATTACATGTACAATTACCCTGAGGCCAATGAAAAACACAGATTCAGCAACAAAAAAAAGCATACACTCAAGGGAACACATAACTAGTGATTAAATCACAAAACAGCACAGTTACCGTTGACCCACACATTAATGCTTAAAGGGAAAGCCTTCCAACTAACAGAATTTCAATGACTCCTTAAACAGGACTCCAGGCTTTATATATTGTTAGAGTTATACATAAAAAATACTGTATTAACCATTGAGATACATTTCATTTAAGCATGTTTGTTAAGGAAGTTTAATTGTAAACAACAAATTTGATTAAACTAATTTAGATGGCACAAATAAATAAATAGAAACAAAATCGAAGAAAGATAAACAAAGTAAAATAACAAACAAAAACAATAAACTACTACATGAATGAATAAAAAGAAGCAAATATTAATGAAATAGAGAAAATCAACAAACCAAACAAACGAACAGATAAATACATAGCTAGTTGAAAATGACTATCGAACTCCCCTTCTTGAACATTATTTTAACACAATAACCAGTATTCTTTATTAAAATGATAGTAGCCATTAGCAACTGACATTCAATGTTGAAAACATTTGATTCCAGTTTATTTTCAGTTTGAGTATGCATTATGTAATCCGCTGCAAGCTAAAAAAAATGAAATTGTTTTCAACATTGAATGTCAGTTGCTAATGGCTTTCAACATTCTTTTAAAATGTTCTGTTATTGGTTCAAGGTAATACAAAATAAGCCATTTGAGTATGAGTTAGAGAGTGACTTGTTTACAGCAGAGCCTAGTCTATTCATATGTACTGTGGAGAAAAAAAACAAGTTTGCTAGCTTATTAACCTCCATTGCTCAATCATTGTGCCTTTCTTGTAGAGAAAGAAGACATCTAGTCTTCATGAATATCCCCAAACTGCAAATGCACTTTTGTCTCTGAAACAACAATGCAAACTGCTGCAGAACATCAATAGTTGAATACAACTTTGGAGAAACTCTAACTTTGAGTTTGGAGAAAAATAAAAGACGTTGGATCGCTCAGGAAACTAGCAACAAAATCAAAACTTTTACTGAGTGAAAGGTTGAGATCTAAATTGTGTTAGATGAAAAAGTAGACATGAAACCTGAGATGGCCCTATATCCTCTGTTATATTAACATTTTAATCCTTTTCAAAATGTTTGGGGTTTTGATCTAGTCTTGGTCTTACATGATGGTTCACATGAACAGTAACATGTTGTTTTAAAATGAAAGAGAAAATCAAGCTTCTAGCACAAGAAATGATGACAACAATCTTTCATTGATGTGTATTATGTAAATGTTATTGGTTGTTATTTTATTTGGTTGAATCTTTCCTTTAATACCCAATCCAACACAGGAGACAGGCAAATCTAAGCATCTTAAATGAAGAACTTTGCTGGATAGTTTATAGTATCTTGAGCTCAGACAGACTTCGACTCAGTATTACACCTCGCTACCGTACCAATTAATTTCTGCTAAAACTGTTCTGTATTATACAACATCCTCACCTCTGCAGAAGAATGTAATGAAGAGAATACAAGCACCCATAACCTTTACTCAGTCCCTCAGGAACAAAAACAAGTCAAAAGGCTTCATATAGTGGTGACTTGGATGTTTCCAGAGCACTTGAAGACAGTAGAATAGTGGCAGTGCAATTAAACTGATCAAATTTTTTAAAGGGAAAGTGAGATATTAATTGAAAGAGAAAGTAGAGAGACAGGCATTTTTTGACTGCGGTATATTCGTCATCACTATTTCTGAAGACTTTGTTATTTAAGAAGCAGATCAAACTCAGTGTTGGGGAAATAGATGAAAAGAACGTAAAATGGAAGTGTGTCTTGTTCAGGTTCTGAAAGCAATGCCTGAAATAAATTGAGATAGTTCTGTTTCTTGTGTGAAGTATGCAGGCAAAATGACTCACAATGAGAACAGCTTCAATAATTAGTCATTTTCCATTTTTATTATATAAAAAACAAACAAAATAAAAGAAGGCCTAATTCGAACGGAAAAGTAAAAAAAGATTATTTAGACAGTATTGAGAACAATAGTTAGTTTAATGAGGCTTTCAGACACCATCACTCAAATCTTTGAAAGGTTTGAAGGTTTGAAAATGCATTTTTACAAAGAAATGTAAGGTATATTCATAAGGTCTCATTCTTAAGCGCAAATATATTCTTTTACCTGAAGAATTTTAGTTTTTGAGAGAGCAGGAAATTAACAAAAGTTAGAACTCTCTATGAACAAAACAACTCCCCAGCCCCAATTGTGGGCTCAATCTGAGAAAATTTTTGTATTAGTTTGTTTATTTCAAAACAGAAATGTATTATAGAAATAAAGTTTTTTTTTCTAAATGGATACCTGCAAAATACTGTATATTGGGAATTTTAAGCTGATTTTCTATCAAATAAAAGTGCAGTAAATCTGTATTTTCTTTATAACGATCTGTCAGCGAGGCTCTCTGATCTAATAGAGGGTTCCTCGCTGAGGGAGATTTTTTCTCTGCACATGTTTTACATCAGGTTCTCCAGTTTTTTCTCACATCAATAAAATAATCTTGGTTGCTTTTATTTTACCCCAACATCATATTAAACTAGACTTTTATAGAAGGTCAGAAATGACTGGTCAGCTAAAAAAAATTCTTTATACTAATAAACTTTATTTTACAATCCTTAAGGTAGCATTATATGGTATTTTATTTCTACAACATAGAAATATCTATGAGGAATTCCTATTTACCCTACCCAACCTATACTTGGACTTTGTGAAGCTGGGATAAAGATTATAAATTGTAAATTGTCTATTATAAAACAAAATGTGGTATTTCATCCTGAAATTAACCTGTAATGTTTGTCAACTCTTACAAGTTTACAGTTTTATAAAGAAGTTTGAATGCATCTGACTGATTATGTTTGTAACTCTTTATGTTTACCAGCAAAACAATCTCTGGGTTCTTGTTGAGAGTCCCAAAAATCCAACTTGAAGTCTCTACATTAAACCTCTGGAGAAGTGGAGGACTTGTTCACACAGAATACTGAAGCAAGACAAGAAAAAACAGAAAGGCCTGAAGAACTGCTCTTTCTCAGAGGTTTCTCTGGCTAAGCTCAAAAGGCTTTGAGTCAAGCTTCACTGCAGTCTCTTATGCTTCCACTCACATTTCATTAGAAAAAAGTACATACTTTGCTGTAAAGTGTGAACAACATGGGGATGTTGATCAGATATTGGTATGCATAAAGAAATAATTGTTCAAAGATTATCTATTTCTTCATATAGTGTAACTGTTTCTTGTGCACTACTATTACCCCCTCCAGTGCAAAGTTTCTTCACAGTTGATATTATTCATTTATAATAAAATATGAAATGTAAATTTAACGAAGGATTAAAAAAATTGCCCTGTATATTTGTTGTAGAAAAGTTCATGTGTTATGCATTGATGGCTAATCAATGCAAATCACATTTTAAATTGAATTAAATTTATGAAATTAAAAATGTTAAAAATTTAAAGTAAACTGTAGATGTTCTTTGTTTTACAAATTTGTATGCATAATGGAAACAAAGTAAGAAAAACAAAGATATCAGCATCTTTTTAATGTACAAGGTACAACTCATAAAAATTTAAATAAACTTTTTTTTCTAGATAATCTCATTGTAATAAATTGTATTTGTAAAAGTAACGTTTGGCTAAAAAGGGGGGATTGTCATATATTCATGTGTCCCAAATGAAACCAATAACGGAGGGGGTATGGACATTCTTTCAGTACACTATGCTTTGAGAGGTATTAGGAACAGATAAAAAAAAACACTGGTTTAATACATGTGAGGTGTTTATATCAGACTGATTATTACCATTTTAGCAAATTATGTCCACGTGAGGGTTAAACCATAAAAACATGCCAACAGCCAAATACTGAGCAAAAGTGTAGTTTTCGGTTTTCGATGGGTTTACCGCAGTGTTTTGAAGTATGAGCACTGAATTAAAGTATTTTGAAATGTAGACTAACTCAGGATGTGATAATACTGTTAAAGCCATAACGCAGTCAATAAAAAACTGTGAATGAGGCAAAACCTGCCTAATAAAATGCAAAGTCACAACATGGTATTGATCTGTGCTAAGCTCTCAGGGCCTCACATGCAGTGGTCACGCTTGCAGTTCCTGAAGGTACTATTGACTTGCACAAGCTCTGAATGTAGCGCACACTAAAGCTCATGCAGGGGGAAAATTCTTAAACACAGCAACAGCAAATCTACAATCAAACATCTACACTAGATGTTTACACCACATCTACATTTTCTTCCAAACAGAAGGATATCTGCTGAACATCTTTTAACTCCTCCATCCAAGTTTTCTGACCCCTGTGCTAGATGAATAGTGCTGAGGAGCGTACTGGTAAAACATTTACAACACTCAAGAAGACAAAAGCAGCCGGAAGGGAAAGATAGACACAAAAAAGATGGAGTCTCAAAAAGAGGAATCTCCCAGCGCCTGCTGTTTTTGGGTCAGTGCACGAAGCACATGATGTGCTGCATACAAATGTGCATTGAGATGAATTTGTCTCACTGAGAGGCTTCTGAAGAGCACACAAGACCTGCCTTTTATTTGAGGATTTATACCAATTCTTGTACAGTTATAAAGACAATTTAAATACATTTTTGTGGCCATTAAGCTGGTCATGTTTCAATCAATATTTTTTATAATCAATTAATATATTACTGAAATGTATCAAGTAATCAGAAAAGCTATATTCCTTTTTTCATTTACCTATGTTTTACTGCACAGATAAGTAAAATGTGTATATAATTCAATAACATAGGTATAGCAAAGTTCTGTACTAAATTCTGACTTTATTACATAGTCTAATAATATAAATGTAACACAGTAGATATTTCACAAAAATATGCAGAATTAAAAAATTAAAGATCAATAGTGAAGGAGAATGTTTTAAACATGTATTTGTTATGACAAGTACATACATATAATGGGAAGGTTAAAGAATTCTGAGATTATTACAATAAAATTACCAGATTTATATTCAAAGGGAGTTTCCATATCCCTTGGACAAGAATAATTGTCATAATAAAATATCCACACTTAATTACTTAGTGTGTAACTTTCATTGACTTGTGTTTTAATATTTCTTAGTGCAACACTGCCTCTTGGCTTGAATTTGATTTCAAAATCTACAAATCTATATCCAAGGCTTTTTTTGTGTACAAGTACAAGCATTTTGTGTTTATAGACACAACACTTGATTTTACACCAGCTCTGTCACATTCACAAATAAGGAATATACCCACACGAAATGCTCTGTACAAGAACTCTCTAAAATACATTAACACACTCACAGGCATTACTAGACGAGGGCAGATAGATCGATATCCTGCCAGTGTGCAAGCAATCAAGCAGTCTCAGACTGTAATGTTAGAGTTTTAATCAGCACATGTGTACAAGCTACAATATGTACTAATTCTTTTTGTTCTTTCATCACTTAATAACAGTATATTAATCCTTAATAATTTTAAGTTAACCATGCATCTGGACTTTCTAGTATTACACACACTCGAATATAACAAGTTATTTTCTGTTAAAATAAACTTTTAACATTAATTCAATATGCAAATACAATGCAGCCGACTTGAGCGACCAAGTTTACTATCTCAACACTGACATCATTTATAAGAAACCTCTCAATCTTTAAAACTGACTGAATTCATTAAATGAACAGAGCATTTGTCCTGTATTTTTACTGACATTTTGTACAGTGTACGTATTGGTAAAAAAAAAAAAAAATTTCATTCTCATGTAATACTTTCATCTCAGAGCCAGGCCTTCTGTATTCTAACACAAGTCTAACACATAATAGCGAGTACAGATTCTTTTTGCTGAATTATTCCTTAAGAAACACACACACAAAAAAACCAAAGGTTCTTGGCTGAAATCAAGCAGACAGCTCATCAGTAAGAAGAAAGTTGTAGTCTGTCACATTGTCAGAAGTTCTTTTTCAGCTCAACTTAATGAACTTGTGTTGGACTGACGAGGAATAAGAAGTGAGACAAAGATGAGCTTCACTTGACAATGTGCTCATTCAAATGCATGATTTCTCTTTCAAACATGAATCGAGGCCAGAAAAAGCAGATAAAAAGAAATCATGTCCTGTCTAAATAAAGCTATAAAACATAAGTGCTTGTGCATTGGTGTGATTTGAAGAAAGCATGTGGAACTCAATTGCAGTCTCATGCAAGACAGAATGACTTTTTGTCATTTGCCTTCCTTGCATAAAGGAACACTAATATACTATTATAAACTTTACAAATATAATTTAATATTGATGTAAGACTAGAAAAAAAGATGTCTTTTCCAATAAAGGATACTCTTTGTATCCTCCATTTATTTTCAGGAACATCCAGGCATTGCAAAAGCTATTTTTTCCCACCTTAAATTCCTGAGTTCTATGAAATCCTCAGTTACATCCATCACTTGGATGTGCTTCAAGAATAGGTGCACAGGTAGGGCTCAACCTGGGCAGAGCAAATACCCTTTTTGTAATTAAGCTTGGAAGTGCCCTTTTTTGTGGGTGAAGTTTTATCAAGATGTGAAGATTAATCAATGCTATTTATGACAATTTATGTATGTTTGTTTTTTAACAAATATTTAACCAGTTAAAAGCATTAAAAAGTGCACCTCTAATAACCGCTCAAACTGTCAAACTTCGTAACTCCGAGTCTAATAACGCCTAAGCACCTCAAACTTTCAGCACAGACATCAGTCAGAGGAGAAGCAGGTGAACATCTTCGTGTATTGGTAAAATATCTTGTTGTTTGAACAAGTGCACCGTCGTATGTATTAAATAAACACTCCTATTATGTCTATAAAGGTTGATATAATGCATCAGCACCAGTCTGATGATGGACAGATTTGCACGGATTCGCTGATCAAAAACTCGCAGTGTAACTGGATTTGAGATTAACACAAAGCAACCAAATAATCCTCTTCAGCTAGGTAAAATATATAAGAACAATCAGAGTTTAGGGGTTTGACCTATTTATTGGTCAACATTTAGTTTGTTCAGAACTAGTTGTTATTATTTACGGTTAATTTGTGAAGCTTGTGCACATTTCTTTAATATTAGAACAAGTACAGACAGTGAGATTAAAGCTGTCACGGTGTCAACACACAGGAGAGTTATTAGTTTTGGTGTATTTGGTTTTGAAGTGTCCCTTATATGTAAATAGTATCTGTATAAAGGTTATTAAAAACTAATTAAATAACAGCATGTTATTGTGCATTATTTCTTTGTTGGTGTAGGGTTGGGGGAGGCACATGGGGGGGGTGCCCCTCAAAAGGTCTGTACGCAACCCTGACAGAAACTGCAGACAAAGTACTTGAAACAGCATTTTAAGTCATAACAATAAACATAACAATAACTGTTTAAGCTAATGACAGATCGCATTCTGACATAACATCCCAGGGGAACTATACCAGAATAGAGTAGTTTTTGCCAAGTATAAAATCAATCTGAAAAAGAAACTGCCCAACAGCTGCAAAAAGAGTCACATAAATTTTGGCAGATTGCTATATTTGATTAGCGATTTGCTCATTCTTATGGGCTTTGCATATTAGTTCAAGCTGCTAACATTAGGTTTCTTTCCTGTACTTTTTTCAGTGTATTATATAGATGCTCGTAAGTCGAAAACTCAACACATCAGCAGTTTCTAAAATACACTTGCACCCTACCTGGTACCAACACATGCACCTATCTGGGACCAATAATCAAGGGACATTTAACTTTTCTACACATCCAAGTATTAAAATGAATATAACGTTACCTGAGCAATGAGGTTGTGAGTTGCTCCACTGGCCATTTAGCTGACAGGACCTGGTGGATTCGCCAATCAAAATCCGGTCTTCCAAACACCTATAGTGAACTGTTGAGCCGAAAGTGAATTTCTCCCCCGAAACAACTGCGTGAGGAGGAGCTCCAGGGTGACCGCAGTCCACCTCTGCATGAAAAAAACGGAATAACAGTTAGTCCTTGTTAATAGTTATTTATATATATTATATTTATATATATTTATATTAATAATCATTGAGTTCATTATGTGCGTGTATTCCTCATGCCTCCTTTTCCTCATCGGCTTCTAGACTTCAGTACAGAATGTCTAGACTTTCTACAAGCAGTTATTATTTATAACTGAGATTCACTGGGCTTGGCCAATTTTGTGTACCCCCTACACATTATATTACACACAAGGTGTTCAGGTCTACAGGAAAAGTGTGAAAATGGTAGATTTTTTTCCTTTATTCAGTCTTCCCAAACAAACATAAAACCTCTTAATTGGAATTAAAAATCAATGGGTCCACCAAACAAACATTGCCTGAGTAACAATAACATGAACTCCACACAAGAGTTAAAATAATATCAGAAGTTGACTCCTTCTATGGCTCTGGAAGGGCTTGTGCAGTGTTTTCTTCTTGGATAACATGGGCTTTCTTGAAATCACATCATTTTTCTTATTTGGATTTTAGTACTGGAATGAAGAAAGCCCCTATTTGGTCTTATTACATGGTATTGCGTTATTTATTTGCTTACATATGCATGCTTTTCATTAAACAATAGACTTTTGGAAACCTAGTCTTGGAGTGTTTCCCTCTGGTCCTGGAGCTTGGCGCTTATCATGGGAATCTGGAGTCTTTTAACCTCAAAGTGTATTGATGTTTTGAAAGGTTTGAAAGGAACTGAAAGTTTTCATCTCATTCTGTCAGCCACTATAACACTATGATATATTTTATGATATGCTACAACATGTTTTCCTTTTACAATGTATAGAAATATATAGGAATTGTTTTATTGGAGTCCTAGATAAAAAAATGTCAAATATAATTTGGTATTTAACTTTGTTGCTATTCGTTTTGCTAAGATGTTAACAGGGTGCCCTTGCTTATAGTGTGGACTTCATTAAAAACAAAACAAGAAAAAAATGTAGTTTAGAGTTTGGATCCAAAATAGTTCAGCAGTGCAATGTTTCCAGAACACGATGTTCCATTTAAAAACATTTTTCTCACACTTCTCACAGAAATTGAATCCAAGGTCTATAGACTGTAAAACTTTCTCACAGTACTGTTATATTGCATTTTCATGAACACGAATCTCCAGGAAAAAAGACTCTCTGTACATTTGCAGCATCATAAAACCTGTAATACAGCAATATTTTCTATAACGCATTGCATTGTGAGACTTGTAATGTTTTTTAGTGTTGTTCATGGTAGTACAATATTGTAGTGACAAGTGCTGCTGTTTATCAATCAGAGGGCTGCAAATTCAATGGTTTGATTCTTTGCACGGACTCAACTTTGGTATTTCACGTTGACTTAAAATTTAAGTCATTTCGCAAACTTTACAACTTTCTGTCTTGGTTTGAAAATGCAGTCACACAAACAATGCCCCTTTAGCATTTTGACTTCTAAAGTTTTACTGTCTACAATACAATTCTTGCTGATATATAAAGAAAGGCTAGATTTGTATAACCCCCTGTGCCATTTATTAATTCAATCCATTTGATTTCTATAGAACATTTCACCGTTCCCAAAGAGGTGCACAACACAGTATAATTTGAACTCATAAACAATTTTTAAAGGAATAAAATATCTAAAAAAGGGTAAAACACAATAAAAACAAACCAAACTAAAACACACACATATTAATAAAACACACAGAGGACCACACCAGCTCTAGCAGAGATAACAGCCAAAGAGTAAAAATGAGGTTTATGACAAGACTTAAAGCATTCCACTGCAGCAGTCAAACTTGTTTGTGGCTTATGTTCCTGTTCCGCCAGGGTTTTGGTATGTTCTACATATTTTGAAGATGTTGAAAAATGTTTTGGTTTCATTTGTGTGAAAACTATGGCAATAATCACATTATCGGGAGACTGTTGTTCTTCAAAACTTTGATTAGGACCATATTACCCTAAATCCTCAAATCAGTTTTATAGAATCACTTTCTTCTATAGTTAGGAAAAAATCTGAATCAATAAAACACAACGAAAAGGGAAAATTTCTACAATTAAAGTTGTATAATTCACTTTCGCTCAATCAAGTTTTTAGAAAACAATGCACAGGACAAATGCTGCATCAACACCTCAAGTTTGCATTATTTTCAAATAAATCTACAACATCCCATCATGAATAATTCCTTCTGTAACAACTAGCTGCGTGCACATTTTTCCTTTAAAATGTATGCAAATCTTAGTCAATGAGACTCAGTGTTTTTCCCTTGGAGACTCTCGTCTGGTTCGGACTGGATAAAAAGGCAACACACAATTTTAAGTGTGAAATGTTCCTTTCAGACGTGTGAAGCATGAAGCTGTGCACACCACGAGCGCATCAATTCATCTCGCGTGTGACACTGAAGAAACACACATAAGCCCCTCAATTCAATTTAGTTAAGCCTCTTTTCAGGCTGTGTTTTTGATGTTTGCTTTCTTTTGATTTGGAAATGCACCTGAATAAAACCAAGGAGGTTAACATTTCCATAATATTCATCAGGCTGAAAGGGGCACTTATTAAAATTCCCAGTCTAAGAGCAGCAAGTGTGGCCTCTGTTGGCTAAGTAGAGTGCTGAATTCACTTTCAGAGAAAAAGAGGATGGTGCTGCTAGGATTGTTGCTTTCTTTCATGGTGTAAAGTAGCTCAACAAGAAATGGTCAGACTCAGGTACGAAGCAATTACCGAGACATAGAAGGAAAGAAAGTGAGAGCAGGAGGCAATTACTATCTCACAAGCAAATGAACACGTCTCCATAATGAGAGTGTGCTCTGAGGCTGTGCTCCGCTCACTCTTGACCTTAATACTCTCCAGTTTGACAAACCAGGAGACCATCGACCATGACATACTCATAGCACTGCAAGGTCTTGAGTTTTTTTTTACAGGTCTTAAAAAGCACAAAAAAAGGCTTAAAACCAAAGTGTTAACAATGGTTAATTCTAGAAAATAACTATAGCTATAAACCCAAAGTATATATTAATGGAACATGTCCTATACTTTTTGTAATGATAATGTTAAGAAGAAGCAACTAATTATGTTTTTGTAACAGAGAGAGAGAAAGAGATAGAGACAGAGAGAGAGAGAGAGAGAGGGGGGGGGGAGTTGGGAAATATTTAATTTGAAATAATGATTAAACACTCTCAGGCAGAGGAGACAGACACGAGGAGACCCTGTCAACCTGTTAATCTGTGGATTTGAAGACATTTCGTGTTATTGCTGTCGAATACGACACAGAAGAAAAAAGAACAGTAAACAAAAATATCACAGGTTGCAAGCGTTGTTTTACCAGATTAAATTACAAAAAAGGCAACTCATCAAACATTAGTTCACATCTATGTTGTCATCACCGCAACTGTCAGCAAGCAAAGATGAGCAAGTCATACTGACTCCCAAAAAAATAAAAGATCCTCTCTGAATTATTCCACCGGTTATGCCCAACTAGCTCAGAGACATCAAATATAACAAATGCACTAGGGACGTTCATTGCTAAAGATATGAAACTTTTTTCAGTCATCCATAATGAGGGTTTGTGATATGTCAAATAAGAGCTTCGAACCACACTAAACATAGCCAATATAATTTAGCAAAATTAAAACAATTGTAATGTTTGAAAACATCTATTTTTTAAAGCTGTTCGTGTGACCTAAACAAAAAATACTAATTTGCTAAGCCATCAAAACCAAACTGAAGCAAACCAAACCAAACCAAACCAAACCTAACCAAAAGCCATGGTTAAAATCAAATGACCAAACCAAACCTTTAAGTTCTATTGCATCCTGAAATTGCATAGTTTTGACTAACTTGGGTGATAGTTTATTTAAATTAACCTTAAAACGGCACTACAAAAAGGATTGTACGAATTTCATAACTGCTTTGGCTTAAAACAGTCACTAATGTGGATAAATATATCAACACTATTAATATATAATTAGTGACCCTATACATCATCCATTTAATGAATTGCTTCAAAATGTAGATTCATATTTTGAAGATATGTTATTGAAACATTCATTTTACTAAATTCTCCTTTCCTTTGAAATACTTTTTATTTCTTTTATAAATTTTTTTAATTTTATAAGATTTTATAAATCTTTAATGTTGTTCTTTTTTCATGTTTTAATTTGGGATCCGAACTCTTTGCAGCAGAAGCTCAGTGGACTGCAATTACACTGAACTGTTACCTCACCTGTGACATTTCCTGTTGACTCTAAGATGAAAAGTGTTCAAAGATTGTAAGTGATGAAGAGTCAAGATAAAGTGACATAAAATGATGCCAGAGAGTAGGCGCAGACGTACCTAGACATTCTGGTAATGGCTTGTCCCAGTAACCCACAGGCTGGCAGGTCAGGAGCGACGACCCGAAGAGATAATAGCCCGGATTGCAGTCATATGACACCACCGTTCCAAAAGTGAAGTTTCCGTACTCAATCTTGCTCTTCCTGATTGAGTTGGCTGGGATTCCTGGATCTGTGCAGTTGACAACTGAAGAAAAAAATCAGAAGAGGATGTTTATTTTTATTTGTATTGCTTTTATCTTGTATTTTTTATGTGCTAATGTGTTCATTTTAGTTTAAAATTCTCTTATACAACAATTTTGCACTTTGTTTTACACTGCCTTTTTTTAAATAAAATGAATAAAATTTTTATTCATTATTGTTTTTACTTTCAACTTAATAGAACTTTGATAATTGAATTGAATTGAATTCTCAACCTCAAGTTACATCAAATTACAGTGAAAATTGCAGTGAAAATTTTATTTGACCAATTTTTTGCGATAATTTACCATTAAACAATAAATATATGTACAGTTTTTTTACTTGAAGACAGGAAGGCTGCCTTCAAATATATGAACAAATTGATTTAGAATAGCTAGTGTTTTTTACAGAGCTTCACTTTTTGTTGTTTTAAATATAAAGTATTATCTCAATGCAAAAATAAATAATGAAATACTTTTTTTTTCATAAAAATATACTGGAAAAAGGTCAATCTTTATATGCCAGTGTTTGAACCATCTCCTTAGTTTCCCCAATAGATGTGTGTTGTAATCAGAGTTGATCCCTCACTATTGATTTCACCTATTTCCAACCCCTTGTTGGCCTCTGTGTGCTTAACCCTGTGTTCCCTACAGCCAATTGTCTTTAAAAACCTGTGTTCAGCCCAGCGCTTCCTGTTCTACTCTGTTTTCCTTATCTGCACCTGGCTTAAGTGTGATATTAAGTGTGATCATCATTCAGAATTTAAATGTGCCCACACTAGTTTTACAAAAGAAAATATAGTATTATTGTTATTATTTTGTATTTTTTATTATTTTAACTATCTAATTAAGTTTAACAATTAGATAATCAAATCAAAATATATTAATTTTTTTTAAGGTGAAAAGGGACTGCCTTATTTTGTTGACCTTTATTGTTTGTTGTAAGAGTTTTTATGTCACATAAAGTTCAATATTGAGCTATCTAAGAAACTATTCTTTTTGTTTATATTATAGTTAAGCCTTTTAGTCATGGGTGGAGTAAGGTGCCTAATAAACAGTAGTATAACTAATTACTGGAAAATGAAGTAATCAAAGAAGTAACTTTGATTTTAAAAGGAATAAATTGTATTAAATAATTTAATTACATTTCCATGGAACACTAGCTAAGACAGTTACACCACTACATGCTATCTCTGGCTATCTCAACATCTCATTTCATCTAAAGTCATGAGGTTAGTAGTGCAGATGTTGTGATTGCTTTGATTTTTAAATCTTATACGTTAAACTTCTTTTATTTAATTCCAAGGTTCATTGAAGATATTTAGAAACAATTCTGGAAGCCAATTGTTTCTTTATTGTACATACCTTCAGACCCTTAATCTCCAAGATTGGCCTTGACCCATCAAAAACATGGAAATTAAACAACATCAGCTTTTTAAAATAATAAATAAATGAATATTTTTGTACAGTTTGTAGCTATTTCAAATCTCTTTATCGACCCATATTTCACTAGTAGTTTATTATATGTCAGGATCTGCCCAGTATCTTGTTTGTAGCTCAGTGTCGCCAGGGGTCAGATCACTGACAGTCCTTCCTTCAGTTTTGATTTCACCTTGTCTTAAGTTATCTCTCTTATTTTGTTTTGCCACCTCCAGCCACATGGCTCAGGTCATGTGACTGACGGTGGCCATCTTTGATTTGTTTTTTGCACATGGTCTAGTTTTGTTCCTCCCTTTCCCCGCCCTTCTCATTTTTTAGTTAGAGTTTTCAGTTGGTACACCTGTAGTTTCCCTCGTTATGTTTGATTGGTTTCCCTTCATAAGCTTCCCTCAGTTAGCGTTTGGGGTTGGTTCATTATACCCCTTATCAGTGTGTGGTTGTATTTGCTGTTGTGCTGCAGTGGTGTCTTTCTGGTCAGCCAAGATTTCAATTGTATATTATTTGTTGGTTTTCCCCCTCATGGGTTTTGCTTTGTTACCCTTGTTATTTTGTTTCTTAAATAAATTACTAGACTGTCATGCATTTGGGATCCACATTCCTCTTTTTGGCCTCCGCACCTGACATTATATAAATATAATATGCATTCCTCTCTGTTGTTTTCCTACACCACACTGACTGAAATAATTGTATGCTACCTCTGTTAACATCTCATGTAAAGTGAAGTGCAGAAAGGTGGCGCAGTAGTGAAATTGGTCGTTCTGTAAACGTAAGGTTGATGGTTTGATTGGGGGTCCTTTTATACAGTTGTGGCCCTGGGATACACACATTGCCCTGTACAGAAGTGCTAGACTGGTGCGGTGTGTTTGTTGGTGGGCTTAGATTGGCAGCCACGTCCTGTCAGACTGCCCCACAGCAGCTGAGGGCTACCAATGCAGCTTATAACCACAAGTGTGTGAAGAATGAATAATGCGTATGAAAAAGCGGGAAAGCACAATATAAATAGAAGATTAATATAATTATTATTAAGTCAGTAGGTTTGTAGTGCAGGCTTTCCAGTTACTTTAATTCTTATTTTGAAATCCTTTGTCATTGAAGATATTAAGCCACCATTCTGGAAGCCTGTTCAATTTTTAATAAACAATTGAACAAATGTAGTTACTTGTTCATAATTATCTTACAACAAACAATTATTTTCATGTAATCATGCTAGCCTCGTGCTGATTACTTCATTTCATTCTTTTGTCTGATGCACACAAAAAAACAGGGTCCTCTGAGACAGTCATAATCACACAGATTACAAAGCATAGCCCAGTAATGGAAACTCACACAGTTACACTCACATCATGTGATTGAACACAGGCATACCAGCTTCTGATGGTCGAAGCTAATCTGAAGCCAATCACACACCACTGAATGAGTTTGTGTTGCTTGAGAGCGAACCAGAGAACACTCCAAGCTCAAATTGCTCATTTCTACTTAACCAACAAAGTACGGAAGTCAATTCCATCAATGTCACAATGCTTAGTCTTTTTTTTTTTAACCCAAAAAAGAAAATTGTGTTGAATTTCGGAGACTGACAGGCATTGGGTTCCACAATAAAAAGATAATCAGACTTTGGAAACAATTACATACATTTGTATTATTTTACTCTAAATTATACCCTTTTGTTGGGTTTAACTTAAAGGTGCAGCCTGTGGCCAAAACTGGTTCTTCAATATTAAAAAAAAAAGCTGTCGTCCAAACTTCTTTCTCTATAGAGGCCTATCAAAGAGAACATGACAAAATTGAACGCAGGTTAAAGAAATTTATTTTTGAGCTTCCATAATGGAAATAAATAGCTGCAATTTCAGTCATCTTTCGAAAGATGCTATTAAGCATATGCTTGTTTTGTTTTTCAAGTCATCATGCAACTATTTAAAATAATTACAAGGTTTTGAGGTTTAGTCGCAATTGGAAAACCCGAAAGAGCAAAGACGACATTTCAAAATGCAAATGTAAATTCAAATGTAGATTGTTAAATTAAAATATTGTCTTTATAGTACAGTGGTACAAATGCTTCACTTTATGGAAAATGCAAGATACGAAAGGCCACACAAAGAATATTTAGTTTTATGAAACAAAAAATGTGCACGAGAAGTGCATATTCTACATTTGAGATTTGGGCGGAAGACAACACGTGACTCCATTCAACACACCACCAAATGTTCTGCTCTTTTATTGGTCAGTTCAAGGCCTGATGCTGTGTGTTCGTGCATAGTATCCTACTCTTATTGGTCACCTGACACCCCATGATGTCTTCATTTTATGATTACTTGTGGTTCATTTCTTACACACTGCAGCTTATTTGTATTCTTTGTTAATGCTCATTGGGTACTTATTGTCATGTGGTATTTGTTTGTTTTTTGACTGAGCTTTTAATTGGAGGTGATGTATTACTCACCTCTGCAAGTGGGTGGTTGCTGACTCCATTGTCGGTCAGGTTGACATTGGGCTTGTGAAGGACCTTCCAGAACGTACCCATCATTACAGAAGAAATTGACCACATCATTCAGGTTAAAGCCTTCCCCAACTGTACGGCCATAGATCGGACTTCCTGGATGACCACAGCTCACCGCTGAACAATACAAATACAAGAAAGGTCAAACGTCTTTATTCACATTGTTCGTTACACTACTTGTATAACTTTAATAAATAAATGTATATCGTGCCATATAAATCATTTTGATTCATTAATTGGTGGATTTATTATTTAAGTTGATGTATTTTGTGTTGCTTAATTGAAGTTGTTTGTGAATTTATTTTCAATAAATGTTTGACTACAATGAAAAAAAATGTACTCTACAATGCCAGAGGGCCAACAGATGTTCTTAAATGATGGTTCACCATTCAAGCGAAATGTACGTATAAAGCTCATTTTAACAGAAGTGCTACTCAAAGTGATGTATAATCTAGACACACACAGAAAAAAATCAAGAACATACTTAAAACCAACAAAAGATTTTAAAAGCCTTATAAAATAAGGCAAGTCTAATTTTTACATTTTTCAATATTTTCTGTATTACTCTTGTTTAAAAAACAAAGTGATCTTCATAAGTTTGATAGTTGGATTTTTAGCAGAAAAAAATATTACAATGCATATTTCTAGAAGTTGATTAATTTACAGTCTTTATCGTGAAGGTTCATAAGACAATGATTTGTCAGTCCCTTCTCAAAGTCTGACAAGAAAAAATTGCTATTTGTATGTAGGCATTCATATAAGAAGCTTTGCGATTAAAACAAGGGAAACATCAAACTCACCCACACAAAATCAGGCGCTTTAGCTGTTTTCCCTATCCAATGTTTAAGGATTTGTGTTTGATGCCTGACAGAGACTCAATGGAGTATGCCAAGCTAATCCTCTGGATGAAATCATACTCTCTGGAGTTTTATTGGGCTTTACTCACACACGCAGGCTGGCAGTTGGCCCGACCAGTTGTGATCCTGTTGGCAGATGCGCACAGAAGAGCCGATGAGTCGAAAACCTGGACTACACTGGTAAACTACAGTGTCTCTGTATCCAAAGTTTTCCCCAATCACTTGACCGTTCACAATCTTGACAGGAATGCCACAGTGACCAGCTGAAAATACAACATTGAGAAAATTATAAAATAATGAAAGATGGCTATTTTGCTACTTTTTCATATTTGATACACATAACATGCAAACTGGGTCAAATAAAAATGTTAACTCATTTTAATAAAAAAAAAACTGTTTTTGTCTTTTTTTTGTTTCGACAGTAGAGGTCATGTAGTTTTTTTTAGCTCATTGCACTATGTGTCTTTCTTGTATGTGAGGAAGGACTGATAAAGCTCAGTTTCTTTAAGTCAGCGTTCCTCAAATCCAGTGTTGGAGAGCCAGAGCCCTGCAAATTTTAGTTGCACCCTGTTTTAGTATGAATACTACTACCTTAATTAGTGCAACAAGTGTGCTTCATGATGGTTGAACCAAAAAACATGTAGGTCTCTGTATCCAGGGACCAGATTTGGAGACCCCTGCTCAAAGTCTTATGTCTATTTTTCTTCTGTGCTGTCTGACAAAGTAACTATTTAATTATTTTTTTAGACCAGATGACATTATGTGATTTTGCTCACATGGCCGGCATTTTCTATTGGTGATTTTCCAGTCAAGTGATTTCTTGTATGCTCATCTGATAGGCCAATATCTAAATTAAAGTTGTGTGTAATAATTTCCTCTCTCCATATATCTTTAGTCATATGTTGTCTGTCTGGTTAGCTTCCCTCTCATATGCTCTCACTTTTCAGTATTGTCATCCATTCTTCCTCTCATTTCCTCTGATATCTCTCTTTATATTACATTCTTCCTACGTACTCTCTTGCTTTTGTTTGTAACAAAGTAGAGTTACAAACCTGCCTGCTTTATGTTCTATTTCAAGTTCATTCTGTCAAGATATTGGTAGTTTTTTATGTTCTTTTATTCGTGTACCTACTGTTTCCACTTTGTGTGGTTTTGCTTTTGTTGCTCTAGTCCTCTGGGCTTGGTATTTTATTGTTAGTATTACTTATTAATAAGACTCTTCAGACCATCTCCTGCTGGCTCTCGAATTTCGGACCCAGGCTACATTTACAGAGCCCAATCTCACTAAATAAAATAAAACAACAGAAAAATAACAAACAAAAAAAAAAAACTAGCAGAAACAAATAAATCCTTTGAAGATGTTTCGAAACAAAACAGAACTAAACATTATAATTAAGAAAGTAGTGATAGCTGTTTTATTTAAGCAGTGCCATATTTATAAGAATTAAATGAATTTAATTATATTTATGGACATGGGATGAACCAAAATTGCCAAAATCACTCACTCCTAGGCTACAAATCTAGATGTATTATGTTTTCATTGAGCATGTTTTTTTAAGTTGCTCACTGTTATAGAAAGTTCTGGTCTATCAAAAAAAGAATAAAATCCTACTAGGTGAACAAATATATAGCATATAAATAATGGAGTTGTCTTTTTCCAGATTCAAATCAGTCTCCTGTTAATATGCTGAGAACATTCAAGCCTACTTCAGCCTGTGATGTGAAAGAAATACTAAAGCAGGACCAAAGGAAAAGTACACAGTGTGATATGCGATGAATAGAGCTCCTCATTTTCCGCCCACAGAGAAAAACTGTTCAATCCCACAGCAGAAAGCACAACACTGATGCACCTCAGGATCAACATAATGGATGTGAAGACAGGTTTTCTGGACAGAGAAACGCACAGCATTGTTTTCCTCTGATGAGAGACGCAGAAAGATGGCAAAGCGAGAGCCGTCAGCCTTTTCCCTCTCTCATATATGATTGATGACAGATCTCAGCAGAGGCCGGCACACTTCACAGAGCACAGAACCACTGCAGAAATCATTTCTTCACCCCTGTCCCTATACCCCTCTCTCAGTTCATTTTCTCTCGCTCCATTTAAACCTGAAATTATTCTACTTCATGAAGTCTGTATGACCTTCTTCATAAAGCTTTTCTCATTTCAAACTGTAAGTACTACTATGCGGAAAATCATCCAATCTGAACTGGAATATTAAGAATGATTAATACTTCCGCAACAAATAGCAGTGGAAGAGTCCAGATGGAAAAGAAAAAATCTATCATAAATTCAAAGATAACCAGTTAATGTTTTCCACAGTAAAGGTCGCCATATTTTTAGTTTTACTTTAGCCAACAGTTTTGTAGGGAAAATTTAATATATTAATAATAATAATACAAGTAATTTAAATGTATTAACTAATTTCAATGTATTAAAGGTCTCATATTATGTATTTTTTATAGCATTTAGAATAAATAATTGAGCCCTAAATACTAGTGCTTCACTGTTATTAACTTTCAAAATTCGATATTTTTCATTAAAAAAAAACGTCCTTGCAAAATGCACTGTTGACACCAGTCTCTCCCACAGACATGCTTTCGGCATAACCCTACTGATCACATTATTGTTTTAAAACATTATAATTGACAGACAATGGCTATGCGTGATGTAACAGTACCTCATATGAGTGAACCAGAGTCTGACCCTGAACTTGAGTCTATGGATGAACCAGAAATCACAAAGGCTCCCAGGACATGTCCATGCGTAATTAAAACATACTTACTCTTTTACACTATGGTTTCTAATGTAGGTGTACTGCTTTATGAATTATTTAATTTGTTACAGGTGTACTTGTGACAAATGCAGTAAAATGCCAATAAAGGATCTGGTCGCAATCATTCCTTTATTTTTTTGAGGTGCGAGTCTGGTATAATATTGTGTAGTAACGTCATGTAGTGCGATGTAAAATGATTGTTAAATTTGAATGTGGGCATGTTTAAGATAATATGCAAAGAGCCTCCATAAATATGTGCTCAAACCAGATTTCCATATAGGATTAAAAAAATCATGCAAGTTAGTGTGCGCTCAGCTTGATAGATGCAGTAAAGAAAAATGACGTATTTCATTATTGTATGTTAAGCATAGCACAAGAAAAAAACACACACACACACACACACACACACATATATATATATATATATATATATATATATATATATATATATATATATATATATATATATACAGAGAGAGAGAGAGAGAGAGAGAGAGAGAGAAAATAAAATACAAGACTGGTCTTTTGATGGCCATTGCTTCTGTAAAATATTACTGTGGCATAACAGCCAATAAATCTTGCCCTTTTACTCCGCCATAATGACAGTGCTCTTTTAAAACTGTTTAAACATCAACAGAGAGGATGTGAGTCATCAAACTTTAGTTGCTTTGCAAGAAAAAAACGGCACTACACACTACAAATCATTAATTAAACATAAGTTAATGCTTAATTCATGTTTTATAAAGCATTGTTTCTAGGTTATTACACTGTTGTAAGCAGTTTATAAATATAATTTTAAAGGCTTTATTCTTGGTTCATAAGCATCTATCAAATATTCATTCATTCATTCATCTTCATGTCGGCTTTCTTCCCTTTCGGGGTCGCCACAGCGGAATGAACCGCCAACTCTCTGGCATATGTTTTACACGGCGGATGCCCTTCCAGCCGCATCTATCAAATATGCTTAATAATGTTAATTTCATGCTTTATTGAGGATTAGTTAGCTTTTTTATAGATGATTATAAACCAAGAATAATAAGTGCTTAAACGATTATTTATAAACTGCTTACAAATGTGTATTAACATAGGAATAACATTTTATAAATGATGACTATTTGTTAATGCTTTATTCATGATTCATAGTGTGTAGTTATTATAAAGTGCTAAAAAAACTTTCATTGTGACTGGATGCTAATATAACACATTGTTTGTTGATTAGTTGGTTTTCCTCTACTAACAAATACTTGTGAAAATAATGTACTTATGATGTACTTTAACCATATTATGAGGCTTTGTTTAATTAGCAAAACCACTCCTATTCTTATTGATGCCAGACTGCTCTAAATCCTGAGAAGGAATTGTAGAGCAAGTTTCAGTTTTGAGATTTTTTTTTTTTACTATAGCCAAGAGTCTTTCTACACTTCAGGATAAACAGGCCTGTCTCCTTCTGACAGTCAGTGTGAAAAAGGTTTTGCTTTTCCAAGCAGAACTACAGTATAATACCAAAGTTAGGCAGGATGTGATTTAACTTTCTCAGGTGGATATAAATCCTGTGTAAACAGAGAAGTAAGCGGTATCAGACAGGAAAACATATCAGTGTAATATACTCCCTGCTATTATGGTTTGTTAATCCTTTAAACCCGCTTCCATATAACTTTTTATTTTAATATTATTTTCAGATTTTATTGTTATTGTTTTGTTTTATAAAATTTTTTTCCAGTAAATTATGAGTAAATCTGACTACTCATTGAGATGGGAGTGTTTTTAGTACGTTTGCTCCACATATGGATTCACTAGTAACAGAGTTGTTTAAATCTAAACTAAATGTAAAACATTTTTAGCTTAGAAATTTGGAAAAGGCTGAGGGTGGAAATGAGGAATTGTTTCTATGTGTGTGTGTGCGTGTGTGTGTGCGTGTGTGTGCGTTTGTTTTGTTCAGAGCTCTGTTACACTTTAATGTTGTGGTGTGACGCTTTATAAATAAACTT
This sequence comes from Danionella dracula, assembly GCA_900490495.1. NCBI lineage: Eukaryota > Metazoa > Chordata > Actinopteri > Cypriniformes > Danionidae > Danionella > Danionella dracula. Next base: position 2,500,262 of record UELW01000039.1, on the reverse strand, counting down.
TAACTTGATTTTGCTACTCTTTTCTCTGCCTTGATATAGAAATATAGTTTTTTTGCTGTTCTTTTTTCACAAAACAAAATGTGTCAAAACGTGATGGAGAAAAGAATGCAGAGTATTAAAACCTCTAGAACATTTATTTGATTTATTTGATACAAACAGAAACAGACTACATGACAACACGGAAGAAATGGGCTACTTGAACTACGTCACACACAAATACACACAAATGTATGCATGCAACAACAACTAGTTATTTGCCGTGGCTCATCATTAGAGATCTGGATGAAAGGAAATCTGGAATTGAGAAACTTGATTTTAAATGCAAATACCATTGTCTGTACATTTACAGTCAATGAAATCTAAATGTAAATAAGTGTGTATGATTTTTTCCAGGTATAGCATCACAAATGTACCACATTGCATTGTGTTTTTTTTTGTAGCTAAAAATATAAAAATATATATTGTAGTAAAAATATAAAAAATAAACTGGTAAATGTTTATAGTACCTTTGTAGTATTTATAACACTTTTCTGTTTTGCTTTTTTAAATTACCACTCGTTGACTATTTTCTAAAGATTATTTGATATTTTGGTGACGTGCAGCTCCCAGTGTCTATGAACAGTTAATGATTTAGCTAACTAAACCACATCCTGTTTCTTCCAATAGGCAAAACTATAGACTAAAATAAAAATGCTTGATATATTTTATTTCACATTTTAACAACATTTAAGATTATTTGAACTCTTCAATAATGTTTTTTTTTTTATATTTATGCTAAGATTCACCTGCATGATCATCATTACAGCTCATCCAAGAGAGTCTACTGTGCTGTTCTGCTAAGCTCCTTATTGATTAGCGCCAACTTATTCATGTCACTCCTCTAACACATTGTATTTTGTCTGATGTGTTTTTTGGATTGCTTCTGAAACAACCTTCATTGACCTTTCACCCATTCATTCTCTTCATGCTCTCTCCTCTCCCTTAGTCACTCTTTCTCCCTGTCTTCTATGAAGTCTATCTTGTTTGACTACTCACTGAATTTTCTACCCAAGGACCTTTGGGCTATTCAAAAATATGTAAGCACCCCCTTGTTTTGCTGTTGTCTATTTTGTAAGCTATTTTTATGGGGTTGTGTTAACCCTGAACTGGCCTTTCATAGACTGCTTTTTGCTGATGTTAATATATATATATATATATATATATATATATATATATATATATATATATATATATATATATATATATATATATATATATATATATATATATATATATATATATATATGTATATATATATAGAGAGAGAGATAGATATAGATATAGATATAGCTCATGACTTTTAGCTAGCACACTTTCAAAAACGCTGCTTTGAATGGAAACCTGACAATGGAAACCAGAGAGAGAGAGAGACAGATAGGAAATCTTTGTCATAAAACCCTCTTTTCTACTTTTCTATACGCTTTACTCCATAATTTTTTCGAATACAATTTTACTTTTTTTTATAATTTAAGACAAAATTAAATCAGAAGAAAGAACAGTCATTGCAATACAAGTCTCTGTGTGCACCCTTCTGTTCCAAATGTGGAGGCGCTTGCAAATTTAATGACACATTCTGACTGATCCTCGTGAATATTAAATGACATTAGCTTGATTCCCACACCTTTTCCACCAGCTACAGTTTTATTTTATTCCAGAAACTTAACTGCATTATGGGATTTCCTTCTCCATCAAGGTCAAAACGATATCTCTAAGAAGGCATAACAATGAGGCTTTTGTCCCTACATAGGCCGCTCACTAGGCTTTAGAAAAAGCTTTTTATCTGCATGTGTTGAGACATGTGCTGCATGCACTATCAGCTAAAGAAATTAAATCCACAGTTGCTATGGAGATCCAGAATAAATGCCAGTGAGCTCTTTTATGACCTTTTCACCACCCTGTCTTCATTAAAAGGCTGGTTGACACTTTATTTCATTGCGCCCATGTGACAAGACAAAGTAACTCGATAACAGACTTTAAACATGTGACAACATGTAGTTGAAAGATAACTGTTGAAAGAAAATTTCGAAATTTTCTTCAAAGTTTATATTTTTGTATGCGGCTAGTGCTGAAATTCACCTATTTAACATTAAGACATTGAAAATAAACAGCTAGTCCTTTTTGTCACTCAATCATCACACAAAAATGATTTATATTTTAGCTGAAAGTTTAAGTTGGCACTTTTTCATGTGACCTCTTCATATATTCACAGGTATTTCTTATAACCTGTATAATTTATAATTATATTCTATAACCTTGTAATTTATAGCTAAATATTCTGATATAGTTTCTGATAAACTTTCTGATATAGTTAAACTAAAGTTTCTGATTGAAGAGTGCTAGAGAACTTTTTAAGCTTAATTACGTTGCCAGGAAGTTATGTTGGCCTCCTTAAACTAAGTGTTATCAAAAGTGAAATATAGTATAATGTAAACTGAAAATGTAAAGAAAGTGGTTTTGTCATTACCGAGACAGCGCGTCTCTATCCCGCTCCAGAGACCCGAGGCCAGACATTCCCGAACCGTAGAGCCCACCAAAATGAAGCCCGAGTTGCAGGTAAAAATAGCAGTTGCTCCAAAGGTCATCTGCGTCCCAATTTTCTTTCCATTAGGAGGAGTGGGCAGCTCTCCGCAGGAAATGACTGCAGGGAGAGGCAACAGAGAGAAGAATGAATCAACACGCAATGAAAACAGAACACAGTTACAAATAGCTGTGATTTACAGCCAAACAAACACACCATGAAACTGAAACACTAAAATAACACAACTAAACACCAGCCCTGTGGATGAAAAGCAGTTTTACAAGTTACTTTGAGCGTAAATGCTCATTTAGTTGAAGGAAGTTAGGAACTGTAAATATGTTTTTTTATAATCTTCCATTTCCACCTTTTACTAGTTTAAAATAAATCAACTTGTGGGATCAAAATATTGTGGGAATGTAGAAATGTAGGAAAGCCCATATAACATATTTTACAAACTTGATAATGGGAGTAGCTTTCTCTTGCTGTTTTTCTCTTTTACATTTCTTTTTATGCTCTGGAGAGGTTTTTTGTGGTAAATTAATCTAGGTTCCTGTAGCTCTTTCACTAGATTCATTGTACATATTAACATGATTTTACTATTCAGCAAATTATTTTATCAATGAATTATTAGGGTTTTTACCAGTATTTAGTGACTGGTGCAAAGAAACACACCCAATGAAGATATAAATAAGTGATGCAAGGCATTTTGGGTAAATTATTAGTTTTTTTTGGATAAAGTATTGGAAAGGGTGCTGCATTCATTTTTTTAACAAACATGCACATGTTTACAATAATAATATGATATAAAAGTGTTATCGTTGTTTTGTTACAGTTTTTATGAATGTTTTAGTGTACACTTTTGTACCTACCATCAATTGATTAAAGTATATTTTTTTCAGTCACACTGCCTGCAGTATTTTTGGCTGTGCTTTCTTTCAGGGGTTCATTGAGAGCCTGTGACTGCGCTCACGCTCCAGTGTTTGACTCTAAAACAGGATACTCAGAGCGAAGCGAAGAGATTTTTTTTCCAGATATACAAAACTAGGCAAATCCCTCGGCTCAATATATTATCCGGGCAGATGGGCTAACCGGAAATTTTCCCAGGTTCTCCCGATTGGTCACTTTGCGTCTTCATTTAGGATGCTGTGCATAGATCATCTTTTTATTCTATTTAGAGCGATAACCAGATATGAACCTAATACATCATCATTTCCTGAAGTCACAATTAATTACTGGAAGAGAGCAGCATTTATTGTCTCTAAACAAGCAAAACAAAAATGCTGGAAAGGTTGTACTGTTTAACTACAACTCATAATTATCACTTCTACCAACTGCAAAACAACATAAAAAAAAAACATTTTTTACAGATTTTACAGATCTCCCAAAACGAGAATAGAAAGTGTAAAAACCACCCACAGACTTGTAAGTGTAACTAGCGAAGCAGAGCACAAGCTGCTAATCCTTCACACTTCAGGACACAATTGACAAAATCATTAGTCTCACAGTCTGCTCAATGTGACCTTATACAATGTCCAACTTAACAAGGCCTGGGAATTGTGCATGTCTGGAGTGTGCAGAGTATTAAAGTTTGGCTTTATGGAGAGGTGATGGGATGATTTCAGGGCAACTCTGAGTACAATAGACTTGGTCGGCCCTTTACAAAAAAATTATATAATATAAAAATATAATTGTTAACGCTTTTTAGCACACAGATAGCTATAATCACCAAAAACAAAACTAATAAAAATTTCCTTCCTGTACAATAATTGTTTAAATTGGTCAATGGTCTTTTTTTATTTGGAAGCATATTGATAATTAAAAATCAGCTCAGCAAAAAAAATAAATAAATAAATAAAAAAATTTAACTATGTTATAGCAATGTGGAAATGAACACTTTGTCACTTAACCTCCTATTCAAATTGTTTTCCAATATCACAGGGTAATTATGCACAAAACAAACTAATGAGCAGAGGTCCTCTTTTCGCCCATAAAACCCATAAAAAAGCCTCTGGCTGAAATTTTCACCACATCTCTTTACTCACTCTTGCAGCGAGGTCGCTCGTTTCTCCAGCTCCAGGTTCCATTGGGTGTGCAATAAATGTGGGCGGGGCCAAGTCGGTAATAGCCAGCATTACATGTGAAAGCTACTTTAGTGCCATATTCATAGCGGGAGCCATTGACAATCCGCCATTTACCATGGTCCAGAGTGAAGGAGCCGATGCTGGGACACACGACCACTGAGGGGAAGCAGTAGCAGGGAGAAAAAGTTTGGTTTTGATTGATAGCATTTCAATGTTCCATATCTATATACAGAATATAATGAAAATAACAAACTATAATTGCAAAGTACTTATATACTAAATATACAAAGTACTTTCTAAGTGACTTGTTCACATTGTTTATTATTTCAGTCTTTTATTTTCTTATCTTTCGTTTTAGAGCAGCATATGCAGTATATGCAAACATTTAAAAATCTACTTCATTTTTCATATTTATTTAAGGTGTTGCATATATTGATATATCTGTTATTACTACCGATATATTTATTTACAACACTTCCAGCTGTAATATAATGAAGGTTATTCTAATAGAACCATACTACAGAGCACAGTATACAAATCTCAAAGCACACTAAAGTACCTGATTGCATCAGACATTTCAACATAAATTCCACTGAGCAGATCAATAGAATCTATTAAAGCTTAGTATGCTCTGAAATGCACTCACCTGTGCAGCGAGGAATTTTGTTGTGGCTGCTCCAGGACCCGTCTGCCTGACACACTGTGCTGGTCACTTCTTTTGAGGACAGACGAAACCCATCGTTGCAGAAATATGTTGCGCGTGTTCCTGAAGAAAAATCAGCAGCCAGAATGCCTCCATTTACAGGAGGAACAGGTGTACCACATGACACCGCTGCAGAGAAACACACGCTTATTTGGATTAGTCACTATAACACTATAGTGTGAATCAAGTTTATTAATAATAATAATAATAATAATAATGCCTTCAATTTATATAGTGCTTTTTTAGACACTCAAAGACACTTTACAATTATCAGAGCATTATTCATTCACTCCACATTCACACTTTGGTGGTGATAAGCTACCTTGGTAGCCCTCATCTGACAGGACGTGGCTGCCATTCTGTGCCTAGGGCCTCCTGACCACCACCAAACACGCCCCACCAGACACACACATCCATACAGGGCAATGGGGGCGAAGTGGCTTGCCCAAGGCCACAACGGCATGACCCTGTCAGGGATCGAACTGTCAACCTTCCGGTTATAGAACAACCAACTCAACTGTGCCATCTTTTTGCCATCTTCATCTTTTAGATGAAGATCAAGCAAGGCCTTGCCTCCCCGTGTTATCCAAGCTTTAAATTACTACACAGAAAAATCAGTTCAAAGCATCACGGTGGCGCAGTGGGTAGCACGGTCGTCTCACAGCAAGAAGGTCGCTGGTTCTAGGCTCGGCTGGGACAGGTGGCATTTCTGTGTGGAGTTTGCATGTTCTCCCCGTGATCGCGTGGGTTTTCTCCGGGTGCTCCGGTTTCCCCACAAGTCCAAAGACATGCAGAATAAGTGAATTGAATAAGAACAATTGCCCATAGTGTTAAAGTGTGAATGTGTGTATGAATGTTTCCCAGCGATGGGTTGCGGCAGGGAAGGGCATCCGCTGCGTAAAACATATGCCAGTGAGTTGGTGGTTCATTCCGCTGTGGCGACCCCGAAAGGGAATAAAGCCGACATGAAGATGGATGGATGGAAAATCAGTTCAGAGTAGAAAACTAGAACATAGTAAAATTAACTCTATCCAGAGAAGGACCAAACCACTTTTCAGAGTAAAATTACATTGAATTGAAATGTAAAAGGAGTTCAAATGTCCATGAGGTGAACAGTCATCAACTAAACAACTAATTATTTGCCAAATCATTAAACATTCCACTATATCAAATATTTTGTGCTTACCTAAATATGAACTAATAAGAGATTAACTTAATAAACTTTTAAGGTACAAGTTGAGCGGCTCAGTGTTAATTTAACTCTATTTAGAGAAGGATCAAATAGATGAGTAAGTAAAAATGTTTGAGTAAGTAAAAGTCAGACATATAATTATTGAAAATAAAAAACACCAGTGCATTTTATCTGGAGTAATGTACAAAAGTACTTTTGGTATTGTTAAATTAGTAACTGAACCTACAAATCTACAAAAAGGGAAATCTATTTAAAGAATTGAATGCATTGATCAAATCATTGAACACTAGAGGCAGGTGTTAAAAGCGATTGACTTGTATTTTGATGACATCGATGTTTTTAAGCTGGTATAATAAGTGAAAAAAACCTGTATAATAAGTAACATTATCCCATAAGAATATTTAATGTTACTTATGTGAAAAGGTAAAGGGCAGCAGATGGTATTTTGAAAACAAGGAGTTACACTCAATAATTGGCAGTAAATTAACCAGTAAAATTTAAAAAGGATTTGTGTACCTCCTGTTTTCATTGGTAAAGCAGACACTCAGTCTATTGTTAGCGGATCCATTTTTAATGTAAACAACGAAACGAAGCACACATATGCATTTTTAGTTACAATTTCTCAGTCAGGTGTCAGTCTTTAAAGTGCTGGCAGGTTTTTAATAAATCAGATTTCTTGTTAACCTACACAAAGGAGAGCGTATTACATTGCTAATTGGACCAAACCATGCTCACACAAGCACACACACACCTATACACAATGTCTGTGGTTGGTTTTCCAGCAGACAAGGCTTAGTGAGTTCAATATTATTGATTCAATTCCTACCGAGGGAACCTTGAATAAACACAAGGTTCCAGAAAATGTGCAAAATGACTTATTTTCCCACTTTGTAGTTCTTCTTCGAAAAAAGCCCTTCATGAGATGTTAGTTCATTTTGTCTGTAGAAGGTAGTACAACTTTTTCTAGGAATCACAGAAACCAAAAGCCACTAGCATCTGACCAATCATGTTAAAGAAAAATTGACTTTAATCATGAGCTTTTCAGACTGAAATAATAAAATTGTTTGTTTGGTTTATGCAACTTTATCCTGTCCGTTAGCCTTATCCTGATTCTTACAAATCATTTTTAACTATTTAAACTACAGCGCATTTCAGCTTTTTGTTTTTATATCTCTACAAATTCTCAATTTGACAATTAAAGTGATATTTAATATAATTTAATATAGGCTTTTACAAGACAGCCTCAATTTCAGACCTTTTATCTGAATTATTTATAAGAAAGTTGAAAAAGTTTAAAATTGTTCATAATTAGCTCGTGTGAGAAGCAAAAAGCAATTAAATGGAACGAAAAGGTCTTTGAAGTTGCAGGAATGGACTTCAATAGACAGCAAGGATTACAAGCTGTCCAATTACAGAGAGAAACAGAAATGCACTCACCTTGGCAGGCAGGCACTGAAGCATCCCATCCGAGGAATCCCAGGTCATTCTTCCGGCAGACAGCCGTGTTTTTCCCGATGAGCCGATAGCCACGGTCACAGGCCCAGCGCACCACACTGTTGAGGTGCCCACCAGTCTGACTGAGCACAAAACCGTGCTGCGGGGAGTCTGGAGTACTGCAGTACAGGGCTACAGGGCGAGAGAGGCGGGCACTATTGTACACTATTGATCATGACAGTCACCCTCTGTTTCATACTATACAACATTCTCCGCTCATGTGGATACACTGATAAAGAAAATACAGTTACCGTTCTCTTGACACATGAAAAAGTAAACAAACAAACAAGCAAAAACTTACAAAGTTTTCATACCTGGTTTTGATTTGACTCATTAATGATTGTTTTACTGACTAAAAAGCTATTTATTTAGTCCCCCCATTAATAAAATTAACAAACTAATAAATAAAAATAAATGAATAGTTCTCTAAAAGTATTTTAATACATATCTCTCATCTAAACACACAAGACAAAATATAGAATATGCAGAAAGAAAAATATAAACCATAAAATATAACTAGCCAAAAAATATGAATATCACTTTTATTTCATTCTATAGTTTTCTTGCAACCAATTGTATGTATGCTTCTTTCACCCTGTTTTACATGCATTTATTTTTCACATCTTTTGCACCTCCCTCTTTTCTCTTTTTTCTTTTTGAATGTAATGTTTTGATATCTACTCTCTTGGACAAAAAGTATGTGATAAGATTCAAAATATATGAATTCTGTAAAAACATATATTTTCATTTTCATTTTTTATATTACTGTAAGATTATCTGACATTATTATTGTTTTACTTTTCATGTATTGGTTTTATGTCTGTAAATAGCAAGCTGTCTTTTGAGTAGAGACTATGAAATGTAGTTTAATCATAAAGATTGTAATTTCGACTCCATGTGTTTGTGTAAAAAAATCCCAGAGGTTTTGTGAATAGCAAATGGCTTCTTTTTTACATCCCTGCTATTTGGAGTAACTTCATTATACATTTTTTCTATTCTGTGGAATAATGAAGTTTGAAAACACAATTTTGGTTCATGAACATGCTGTGTGAGCTGAGCCAGACTCTAAACAGCACTTTCTATTCAGAGGAGAAACCAAATAAATGAAGGCGTTGTCTCTTCAAACACAGTAAACTCAGTGGTAGATGTATTTGGATCCATTTAATTATGATATAGCAACTAACGTTAAAAAAAAATTGTAAATATCATTGAGTTAAATATACAATTCTGTCTTTGTCTAAATGCTTTCTTAGTACCACTTTAAATTAAATTTGAAGTTCTTTAATATTTTGTTTTTCTCCTCATTTTATTTTTATTATTAGTCAAAATTTAGTTTGATGTTTTTAAAAGCAATGTTTCTCTTTCTAAATTCTGTTACAATTTAAAATAATTAATATGTCTGACATTATGCACAATATAGTTTATTCTCATGTGCTGACGTGTGTTTTTGCTATGCCGATTTACACACTGGGGACATTTATTCCCATACTGGTGTCTCCATCTATCATTTTATTTATGCATTGTCCCAGTATTTGCATTCAAATAAAGTATGTGGAAGAATGCTGGGCTAGTGGGAGAGATTTCATTACATCCTGCATAAACAGGAAGTTTAAAACAGACCTAAAATGCATTGTCTTAGCTATATATTTATCAACACATTGAAAACATTGCTTATTCATTTACTTTATTATGCATTCATTAACATTCCATGATTATGACCAATAACTAGAATTAAAAAGTTCTGGTTCTGCCTATCTCACGTTAAGCCAACAAGAAAGGGAAATTTTTTTATATAAAAAGTCAAAAAGTTCTCACCCTCAAGTAGTTTCAGACACTTTTGAGTGTTTTTTTTTCAGATAAACACATTAAAAATAAAAAAATAGGTTTGAATGATCAGAAGTCAAAATGATGGCTGACGAAAGCTTTTGAGAATAGCTTATTTTGTGATCGTCATTTAAAAAAGGAGAGAGGGAGAATAATTGATAACAGATTTTTTTTTTATTTCAGTAATCTAATTCTTTCAAGCCCTGTCCAAAGCATCATAAAGCAAGCCCACGCATCATACAAATGCAGACACTTTTACACAAAGACGTGGACAGATGGGACAACAATAAAGTAAATTCAATTTTAACAGAGTACTGTAAAGCAATGTCTGTGTTTTGTTGTACAATAGAACACTGCTATACAGTAGTGTAATGTAAATTGCAGCAGAGCAGAGTACATTACAGTATATTAATACAAAGTACATTATAACTTGGTACGGCATAGTACAGAACAGTACGGTACAGTACCAGTAGATGTGGATGCAGGTGTCATGATGCAGGACAGACAGACGCAGACGAGAGACAGACACAGAACTGAGAGAAATTACCAATCCGGGATACATACTTTGATACTCACCCACGTAAGTGATGCGGAAGCCCTGCCTGTTGGTGCCATGATCGGAGGACCAGCGCAACAGCAGCTGATGCCCCGAGCTGGTGAGGCTGAAGGGCACAGGCAGATCTCCACTCAACACTGCCAAACTAGCACTGTAAATGTTAGGGCCTGGAAAAAACAACAATAACAATACTAGAACAAAATAGCTGAGACTGTGCTGATTATAAATGGCAAAAGATGGAATGGGATGGATTCTTTTTTGGATCTGAATATCATACAGGATTTTTTATTTACAATACACAAATTCAGGTAAAGCATCACGGTGCCGCAGTGGGTAGCACGGTCGTCTCACAGCAAGAAGGTCGCTGGTTCTAGGCTCAGCTGGGGCAGGTGGCATTTCTGTGTGGAGTTTGCATGTTCTCCCCGTGATCGCGTGAGTTTTCTCCAGGTGCTCCGGTTTCCCCACAAGTCCAAAGACATGCGGTATAAGTGAATTGAATAAGAACGATTGCCCATAGTGTTAAAGTGTGAATGTTTCCCAGCGATGGGTTGTGGCTGGAAGGGCATCCTCTGCGTAAAACATATGCCAGAGAGTTGACGGTTCCGCTGTGGCGACCCCAAAAGGGAAGAAAGCCAACATGAATGAATGAATGAAATTCAGGTAAAAAATTTATCTGAATGACTGTTCAGATTAAAGTTTAGCACAAAAAAATAAAAATAATAAATATATATATATATCATCCAGATGAAAACAGAAAAAAAAGAAAGAAAGAAAAAGACAATTAAACAAACACACAAACAAAAACAAACACACAAACAAACAGAGAAGCAAAGACTAAACAAAAAAATAAGAACACCTAACAACAACAAGCAAACAAATAAACAGCAAGCAAACAACTGATCAATAAATACCAACCAAACAATTAAACAAATCAATATGAAACAAACAAACAAACAACTAAATAAATATGTTTAGCTCAACAAGGTACAACATTTGTTTAATGCCCATAATGTTATGGGAGGAATACTGACTACTGAATGAGAAAACTCCCAGAGGTATTTCTCCAGAATAAATCCATGTTATTGAAGAAGCATTCACAAGACTGACTCTCGCCCACTGGGGAAAGAGTTACAAAAACTGCTTGGTTGCAAAATATCAACACGAACTTGGGCCTGAGAGATGGGAAAAGCAATTGCTCTTCACTTCCTATTCCTCGGCTTCTGTAAATGCCATGGGCACTAATGAGCATCCAATCAATGATGAGCAATGAGGTCATTTGGTGATTGCAAGCACTTAAATAATTAGCGCTAATAACACTCAGAACGTATTTCCAATAGTGTTTACAATTGCTAGAGTATCAAGAAATGCTCAAATCTTTTTCCAGCACCATCTAAACCAAAACTTGAATGATGTTATCTTGCAGAAAGTTGGAGGCAATTAACTTCTATATTTAAGAAAGACATTTGAGAGGTTTATAACAACTGAATATCAATTTCTTATAATACATTCTTTCTTGTAAAATGTGTTACTTTTAAGAGTAAAAAACCCGACTTTTTACTTTTAGTTGAAATGTCAAAAATGTAGAGAATGTGAATTATTTTCCCATTTAGATTGCCGAAGCTCAAAATAATACTTCACATTTCTTAGACAGCTGTCAGGCCAGATAATGTAGCGTGTACTATTCCAGCAAGCACACGTTGCATGAACTGAAAGGTGAACGAAATGAGAAATCATTCAAACATACCATCAAATATCTCCAGGATGTCAAACTCCTTTTCAGTCTGAAAGAGCTGGAAATGCAAGGTGATGTTGTAGCCCTTCTCTACACTGATCATCCAGGAGCACATCTGTAGGTTTGGGTAGCTGTCTGGGAAGCCAGGACTCAGGATTACACCCGTTGAGTCAAACAGAACCTCGTTGTCTGGACACTGAACTGGGGAGAAATCAAGAATACTTGTGTTAAATGATGCAAGAAATTTCTCCATTACAGGATTCAGCTAACTTTTCAATATATAGTTTATATGAATATTTATGAATAAAATAACTAAATAAAATCAGCAAAAAAGTAAAAAATATTTTGTTAAAATTGTACCTTTTCTTCTTGATTTATTTTTGCTGCAGTGCATACATGTAAGTATTTTGCATAAAACACAATTTGTAATTAATTTTTTCAACACTTCACATTATGAAATGCTTTTTACTGTTAAAATGATTACTTTAATCTATGAATCCACATAATATAACTAAACAATTGCTAACGTTTAACACAATTTCAGCTGAAACCTCAAGATTGTGATTAGGCTACTACATTTTCAGAACATACAAGTATATTTCAAATACATAACTGATAATTTATGATGCCCATTGTTGCCAGTTCTCTATTGCTTATAATTGCCTAGTATTGTAAGAGGTATTTTCGAGCAATGGAGAAGTGTACTAGGCAAGCTGTCCGAACGAGGAGTCACGGACCAAGTATCTATCTGGGCCCAGAGAGTACCCCAACTTTGAAAAGGGGTGGATGGAGGGATAGCTTGAACAACATTGATGTTGTCCCCTTAGGTCATGTCTTATATATTTGAATTTTATAGGTGGATACCATATGATTGGAAGGTAAATTTTTAGCCAAGCTTCTACTAAACTTATGATAATTGAATAATTAACCTTATTAAAAGTATGGAGTTTGTTCTATAATATATATGCAATTATTCACTATAGTTCAGTTCTAAAATAAAAAAAAAGACTCATGTCAGAACTAAACTTTTAAAGCATGAAATCCAGAAGAGCACAGAGAGAATGAGACAGATCCTGACATGAGACAGGACTGAGACGACGAGAGGATGTGCAGATCTCCAACTCACCCTGACAGTGCGGAGGCGGGCCGTCCATCTGCAGCCGCTCGGTCAGACGACAGGTCAAGATCTCGCTGCCCAGCAAAGTGAAGCCTGGCAGGCAGCTGTAGCGTACCATGTCCCCTGAAGAGCACATCAAATAAAACACTCACTGGAGGAGGGAGTTTGATTAGAAGAGCGTTTGTGGGGTTCATTTTAAAGATTTATTTGCATTGTGTATTGAATAAGCCTAGCAAGAGGCTAGTTTTATGTCGAGGATGTTCTCCTGCCAATGTAAGCTTGTGAGGGAGCCGCTACACTCTCCTGACTCATGGCATTAATTAAAATTCATAATTCTGTATAGGGAACTATGTTGAAAGGACATTTAATTACTCCAAGAAGATAAGAACCATAGGGGCTCCAATTTTGATAAAAGTAAATCAAATCAGGCTTTAAACAGACTTATATAAAACGTTAGTGACGGTCCGTTCAAATCAACACTTTCTTTATACTATTAAACTTTCAAATATTGACTGACCGGGGATAATTAAACCTGCTGATTTCTGTTTTAACTTTACAATACATAATCAGTGTTCATTCTATTTCTACCCCATAGAATTATCCAATAGGAATTCATTTTTAATTGTTGATCCACATCAGAATAATGAAGATAGAGAAGAAAAAAACAGAAAGAAGGAAGAAATCAAGAATAAAATAGTAAGGAAAACTTGTGGAGAATAAAGTTAATAAATAAAGAAAGAAGAAAGAAAGAAAGTAAGACAGAAAGAAAGAAAGAAAGAAAGAAAAAAGGAAGAAAGAAACAATAACAAAAGAAGTAGGTAGTGATGAGACATTAGAAAGACAGAAAGAATGAAGGAGAGAAGAAAGTGGGAAAGACAGAATTGAGAACAGAGAGGAAAAACTTCAAGTTTAAATTTAAGGTGGCAAAAACACCAGAAAAAAAAACTAATGATAGAAAGGAAGAATGAGAGAAGGAAAGCAACATTTACAGATTTAATAAATGGATGGATGGATTAATTATTTATTGTCAATCCATATTCATGTTGAAACAGCGCATCCAACACTCTCACGCTGCTCCATTTTCATTTCAGCTTGCCCTCAGCATCACATTTGCTAATTAAGAACTGAGCTCTAACACCCTTGTGGGAGTAATGATGACAAATCCAGAGCATTGGGGGTAGTGTAACCTCTAAGAGAAGTGCTTTCCTTCACATTAAACAATGAGAGTAGGAGAGCGAATGAGTGTTACAGCCCTACATGATAAATCAATGTAAAAGATTTATCATTAAATGTTGTTACTACAACCTGAAGAACTACCCCTAAGCCATATTTGGGTTACATATGTTTCCCCCAAACACCAGACATAAAAAATGATTGTGTCTACTTCTTCTTCTTACCGATCTGAAATTCTTCATCTTCAGCCAGAATCTCTGCATTGGCCACAGATGGAGGCGGCTGACAAACACGAAGCTGGTACGCTGAGGAGAAACCACAAATACATGCGAGCTGTGGAACTTGCTTAAGTGATGCAACCCACTCATGTACTGTAGATGTTAACACTTATCCCTCAGTTTTTCCTGAAAGTGCAGGTAATCCCAATTCACCAGTAAGTTCATAGCATCGGCTTACTCTCATTACACACAATTTATAAGTGCCAACTGAGATTTACAATGTGCAATGTGAGAATTCTATTACTGTAAGTAATTACAACAATCGCCTTTGTGATGTAATACAATTTGAAGATTGCGTATTGAGAAGAACTGTAAGACATGTAACTGCTAAGAATAGCTTGTTTGGATTGTGTTTTGGTGTTGCATAAGATAAATGGACATATGATATAATTCAACGTTTCTTTGCCTGTTCTCTATATAACTTTATGCAATGTAAAATAAAAATCATGGTGTTTTTCAATAATTACACCCGTATTCAGCACTGACTAAATTTTTTTTATGTCTTTAAAAAATATTCAAGGTTGAAAGAGGAACATGAAAAAAGGCCCACAAAAACACACAAAAAGCTATTGTTTAAAAGCTTGTGAATGACCATTTTGACAGCTTTGTGAGTACAATTCTACAGTTTTATTATATTTTCAAATTTTAATGAGCGTTGTACTTTGAAGCACTTCACAAACCGTCCTTATGTTGTATTGGTATATTGGCAAACTTCAAAAGCATCAGCAGAATATATGCTAATGCAGATATCATCATCCATTACTGAACAAAAGACTCCCATCAGACAACCAAACCAGATCAGAGACTTCTGATGAGGTTAAAAGGTCACCTGTCATGTTCTGATGGCTTTTTCTATGTTGGAATGTTACAAGTGGAAAGCCACATTTCATAAATCTAGCAGAAAATAATATTTTATTCTTTTAGTGGAATGGCTGGGTTTGATTTGTTTATGGAATGGTTCTTTTTCTGTTCATTCAATGTAGTTTTTTTTAGATAGATGGACATGGACATGACACCTTTGCCTTTAGTTGCATTGGTGTTTAGGCATACGATGTTACATTAGGGTTTTTTCCAACAAAGCCATTGCACTTGTCGAGTCTTGCATGCATCTGTCTGAATGATGCACACTACGAACATCAAGTAATGATTTATGAGTATCCATATCAGCTAGGATGCTGCTTCAGAAAAAGAGTGCAAATGTGCACACACCTGCTCGCTCTGAATTGCCTGTTATTATGGATGATGGAAATTTCCAAACACATTACAGCATCATCGAAACATGGTAGAAGCGATAATCAAAGCTATTTTCCAACGAAACTAATCATTTAGTCTGTGTTTTGGTGAGCAGTAAATCCAAAACCAAGTTAAGGACACCGGATTGATGTTTCTTGCATCAATTCAAAGGATGAATTTAGCTTGTCTGTTTACACAAACATGTACATTTTACACGAGGCATAAGTATGATGTTTTGTGGGTGTAAGGATATAAGCTAGGATAATCATCCTAACAATAAGCAACACAAAAACTGTAAGCTGCAGTGAATGAGGAACATTACAGAAAAGGGGAAAAAATTTGCTTGGTTACCATGGTAACACAGAACAAAGAATCCACTGGTGCTGAAGTCACTGTGGAACTTTAACAAGATGTGATTGGATGTGCTGGAAACAGTTTCCTGTGGCTGATTACCGCTGAACTGACCAATCTGTGGTGAGGCTTGGTCAGGGCCATCCCTATGAAAGAGACAATGTTGATATATAAAGTTGATCAGGTTATATAAAGTGACAAAAATAAGGGTAATAGAAAAGTTTCAATGGGTGAGAGCAAAGCTGGAGCAAAACATAGATTTGACACATTATCCTAAGATGTATCTGGCTCTAATTTAATTTTCACAGAAACACAAAAAGCAAAAAAAAAAAAAAATTAAAAAGTCTATATGATATCCTTTAAACGAACAGAAATGCAATCACACATTTTTGTTCATGCATTTAGCATATTTCTTTTCCAAAGAGACTAGAATGACCCATTTTATAGTAAAATATAAGAACTGTGTGAAGTGATTGGCTCTGCCTCTCTTTTAAAAGAGGGTCCTGGTTCCGTCTAGGTTTCATGGGACTCAAGTGATAAAAGTTTTATTCATTTGAATAGATTATGTAAAAATAATAATTCTCAAGCAACTTAGTAATGTCTTAATCTACAGTTTATTCCAAAAGAAAATGTCAAAAGGAAATATTCAGTTGCTTTTTAACTCAACATATTGATATGGGAAAAACAGATTTAAGACACATATTTGCAGGGGCAGTAAATGCCTAATTTCTAGTCAAAACAAGTTGTCAGGTTACAGATCCAACGCTTGAGAATAATTGTACTTCATGAGTAAAAGAAAAAAAAGAATGTTTCGCATGAAAAATGCCATTAGAACAGTGCTTTAATAAGCACAGTCATCTATTCATGTAATTTATCCGAATGCTGACATTTTAGTCTGAAAATCAATTGATTGCATTACAGTTATTCACATGTTTGCGTTCCTGCAATTAAGACACTTTTATCTAAAGCAGCTTACAAACCCTTACAAAAGCAATTTGTTCAAGAGCCCGTAACAATCAATATGACCAGCAGATAATGAATGGTAATGAATAGATGATGAACGGATGTTCATTATGGTTACTCTAGGTGCCCCTGTTAAGCTAGGAGCTTTAAAAAACTGTTTCCCTGACAAATATAAAAGTGTTGAATCTTTTATAAATTCACAAACTTTACTGAGGTGAGCTGATAAAAATAAATAAATTAATTAATTAATAATTTCAGGGTAAACTGAGCAAAACACATTTTTATGTCAAAATTAAGCAGCAAAATTACAATTTTCATCCAAACAGTTAGGTGTTAATGTTCTCACAGGGAAAAAAAATACACGGAAATTGTAAATAAATAAAAAAATGTGTGAAACAAAACAGAAAAAGTGTCGAAGTGCATGTTAACCCAGTTTAAGCAGTAGCAGCATTGACAGACGTTCATATGCAATGACAAAAGTATCTGTGGCAATACCACCACCAACACTTTCAACACACTAATCAAATGTCTATCCTCATATTTGTATGTCCTACAAACTTCTATCCATAACCTTCCAAGTAATGCAAGTAATAATCATAATAATATATATTATAAATATATGAAGAAAATGTTTTCAGCTGGGCAGCACCCGGAGTTATCCCACGGTGATCAAGATTCAGGGGTCCCAGTGGAATCGTGGGTGAAATTAAACAGATATATATCTATATATATATATATATATATATATATATATATATATCTATATATTTTTATGTAACTATCATATTTAAATAGATTTTGATGAGCATTTAAAGAGAAACAGCATTGTTGTCAGCTCCGGACCAGTTCTGCTCACCCACTTGGTAATATAAAGATGGCATGAGTAGACCACTGTTATCAGTTAACATGCAATGGGTGTAAATTCAACATGTGAGAGCCACGTTTTTAGTATTATTGCCACATATGCACTCATGTATGAAATTTTTTCTGCATAGTCATACTGAAGTGTGCATATCTTTAATAATCTTTAAGATAAAAATATTCTTGGGTTGCTGAAATTTTTTATTATCAATACATAATTAAAGAGAATTAAATAAAACATGTTAGTTCATCTAATTGCCAATATATCCCTCATTACCTCCTCAAGGGCTTTCAAAGTCCTTCGTGTATCAAGGCAATCACACATGTCAACAAAAATATGCAATGTTCTATTCCTTCAATAGATCAAGTTCAATAGCATTACATTCTCTGTCTTTGCCAATTTCTACAAATACAGGTCTAAACTCTCTTCTAAAAAGTAAAACAATGTCTAAAATAAATATAACAAAACCGATAAAACTATATAACAGAATAATGTCTGCTGATGGTTTCTTCAACGTAAGGAAGCGCGATTTCGGCTTCACTCAACCATTACTTCCTCTCTCAATATACCATAAAAGCTTTAAACCTTTTCAGTTCAGTGGTCACAGCATGCTTTTTTGTGCTTCTGGGGATTTCTTCAGTTAACCAAAGTTTTCAATCCAATAGTAATTTTGTCAGGATGACATGTGACTCTGTGAAGAGAATGTGCGGAATGTTACCCTGTAGAGACAGTACTACCTAATGCATCCAACCCAGTGTGTTAAGACGCACTCCTAACTCCTGAGATACAATTATGTAATAAAAATTGCATTAAAACTTTCAAAGAAAAACAACAACAACAGTATACAGATTATGTTTTAGCATTTTGACAAAACACCATTGAAAAATAAACAGTTACAATTTTATACATTTTTGATTATTTAAGTCTTAAGTGAAAAAAATCACATTCTGGAACAGAAACTACTCTGAGCTCTTATATGCTATAGTGGTAAAACCTTGACTTTGCAAGCAACTGGGGGGCTTTTGCATTATGCTCTAATTCCATTTCCTGTACTATTTTTCATAATTATGTGGATGACATTCTAAAAGCAAGCTAAGTCGAGTGATTATCAAGTGATTGATAGGAGAGTGGCAGGTCAAAAACAGGCCCACTTAGGCAAGCTAAGTTGCTCCTTTGCTAAAATGTGTTGGAAAAGTAGCAATAATTGATTGTACATGACAGAAAAGAAATCTCATCAAACTACATTTTAAAATCAACTATATGGTAAAGATTAAAGCTCCATTAACCAATGATGAAATTTATTTATTTTCATCTGTAGTCCTTATTTTTAAATGTCTTTAAAAAAATCTCAAATACAACATGCATACCAGATGGTGATGTAATCGTAGATGGGCTCTGTATTGAGCAAGGTTAAGTTGATGTAAATGCCGTTGCCTGGAGGAACTCGAATGCTCCACATGCAGTCTTTCAGATTTGGATAGTCTGCCGGGTGGCCAGGGGAGTAGATGGTCCCATTGAGGGCTGTGATATTACCCCCACAAAGTGCTGATGAAGGAAAAATCAAGTTATTTTATGTAGCAAAAGGAAAAATAGATTGAGAAAAGACAGTAAAGGTTTTGGAATGAAACCAACAAGAGTGCTCGTCAACACCTGAGTCTTTTGTTTGCTCATTTGTCAGTATTAAAACAATCTAAAATGAACTTTTTACTCCAGTTAACATCTACAATGATAATTAGAAGAATGGTTTAAGTCAGAAGCTATTAAGTACCTAGTACACTACTACCAACTATTACAACCATTTATATTACTATTCATATTATAACTACCACTGCTACTACTGCAATAACAATTACTACTAAAACTACCAGAACCACAAGTAAAATTACAAACTATATAACCTCAAACAAGGCTGCTACAACAACAATTAATACTACCACTACTAAACCAACAACCACTACAATAAGAACAACAACTACTACTACAACAACCAATACTACTAATATTACTACAATAAAATACAATACTACTAATACAAAATGGTTGCTACTTTCACCACCACAACCACTAGTAAAATAACAACTACTACTAAAACCACTTTTACTACTACTATTACTACCACCCCACCCCACAACAATAACAATGACTGCTACTTACAGCACCACAAGAAATAATACTACTATTATTACAACTTCTACTAGTAATGCAATGACCACCACAACCTAATTACTACTACTAATACCAAATATGTTTTACTACTAAGTAAAAGTACCAAAACATCGACTACCAATAATCCTTTACAACTTGTAATAAACCAACTACTATAAATACTAGAACGACTATTGCATTTAATTTAAGCTTCAAGTTTGCAATTCTACTATGTTACTAACTGTTAAATAAACCATCATGTTTGACTCTGCAAAGGGTGAATATCCCTGAATGAGATTATAAAGTAAACAGAAAAAAACTGTCTCTTGGATTAAAAACCGCCAGAACAGTGCTCAGTTGTATTCAAACAATATTCTTGAATAATCCATAAGTAACACATTTTTCCCAGCGGTCTCTTTAGGAGAATTGTACAGTCTTGGATTCTAGAACTTAATTTTATATGTGTCTGTTTTGAGTGGGGGAAAATGGCAAAATTAATCTACAGTGTGGTGTCAAAAGAAACTCAAACTATGATGTCCTTGTTGTTTTCTATACTACTTGCCTTTTGTTTTCTCAGAGTTGTTAAAACGTTGCTTGGAGGCTATAGCTCCCACATTATACAGAAACATTTTTAAACATGAAGCCAAAAAAATACCTTATCTGACCTTAAAAATACATTCCAAAAAAGCATTATTATCAACAAATCTTCATTGAAATTATTTTTAAAGACCTAAAAGACACTACTGTGAAAGAACTGAATAGAATGGCTAATAATTGGGATAAGCACAATACATTTGCTTGTGTCTACCTTCACAGCGAGGCACAGGATGGTTCCAGTTGCGACTGATACCATGCAGACAGGTGAGCGATGCTTCCCCCAGCAGTGTGTATCCTGCTAGGCACTGGAAGGAGATGGTCATGCCCACACCAAAATCACTGCCAACTACAATGCCATTACGGAAAGGTCGTGGGTCTGGACACCTCTGCAGTTCATAAGCTGGATAAACAGATGGATGAACAGTCTTTATCACTTAAGTGAAAACAGAGTTTAGTCAAGTAAAACATTTTGGACAAAAGTGTGTGGGTTGTACAATATTTAACAGCGCTAATGACTGGACAGGAGTACTAAAAAGCAACATGAAAAACACCCTTCACCACTATACACCCACAACAGAATACCAACTAAATGCACAGGCGCATAATAATCAAATTAAAAGATGACACTGAGGTAATGACATCAATTACATTAAGTCTCAAGATGTCTTCATGTGTTGATGGATAACATTTGATCAGTGCTATTTTAGGCCTTCTGCAAAATAACAGAACGCAGGCACTCAAACCTTCTTTGATGGATCGGCTTTCCAGGGATTCACTTTGTCAACAGCTTGGAGCACAGAGCCTCTAATTATTGTTATCTGGATCATTTTATAACTATTTGTGTATGTTTCTTTAGTGAAGTGTGCAGTATTCCCTGATTAAATAAAGACTCAGACTGTACACAACAGTCATAAGTGCTCAGAGTAAATATATCAGAGTACTCAAAATTGTTGCATTATGGGAAAAAAAACACTAAGGGGATGGTGTAAGTCACTACCATGATGTAACCCTATATCTTGATGTAACTCTAAAACATGGAACCAATTGTCACTGACTTTAATAAAAGTCTTGGAAGTCTTTTATTTCTTGGACTGCTATTGTTGAGTTCATGTTTTACTATACTCATGTCGAAGTTCACAATCTCACAGATATGTTTATGTGATAAAGTCTTTATTCCAATGAAGATTGACATCTTTGCCTAGCAGCACCTATTATACCCAATAAGTTCCTTGTATGTTACACTGAAATTAGAGTTCATTCTTTTTAATTTTGATGCTTATAACTGGAAACGGACGAAAACCCAAAATTCAGTATCCTGGAAAATGTGAATATCGAAGCTTCCAGTACCTGGATACAGAATCATGGAATCATGTTGTTACCATGTCAGTCAACCAACCTAAACCTTTGCCTCAGCCTCAGATGTCACATCAGCGTAACGCTAGCTGAATGTCTGATGAGTTTGGTACAGAAAGTTGGAAACACTTCAAGAATCCCGAAGTCGTTGTTTGATTGTTAAAATTATCTGGATTTCCGGTAGTAGTAGAGTATCGCGTTTATTTTCGTTCCACCAGCATCGAAAGTCCATTGAGTTTATTGAAAATGTGTTATTTTTAAGAATAACTAAACATTGGATTGACTTGCTACATTAGACATGGGATTGGGTTGTTTGTCATGTCAGTCAAACAGCCTCATGGTGGGTCTTGACTATAGAGCTGCCAAAACTCCCAGACCTTCCTGGTCTGGCTACGCAAAACTAACCTGTCCTAACAGCATAGAAAATCAATGGGGGTTTGTGAAAGGTCCGATAAGCTAGATCCAAAAATACAGAATAGAACACAGCCATTGTCAGAGGAAACTAAGCAGTGCCACAGACTATTGGACTACATGCCACACCGGATTTATACAGTAGTTCATAAAAATGGAGCCCTAGCTAATAATTGGGTGCTGTACAGGCTCATACATTTCATGTTCATACCTTTCAGTCAGCTAACATTTAAATCATCTTTTTGCAACAATGATTGCGAAATTTTCATCCATTTTAATCATGTAAATTAAAGGAAATAAACATTTTAAATACATACATCTGAGTTTAATAAATGGATATAATATACTAGTTTCACAATTTTTTCGTGATATTTTAATCATATGACCAACCTGTTTATTTCCTAACAATTTCAGGACTATAAAAATGTTTGTAGATGTAAAAGATATAACTGTTGGAGAGTTTAAAATTGTGAATAATAGGGAAGACGTTATTGTGCACTAATCTGCATGAAAACTATGTTCATGATTGCTTTCGCTCACAGAAATTAAAGTCAAAGGTTTCCCCTATAGAGAGTCATCTTTTAATAAGATATAAATATGAAATGCAAAACTTTAAAGAGAAACTGAAATGTTGTCTTGGCAACAAGAGTAAAACTTTATTTTGAAGCATTAAATAAAAAAATATTCAAATATATGGAAGGTTCATTTATTTCTGAAGCCAAAGAGTGATGATTAAGAATACATGCAAAGAATCTCAAAATAACACTGGTCATAACAGACTCAAATCAACAACAGAGCAATGAACATGGCACAGGATTATTATTCTATTTATAAAATTCTATGAAAGGAAGAAAAAAGCTAAAGTAATCTGCCTCTTTCTGACCACACTCTCAAAGAAAAGTGTCACAGAGGCATTCATGCTTTGTGATGAAAACTGAAAAGCAAGATCTTTTGTGCACTCTCAAAGGGTTCAGTTTCAGCAAGGATGAAAAATGCTATTTTTCTTTTAAAAATGAACGGACTCGTTCTCTAGAGACGAGAACAAAAAAAATCACCCTGTTTAGGAATCACAGTCAAAGCTGTCATTTTCTTGCTGTGTATACAAAAAGACACACGTGGTGGAATATAAAAATAGTTTGAAAAGATAAATGGGAAAACGCTACAATTTTCAGGTGGTGTCATGTTATTATAAGGATTGCTGCCAGCTTAAAATCAGCACAAATGAGAAAAAAGAGCTTAAAGCTGTCATTTAAAAGATCTTTAATAGGAACTACTGGGAGTAGCTATAGCTCTGCTTTTCAGACCATTGATGTTAATTATACAACTCCCATTACAATAACTACATCTGCCAGGAAACAGAATTTAAACTCTTACTTACAATTCATTACATTTGCAATTTGATATTTATGAGGAGAGAATTTGCTTGCAGGAATCATTTAATTAATGTATGGATTCCTGAAAGCTCTTTTGCTTTGAGCTTGTGGTGAGAAACTTAATAAAAGAAATGGAAAATAAAAATTGAACACTTTGTGGGGATTCTTCAAATATATTATTTAGTTTGATGTTTTCACAACCAGTTTTTAATTAACAAGCTGTGCTTTAGCTGCTTTCCTAAAACCCTCTCAGAAGAGCAGCATCTTAAACTCATCCGCTTTAAAGCTGTAAAGCTCCAGCTGTGCACATTGCCACTACCAGACTCATTACACAGGGCTTTCCTTAAAATCAGTATAATCAGTTGTTCAGGCCATCCAACAGCTAGCATACTCCGGAACACTAGGAAAAAGTTTTTTTTGTTGTTGTTGAACATTTTAAACACATTATCATGCAGTTATACATCTATAATAATAGATGTACACATTTAAATTAAAACAGACCATGAGTGAAAAAACATTTAACTACAAATTTAAATCTAAAATAAATAACAAATTAAAGGAATTATGTCGTACAGTTTATGATAGGCGAGTGTGCTTGGGAATTAGCGTTACCCCAAAAATGCTGTTCGCGCAAGCAGCCATGGAAAATGTTGGCACCTGCAACTCGTTAGGGGTGACATGTAAAGCTCCCTAGTAAGGGAGCAGGGGAGATATCTCTGCACTTGATCTCTCCACATATGCAGGGAGGATTACCAGGAGCATCCTCGGGCCAGAAAATAGAGGTGAAATGGGCGACTCGAGTTTAACTGTACACAGGCACTGGTGCGATGGACCACCTGCCGACCATTCCTTCATTAACGGAGCCAAGAGGGATTTACCAATGTCAACCACGCTGGCTGCGTCTCCATTTGTCTGACACTTTTTTTCTTGCACTCCTTCAGCCGCCAACACCCTTATCTCCTCATTTTTGTAGACAGATAGTCTCTTGTGATTGAAGTTCAGTTCTTAAACCTTATGTTCACGTCTCAGTTGCACCATTGACATTTTCAATAATTAACATACATTTTTAAAATAAAATGTTTTTGCATTTATTTAGGGACAATACATCAACCTAAACTACTGTAGTTTTCTCTTAGAAAAGAGACATTAAAATAAAGTACAAATTCAATATGCACAGTCAAGTCTAGTAAATGGTCCTGCTCTAAATAGATTTAATGTAAGTCTCAGTTTGTGTCTTATTATATTAAAATTTTACTGCAAAATGAAACAAAAACAGACATTAAAATATATTGATTTATACTACAAATTGTATCATATTTTACAAATTTAAAAATTTCTGAGTGGAACTGGCTCTTCAGATGATGTCTTAGGTCCCTTTCATACTGACGGCTGTATTCCGTTTCCAGAAGACCCTGGTAACCTTTTATTATTGATTGTGTGAAAGCAAACCTCTTTTTTCCAGGAACTGTTACCAAAACTTCTTTCAAAGTCATTCACAAAGGTCTTTTCGAGACCGGTTCAAGTAGTCTAGTGGAGAGATGGGCAGACATGTGGGTAAAAAGAGGAAGTTGCCTGTGGGCGGCATGACATAATAACTTGTTTGTTTATTACATACAGCAGCACAAGGAAAGGATGTTTTCATCTTCCATAACTGCACGCAAAATGTGCAAATATGGAGAATCTGGTAAGAAACATTGTTGATGTTGTACGCTGCTTCTTCAAGTGTTTGATGCAAGCTGTTGCCCACTGACGACGTGAAAAGGGGTCTACTTTTATGTGACTCAGGTGGCGCACATACATATATTTCTCTGAAATGCATCAGAAGCTGTGGTATGAAAATAAAATTTGGATTTGGGAGGGACAGTCACCATTCTCATTTACCAGACAAGACATTCCCATTCTGAAGTGCAATATATGACTGTAAGTTATTTTAACTCCGTTTGAGTGTCATCTTAACTATATTCTGCTTTCCTCTCTCTATATAGTAACTTTTACTCTCTAGATTTTATAGAGTATGTGATGAGGTAAAGAATTGTTAACTTCAAAACGACCCAAAAATCCAAGTGAACAATGTATTTATGTCTGGAGTAAAAGAATCTATTGGTTTGTGGATGACGCAGAAGATACACTCTCACTGTGAAAGGAGTAGAAGTCAAACAACAACAACAGCTTTCTCTGTTTCCCCTTTCTGTTGTGCAGAGGATGATTCAGTCGAGTGTGTCTGTAATGGAGAGAGGCAGTTACTGTGTAGGGCAGCTCTAATCTGTCTTACCTTCGTAGGTGATGTGAAAGCCTGGTTTGTTCTGTGAGTAGTCGCTGTGAAAGTAGAAGCTGGTCTCATGGGTTGTGCTGAAGAAAGATTCGGGCAGAACAGGCCCACTGAATCGATCGATTACTGTGCCTGTGTCCAGTGCCCCACTTCGAACTTCTAGGTAATCATGGACTGCTTCCGTGGAGAAGTTGAGGAACTGAAGGTAAATACCTGGTTCATAAACATCAATAGAAGACAAAGCCGGAGTGTTATTTGAAAAAAAGATCTGTGCTATATTTGATGGCTAAAATGGAATTGCTAATAGTACTTGTTGAATGTTAAACTGATAGAGTTGAAACACACTGTGTTTGACAGTGAAAAGCTTTAACAAAAAAATGGCTAGTCTCAAGAAGCATCTAAACTTGGCTTGATGAAGACACTTAAGAAAGTAATATCATGTTTCTTTTCTTCTGGACAAAAATGTAAGCACAAGATTTTCCATTTACATCATTATGACTAGAAACAAAAGTAATTCAGAGATTAGCTAACCCTGCTAGAGAAAAAGTTTTACAAACCACATATGGAATACAGACCAAAGCCAATGGGAAGTTTGACGGTCCAATTGCAGTCCTGTCCACTAGGGTAGTTTCCAGGAAAGCCAGGACTTAAGATGACGCCATTGAGCTCACTCAGGAACCCACCACATTGAGCTTTATGAGAAGAGCAGAGTACAGTCAGCCAAGAGTTAAAAATGAATAAATAATCCATATTTATAATGAACAAGTACACCAATTAAATGCACCAGAGACAAATACAACTGAATCATATGTTGAATGAGATGCAAATTAATAAACCAAATGGTAATGTTGTGGCAACCAATGGAAAAAGTATGCCAATGGGTAAATGAACCCAAATCAATCCAGTAGAACAAAATGGAGCCCAATCATGATGAAGTCCAACTATGAAAATAGAAAATGAAAATATATTAAAATCCACTTTAGTACCAATAGAAACTAAAAGCTAATTGTTAGAACTGCATTAATAAGTTGCCTAACACAACCCATCAGACAATGAATAATCCAGAGGAATAAAAAAATCTAGACAAAAAAAAAACGTGAGGGTGCAGTACAGGAACTAGGGCATTGCTGAGTTTTTTTAGCACGAAGCAAAAAGGAGAGGAGACAAAGAAAAACAGCAAACTGGAAGACAGCTGATTTTAACAAACAATGTGAATGAGGAATTAGCGAACTACAAAAAAAACTATTAAAAATACGAATTATTACAAATGATTAAAAACAACAATTTGGACAATAGGGGACAAAAGAGAGGATAGAATAAGAGACCAGAGTAATTCAGCATCTCTCATCTAGGCAGTCTTGGTCCAAAAGATAAGTGAGTTCAGAGCGGGAGTAAGCAAAGAGTGGAAAAATCTGGTGTGGTTTGCAGGAGAGTGGAAATAAAAGGCTTTGAGCCAGGATGTGCAAAACAAACGAACTGTCCATTCAGTCTGCCATCTGAAACCCCTTAAAAAAAATTACTTAATGGAACCAAACAGAATGATTCATTTATCTGATCTTAAATGAAGCACATTAACCCAAGTGATACCATATAGGGATTAATGGATCGAAATGATTTCCGACTGTAAAGTGAAAAGAAAGTGAAACAGGTAACCCGTTTGAACTCAGTATAAACAATATATATATATATATATATATATATATATATATACATATATAAATATATATATATATATATATACAATATATATATATTATATTATATATAATATATATTATTAATATATATATATATAGTATAATATAGATATATATGATAATATTATACATACATATATCTATATATATATATATATCTATTCTTCATAATATATATACTATATATATATATATATATAACATCATATATATATATATATATACACATTTTATATAACCAATACCACATACTGAAACTGATTAAACAATGAGTTTTTAGGATGACAATAATCTGATAATCTGCAGGTGAATGCATGTGAGTGGCTTGAGGCTCTGACTATTTTATATTAAAACTAACTTTGCAATAATGGAACAAAAACAGTTTTAAATACACAAAACTGTGCAGGGCCCCCTAAATTCATCATTGCCAAAATAAGGCATCATGGAGATTTTGGAGTTTTATTACACATTTAGTATAACTCATACAAAAACGATTAAATTTAACAACCTAACTTTTAGTCAGAATGGTCATCAATTTAAACAAAAACAGAATTGTTGCAAACATTTGTAAAGATATCATGCAGTCGAATTGAACATCAAAAGACAGTGTTACTATAAGTACAAATTTTTGTTAGTGGAGGTGCTAGAAGAGTTTTTGAACTAGTGAACCATAATATTTTTCTCATAAGTTGAAATTAAATACTTTTTATTTATAAATAAAAATAATAATAATAATGATAATTACTACTTAAATACCAATGACAGAAACTGCAAAGACAACATTAATTAATTTAATGATGATGATGAAAAAGATAATTTACAATTCAATGTAACAATCTGTTGAGATCTGTATTAGCCCCTCAGCAACCCTGCAGTCGTCTCTTGGGATTGGATAATACATTCCAAAATTATGTAATATACAAAAGAAGAGGCCATGTTCCCACGGAGAAGCAAATCAATACTAAATCCTTTCACCTAAAGGTAACCGTGTATAAGCGTGGATACTCAACAAATATTAATCATGTGCTAACTCCTAACACAGTTTATGGCTATGATAAATAAACTCTTTCCATCTACTCTTTGAAGCCGTGTGTTCTTGGTTTATATAAATAGCAATAGAATGATGTGCAATAAAAATGATTTCCGCTGCTAATAGAATAAATGGGATGCATTTATTATCAGAAAATGATACAAGTGTTGCTCTCTCTTGATGACTTTTTAAATTAACAACACCAGAACTCATTGGGATTGCATTGGGAACAATATTGCAGCTTGTGTGTCAAACTAAATTGTACTTCAGCGTGTGCATACGTTTGTATCTACGTCTGTTTGCCATTTATTTTATTGGCAAGAGCACAATGAACAGCCTGGATTCGCTGTGTTCATTTACATTTCTTTACAAAAGCAATTGAAATGTCAATATAAAACACTGAATCTTCTGATCATCTGACAGGGGATTGGGTAAATTACTCTTTGAGCACCATTTTAAAGACAGTGGCAAGAGTCAATATAATTGTATCAGTTTTTTTTGTCAAGCTTAACAGAAGCAAATAAACAGTTTGCTAAAGTGGCAGGGTGTCATAATTGTTTGCATTCTAATACATTGCAGTAAGTAAGTTTCATTACTTTTACACATTTTGTGATTACTTCTAGAAAATAATTGACTACTTTTAATTATTTAAACTAGGAATTTGACTAAGCTATACTGCTGCAGACACATATAATACATTTTTGTAACTCATAACATGCCAATTTATGCATTCTTGATCCATCAGACATAAAAGGTTTTTAAGCCATTTAACCCAAGGTTCCAATAGCATCTGTCAGTACTGTTAAAAAATCTGTTAGTGGCTCTGGATGAAAACCATTAACTAACTTGCTACCAATGGTATTATTATAGCCAGGAGAAATCAAGAGACACAGAAGAAGGGTTTCAAGCTAATAGATTTCAACAAAAGAGAAAATGAAAGAGGAAGATTAAACTGAATAGGCGCTCAAAGATCCAGCATAAAGAAAGCTTTTTTTATGGTCCATTTGATTAAATGGATCTAGAGCAGAGCTCGGCTGGCTGGACTATTTGCGGTCATTTGATCACTATTCTGTGATCAGAGCGCTGTTATATTTGATTTAAAACAAGAGGAACCTGCACCCATCTGCTTCACTACAAACAGCAAAGCAATCTTCCCTTCACTAATTTGAATATCTGACTTCACAGAGGAGCAATAATCAAATGCTCATTTCATATCGATTAGTGTTTTTTTCATCAAAAATTGCTTTGAATTATTATCACATGTAAACATATGTAAACATAAATCGCATAGTACAATTATTTAAAATTAGCATATGATTAAAATAATTGAACGCAAACCAAGTTACTTTTTTATGTGGTTCAAAACAAACAGCTTAAAATAAAATTTCATTCGAAGAAAATTCATAATTAGTCACATTCAGAATAGTACATACAACGTAAATTTTTTTTAGTGTGCTCATTTCCTAGTCCCTCGCTACAGAAAGGAATGCATTAATGTAAATGTAATGCTCTCACTGAAAGGCCACAGAAAATGGAATGAAATGGACATAGATGTACAGCTTACCCAGACAGAGGGGCGCTGGGTAGTTCCATCTCCTGACAGGCCCCGGCATGCAGGTTATATATGCACTTCCCTGCAACGAGTGGAAATGAAGAAAGATATTGACTCTTCCAAGAAGCTCTCACCAATTCCCCGGAAAAATGGAGCATTCAAAGAAATGTATCGTTCAATGTGCTCTTTCAATGCAAAAATAACAAAGCCTTGGCACGGTCAATGGAGCTAATAAAGCACCAATGAGAACCAAGGAGAGATCTTCTTTTTACTAATTCTTTCAGTTTTAGGATTTATTTTTTCATTTGTTTGTCTTTGACTTGTTTTAGATACATTAAAGCTGCAGAATTTCAAATAGCATAAACAATGAACATTTAATTGAAGCATAAAACTATTACATTTAATTACAGCAGAAGTAATTTAGTCAAGTCCAAAACAACTTTAACTTTTTAATATACTTTTTACAGTAACAAATGTACCATTGTACAAAGAATATCACATGTGTACTTTCCAAAGTTTGCTCTAAACATTATCATTACCAAACCCATTTGTCATCATAAGCTGGTAGTGCAGAAACAACACTGCTGTTTTTTGACCAAGTCAACAAAAAACATCTTGTTTTAGAAAATAATGTTCCCTCTTTTTTGTTTCAGCACAATTTAAAAATGACCATTTATTATTTGATGATGATTTAGTCTCTTGAGACAATTTTAACATGTCACCGGTAAGGAGTAAAAGTGGTTGTACAGACTAAACAAAGCAGCAAAATGCAAGAATGAGGATTCTTAAATGTTTATTTTAGAATAAGAGAAAACATCTCTGAGATCTAATATTTGCATCCACAATTAAAATTCAAGGCACACAATTATTGAAAAAAAGTCTGAACATAAAGCACTGAAAATCTTTTTTTTTTTATGTGATGAACTTTGGATACAACAATTTCGCATGACTCCAGATAACTTTTGATGAGGAGTGTAACACTGTGGGACCTTTTGAGGTGCATACAGTGTCCAAGGCAGCCAGTTGCGTAGCAGATCTGGCTGTTGATCATGTGACTTGTTTAATTCTGTGCAATTTCATGGTCAGTGGAAACATGATTAACAAGGATCTTGAAATAAAAACCACTCAGAGAACACAAACAAAGCTAAGAGAAATTAATCTCCTTTTAAGGATTGCCTCAATGATTATTACTTTAGTGCCAGGATCTGAAAATTCTGAACAGTTGCGCTCCCAACCACTTATTCCTGATTTGAAGAAAGAGTATACAGTTTGTTTTGGATGTTCACTTTTCATTAAACTACAAACAAGGCACCAATCAAGGCTGGTTATTGTTACAGCACATTTTTTTAACACATTTACTACTGCAGTTTTTAAATTTTTATACATGTATTTCTTATCTGTATTTCAGTGGCATTTTACATATTCTTGGAAAATTAGTTTAAAACTATTTTCACAAAATGCAAACTCATTATGACTGTAGACTGTACTGGAATGACGTGGTTTAAAAAAAAAGGATAATCAAAGAACATTGCACAAGCTCTAATAATTAATAACCTACAGTACAAACCCATTGAAATTAATAGTTTAAAACAAACAATGTACTGCTATATAAAACAGCTATTATGTTTTAAAAATATACTATGTATTATATTGTATTGCAATAGTCTTTAAAATGGTAAATCTTTTGAACCATAGATAAAAACATTTTTAAAATCTGAATAAACAAACATGTAATGACCTCTTTTGCTGGACACACATAAGTGATAAGAAACCTCGCACCTTAAGCGTGTATCCTTGTTCACAGTAGAAGGAGACCACATCCCCAACGAAGTAGCGCTCACCAACTTTTCCACCATTGCTGGGGGTCTGAGGTTCTGGGCAGGAGTCCAAACCTATTGCTTAGGACACAGGAAACTCTCTTCATTTGTCAGAATGTGAATGCTGCCCAACACAAATGGGAATTGATTTGTGTTTACAGTAGAAGATCGGAAAGGGCACTGCCAGACAAATGATTCAGGACAAATGTTGTTTCAAGTACGCCGTGTGATCATAAATCAGCCGTTGCTTTACATTGGAGACGTTTGTGGCCAGATTCTTTAACTTTTACACCATCTTTGATTTATGACTGTTTCATTAGGGGTTTTTCTCATGTAAAATGTATTTATGAGTCTATACTTTAAATAATCTCTACTTTTTTATTTGATAAACAAACTAAACAATATAATATATATTCTGTATATATATTTCAAAATTTTAACTATTTTTAGTGGCTCTAATGTCAAATGTTAATGAAAAAAAAACTGACAGTTGTAAAAAAAAAGGTTTTATTAGTGTGCGTTTAAACATAGTTTAACTATGATGCAACATGTGAAAGATGCTGTTTAAGTTTTTGAGTTCTGAGCTGGGATTTTCCATATTGTGCATCTTCTTTGCCAATTTCACACTGTCTGAGATATGTATCTTTAATAGTTCACCTATTAATGATGATATTTTTAGTTGCAAAATTTTTTTGTAGATGTGAGTGGTCCTCATACCAGTGTACTCTAGGTGAAATCCGGCTCCCGAGACGCTCATGTCTGTCTGGAAGGTCAGGTACAGATTGTTGGACGTGGTGTTGAGCAGCGGTGGAATTGTGGTCCCTAAAGAGATTGCATTAGAAATAAATTTCATTTCGATGATGGGCATAATGGTACGTTGTTTCTTACAGTGCCTGCTAGGGTTTGGACATAGTGTCAGGAATCTTTTACACATGTCATTCAACTCTTGTCACCACATCATCCAATCACAAGCTCCAAGGCAAGTCTGGTGTTACTATCATACAAGTGACCGTCATACAAGTACTGTCATACATATCACAATTATCCATTATTAAGTTGAACCAGAAGACTCTAATAATTAATAACATATTCAAAGTAACATATTCATAATTCAGGCGTCACGGTGGCACAGTGGGTAGCACCGTCGTCTCATAGCATGAAGATTGCTTGTTTGAGCCTCGGTTGGGTCAGTTGGAAATTACTATGAATAGTTAGCATGTTCTCCCCGTGATCGCGTGGGTTTTCTCTGGGTCTATAGTGTTTGAGTGTGAATGAGTGTGTGTGAATGTTTCCCAGAGATGGATTGCGGCTGGAACATATGCCAGTGGAGTTGGTGGTATATTCCGCTGTGGCGACCCGAAAGGGAAAAAGCCAACAAGATAATGAATGGATGGATGGATATTCATAATTGCATGACATGTACTTCTTTTAAAGTGTTAAAGTCAAATTCATTCATCTTCATGTCGGCTTTATTCCCTTTCGGGGTCGCCACAGCGGAATGAACCACCAACTCTCTGGCATATGTTTTACGCAGCGGATGCCCTTCCCTGCCACAACCCATCGCTGGGAAACATTCACACACACTTTAATACTATGGGCAATCGTTCTTATTCAATTAACTTATTCCGCATGTCTTTGGACTTGTGGGGAAACCGGAGCACCCGGAGAAAACCCACGCGATCACGGGGAGAACATGCAAACTCCACACAGAAATGCCACCTGCCCCAGCCGAGCCTAGAACCAGCAACCTTCTTGCTGTGAGACGACCGTGCTACCCACTGCGCCACCGTGACGCTTTAAAGTCAAATTATTTTACTTAAATATTTAAATATATAAAACATAACACTAATTATTTTTAAATAATGCTATTATTATTGAATGCATTAGTGTAAGATGAACTATTGGTTTGAAGCTGGATTAAAGAGTATTAATAATGATATTTTCATTACTTTCAGCATATTTTTGGCACCATTCATTTCAACTTCGTTATGCAAGAAGCATCTTTATCCTATAACTTGCACTAATCGTTCATTTGTCGTCATGAGCAGATTAAACGTCAAGCTGTCAAGTGGACTTAAAGCTTCGTCTGAGAAGGATGGCTTCCGCTAAGGTCAGTGCAGATTTATTCTGCATTTTGTGCTTGAGGTGTGAATGCAGTGGCTCATAATTAAAACCCATCTCTCACTTTTGAAAACTCACAAGAAAAATTAAAATGAAGTTATACTAAGCAAACAAGAGCTTCCATACTGAATGATTGGAGGATAATGACTAATAGAAACAGAATTTAAAAAACAAAGAACCAAACAAAATTAATTGAAAAGCAAAACTAATTTGAACAATAGCATGATTTGATACAAATGATAATGAAAAATATAAATTGAATAAAAAAAACTAAGTAAATAAATAAATAAATGTAAGCAGTGCTACATTTATAAAATTATTAGGTAATGAGTGATACTAATTATGTAAAATTATTTAAATTAGCTGCATGAGCAGTCCATTTTCATTTAAAAAAGAAAATGTAACAATATGCTATTGTTTTTTTTGTTCAGCTAATTCTTGTAAAGAATACTAAAGATCCTATTATTGTAAAAACACACCTTGTTATTGGTTTCCTATGTCTAGTAACATAAAATTATTGAGTATTCAACAAACCATTTGAAATTTGATTCACTATGAACATATTTAAAATAAACAGTGCTGTTCACGCTTTTGATCTGCAATATCGTATGACAGCTCAAATATTGACCTGTTTGGTATGACAAAACAAATCTCTAGATTCAAGTCAGCCAGTGTGAGCTTCCAAAAACACTCATATTTCACAAATGCAATATCTTGACTTTCATCAGACGGACAACGGTGTGTTAAACTACTCCATGGGTGACTGAGCAGCATATATTAAAGCCAACATGTTGTGTTCTTGGGCTGTTCGGGGAAACAATATGAAGTTTAAGAAGAAAATCAGATGGGCTTTGTCTCACCCGAGTAGCTGCCAAGTCTTGGAGCATTGCTGTCGACTCCATCGTAAAAGTCCAGTGAGTCCCAGTTGTGTTCAGTTGAAAATGTTACAACTGTAATCTACATGACAAAGAAATAAATACCTCTGAAAAATATTTTCTAAAGTAATGGCGGTAAGCCGGTTAAGGTTAGAGATGGGGTTTTTTTTTTCAATTCAAATTCAATCCAGTAAAAGAGAGAACCTTGCTTTCTGAGAAAACCTAAGAATGTTTGCTAATGAAACATTTGTGTAGATTCGAATGAATTCATTGTGATTTGCATTAAATGCCAAATGTAAAATTGACTTAAGGAAAAACAGGCATTGTTTAATAATGATAGCTTGATAACAAGCCAAGTTTGAGGGAATAAAAATAAATCTTACTTGAATTCCGGTTCCCTCAGGCACAAATATCTTCCAGATGCAGTTGAGGTGGTTGTCATAAGGATCAGGATAACCCGGAGACAGAACAGTTCCTCTGCGTCGGGTCAAAACTCCTCCGCATGGAACTAAAAGACAGTTATGAAAATACAGAAAATGACTGAAATAGGGCATGAAAGGCCAAAATCAGTTTGTACACAAAATTTGCTGAGGGATGCAAGATGAAAAGAAATGTTAAAACTGTAACATAATTTTAAACTAGAATATAATATATCATATACTAAATGATATAGTATATAATAAACTAATATTTTTTGACGTATCCAAGAAGTACAAAGATATTAAACGTGAAAAAGAATACATAAACAAGTAAAAACATTAAAAATATATAAATGTGAAAGCTTGTTCAATACAATAAGTGACACTTTTTAAATCAAACTCAAATGAGACCAGCTTCCTGGAGAGAGACAAATACATTTTTGACAGAAACATCAATCAGGAGGATAAAAGAAGCACTAAGTAGTTTACTGTTTAGCATTACTCAAAGTCTGAAACTAGCTTTCCCAGTGTTCATAACCATCCTTGAAATGAAAAAGTGCTAAAGATATTTCTGAACAACTCCTTCATCATTTCCTTTATTTTCCATGGAGAATGAGAGATCGTTATTGATTATTATTACTTAGGGCTATTCCATTTTTCATTGCAAAGCAGGTTTTATTGAAACAGCACTATATATGAAAGCACTTCTTTTAAAAACACAGCCGGAAAAAGGGGTCTACCATCTTGACTCAACTCCCTTGAGACATCATTAGCAGGTGCACATCTCAAGTGCCACACATTAATGTTAATGCACATCACTTTAATCTAGCATGGACATAATACTGACTTATGTATTTTTAAAAATGCCCTTTATGCATTCATACTTCCTAAGAATTCAAATGATTTTTTTTTCCTAATCTGAAGTCCTGTCTTGAGTTTCTGGGGTTCATGTCTCTCAGGGTCCTTCATCTTTTTATATCGACTTCATCCAGTGCAGCTTAAAGCGTGCCATGTATTCATCTTTCTCAGTTATTCAAATTTGAGTTCCTTCTTTTTAACATTTCTTCTAATTTTTCTGGGAAACATTAAAGCACTGATGAACTCTTATCTGAAAGTTAATTAATGCTCTTTTTTGGTCATATTTAGATAAGAAGAACTAATTAAGTTTAGCTAAAACTTGAGACTTTGGTCTTATAAATAATTTTTGATGTAATTAAATAAATTACAGGAGCTTTTATGGTTATTACAGGACATATCATTACAGGACACATTAAAATGTACATTTGGAATCATTGCATTAAATTTAGCATTGCATATAAAATGTAGACAAAATAAAAATGTAGAGAAAATATAAGATATAAGAATATAAGTCAAATATTAGGAGTCGACTTAATTGACTTCTGTATTGTCTGTTCCGGAGTGCAAACATGTTTTTTTATCCAAACTAAACTGTAAATCATTTATTATAAGTAATGAAGATTGATTAAATATAAAGCAAAATAAACTTTAGTAACTTCTTCTTCTTCTTTCGGCTGTTCCCAGTTTAGGGGTCGCCACAGCAAATCATCTGTTTCCACCTAACTCTGGCCTCAGTATCCTCTACTCTTGCACCAATTACCTTCATGTCCTCCTTCAGCACACCCATATAACTTGTCTTTGGCCTTCCTCTTGCCCTCTTGCCTGGCAGCTCCATCTCCAACATCCTTCTACCAATATAACTACTATCCCTTCTCTGCACATGTCCAAACCATCTCAATCTGGCTTCTCTGACTTTGTCTCCAAAACAACCAACCTGAGCTGTTCCTCTGATGTGCTCGTTCCTAATCTTGTCCATCCTTGTCACTCCTAAACTGAACCTCAACATCCTCATCTCTGCTACTTCCATCTCTGCCTTGTGTCTCTTCCTCACTGCTACAGTCTCTAACCCATACATCATAGCTGGTCTCACTACTGTTCTGTACACCTTTCCTTTGATTCTTGCTGACACTCTTCTGTCACACAACACCCCTGACATTTTTCTCCACCCACTCCAACCTGCCTGCACTCGCCTCTTCACCTCTTTTCCACACTCCCCGTCGCGCTGGACTGTTGACCCCAAATACCTAAACTCCTCCACCTTCTTGACCTCAGCCCCCTGTAACCTCACTGTTCTACTTCCCTCCCTCTCGTTCAAACACATGTATTCTGTCTTACTACGACTGACTTTCATTCCTCTTCTTTCTAGAGCAGACCTCCAACTTTCCAGGTGTCCCTCCACCTGCTCTCTACTCTCACTACAGATTACAATGTCATCTGCAAACATCATTGTCCATGGAGATTCCTGTCTGACCTCATCTGTCAACCTGTCCATCACCATAGCAAACAAGAAGGGACTCAAAGCCGATCCTTGATGTAGCCCCACCTCCACCTTGAACTCCTCCGTCTGACCTGCAGCACATCTCACTGTTGTCATACTCCTCTCATACATATCCTGAACTACTCTGATGTACTTCTCTGCCACTCCTGACATCCTCATACAGGACCATAGCTCCTCTCTCGGCACCCTGTCATACGCTTTCTCTTAGTCCACAAAGGCAGCTCCTTATGACCATCTCTGTACTTCTCCATTAGCATTCTCAGAGCAAAAATTGCATCAGTAGTGCTCTTCCTGGGCATGAAGCCATACTGCTGCTCGCAAATATCCACTTCCCTTCTTAGCCTAGCTTCCACTACTCTTTCCCAGAGTTTCATTGTGTGGCTCATCAATTTTATACCTCTGTAGTTGTTACAACTCTGCACATCACCCTTGTTCTTAAAGATTGGCACTAGGACACTTCTCCTCCATTCCTCAGGCATCTTCTCACTCTCTAGAATCCTTTTGAATAACCTAGATAGGAACTCCACTACTGTCTCTCCTAGACACTTCCACACCTCCACAGGGATGTCATCTGGACCTTTCCACTCTTCATTCTCCTCAGAGCCTTCCTCACCTCATCCTTTCTAATCTTTTCAACTTCCTGTTCTACAATGTTCACCTCTTCCCCCCTTCTTTCCCTCTCATTCTCCTCATTCATCAACAACTCAAAATACTCCTTCCATCTTCTCTGCACACTCTCCTTACTCGTTAGAACCCTTCCATCTCGATCTTTAATCACCCTTATCTTTTGCACATCCTTCCCATCTCTGTCTCTCTGTTTCGCTAATCTGTACAATTCCTTCTCACCTTCCCTCATGTCTAACCTGGCATACAACTCATCATATGCCTTCTGTTTGGCCTTTGCCACCTCCTTCTTCACCCTGCGCTGTGATTCCTTGTAGTCCTGTCTACTTTCTTCAGTCCTCTCGATGTCCCACTTCTTTTTAGCTAGCCTCTTCCTCTGGATGATGTCCTGTACTTCCTCATTCCACCACCATGTTTCCTTATCTTCTTTCCTTCTTCCTGCTGACACACCTAGCACCTTCCTACCTATCTCCCTGATCACTTCTGCTGTAGAATCCCAGTCCTCTGGAAGCTCTTCCTGACCACCCAAAGCCTGTCTCAGCTTCTGTCTGAATTCCTCACAACTGTCTTCCTTTTTCAACTTCCACCACTTGGTCTTCTTTTCCATCTTTCCTCCCCTCTTCTTCCTGACCACCAGAAACATCCTACACATCACCATCCGATGCTGTCTGGCTACACTCTCTACTACCACTACTTTGCAGTCAGTGATCTCTCTCAGATTGGCTCGTCTACTTAGGATGTAGTCCACCTGCGTACTCCTACCACCACTCTTGTAGGTAACTCTATGTTCCTCCTTCTTCTGGAAATAAGTGTTAACTACAGCCATTTCCATCCTCTTGGCAAAGTCCACCACCATCTGTCCTTCTGGGTTCCTTTCCTTAACGCCAAACCTGCCCATCACTTCCTCATCACCTCTGTTGCCCTCGCCCACATGACCGTTGAAGTCTGCTCCCACCACTACTCTCTCCCCTCTGGTTATACTCTCCATCACCTCATCTAACTCACTCCAGAATCTCTCCTTTTCTTCCAGCTTACAGCCTACTTGTGGAGCATAACCACTCACTACATTCAACATCACCCTTTCAATCTCTAACTTCAAACTGATCACCCTGTCAGACACTCTTTTCACCTCTAAAACATTCCTCACAAACTCCTCCTTCAGGATCACTCCTACCCCATTTCTCTTCCTATCCTCACCATAGTAAAACAGTTTGTATCCCCCTCCAATACTACGCGCTTTGCTACCCTTCCACCTGGTCTCCTGCACACACAGAATATCTATCTTCCTTCTCTCCATCATGTCCGCCAACTCTCTACCCTTCCCGGTCATTGTACCAACGTTGAGAGTCCCTATTCTCAGACCTATACTCTTGCCTTTCCTCTTCTCTCTCTGCCTACGAATCCTTCTCCCTCCTCTCCTTCTTTGACCAACAGTAGTCCAATTTCCACCGGCACCCTGTAGGTAACTATTATTTAAAAAGAAACAAAATTTAACAGGTGTTTTGTTGTGATGATTTCATGTTTTATTTAAGTATTACAATGTAAATGTCAATAAAATTTACATTTGAATTAAACTGATATACCTATCAGAGTGTAATATTCTAAGTATGTACATTAAAACATACGTACATAAGTTATTAAAACAATATAAAATAAATAACTATGCATATTTTACATTCGGTAACATTGTTAAAAGGGTAGCTTACTTAAATAGGATTCTGTCATTAATTGATTTGTCCTCACCCTCATTAAAAAAAGACATGCTGTTTAAACTATTAATATCTATCCATTATATGTATTTACTGTTACAATGAGCATATAAGCATGTATCTAGATGGATGGATGAATGGATGGTGTCTCCAATATTGGACATCAATGCAAGCTCAAAAAACACTTTAACTTTGTTATTTTAAGCATTTATTAGGGGTCGAGCACCTCAAAAAACAATATTCTTCTTCTTTTCCGTCTTTCTGGGGACTTTTGAGAGCCTGAACATTAACGAAAAGTCCCAGATTTTGTCACAGACCTCGGACTTGGTGAAAATTTACATTTGATTGTGTTTCGAAAAAGGAATTTTATAAAATGGCTCTATAGCGCCACCTAACGCGTTTTTGTAGCTGTTGCGCAAATAGTTTGTCGTAGGTGAATGAAATTTGGTACACATCTGTAAAGTACCAAGCTGCAACATTAGCTAATATAAATCCAGTTTTAAAAATTGACAGGAAGTCGGTAATTTAGCAAAAACCTCTAAAAATCTTGATGAATTTTATCCAAACATCTTCAGTATCATCATAAGGCATACGACACGTGATATTGCTAAGCTTTTTTGACTATCATAAAGTATGTACAACAACATATCAGGCATACAACAACGAACATCATCCGTCATAGCGTGACCTAGTGGCGAGCATTAAAAGGGTTTTTTAAATAGTTTTACGCTTCTATTTCAGGCACTGTATTGCATACACACTTAAAACTTGTCTCA
Organism: Danionella dracula; assembly: GCA_900490495.1. Lineage (NCBI taxonomy): Eukaryota > Metazoa > Chordata > Actinopteri > Cypriniformes > Danionidae > Danionella > Danionella dracula. Next base: position 2,459,022 of record UELW01000039.1, on the reverse strand, counting down.
TGCGTGTAGGACCTTAAGACCTACAAAAAAGTCCATTGGGTTGAGTTTCGAAACTGGACGGAAAATGGGATTTTTTTTTGTTTTATGTAAGAAACACAGACTTCATACTTTGACGAACTCCTCCTAGGCGAAATGTCCGATCCAGCTGAAAATTTGTGTAGTTAGTCGTAAGGCATTAGGGAAAAAAAAGTTATCAAAAGCTAAGAAGTACATAAAACGGCCTTTGGGTGGCGCACCTGAAGCGGTTTTGTAGCTGTTGCGTAACCAGTTTGTCATAGGTGAATGAAATTTGGTACACATATGTAAATGACCAAGCTAGAACTTTTACTAATATAAACCCTGTTTCCAAAATGAACGGAAAGACGAACATTTCGCAAAAACCTCCGAACTCCTCCTAGGCGAAATGTCCGATTAAGCTGAAAATTGGTGTGGTTACTCATAACGGATTAGGAAAAAAAAGTTATCAAAAACTAAGAAGTACGTGAAATGGTCTTGGGGTGGCGCCCCAGCAAAGTCCACACTTCAAAAACGAGCAAAATAATTTCCATAATTTGGACTGTATCTCCGTTTACATTAATTCCATTTCAACAAAAACAGCCTGGCATGATTATCCTTGTCAGGCTGAACAAAAGGATATGCATCACTGTGACTGCGCTCCAAAAATTGGCTCTACATCACCTCCTTACTGCCCCTTAAATCTTCGTTTTAGCTGTTTTGACCCATTGAACATGTTATAAAAGGCCCACCAAAATGTGTTCGAAGGTCATGTTCAGTAAGTATAATAATTTAACACTGTCACTGAAATCGTACCTTGGCCGACAGCTCTGCAGCGCCCCCTTGAAGGGGAATAAAAGCTTAACACGTAATTTAACAAACTCCTCCTAGGAAAATGTCCTTTTCGAGCTGAATCTCTTGACTCTTAAGGCATTTTGGACCAAAAGTTATCAAAAACTTAGAAGTTCGTCATACGGTCTTGCTGTGGCACCTTAACGAACTTGACCTTTTTCAATTGTGTAGGGCTAAATGGATTTGTTACTGTAACACTCGCAAACTTTGTCCAAAAACTATGAAACAATTATGGAATTATGAGACTACCCTTTTGACCAAATTGCTATGCTTAAGTGACGATATGCTTATAGCGCCACCTACTGCCTGTGTATATTTGAGGCTGTATCTCCCACATACAAGTGCGAAAATCTTATGATTCTGAACAGTATGATATGCTAATCTTATGACACTGACTCTTGTTTTTATACATGTTGTTGGTGTAACAATAAGGATCATCTTCATGTTTAAAGATTTGTAACGTTTGATACTTAGTAAAGAGCCTGCACCTTCTTTCGAGCTCTCGATGACGACGAGTGAAAAAAACTCGAAAGGCCAGGAGGCGGTGCCTTCGCTCCGGCCGACGCATCGTGCGAGACCCCTCATATCGCTGCTTGCAGCTTTAATTTCTAACTGATTTTTCAATGACTACAAAATGATTAGTTGTGCGATTTGTTCATACAAAACTCCTCCTGTACTTGATACAATCTGCAGGGATTGGTAGTCAGACTCAAGTCTACTGTTACTAGATAGATCATTTAGCGCTTCAGAAAGAATAAATTTTTAGCACCGCAATCACTGTTTTGACTGGGAGGTAGATTCTGGCCCAAACAAAATGGCAACTGATCCATTCTTTATCAAAAGCTTTTCGTGAAACCTTAGAGGAACACATGTAGATTTGCGAAGCAAACCTCGTGGCAATGGCGGGGACCCAACAAAAAGTTGGCGCTGTACTCCTGAGGTTTAGGTGAACAGGTGAAGCTTCACCAGTGCTCCCTTACAGCCTCTTCTCTTGACAGAGAATACAAAGATGTTAATCCCTCACAAAAGATAATAAAACTGTTCCTTGGTATGATGCACCTGAATCATAACCATAACCAACAATGTTCGGGGCTCACCATTCCTTGGAACCTTGGCTCTTTAAAAGACATGTTATGTTTTATTATTCACTAAATATTAATAAAAATCTATACGTTTTTGTTTTAAATGCCATCCATTTTTCATTCTTCAGTTTCTTCAAGTACTTGCTTGTAAATTTGATAAAATATGTTGAAAACCTATACAGAAAATGCTTCACTGAACGTAAGGTTGGACAATGAGGTTCATAAAGCGCAACCTTTTCATCCAAAGCCGCCAACAAAGACCCAAGGACTCATCCACACTGAATTACCAGCACTACACACTCATAAATACTGAACTCAGAGCATGTCCTTCTAAATGACTTTAATCATCCATATTCATTAGCACCATTAAACTATACATGAGTCAGCTAAGAACAAGGAGAAAAAACACATTTAAAAACACAACGCAAAGGAATGAACGGAACTGTAAGGAGCAGAAATTATTCTTCTGACAAGCCTGAGATTCTTTGTCACCTTTACAGGCCTCAGTCGAGAAGATTTGATTTGCTTGTTGAGTCTCGGCCAGACATTTGTGCTCAGCACCTTTTGTGTAGCTATCAATAAGAGCGAATCCTCACTGGATGTTAACTACCATAAGGGCCTTTCTGTCTTCACAGTCATTCTCTAATGCTATCTGTCACAGGGAGATCTGGAGGTCTGAGTCTTTCACTTGGTTTTCAATTGCCAGGTTCAGCTCAGAACAGCAAGTCACTGCTTTTGTGTCTATATAAAAAGTAAAAAAGCCCACTTATCTGATCATGATTCACCCCTTTTCTTCTCTTGTTTTTTCTTTAGTCCCAGGCAGGCATTCTGGTATCAGATTGGTGTAAAAATAAGTCTTGTAATGCTACAAAAAAATGACGATTTAGGGCTTTTGAAATGAAAAGATTTGTACTATTTCAAGCCAAGTCGAGTTTTATTTTACTTATTCAGCACATACAGATCAAGAAATCAATACCCTGAAGCCATGCATGCTTAACTAGTGCTAAGAAATAAATAAGGTAGGGTTTAGGATTTTTATAAAATTAAGAAAAAAAGACTAATAACTAACAAAACAACAAAATAAGAATGAAAAAGTACCAAAAAATGTGCGACAATTGAAATTATTTACTAATATTTGCTTCCTAGATTATATTTGGTTCATGTTAAGCCTCATGCAAAAAAAATGTTTGTCGAAAAAAAAAAAACACAACATTTTCAATTGTATTTTGTCTGGCTAAATTATACATTTATGACACTAACTACTTGACAGCTTGACACATATTTTCAAATATACCAAATATATATTTTCAAATATACCAAATATACATTTTTGCAGTTTTTTTCATGTTTATCAGCTTGATAACTTCTCAACAGGTCCCACACGTTAACTAAAAAGAACAGATTTCTTTGGTTAAATCAGCAACATTTCAGCTAATATCCTTTCCAGCACATCTGTATTCCACAGGTGATGTCCCACACACTCTCAAGCCTCCGCAATAATCAAAAAGGTTTCCAGCTACGTTAATGTCATCATTAGCAGCCGACGCCGACACAGAGAATGAGCAGGATGCCTGGGGGGTTCATGTAAATCAATGGATCGTGTCAGAAGAAAAAGGGAAACACACACATGCTAGTGGAGTCTCAGAGCAACATTTGATCATTGATGGTTTATTGCTTGGTTTATCTGATTGGGATGTTTGTAAGTGATGCTAAGCACGTATTACATTTCTTGCTGAAGGTCTAATGTATGTTACATGATAAATTTTACTGCATTTTTATTCATGTGGTTTAGGTAGTTATATTGACATACTTGTGACTGTGATGAAGGCTATTTATTTTTCATGAACATTTGAAAATGTTGTAAAAATATAAGTATTTACTAAATACAACGAGCAGCAAAATATATTATTTATAGATTTTATTTTCATGTATAATTGTGTTTAGGGCTCAATGGATTATCATTTCTAAAAAAACACATTAAAAAGTTTCAAGCTAAATCAGATAATTTTAAAATTGAACTACTGACCTTGCTTTTCTCAGCTTTAATTTTTTGCTCTTGTGTTTTTTTGTCTAAAGACATATAAAAATGCACTATATGTGCAAGTGTAAAGTCTTAGTTAACGTACAAATATCTGATTGATAAATTAGGTTTGAATGTCGAGTAAAATATATATGTACAATATATAAAATTAAATTAAAATTAAATAATAATAATAATAATTAAATTAAATATAATTATACACATATTAACTATAATTATGTAATATATTAGATTAAAATAAGAAGACAATTGAAAATGACAACTTTTTAAGAATCACCCTAAAGTTACTGTTAAAAAGACTGATCTATAGTTCTATATATATATTAAAAAACTCGATCGAATCTGAATGAATCGACTCTCAATAGTGTGACATTCTAGCACAATTTCTTTGATTCTCCAATTTCTCAACCATGGGAGGCACTTCTTCAAAGTGTAAATCTCTTTCCAATACCCACTCCGCCCACCACAGTGACCCCTAAATGCTAATCCTGATCACAATTGCTCCTCGTGTGTGAGGTATAAAGTGCTTTAAATATTTTGGTTTATAGGAGTATTCGTAACATTAATGAAGCAACTATTTTCTCCTCTTAATCCCATAACATTAACAATTTAAAATGTAAATGGAACCAAAATATCCTTGTTGTCAAGGAGAATAAAGTCATAAGAAAACATTTGAATAATAAAAGTTAAAATATAATATAATATAATATAAATAATAAATAGGAAATGAGTAGATCTACTGCTAAAAGCAACCAAGAACAAACAACAACTGAATGTAAGGTTCTGCTTCCTTTCACACTACTTTACTTAAAATAGTGTTTCACAGTGATTTGTGCTCAATATTGCACTATTGATTCATTGAATTACTTAGATTCAAATAGCAAAAAACAACAACAGTTTATCTATTTTGAGTAAGTAAGTATAATGTAAACAGGAAGAATTTATCTGATCGTGTCCATGTTTGAAAAAACATTTACAAAGGAAGGCAAAACTTTTGTGAGAGAACATAAATACAACATATTTTTCCGCACAACCTATTATCCTCTACAATAATAACTTATTATGGGTGCATGTAGATGCAGATGAAAATGGAAAAGTCTTAACATCCCTGCATAATGTTAGTGTAATAGAATAGTTCTAGTGTAATAGAATGTGAGATATTAAATGACCAAGGAAAGAGGAAGAATTAATTGTGACTTGTGAGATGCAGAGTCTGGCACAATAGCCCATTCAAACTTCAACATATGCTGCTGGCTAATAAGCCTCAAAATGGGTTTGTGTTATTTTGGGAGTTGTTTTAAGAGTCAAGTCAATGTGACAAAGGTGAACCCAGTAATGGACACAGAGACCAGGAAAACCTGGGCAGAAAATGATGGTATAAAATCTAATTATATTGAGCGGTTTCCAATAGCAACCGTATGTGCTTTCCCCCCTATAGTGGCTCAGTAAGGCTTCTCTCTATATGTGTTAGTCACTATATGTGTTAGTCCATTCAAGTTGGTATGCATTTCATTACCAACTACTGAGTTTTTCCATGGTTTTTGCTTTAATAACTTCTAAACTAAGATGTGTTGTTTTCATGTCTCCTAAGTTCAATATAAAGTAAGGTACTTTTTAAACTGAGAAATATCCAAAAGTTATCTCATGATATCAGTCCTAGTTTACACTCTTTTCTCATTCCAAAACCTCCAGATTTGGTGGTGTGAGTGATAAAACACTAACTCTCTCTAACCTTCAGCAACCAGAAGTGTGGTGCTTGTAAGCATTAGATTCCTGACTACCCATTGCCCTACACTGTAAAAAATGAATCATAAGCCTTGTAATTTTTCATTCATTCATGCATTCATCTTCATGTCGGCTTTCTTCCCTTTTGGGGTCGCCACAGCGGAATGAACTGCCAACTCTCTGGCATATGTTTTACGCGGCAGATGCCCTTGCAGCCGCAACCCATCGCTGGGTAATGTAATTTTTCAATAAGAATAAAAATGTACATTTCTTTTAAAATATTGAGAGTAATTTACCAATAAAATAAAAAATTATTGAGTCAACTTTATGGTCAGACCAAGTACATTGTGTTTTTACGTTTATTACAGTAATATGTCTGTTTATGTTATTATTTTTATATTGTTAAATGTGTTTTAGTGTTATAAATGTGTTTAAGAACTAGTATGTGTGTTTATTAGTTTTTGTTTGTGTGAACTCATTTTAATGACCAATGTTGTGTTGCAGGTTCACTTTCTCTAAACAATCTTCTCATTATGTTTTGTTTTCTGCATCTTCATGATGTGAAAGAACTGTATATGAGCTCAAGAGAATGAGCTGTTGTGGTAAACGTACACATGCTTCGGCTTGAAATAAACTATGGAGCAGACACCACTCTGCACGTTTCTCTTCACTGTTGGTGCTAGCACGGGTCTTTAAAGGTAAAAAAGATGTCAGTCTACAAGAAAAAAAAGTTGCCAGGCTCTGTCAGTCGACCGTGTTATGTCAATAAAAAATTGGAAGTTGGAACATGGCAAACGGAGAGAATACAGCTTTTGTTTATGGAAAAGAGAATAAAAGTGTGCGGTTTTAATTTTGCAGCATGAATAGTGTTACCTCACACAACTCTGGAGCTAAAATGAACATTAAAAACAATTCAGTACACGAAACCTGGTACTGGTGTAACCAAATACGCTGGTCAGCCAGTTATCAAATTCTCTATCGACCTCCCTATATCGTCTTAAAAATGTATATCGACGATAATTATCGATATTGCATTATCGTCCAGCCCTACTCCACATCTAGCAAACACACCTCTTTCACTTTAAAAATATTATTAAGTTCAACACTTAACCACTAACTTTTTGTTTCTAAGCATAGATTTTGTTTCTATGAGCTGAGTAATGAGAGCCAAAAATGTTTCAAAACAATATAAATTAAAAAAAAAAACGTAAAAGCAAACACATCTACATCAACATTACTATTATTTACTTGTGAATGTAACCCTGAATAAAACTAAGCTGAAAAATAAGAAAGGACCCTATATTATAGGGCTAGTATGTGTGCAGGGGGAACCAGGCGTTAGTGAGCATGATGTTTTCTCACTGAAACATGATGTTTATACAACCAAGTGACATTTTACTGCTGCTTCCTCTTTGCATATGCCCTTGGCCAAAACTAATGTATGCTAATATTGACAGGTGCTTGATAAAATATTATGCAGAAAAGAATATCCAATGCAGTATCTTGAATCTAAAAGGACTTTCATCATCACAAAGCAATCATTTGTACAGATTTAATGATATCTGATATCTACACAAATTGTATAAGAAATTGAAAAAAATTAAGTGACAAAATTCGTGCATGTTCTGATCAAAGGTAGTCATTTACACCAGCCTCTTAAAAGAAAAGCATCAACACAAGCCAATTAATTCCAAGGTTGTGAAATAAGGTGAACGCTGAGTGTACTGTATGCAAGGTTATGCAAGGACATTTGGTTTTGTTATGCAAAAGCATATCTATTTGTGTGTCATGTCTTTTCGCACAGAAAATGCTGTTGCACTGTTTGAATGGGTGGGTAAGGACATCGCGAGCCGTTGATTTTTTCTCAGGAGCTTTTCTATTAAATTGCATGAGGACAAGGCTAGAAGGAAAGTATTCTGTCAACTTGCATCAAGAGATTTAGCCAAGATTCGTATTTTCTTGAAAATTGCATTTCACGGGGGCCTTCACACGGTGTGGACGCACCACTATCCAATAGATTTCAACACATTGATTTTTGATAAAAGCCTCTTCAAATCTTTGTGCTCTGCTCTACAGCAGAGAGAACCAACAACAAAAAAAATCTTAACACAAACGGCGTGAGCAAACACAACTTGGCTGATTTCAATGCATTAATATTCAAAGATAAGCAGGCCGTTAACAACACAAGCATAGCAACCCACAGCACATATCATAAACATGGGAAACATCACTTTTTGAGTTGACATAAGCTGGGATTAGACAGTTAGTTATTTTATAAGAATATAATAGAAAATATTAACTTTCATTAATCATTTTAATACTTCACTTTAAATTCTGTAGAAGAGGTGCTTATATTACCAAACTAAAAGATTAACCAATATACTACATAAAAAAAACATGTTAAAATAAAAGAGTATGTTATGCTGACTACTAAAGTAGTAAATTACATTTCTAAACAAACATAAAAACAAACAACCAAACCAACAAACAAACAGATAAATTAATAAATAATTAAATGCATAAATACATTTTGCAACCCCTTTCCACTCAGAGCTTTGAGGAAAACAAATTGCCATTATGAATAATTAATGATTTTAATCTTTTCAAATGCATGGAAAGCAGACAACAGTCCAAAATAACTTCACATAAAACTGGAATGATTACTTAAGAAAAGATTAGAATATTTTTAAACATGCTGCGCTTGATCTGAGATCTATCCTCCCTGGCAGCAGGGGGCAGTGTGAGGTGAACATACCGACACATGTTGGCACAGTGCCGTTCCACTGTGCGAGTGAGTTGGGCACCGCCTCACACCTGATGGCACTGGCACCGTGCAGAGTATAGCCTGGGTTACACTCGAATAGCACAATTGTTCCCAATCCAAAATCATTCCCAATACGCTTGCCATAGCGCGGCTCAGGCATGGAGCTGCACTGAGATGCACTGGTCCTCGGAACAGCTGTAAAACAGAGTGAAAATGATAAATGATTAAAAGAAATGATAAAACGCTTCAAATGAACAGATTGCATTTTGAGTTGTGTTAAACTGAATACTAGAACATTGACAATGAAATTCTCCTCAAGGTCAAACATTACTTTTTCAGAGTGTTTACTTCAAATTAATTTTTAAAAAGTTTCAATAACAACATGTATTTTTAAGTACCATGTCTAAAGATTAAATTGATTACTGCTGAATACCACAAAAACAATATTTCATAAAATAGCTTAGCTAATATAATAAAATATGATAATCATTTGTCTTCAAAGCCATTAAGCCAACATTAAGCAAATGAAAAACTTAACATTAAATATAAAACCATATAGAAATAATCCAGTAATAATGAGTAATATATAGGATTAGTTTCAACACACTATTCAATGCAATTTACAACAGATGCTGCAAGCTGTACCAACCTTGATAGACAAAATGAAACCCCTTAGCTGTGTGTTGTCCCTCACTTTTGAACCGGATGGTGATTTCATTGGCAGAACTGAGTGGCAATGGCTCTCCTACCAAAAGAGAACATTTTAATGGTGAGAAAAAAAACTTTGTTTAAACCTTAAACAATATCCTCAGTCTGACCATTTTTTAAGTTTTTACTAGTCTAAAAATGTCCACACAGTCAGTAGAAAAACATAATGCATTACAGTGTACACCGAACTCATCAAATTTAAGTTTCAGGCCTAATGGATTTTTCATCTAAAACTGACAACAAAGTTTTTCATAATACTATAGAGGAAAATGCCTTCGAGCTACTGTTTTTATTTCCAGCTATTAATTGCTAGATTAAAAAAATACTGGTGGTTATCTGGTGAGATATAATGGATAGTGCTCTGATTGGCTTTCATTTAAGATTTACAAGAACACAGCTTGATGTGAAAGTGTGTGAATAAAGCGAATAAGAGTAAATAATGAATTTACGTGTAGCCTTTTCAAAATAATCAAGTAATCTGTAAAATGATGTGTTATCAGCCTCAAGGGGCGAAAGTTTAATTTGCTCTTCCTAAAGTCATGTAAAGTGAATGAGACTGCTTGAAAATTGAAACCGCTCAACCTTCTCCACCAAAAAATATCTTAAAACAGAGAGACTTTCAGGTTCCTTCATCATTGCATTTAATCAGCCTTGCATTGAAATGGTTTTTGCAGGTTCCGTAAGGTGAAATGTATGACTTTTTAAGACATTTTTAAGACTGTTAAGACCTATTTCATAACATCAAAAACATGAACAAAACTTTTTGTAAAATAAACAGTATGCTTCAAATACATTGTTTGAAACTCTAACCACATTTATAGTTTTTGTGCATTTACAAAAGTTTTCTCAAACCTTTGCTTTTTACAAAGTTGAGTGCTTATGAGTATTTTCTCAAACCCAAACAATCACTTTAACATTTTTTTACATTTATGAGCCTAATGTAAAAATCTGACAGCCCTAAACACTAATCTTAAGAAGCCTTTTCTCAAACAACATTTTTATGTTTTTGAGGATTTACGAAAGTTTTCTAAAACTCTGGAAACCTCTAGCTTAAAAAAAAAAAGTACAAACACATATCAAATGAACTTTACATGAACATAATATTTTTTTCCTTTTTAAGACCGTATGAAAACCATGACCAATGAAAAAAGATTACTTGTAAAAAAATATTTAAACCCATGCACTTTTAATAAAGTAAAGAAAATAAAGAAGGCAAATTAACTACCAGAGAAAATTTACATGCATATGCGACCAAAATGAAAACTATAAAATGAAATACATTAAAAAAACAAGAAGTTTTAAGTTGAGTTTGGTAAGCTTTTTATTCTGCCTTTTTACTTCAATAAATGTTATCGATTATGGATGAAAATCAGCATATTACTAATTATACTGTTAGTTTGTAAGTTAAATATGCTACGTCACCATGTCCATTGTTCAGGGGAAAATGGGGGACTTGGTGTATTACAAACCTATTAAAATTTTGAAGTAATTTATAGAGGAACAGTACAGAAACTAATAGCACATTTTGGTAAATCTACCAAACTTTTTAAGAAACTGTTTTAGTTTAAACGTAAATATACGCATCAGTAAGATTAATGTCATTCCTGTAAACTGCCCTTAATTTGCTGTTCACACACAGAAGTAGAAACAAGACCTTTTACCTGAGTGAGAGCCAAGACTAGACGAGAGAAGCTGAGAATCGGTGGATGGCCCGTCAAAGATTTCCACCACATCATTAGCACTCGTCTGGATGAACAGAAATTGTCCGAAGAGAACTGCAGAGAGAAGTGGGTAGGGGTTGATAGGATATACACTTTGTTCACAACTACAACTTTCTCATTAAACACTGAAGAAAGATATTTAAAAGCAAATCTTTTACTCAAAAGTTTTCACTATTATTTGAAATGTGTGTTAAACTACAGACAATGACAGCAACAGGTTTGAAATAAATGTAATACAATTAAATTGTGTTTTTTGTGTGTGTAATAAAACCCAGTCTTTTGTCATTTTTAAAAAATCCTGACACAGAAAGAAAACATAAATTCCAGTGACTAATAGCCATTTATGTGCAAGATGTGTAGCGCCGCATCCAGTTTAATTTGCAGAGGCATCATAATTGTTCAATATTAATATTAATTGCCTTTTTTATTTGCCGTTGATATGTTGCAGTGAGCTCTATTGATAGGACGTCGTTTAAATCAAAGGTGCCCTTGTTTCCTTAACTCATTTCTACTTTGTATTCTATTCATTAAAACAGTTATTCCACAGCCAATTTTCTTATTATACAACTATGAGAAGTTATTAGAATGAAAATTGCAATTCAATATAATTATTTGTCCAGAAATTACTTCTGACATCTCATTTTGAAATGTTTGATAGCTATCTTTGAACCTGGAAAACAAACAGTGTTCTCCCTCACTGCTTCTTAAATGAACTTGGGGTGAAACAAGCACTGCCGGAGCTCGTAAACCTTCCACTCTACAACATCCTCAACAAGCACAGCTCATATTTCTCATAAATCTGTACTAGGTATGGCAATGCTTCCATAACATTTATTGAACCACAAAAAAAAGAAACTCACAATACATGGGTTGGTAAAAATGGATGCCATGACTCCAAATAAAGCTTTAAAATAGTCGAGGAGTCTACTCACAACTAAAAGGAATCTGGTTAGCCCTCGGGCATGCGAACAGAGCCTGCCTTGGGGCTACTGCTTTACATTCGGCAGATGATAAAACACCATGAATGTAGAGCGCCAGGTTATAAGGTGAGAAAAACAACGGCATATGTTTCATCAGTCGCTATGAATTATTCACAGTCGATCTTGCTCTTTCTTGCTTCTTTCAGTTGTTTTGAAGGATATTATTTTTTTCTGTTTTAACATGATGGTTGCACTTTTGATACATTAAATAGAAACAGATTTTCCATCGGTGACTTCTGCAATATCTGAGGTTAACCTGAGAACAAAGCAAATATGGTTTGTTGCCAAACTTTATCTCTTGCAACAATCAGAAGCGAGAGATATTCTCAGTTAGAGAAGTTAAAGCTTTAATTTTTAAACATTTAGTACAAGGGTTCTACAAACAATACAAAGAATATTCAAGAAACAGATTTTTTTAGATTGCTTGTAATCATTTAACATTTTATCTATCTTTCCCCCTCACGCATTATTGTTGACATAAAAAAATTTTAACATCTGTTATTTGGTTCACTGGTAGCACTTTATAATAACTATACACTACAGAGTATTTGTTAAGCATGAGCAAATAGTTATTTGATTAAGTATTTAAAAGCACATTCATACATCTTATTATTCAGACATTTTATAACAGTTACTCTGTGTGATAATAAATGCTTTATTAACACATTTTCCTACAGTAACTAATGATAAAAAAAACATTAACTACTTTTTTGTCAGCTCATCTGAAGTGAAGACTTTTTAGGTTTTGTAAAGCATTAACACATGCGACTAAATATTTCAAAGGTCTGTTCCCTCTTTAAAACATGTGTTAAAGAATGTATCTCATGTTCTCATAATCTCAAAGTTATATTTATAAACTGCTTTCTAATGTGTTTTAACATAGAAACAATGCTTTATTCATTATTTATTGGAGATTTGCTAATGCTTAATCAATTATTAGTATTGTGTAGTTGTTATGAAGTGCTATTGAATCCTTTATTTCTCAATATTTTCTATGCTTGTTAACCCTTTTCCTTTACTTTTTAAAAAAGTGATACAGTCTCCACCACCTAGACTAATAAAAGACAGCAAATAAAAACACCAAATTCAACAAAAACAATAGTAATCCCAAGACACACCTACAATATAAATAATACAGCATACTTTGCCATTTTGTTTTACATGACAGCATGCAGCTATATGAGAACTCGTTGAACTCGGATCTGCAAATTCCCATTCGGATAGATTCCATTAATAATACAAAAAGAAAACTCTGCAATGTTTATGCTATTTAGCACTCTCAGATTTCTTTAGAAACTTGATCTCACTATAAAACGCAGTTTGATAGTTGATTAAAAAATAAATAAATAAACATGGGTTCCCCCAGCAATGCTCACTTCACTTAATCTTTGTGTAAAAAAATACATCTTTATTTAAGCAGGTTTGGAGCCAAATCATTATAGTACATCTGCACATCTGGTTTTTAAACTTGCATAGATTCATGGCTGTTGTTGTTTTTTTTTTTCTCAAACCATTGACAGTTTATATTATATTGGAATACAAGTTTACACAAAAGCATACTCTTTGACTTCTGAGGCAATATAAATTGCATTTCATTCTCGCATCGCTTTCCCACAATTAATGAAAAACATTGACTGTCAACTTTTTATTCTGAGCAGTCTTTTGAATGCTCAACACCAAAGCATGGATAAAGCTTGACTGTATATCAAGTAAACATTATATACTACCTTGCACTAAAAGAAGTCAATGTTCATTCTGCATGTAATAAGGTTCAAGGTAAAGCATTGCAGAAAATAACATCAAATTATTGTATAACAATGTGTTGAAATAACAGGAGCTGGAAACCATACGCTTCTTCAAAAATAGAGACAACAGCTGGATTAGAAGCTAACCAGACCTCAGTACCGACAAAATGAAGTGAAGGAATGAAAAGCCCTGCAGCCCCATCCGCAGGGAAGCCCTATGTTATGACTCAATGCTACAGTACAGAACTTCAAACACTCACAGACAACATGGATATAATCCCCCACTGCAAGAAATGAACCTGGAGTCAATTATTCAACACAGCGCAACAGATAAAAACACCACTATCACTTTTTTCTCCATAGAAAAAGCTTCATAGAACGAGCACATCCTCATATGAGTCGTAGTTAAAACGCTTATGTCTCTCAGGGACGAGCTTCCCAGCATGCTCCTCACAACCATCCCAATAGGCTGGCTAGAGGCAACATTCACACATTCTGATGAGACAATAAAGAAAGCTTTTAAGTTAACATGGCTCTTCTGCCAATGATTTGCGTGCACCTTTGCCCCAGTCTTAACTACTGGATAGAAGTCTAGTAAAGTGTCTAGAAACTAATTTACTTTGTTCAGCAGGTTGAAATTATTTATAACGATTTCATACAATTCAGAAGTATTCCTGTTGAAAGACCATCTTTCTGGAAATGCCATGAATGTAATTAAAATGGGTTGCATGGATGGGATGCAAAGGGGTCTGTTTTTAAATATGAAAAGCAGCAGAAAATGTAAGAGGGTGAATAACTTTCCAAACACACCAGAATGAAACTAAAAAGCTAATTTAACAAAACTTCACAAAGTTGGCAAATGAAAAATGGCAAATGAATTCTAATGAAACTCTCAATAACTATTAATCAGAAAATTTGTTCTAGGCAACTTAAAAAATGATAGATTAAATCAACTTAATTATGATGCACAAATCCATCGCAATTAAAGCTATTGGCGACAAATAGATTGATTAATAAGTTCAGAATTTAATTAAATTATTTGGATTTTTGGCAAAACACTGTTTTCCCCTGAAATTGATATGTTTTTAGTCACAAATGTACTTACTTTTACTAAGACTCGAAATCTCCAAACCACTTCCTTTATTCATTAGTGTCAGCACCTGTCTTCCTGATCATCTCCAGTTCTTCTTAGCTCACTACTGTTCACCCATAAGTTGTCCAGTTAGCGACACAGATACTCTCACACAACCTTCCAGAATGCTTTATCTATTGTTACAGTCCCTAAAATCTTAGCTTTTGGACAACTGTTTTTTGGGAAATTTACATTTTCATATCCTTTTAACTCTAAATAGTGAATTTCTTGCACTTTATGTTTTTGTTTAGTAAGCATCTAAAAGTTCTATCGCTTGTTTTTGTCTTCTTCCTTCCCTGGGATTTGTGACTAACCTCATTCGCTTATATCATTTTCAAAACGAGTTGAATCCAAAATAAAACGAATGATAGAGGAGCAAGAAAAAAATATTGTTAATAGCCACGTTTTAATGACTTACGGTTGAGAGAAAATAGTCAGTCAAGATAGGGGAATGAAATTGAAGGCAGATGGAGCAAAGGATGGACTGACAGATGGAAATTGTATTAGCCAGAAGTTCGATTTGCTATTGCTGTGATCATTTGATGGATGAGTGGATGAATTACATCTTTCAGTTCAGTTTAAAGATTTTGACACTTAGTCTGTTTTCCAATTTGACCTACACTTACTAGGGTATGAAATGAGATCTATTTAATATATTGTGAACTGAAACCCCAAAGAGTGCCTGCTATTTTGAGATTTAAACTTAAAAACTCCAATAAATCTCCAAAACTAAAAAAAATTGTTGTAGATTTATTTTCTAAATATAACAGGGTTGATCCTTGCAGATACGTATAGTTCGAATCTGCTTTTGAAAATGAAAATGAGCTTTAGACCAGACAGCAAGATATGTGTTTTAAGCAACAACACTTAGGATAAAATAATAATCAAAAACAAAGCAAGAAACAAGCTGAAATTTAATGAAAACAAATTTTGGTGACTTAAATTAATTAGGTAAATTGAGGACTGTACATACTGAATCAGTGGAGAGACTGAGGCTTGGTTTGAGGTGAGGAGTGGAAAGGTGAAAATAAAACATTCAATGGTTGGATTGATGGATGAGGATCGGAATGAAGGAGGTGACAAACAGAAAAAGATGGATTAGACAGAATGTTGGTTTGGTCTGGCAGTGACAATTCAATGGGTAATTGGAACGATAGATTTTTAGTTCAGCTTGAGGTTTAATAACAGTTATCTGAGCTACTGTACTCCAACACTTTAACCGAATTAGTCTGAAATGCAGTTTACGGTTCAGTAATGTGTTCAGCTTGGTTGAATTTAGAGTGACGCACATGACTGGCTCCACTCATTTGTTGGATGGGTAGATGGACAGATGGAAATTGATTTACCCTGAAATTCAGTTTGCGTTGGAGGGCAGAAAGGTGGAACCAGAGATGGAAATGAATGTGTTTGGGTGATGGAGTGTTTGACGTCTTTGTTGTATGCACAGCTCCACTCGTGGGTGGTAGCAGTCAGTGGTGTTTGATGGCGCACAAGCCTGCAGGCACATAGACCTTAACACTCAAACACACAGCCCCCATATCGGGACAAATTATATGTCCGTGGGGCCAGATTTTGGTGTATATTTCCTACTCTCTAAAACATCTGCCACCAGTTTGAGGGGGCGTGGGGGCTTGGACTGTTGACAGCATGCAAGCTGGGATTAGTATGAGCAATGCAACCATGCATCACAGTCCTTGTGATTGACATAAAAAGACCAGAGTCCTGGATGAAGCACAACTCTGTCTAGTGTGGCTTACATAGATCTAATAGTGCTCCTAATGCTCTCAAGATGCTGCCAAGATTTCTTGTTCGCTGGGAGTGTTGAGGGACTCTGGTATAACAGGAACAGGTTTCTACTGCACAAGCCAGATGCACAGTATGTTGCTGGTCGACAACTTTCTCTAAACAAGTACACTGGAGACTAATATGTATAACTCCTGCCCAAGGCTCTCTTTGGCAGCTGTGACTAATTCAGTTTTTCTTCCAAAAGACAGATGCTATTATTAAAAAAAACTGTCCGGATTTATTATTTGTGACAGAATAATTAAAACCTAAAACCTGGCAAAACAAAAGAGAGACCTGGGTCATAATTCCATCTGAAATTCCTATGTAATTTACAGGGTCAAAAAAGAACTAAACACTTCTGACAGTTCTGTGTGGAGGGGAAATTACAGTATTCTTTAATTAGTGCACCCACTTCTGTCTGATCAAAAATATGGTTCTTCTATTGAAACTTAACTTCATGCATTTCCTACTCATGCTTTAATGTAAATTTCCAAGGAAAGTAAAAGGTTTTTGATTTCATATAATCTAAATATCTCGATTGAACAAAAATGGGCCAGTTCACTCAGTCACACTTACTTGTAACTGCCTAGAAACACAAGCAAAGTTCCCAAGCAATTAAGAACCACACAACTATAGGCAAGCTGTCTGGAAGCAATTTGGATCCAAGACAGCACCCACAGTGTGTGGTGGCAAGTGGGATAGTTTGCAGAGAAATACCCGCTTGTGTTAACTAATATACTCGATTAATGACAGGCTGAAATTTCAACAGAACAGAATGATTTTAATTTCATTAAAATCCCTTAAGTCATCAAGGACTAATTTAATTACAATTGGAATCTGAAGTTAGAAGTTCATAAACCAAAAATTTAGAGAAAAAGTAAAAAAATAAAAATAAAAAACTGACAACTACTGACTTCAACTAACGACAATAAAACTTATTGATCTGAAAAATATATTGCATATAAATAAATAAAAAAAAACAACCAACCATAAAAACTTATTATAAAGGCTAGGTTGGTCCCAAATTCATTGAGGTGAAGACTATTCTGTTGCTGACATGTTAAAGATGTATAATAATTTGACACTAGTGGTCCCATTTCCACATTAATAAGGTAAGATTATGACCTGACCAGCTGACCATGCTCAAGAATGCAACTGTGTGTGTTTCTAGCCAATGACAGGTGATACCTAATTACATCACATGTCACATTAACAAGATAGCAACAAACACATATAATTTACAATTAAACATATAGTTAAATAGTACTTCATGTACTGATATCAACTGATATAAAGTGTTTTCAAAGCAGTAATTTGGCCTTTTTAATTAGTGTGGGCAGGGTCAGAGGCTAGATAGATAGAATTAGATAGAATTCAAATATATGCATTAAGGTTGTAAGACATAGGATGTAGCAAATTGGTGAAAGTCATTTATAAATGTGCCAATATTATATTCATTTATATGGACGCCAGGGACTGAATGAAGCATATGAGCTGTCCTAAACAATGAAATTATTGCAGCTTTGTGTGCATGCACACCGCACACCTTTGGCGATGCCTTTGTCTGTCAATTCTCTCCATTTAAAATTACCTTGACATTTGTATCTGCTGTGTCTTAGATGAAAGGCCTTTTATTAAAGTATCCATGTCTTTTCTTCTGTCTCGTTTTTGCATTTTTCTCACGCTGATCTAACTGCACACATGATCACTCATGTACCACACAACCCCACACCAAATCATACCAGTCTCCTCTTATTAGGTCTTAGGACAGATCTTCAGCTCTATCTGTGCCGACTTTCGTATGGCATGCAAAGTATGACCAAACAACATAGGCACAGTTTTCTTAAGGTTCCTCCAGTTCATACAAGGCCACTGCAGCTTTACTTTGTTCCTAGATGGCTTAGTATCATGCTGTGCACTGTTGACATCACTTGTTACAAGACAACTAAACAAACACTGCGTGCATGCATAATGTATGAGCTTCAAAGAGAACCAGCTCTAATGTCAGGATTTTAGCTATACAAACACGGTCCCAGTTTCCCCAGAGACCCAAAACACAAACTAGATCTGAAACTGTGATGCTGCAGAGCCTCAGAAATGCGCCTTATGTGTAATAAAGTAACTGAAGATATCAGCAAATATCTATATCTTTTATTTTTACTTGGTGTTTACATTGGTGTCTGCTTAATGCACTTTTCTTTAATAACTGCTATGCCACAGCAAATGCAATTCTCAGGAAAGACAAGAAAAAACATGTTCCCCTCCCTTAATCTAAAATAACAGCTTATTGTTTTTCATCAGGAGATCTTTCTGTTCAGTTGTGACTGTTTGATGTGCATTCTCACCAAACTCTCCAGGAACTGAGATCTCATAGATGCAGGACTGGCCTCCGGTGTAATTGCGGGGGTAGTTTGGTGATAGAACAGTGCCTTCGGACTCCGTTGAGCGACTTCCACACGGAGCTTGAGAAAACAAAGAAAGATTGATTTCAGTGAAATCTACAAAACAATACTTTGTATGACAAAAAAAAAAATTGTGTGCTGTTTGTTACCAATTGTTCAATTGAATCTGCCATTTGTTTTAAATCAAGTTTATTTATGATGTATAAGACATTTTTTAAATGTTAATATTTGGCTTGAAAGATTACTCAATTTATTTAGTCTAAATGGCAAAAGGAGATTAGTTGCTTTTTATTTTACATATATTATACTTTTGTTTATCAACATTTGGTAATTATGGGCGATATAAATGTTTTTAATTTATATATAAACAACATTGTCAAGATGCTTACTGTATTTTACTTTATTTCAGTAAAATGTTGCTAATATACTTTTTTCAGTAATATGTTACCATTAGAATACAAAGCATAAATTACAAATAATAAAAAAGTTTAACAAAATGCTATATTTTAATTATAAATAAAGCAAATTTAGAGATAAAACTCATTTCATAAAAAAGCATTAATATTCAAAAAGTATGATTAACTGTATAATATGAAAATAAATTAAATTGCCTTTAAGTAAATGAGTCCTTCATTAGGAAAAAAATGTTAATGGTGTCAAACAAAGGCAACATGCGCTATGCTATAAATCTATACATCTCTAGAATAGGAAAGCAGTGACAGGAACAGAGTTATGGAAGCGTTGTTAAAGCCCCGAGCCATTAATCAAAAGACCAGAACAGAATTACAGGCCAGACAATAACATGTTTAAACCCTATTCTCTGAATCCAATGTTAAAAGATAGTTGCTGCGCAATCAATGATGAAAGCCCATTTAATGTATTCCTCCACAATAAAGGAAATAATTCAGAGAAAGATGGGCAAATATAATTGTAGCGAAAGTGGAATAAAAAGTGATTAGAATCTAATGGAGCAGGCAGAGGGGTGCACCAGTGATAAAAACTGTATAAAATATGGGTCTTTCTTTGCAGTGACATTTACAGCCTTTGACTTGCACAAGTGGGAAAACTGCTGTGCTGTTTGCATTATATGATGTGGATTTCACAGCCTCTATGCGGGTTTATTACTGCTGATGCCACAATATTCTGTGGTGAAATATTAATTTCAGAAGATTAGCAAACAAGTCGCTGTGACAGAGCCAATAAATCAGAGCAACGGAATCATTTGCACTAGAGTCCAAAATATCATTATTTGTGACTCATGCTGTAATTGTTCATCTCTAGAGCTGTCACGAAATCTGTTTACAATGTTTCATGTCATATTATACATGTCCCAACAGTGGAGTTTGCAAATATTTAAAATGCAGATTTTAACGGCATGTGTCTCAAAGAAAAATGAGCATTTGCTCTTAGATTCCATTTGAAAATAAATAAAAAGGAAAAGGAAGTGACTCAAATACACCTAAATCTGCATTCAAATTTATATATATATATATATATATATATATATATATATATATATATATATATATATATATATATATATATATATTGTCCTAATAATTACAAAGCTGGTGTAAAAACTTTGGAACCAAATGTGGTTCTTTGGCTCGTACTTATAGGGGAACCTTCTTTGGTCCCATTTAGCACCTGTCTCTAGTGGTGCTATTTAGAGCCAACCTTCAAAAGTGCTATTTTGAACTAATCATATTCAAAAAGGTTCATTACTTAGAAAATGTTATATATGATGTCTCAAAACAAGTAAAATAGCCCCCAAGAACCATAAATGTACCATATATAGTTGCAATTGGTTCTAAATTTCTCTTTTGTAGGCTATTTAGATGAAAGCATTATATGTGCCTGCCATGTAAACACAAACTGTTTTAATTTATCACAATAATTACTTTCCACACTGTAATTCTGTGTCATACTGTTCTGTATGTAGAACAAGTGTTGTAACCACTTTCAAATATTTATTTTTTGTTAAATGGTTTTAGTTTCATTTTGCTCACATTAATGAAGCTATGTAAAAAAACATGTTAAAACATTTAATTTAATTTTATTGAATAAAAATGTTTTAATACAACCAAGTACAATTTAAATGTGATTCATTAGCATTTTCTTGGTAAAAAATGCATTATTGTAAAGACCACCTTTGGAGACTGGTGCTAAATTATAGCAAAAAGGTTCTCCTGTGATTATAAGTCAAAGAACTAGAAAATAGAGTTTATTTCAAATTTTTACATACATTCATCACAGTAATATGTAATTAAAACACAACAGTAATACCCGTTTAGTGAGGTCCTTTTTAAGTGGGGTGATAGGCATTTCTGAGTATAAAAAAGCTTGCATCACAAAATGTAAATTCAAAATGAAAGTTTTTTGGGTGTCATTTGCTTGCATCATAGCAAGAAACAAGATACAAGAAAAAAAGACAATATTTAAAAATTATTTTTGTTAGAATAAATTAATTGGAGGTAACATGTCCCACAGCTTTCACTTGAAACTATTTAGGACATAGCGAATAAAATAATAGTATTATGAAATTGAACAATACATTTCAGGAATTCTGTGCATGAAAAAACAGGGTTGCTCATAAGTGTCATGTTTTAGATTGACCTTTAGTTTTCTCAATGAAATGTTTCCCCTGTACACATAATCTTTTTAGTCTGATTAGCTCTTCTGTTCTCAGCTGCCTTGTTAATTGCCTCATTTCCCAGAGTATTTCAACCCAGCAGGGTATGTCTTAGTACTAACCAAAACTATAAAATCCAGAATTTTGATTCTTTGTAAATGAGTTCAATTCAACCATGAAATGGTCAAAGTCAATCTTACTTTTTTTTCGGTACTGAAATTGACTAACAGATTTATGCAGCAAGAAAATTTAGAAGCAATGTTTATCTGACAAAACAAAAAAAATTGTAAATTCTCCACAGAGTACCATTATCTGTTTGAAATTTACAATCATTCTATATATTATAGTTTATTATATATTATAATTTGATATTATACATGTTATTACTGTATATTTTCAAATTTATTGAGTAATTTATTAGATACATTTTACAGTTATATTGGCCATTTCTAAGACATTGAAAACAAAAAAGTCAAAATCACCCATTTGAAACACTTTGAAACTAGTTCCAAGCGTCACGGTGGCGCAGTGGGTAGCACGGTCGTCTCACAGCAAGAAGGTTGCTGGTTTGAACCTCGGCTGAGTCGGTTGGCATTTCTGTGTGGAGTTTGCATGTTCTCCCCGTGATCGCGTGGGTTTACTCCGGGTGCTCCGGTTTCCCCACTAGTCCAAAGACATGCGATATAAGTGAATTGAGTAAGAACGATTGTCCATAGTGTTAAAGTGTGAATGAGTGTATGTGAATGTTTCCCAGCGATGGGTTGTGGCTGGAAGGGCATCCGCCGCATGTGCCAGAGGAGTTGGCGGTTCATTCCGCTGTGGCGACCCCAAAAGGGAAG
This sequence comes from Danionella dracula, assembly GCA_900490495.1. Taxonomy (NCBI): domain Eukaryota; kingdom Metazoa; phylum Chordata; class Actinopteri; order Cypriniformes; family Danionidae; genus Danionella; species Danionella dracula. Next base: position 2,436,620 of record UELW01000039.1, on the reverse strand, counting down.
AAAGCCGACATGAAAATGGATGGATGGATGGATGGATGAAACAAATTCCAGTATCTGGAAATGATCATTTGAATTATCCAAATTTTCCAAAACAACTGTCTCGAGCCCAAGTCCCTTTGACTTATGTTCAGTAAAACATGTGTTCTGACTTCATCTGAGAAATTGGAAGTTCCTTAAAATACCATACTCTCCATCCTCCGCATGAACAAGTACACCATGTACCACTAGTCTCCAGAGGCCAAAGAAAAGCATGATCCAGCATCTCTTCACACCTGCGACCCCATGGGGGGGGGGGGGGGCTGCGTGGTGTGTGTGTGTGTAAGAGAGCCGTCAGACATCCCGTCAGGCCCCTGTTGGTTTTTTGTGCTCATGTGACAGACTGATCCATGCCAGAAGCAAGACCCCGACAGAAACACATCCATTATTAATCACTGTTTTATAAGCAGACAAGCACAAGCCTGAAACAACACCTATGAAGACACTGGCAGCCAAGAAGAGCAAGTGAACAACGTCTCATTCCCTTGTGATAACTTTCCAAGAGCAAGGTCATGGCTCTGGACTGGAAAAGATATTTAAAAAGGAAAATTATCTAAATTTGGCTTCATTCATTTTAAGTATTGCACTTAAATTAAGCCACTTCAAATGTTTGCTAGAATTCGAAAATGTAAAAGAATAATGCATTGGCCAGATAGCATTTAATGTGAAATTTGTACGCAATCGTATTCAAATGAGAATTGTCACATAGTAATGAGATCTAAATCATTTTAAACAAATTATTTACAAATATATACAGACATTTAATTTTAAAAAAGTTATTTCAAGTTTTTTAGACTTTTAAGTCTATACTTAATAAAATGAAAATACATGTTTGCTTTTGTGTTTGGAGCAAGATGCTCTCATTTAGGTCTAATGTTCAGAAGAGTGTATTTTTATCAAGAGTGTATTTTTTTAATTCCTGAAAAATCACTAGATAATAGACCACTTGTTTTAGTAAACCGCCATTACTGCGTTCATGTAAAATAAAATTTTGATAATTAAATTTGCTATAATAAATAATGCAGGGAACTTAAGAGCAAAATTTTTAACTTTGATTTAACATGTTTAAAAATCTTCATATCATAACTTTTCTTACATGTTTACCTCAACTTACATGATGTAGACGGACATCTTAAAGTTCCCAACAATTCAACTTCAATTAATTATTGTATTTATTTACTGCTTTTTTTGCAGTTGCTTCAAAACAGCTTTACAGAGGCCTAGAGTTGATTAACATAGTTGAAATGGAATTTAATATGTTAGCCATGTATTTTATATAATGTATCCTGTAAATATTTTATTAAAGCAAGATGCAATATCAACATGCAAATGTTAATAAAGGTTTTTGCATGCTTACAAATACAGATGTTACGTGTACATTTAAAACATCATTCCAATTTGCATTAATATGATATGGAAAAATCATATTATATCAAATACGAAGAAAATAAAAAACGAATCAAAATCTTTAGCAAATACTAATGTTTTAAAAAAAAATTTAATGACCTTCTAGTAAATAAGGCTATCTTCATGTCAAACCTATGTTAAAATCAATAGATTAAAAAAGAAAATAGTACACACAAATATGTTACCCACAACTTAGTGGTCTTAAATTGCATGAACCGCCTAATTGTAAGTCACATATTGATGAGAAATTTGGTAGGTGTTTTTCAAATGCAAATTCTTACAAACGTAACATGTTTCAGGCAGCCATATTGTACAATATGAAAGAGGTATTTGAGAATGTAGTAAAGGAGAATGTGCAAGATAGATGTGTGTCATTAGCCAAAATGGAAAGTCAATAAATAAGCTCATCAAGCCATTACTTTATGCTCAGAGATTAAACTAATCTTGTTTTCCTTTTGGAAAAATGGATCATAACCTCGGTTCATCTGTACTGAATCATCTCCGAAGCAGTAACTCACCTAACAGAAGCCAAAATGCTAATCTTCAGTCCTTCTCTCTGAAGCACATCCAAAATTACCACTAAATCTGAATAGTCTTATGTTTTTAATGTAGCAGTGCCTTTGACCAGCAGGCAGCAGCTCTGCCTTGATCATTTGCAGAAGAACAACAAACAAAGAGCAATTCCAAATCACTAACTGCAGCTTTCGCTTGGCATTTCATTCCGAGCTTTTCAACAATTCTTTCAGAATTTCTTATTCTGAGAACTTTTGTGGCATTTAGGGGGAAAATGTCTATAAATCAATAGATGGAGAGGGAGATATTAAACAAAAGCATTGCATCACTATGGCTCTGGCTCAATTTTAGAAGAACTTCTTCATCAAATCTTCATCATCGTCATTTTCCTTACATCGTCTTAGAACTTGATTAAAGCACTGCCAGGCAAAGAATACTCAGGGAATTTCATTTCTGTCTGCACAGGAAACAATGGGTTCGTGGCTAATGGAATTTGACCAGTTGGTGGGATGCGGGTGTGCTACAGTGTCTATTGTTGGAGATAAGACTGCAAGACTATTTTGAGCAGAAGCTAAATCAAGAAGACCTCATATTTATTCATCTGAATGTTCATAATGTGTCCTGGTCTATTTCAAACCAGCAGACAAAAGAATGTGCGCTGTTTCAACTTAGAGATTTGCGCATTGATTGCGCAATCAATATATTAGGGGCAGTTGTGGTCTGGTGGATAAGGAGATCGACTTGTGATCGGAAGGTCGCCGGTTCAATCCCCAGATCCAGGTGGAGTTGAAGGTGGTGTGAGTGACGAAACTCTTGAGCAAGGCACTAGTTTCCTGACTGCTCTCCGGAGTCACAGGCATGACTGCCCACTAATCTGGGTGTGTGTTCACGGCATATTTGTTAACATATTTGTGTACATTCGGATGGGTTAAATGCAGAGGTATGGGTCCGGGTATGGGTCACTACATATCAAGCCAACTGGTCACTTTCACTATATTGAAGTAAAACACTCATTTTAAAGACACAGACATCAAAAAAATTTGTCTGAAATTAATATATATATATATATATATATATATATATATATATATATATATATATATATATATATATATATATATATATATATATATATATATATATATATTGATATATGTAATGATATAATAAATGACATATGTATATTGATATATACAAATATATTTATTTATAAATATATATATATATATATATATATATATATATATATATATATATATATATATATATATATATATATATATTGATATTGATATTGATATTGATATTGATATAGAATAGAAACATGTTTAGTCATTTCCATATAAAACAAAAGGCAAATATTTAAATGTAGTGTAATTGTCTTTAATGAAAGACTTCCTTTTCAATTAAATAGAATATTTAACTTATTGGTGGATTTTAGTGACACATAAGGAACGGTATACAATGGGAATTAATTGTAAAACCAGCTGTCAAGGCAGGTAAAATATTAACAAAGATAATGCACAGATATCGTGGCTCTGTAATCCAAATGTGTTCAGCAAGATTAATAAACTTTCATATATCATCTTACTACATATCCTATTTTGTCATAAAATAAAACCTCACAGTCTTTAGTGAGAAGGAATCCTCTATGCTTCACATTAATATTCACATTAAGCATTTTTGTTCCTCAAAAAAACATCATAATTTTTTCCTCCAGTGACTCATTCCAGATCTAAAATCTATAATCTAAAATAACTAATAAATACTTCATACTGCACATTACAGCCCAAAAAAAAAGAAAATCAATCCTTGTGTTTATGGGTACTGTAAATTGCATATGAACTCATGAAGCTAGTACATGTAATGAAGAAATTTTTGTCATTGTAGTTTCCTCTGATTATCCCTTATCAGGCTGTGTAAGGTCACACAAATTTCTTCCATGAAGTTTTTTTCATCTAACAACCTTTTGACACCCAGCAATTATTTTTTATATTTTTAGCTTTTTTCCATAAATGTTTTGTTTAAACTATATTTTAGTTGTTATTGTTGTTGTTGTTGTTTTTTTATCATTTGGATTTTCAGATGTTCTCTCTCAGGACTTAAAAGTTTGCACATCTGAAAATTTCCAGCTCTTGGCATTACAGCAAAAAATTGATGCACAGTGCAAAATGCCAAATTTATAAACAATGGCAGCGTACTGTGGCATAGAACCACCTATACAAAGAATCACACACACACACAAAAAAATCCCTTTTGTTTTATTTCTATAATTAATCTTAGCTAGAGTTGAACCAAACAAAAGGCATTGCTTATTTCAGTTTTACAAGCAAACGTATAAATATATAAATAATATATATAAACACAAACACACATGTTTGTTTATTATATAAACAAATTAATGAACAATTGAACAAACAATTATATAGAAATAAGAAATAAATAAATTAATAAATAAGCAACTATATAAACAAACACACAAATAAATAAATAAAAGCAACTCCTTTATATTAGTAAACTTTCAACTCCTTTATAATAGTCTTCATAGGTAAACTTTCATATTGAAGGTGATCTCTCTTAATGTACACAATATGTTAAATGTCTTACATTTTCTTGCACCTAAATTTTACCACAGACATAGAGAGCAACTTTTATGAGTCAGCTTAAACATTATCAAAATGCTATGTTAAAGGTTATTTTCGAACCTGGTTGACATTTACAAATGCCAATATTGAATGGACTAATAAACATAAATCGTGTCTGTATTATGCAACTCTCTGAAACACTAAATCAAATCTAAGTAAGCATTTTTAATAAAAATATCAACTCACTTAAGTATTCAAAATCTACGAATTACATTTTTCTCTTACTTTGCTGAAAACAGCTAAGCATACCTTGGCAGCTGGGAAGCGCGCGGTTCCACTCTGGTCGGTTGGTGTTACCCATGATGCACGTCAGGCTGGAATAACCCTGAAGTTGGTAGCCTGGATCACAATGGAAGGTCACAGTTGACCCCAGCTTATAGTCTCCTCCAAGCCTCGTGCCATTCAGCACACTGCCTGGGTCAAAGCAAGCTTCACGCAGTTTAGCTGTATGAGAAATAAGCAAAAGGCATTCGAATTAAGCATTATTTTTGTATAAACATGTGAATAGATGCCAAGTAAGTGACATCAGTTGTATATTTTGTTTTGTGTCCAACAAAAAGTACTGTCTTTTGAGGACATAAAAATCTTTGGCCATTTTTGATAAAACAAGTGAGCAAATACCTTTGTATTCCAGGTGGAAGCCTGTGTAGCTTACGGACCCGTCACTGCGGAAGGCAATGTGCATAACATTGGAGCTGCTTTCAACCTTCTCTGGCAGCTTGCTGTCTTGAAATGTGCCGATGAGATGGCTGTTGCTGTGAGCTCCATCATAGATGTACAAAAAATCGTAGTTGGGTTCTATGCTGAAACTGAGAGAAGATTTTTTTTTTTTAGATCAGGGAAGCATTTTTAAACATGTGTAATGGTTCACATCTGAATCCCTTCAACATCACTGTATTATTTGTTTAGCATTAACAATATAGTTATCTTTACTTTAATTCTAAATTGAAAACATTTTAAAACATGAATAAAACAAGAACTTTTCCACTCAGTGAATAGAACACATTGTCCTCTTTAATGTTACTTGAACTGACTTTAGAAACACAGTTGATATCGATGAATTCCATTACTCACCCTGAAAAAAATCTTACTAGACCTTAAAGTTCTTGCTTCACAGCCACATGGGATTTTGAAAATTCCATTTTAAAGCTTTAATGTAGGTTCAGTTCAAACAATAATTCATTATATCAATGAATGTATGAACCAAAGCCAATACCAATTAATTAAAACAATGTATTTTATATTAATTTTGTTATATTATTAGTATATAACATTAGTATTATTAGTATATTAATATATAGTTTTTATATTAATAAAATAATAATTTACTTCACCATCAGATAATCAGGAAACAGATCATATGACAGCATATCATTCACAAATTAAAAGTAAGTTTATATCAAAAAGAACATTTAAATTGAGGTGCTACAAAAGTATCACAAATAATTGATTCATTGATTTACAATGCAATGCTTCATACCTGATAATATTACATTATGTACTAGAACAGAATAGATATATATTTCTATGCTACAGCAAATAAGCCTGACAAAATAAGATGTGAAAGACAAGCAACAATCCCTTCAAAAACACAACACTCCATCATGGGTTTGTTGGCAAAATCACAAGCTTCACCCACTATCTGCTGTGTGGTCGGCTGACTGAGGACAGTAAAACAGAGCCTGTGATCTTTTGTCTCATCAGAGGCAGAAAATGTTTTGAAGAGCCTTTTCTCCATGCTTCAGGCTGGGGGATATGTTATCAAGTGGTAACAACTTACGTGGGTGGAAAACACACAAAATTGGCTCAGCTGAGCTTTGGGAAAATTTGATCCGAAAAGCTGTACTTCACATCAAGTACAACAAAGAAAGCAGACTGCTAATTTAATGGCATTACACAATTTGCTCAAGTCCCTTAACTGTAACAACAATATGCCACTGATTTAAAAACATTTTAACTAGAACACTAATGTCTCTTGAAATGAAGACTTAAATGCCATTGGAGATTTTCCAGCAAGAGATATCAGTTACCAATTAAACCACATTCATAAAAAAGCAATTATGAGTCATATTTTAATTAGACACTGACTGAGTTTTTTTTTATCAACAGCATCTTCCAATTTATAGTGAAAGATGGAACCAGCAATGGGTCAGATTTTATTTGTTTAATAATATAAGATTAAATACTGTATTGAAGGGTTCATTAAAAATATAGTCATTTACTGCTAAAATTCTGAGCTTTTTTACTGATTTTTTTTTATTCTGATTTTGATGATAAAATAATTAGGAATAATTAATTAGAAAAGTAAAAAAACAAGCATTTTCCCAGTCCTGTTTGGTGGTGCATACATTCTGTTTGACTTCTCGCTAAGCCACACCTCAAGAATAAAGATCAGCCAATCATTGACTAGGATTTCACATCGTTAGGTTTTAGTTTAATAAAGATTCTTTAAGTTTGAGTGAGCAGAGTTGGCAAAGTAGTTATTTTATTCCTTTTACAATATGAATACAACACATAAGCACGCACACATTGCATGCACGCAAAACATAAGCACACACAAAAATCAGCTTGTTGGAATTTTGGAATTCATCATTTATCACATCACTCTTTCCTGACTAAATGCCAATTAGCTAAAAAAAAAACTAAATTGTACAAAAAGACCCTTCTTCATTTTTGTAAAGTGGTTTGTATCTTTGTCATCTCCTTTCTATCCATCTGGTGTTTTTGTATTCACTAAAAACACTTTGCTGATCTTACCTGATAAAAGCCAATGAAATTACATAATCCGGGTGAACAGTGATGAACCAATCACAGTCCTTGCTGTGCGGGTATGGATGAGGGAAATTTGGAGACAATATGAATCCAGAGGAGCCTGTGATATTTCCACCACATGGAGCTGGAACAAATAATAAGGCTCTGTTAGTGCTAATATCGAATGTAACATTGCTTCCTATAGACTGCAAGCACAGTAATATACTCTGACAATTGCTTTAAGTTATCGTTTGAGTAAACAATCATGCTTGCCTCTGTGTCTTTCATTAATCAACAACAGTTCAGAAATGTAAATGTTTTTAGCCCCTGCGGTTGCTTGACTGAGCCGAGTCATTGCTAATCACATATTTGAAGGTCAATTTAGCATCTAGCAATTTTATTGTAGCGGTTTATGTCAAACCAGCAGAGCGTGAAAAGTGAACATTTTTTCAATTTAAATTATTATAATAAAGTACATATGATTCTTTTTTTTACTCAAGAAATGTCTATACATTACCTAGAAACCCCCTGAAATGTGGAACAGAAATGTAAACAGTTTTTGTTGACATTATTATTGTTAGACTTACAATTTGGTTTTGGGGCATGTAACTAGTGATTCAAACGTTGTAAAACTAATTAACTTATTGTGACGAGAGAAAACAATTAAATGGATACAAAACTTAGGCAATGGTGGTTTTTATAATTAATACTTTTAAAAGTAAAAATGACAATAATTTAAAAATAATTAAACTAGCAATTTCATCCAAAGCAAAGAAACCCGAAACAAAGAAACCAATGTGATTCATTTGCTATTTAGCCAGATTTGAACGCAAACGTCCTTAAAATGTACAAATGTTATGAGTATAAATATCTATACTAACAGTGCATTGCTTTTGCTCTTTTATATTTTAGAGGTGGTGGTCTCCTGCAAGAAGTTACCATACTTGAGGCTCTCAAATATGAAAATATCTGAAAAACAGTGCTATGGCAATTATAACGTTTACAAAACTAAAAAGAGGGATACGTTTTCTTTTTAAGAAACCGTTTCTTTTTACTTGGCTGCCCCTTTAATGCAGCCATTTCCTTAGCTGGCATGGGACAATTTGACCTTTAAAACAGATAAATGTGATGCAAACTGTAAGAAAATAGGTTTTGCAGACTCTCGCAAAATCAACACAGTCCCCTTGAAGCATTCATCACTATACGTCTTCCTTTTATTTCCCATAACTTAGAAGTTTAAATGCTGACTGAGCAAGACATAAAAAATCCCATCAAAAAGATGCATCATTCCAGGCAGTTTATAACAGCCGTTTCAAGTCATTTCTGCTACTTATTCTGGAGATTTCGTCCATCAGAGCTGACAGGTGTGAAATTACGGAGCTGAATTACTGCAGGTCAAAGAAACCTGTGGAATCTCACCGATGCAGGTTGGTGGACTGGGTTGCCAGTAGAACCTGTTGTCCACTTGAATGCAGGTGATCCTGGTTTCTCCTTGCAGGTTGTAACCCGGGTTGCATGTAAAGGTCACACTGTCTCCTGGTTCTTTGCCTTCTCCAATCCGACTGCCATTCATAGGTGTCCCGGGATCCCTGCAGGCAGTTGCTACCGAACCTGTCAAATGAGAACCATGAATGACCCGCTGAGACCACTTTCACTTAGCAGGGAGTCTCCTCAGGAGGGAATGTCTCACGCTCCGAAATGAGCTTGGTTCTGCACAATGGCTCACTGGGAGACCTGTCTGAGCAGAATACTGCCTAAAGCAACTTTGAAATAAGTTGAGGATAAAATTACCTACTAATGGACTTTCCTTCTAAGTTTTTTAAAAGATATTTAACTTTCAAACTCAATATGTATGCATCACACGCTTACCACACAAAAGGGGTTTGGACAATGACCCTAATCCATTAGATGCTCGAAATGTCACAGACAACCATCTTTCATAGATGTCTGATATGATTTCAACATTGTAGCCATCAAATAATGATCTAAAATTGTGTCACAAATGTAACTATATTGGTTCCCACATTCCTTATTATGTGATCAATGATTAATGTTAACTTCATCACCTGCAATGGCTCCAAACTGAAGAATATGAGTAAACTCAACTAATTTCTTACAGATAAAGTTAGTTTTAAAAGCAGGATATAATAATAAGTATCATTGATTTTATTTAAAAATATATATTTTCGTGGAATCATCCCTAAATTAAATTTTTCTCCACATTGTTCAAAATTTCTATTGTTCCAGTTGACTGTTGTCTTTTGTTAATCATTGCATTTCTTCTTCCATGGAAGTCAAGTTTTCAGAAAACATATTCCTGTTTGTGCTTTAGAAAAAGGATCGAAGCTAATTTATATTTTGAAATCAAGTATATATATGTTTTAAAATATTTCTTTATAATTAATGGTGTCTTTTTTATTATGTAATAAACTTAAAAAATTATAAGAATGAAAATAACTTGCAATTTTATTTAATAATTTACAAACAATTTTAGTTCTTCGCTTAAAAAGACCATAAAACTTGAATAACATCATCAAAAACGAAACTTTTCAATTATTGTTTACAAAAAATATAATCAGCTGCACAAAACGCAACAAATTATAGACTATAGTTAATTTCTTTTTATAAAAATATATTTGTTGCCGGTTGCTGTGCGTTTTATCATATTAGATGTGCTACCATAATGTTAAATTTGTCGAAAATGTCACATGAGGACTAAATAAGTCAAGATTCTGCTCCTTTTCCACTCTACCGTTATCATCTCTCACTCATCAAATGATGAATCTCTCGCCGTCACAGCTTTACCGTTTCTGGCTTTTTTTTTAAGTCACTTTTTATGACGACTGGCTAATCCCCAAAACCAAGGAATGAGGGTCATGTGGTGGGTGGAAGGCTATATAGTCCCCATATATGTTCAGATTTATGTATTATTCAGTGACCTACTATTATCAAAATATTATAACAAAGCTAACTAAAAATTAAACTGATATATGAGAGTTGATTATTTTCATTCTAATGCAGTATTGTAGATATTAATTCTTTGGTATCGATCTGCCTATCCCAAGTATTTATACTTTTAGTAAATACTTACTGGAGAAGTCAATGGCGAATCCAGATTTGCTGATGTAGAAATCAGTCTCAAACTGTATTGTGACAACATTGAGAGTGCTGTGGATGCCATCTGGGATCAGCGATCCACTCACTTCCTTTAGAGCCATCTCGTTTTCAGGGTGTCCATCCCAAACCTTCAGGATATCATGCGATGCTTCTGTGTCAAACGCCAAGAACTGCAAGCTATTGAAACACATTTCAGTTAGCTACCAATTTACACTCAACAGCTGAAATGTTTGATTTCAGCTGGAATTTGTTTGCATCAAGCATTTCTGATTGCAACAGATTTGAAATTTACAAACATTGTATATGACCCATTCAAACAGCATACAGTTCCTGCTAAATCCTGTTTTAAATTTCTGTTAAAACAACCTGCAGGAACTTAATAAATCAATGCACTGTTTATCTCTGAAGTTTATAAGTTAACATTTGGCTCCATTTATTTTGTATTGTTCGACTTCAACACAATTCTAAAGCAACACTGCAGCTTGCAAACAATAGATACAACTTTATTTTACTACTCTATATCTCAACTTTATATTTCTTTACTGGGTGGTCATTACTTAGAATTTATAGTGCAACCTCATGAACAGATTGACAAGACAAAAACTTTCAATCAGCATCTTTTCATTCTTAAATGTGTCTGACATTCTCGCCAGGTCACTTCAATTTGCTTAACATTCACTGTCTTTTATTTTTAAGTTTTCAATTAAATGTTTTTTAAAGGCTAGATTTTTGATTGCTTCCAGCTCTCTGTTCTACAAAAATGCAGTGACATTGACCTTATCAATCAGGTTAAACACTTGAGTAGATTAGTTGCTTTCAACATATAAACATCTTTACAAACATATAAAATGAAAGTCACTATTGAGCATTCTATATCGTGTTGAAAACTAGACATTATCACATAGATAGACAGATTTATTTTTTCGTTACTATTTTTTTAAAATCTTTTTAAACAGTAGTTTGTTAGCAGTGATGGCAGTGAATTTGTGGTGCCAGTTCACTTACAGTATTTCTAACTTTATACACAGTAAAGCCTTGGTAGCCCTCAATTGCCACAGGGTGTGAGTGAAGTGGCTTGCCCAGGGTCACAATTGTAGAGTGGACCTGGCGGAGATCGAACCGTCAACCCTCTATTTACAGAACGACCAAAACCACCACTGCGCCACAATAGCATCTATAGCACCACTAACGCAGTCCATCTCAATGAACATACACGGTGACTGATCCGGAGGTGTAACCGTGCTTTAGGATGTCTAGCACTAGAATAATTTCTTAGGTTACCAAATGCTAAATATATTTGTCAGAAATTGATGGATTTTCTGCTGGGGTTGACAACAAGCAAAACCCAGCAGGAGGCGTGGCATTAGAATTGCTGTCAGGGGAACATGAGGTACATGTCTCATTTTGCTGAGCACAACCATATGAGGTGATTCAAAGAATTCGTTAATGATAAATACTGCCTTTTAAAGGTTATTAAGGGTGCAGTGATAATCTAGAGGGGTAAAATATGTATTATCGATGATTTAAAAGGGGCATAGTATGGTACCTTCAAGAAACCAGGATGAATGTGAAATAAACCAGGATGATTGTTAAACCATAGACCAAGCCGCCTTAGATAAAACGCCCAAACCCTAGATAAATTTAGTTAAATTCAATAGTTACAATAAATTAAATGTATTACGACTCCTAGATCTCTGTGGGCTTTCCTTTTTGTTCCAGTTTATTTTTCGAGTCTTTTCAGTTGTTCATTGCTTTTTAGAGACTCATCTTATTACCTGGGTCCTGGGTTAGATTTTATCATTTAAAAAATTACAAAACTATAAAGTTTTGAGTCCATCCTTTTTAGACTATTGTTATTTTACATAGAGTGATAATCTATATTTCTATTTTCTCTATATATACACTGTCTTGTTAGACAGATTACCTGACAGTGTTTCCAGAGTCCACTTCGATGGTCCATGTGCAGCGGAGGTTGTTGTCGTATGGAAAGGGGTATCCAGGTGACAGTATCCGTCCGGAGGATTCTCCTTTGAAGCCTCCTCCACATTCAGCTAAAATAGATCAAAACTTATTGCATCATGATTTCCCACCCACATCATATATACTGTTGTATTTGCTTTCTCTTTTTGTGCAGTTAATGATGAGCTCTGTGCATGGTGACTCTGACCACACAATCCCTTCAATCCAGCATGGCAATGTAACAATAGGTCGTAATTATGCATGCATGAGACAGGGCTTTTAAGTAGGCGCCCTGTGCATGTCATTAATTAATGTTAAAGCTCTGTCCACATTATTTATGAGGGCGGTCTTGCATGAAAAGCAGAAGACCGCTGCATATATCATAAAAAGTAAAGGAAGGATTAACATACCCATTACAGCAACCTCAAACTCAATATCTGGACAACATCACTCATTAAAACGCTTGTTTCTGCACTGGATTATGAATCAATCACCAGAACAAACTATGATCTCATGAGCAAACAGGCTTCATTAAGATGAAAAATCTACTGTTGACACAAGGTAATGCAGAGATGGACTACACAAGCACTGCAATACAGTAAAAGGCAGCTCAAGAAGAAATGATAAAATTCTATTTGAAATTTTGTTCAAAACTGAGTTTGAGTTTTTTAAGATATCATTTAAATTATGTGATGTGTTTTGTATAGTATTTGACCTTTTAATGAAAAAAGAAACCCTTTATTGTTTGATCTGCATTTGCTACGTAAAAATGGAAAGCTCAATATCTCAAAATTCATATTCAAAGTCATATTATTCACTGTAAGTGAAAAAGAAAGTAAATTTAAACAATTAATGTCAGCCATAAGGAAGCTATTCAGTATCAGTGTCATGGGTCAACATTGGTGGCTGGGACTTGATGACTAGACATTTTGTTGATTGACGTAAATCTCAGATCTCAATTTTTACTGGTCCTAGTTGTATTTTGTGTTTTTGATAATGTGTATTTCAGTAAAAATGTTGAACATATGCGATGGCATTGAAATTTGTCAAATTATGAAGCATAAATGTTTAGACTGCACCTAACACTAAGGCTTAACATTTTATACAACATGTATGTAAATATGTAGCAATATTTTTTTAAGAATATATTAAAGAGAAGTGATGACAGCCCTTGATTATTAATATTGTACATTAAAGGTCATAAGCACCCTAATTGTGCACTGCCCAATGTACCACCCCTTCACAAATGATTCACATATGCAGAACTAACGATCCATAATGGAATGAATGAGCACTAGCCAAAACCACTAATCATTCATTTAATGGTTAAAAGCAACTTTACCATAAATTAGCATGTTGCATTGGATTTTAATAGCATGAAATGGTTTGTGTTAAGAGGGTAGAGAGCTGTGAAAACTGTGGCATTTATGAACTTGCTTCAGCATGAAATATTTAGCACAGTTTCGACATGAACATTTTTGATGTAGAAAATTCCCAAGGCTCTGTCATGAGAACAACTCGCCCCCGAGGCAAGCTTCCAGCATCAGCGCAATAGCTGCCTGTCTACTTCCAGATTATTTCACTCATCTTGATGTCTCTATTGTTTATCAGTCTCATCACACAAAGCTAAGTACAACACACGACTAGAATAAATATTGACAACTTCTATAAAACCAATCAACTCGATGTTTTATAGTTTGTGTTTTGAGACATTTTGCTGAGAGCACTGTGTACTTAGCACTGAGTACTAAGAATTATAAGTGACCCAGCAATATAACATTTTAAAAGGATGAATTTCAAGGAAAGTAAATAAGAAGTTGAAACTCCTTAATCAAGACGTAAAGAAAACATTCCTGTCTGATGTATGGACTGCTCGCCACCAGCTTTGCATTATTGTCAGATGTCTACTTTATATTTAATTGTATACTTGAACATGACTACAGTTTACGTTGTTGTCCATTTTTTATAAAATATGAAAGCATATGAAAGCAATATGTTCAGGCAATGCAAGTGTAAGCATAAAACACAAATAACAAGTAGTCAAGTAAGTCATTTCATGTCATTTGAAGGTTAAGAAGAGGTCATAATTATACCGCTGGAAAGCAAATCCAGCACATGATTTCAAACCAGCATCAAAAAGCTACCATATGCTATTCTCCTGTGAGTGTTGACTAAAAAACGCTACTCCCAGGAATATTTCTTTTTTTGTACCTCAAGCCAACATTGAGCTTCTGAAAATATGCATGAAATTATAGACAGTTGAGTACTAGCTTTGAGAATCACAAAAGTATAGCAATGATTTTTATTAGAGTGTAGCTAAACAGTCCAAGACTATGCAATGTCTACAGTATATGTGAGGGAATGTGTTGGCATCACATTTTATTTGTGCTTCATTTTGTTTTGTTTTATTTTAGTTTTATTGATCCGTTTAACATTTACGGCACAATAGAGTATAATTTTGTCTAAACCAAATAATAATGTTTTTAGAATGCATTTACTAGATGTAATTACTTCTACTAAACTGACGGTCTGAGGGTGCTGTTTTTGTCTGCACGTATAAGAGGGCAGAACAGCCCAACATAGAAGACAACTCCCTCTTTTACTCTCTTACATTTTTACTTGCTCAAAACTTTCTTTCTTCAAGAACACTCTGGTATTTAAAACCTGATATTTATTTTCCGGTTATCTCAAAGTTTCAAGCAACAAGTTTCATTATTGAACTAGACTGCACAATGTAAGGTTCAGCAAAGAACATAAAAAAATGTATTTTCAGGCACTTCTAGAGAACAGTGAGAGTAACTTTAGAGAGTTTAAGCTGTGTGTTCGACTAAAAGCTCACTTTTAAGTGTGTACCTCTTTTCAAGATCAAATTCTATTCATGTTCTCAATGCTTCTAAACTTAATTTTGAATAGGCCGTTCAATACTTTTCTTCTATTTGCCCTAGCTTAAAAATTTTGTATATTTTGTCTTGCAAATACCTCATAGGGCTGTTATATGAGCATTGGTCACATAAAAGCATTTTATTGATGGATTATAAGATACCGTAATGGCTTATTTTGTTTTATAATTCATGTTTGGTTGATGACTTAATTAGTTTTGCACGGTGAACGGAAACTTGAATCCGTTTTGCACGGATTTAAGTTGCTGATCAAGAGTTAAGTCTGAACACCTGTCCTGGCTCGTTAGCTCCTGATCAGGTTCCCTCTGTCCCACTGTCCAAAATCCATTTATTTTTCTTACAGGTTTGGAGTTAGGTTGGAGTTTATTTTAGTTTTGATTATTTTTAGACATTATTTATTTATTTGTTTATTTATTTATTTTTGTCAGATTTTTCCCCCTTGTGAGCAGTTTTTTTGGGGTTGTGAAATTATACAATTATGACTACGAGAGAGCCAAAGCTCTACAGCTGAACCAAAAAAAATAAAACCCACAATAATTACTTTAGCCAAAAAAAATATATAAGTTTGAAAGAAGTATAATGTTCATGATTGATAAAAAAAACACTTTTCCTGTCAGCAAATGTCTTATTTATTTAAGTAATATGTTACAATTCAGTTAAGTCATTTTAAAATGAAAACATTTTCACTCAAAAGGCCATCATCTTTTTCCCTACCTATGGGCATTACATCAGTGACTTGTAAAAAAATTATTTATGAGAAAGAATATTTCAAGGAAAAGAATAACCATTTAACCATCATTTTTCTGAGCAGCTTTAATTTATGATCATGTTTATTTTGTGTTAATTTAATAAATAGAAGCTGTCTCCGACCCCCCACTGTTGTGTGATTGAGTTTTGCTCACACCCATCTCAGGCAATGCTACAAACTGTGAATAGTGCGGCTTTGATGCAAGGAGAGTGCAAAATTCATCATAGATGGCGAGGAAGTTAAATTCCTTCCATACCAATCAGGAGCTTCTTGAACTAGTAACCTAGATAAAGGAAACTAGAAATGGTGAGGATTGAGTAATGCTCATGCATTCATTCAAGTATGTGCTGAACATTTTCTAATTCTTGGTCTGAACATGGCTTCACACCTCTAATTTAACCTTTGATTTAATATTTGTGTTGACACGCAGATGTATAATATAGATGATAAAGCACCATAAAACACATTTTTAAAATGTGTCAGATCTAAATGAGTAAACTTGTTATTTGATTTAGTAGGACAGCATTACTTTCAAGATCTCAACAGAAGAATATGCTATGTATTAATGAACATAACACACAAACAGCACTGCAAGACCAATTAAATGAAATGCGTGTACGGATAAATCTTCAGGATTAAGTGCATGGGTGTATTTCAAAGGCTGAACCACAGTAGCTTGGATCAACTGCTGTTTGCTTCTATACTAAATGAGCAAAACCGAGAAAACTCTTAATTAGCCACCTTCACACAACCATCTATGATTCTTTTATCACGATTACATTTAATTAAATATAATTTTAAACGTATACATTTTCCTGAGCCCATTTTCCTGAATAATTTAAATAATAAAATGCACATTTTTGTGCTTTTTGAACACTATTTATGTGTTTCCAGTTTGCAATGACACAATCTTGATCCACCTCAATGCTTCAATGGATGACAGCATATATAGAAATTAAAGAGCTTGCAAAATGAATGGAAGGAAAACCTAGTTTTTAAGTCTTTTTGTGGTCTTACCTATGCAGGAGGGGAGTGGGTGGTCCCACGTCCGTCTCTCTCCAGTCATGCATCTCAATACACTGCTGCCATGGAGACCGTATCCAGGATCACATCGATACGTGACCACACTGCCTGCGAAATGGCCTTGGTCACTGACTTTGAATCCAAACTGAGGCACGCCAGGTTCATCACAATGAGAGAGTTCGAAACCTGAAAATAAAGCAAAAGAAGGGCTTACTTAAAGGATAAATTTAGTTTGGAAACATTTCAAGAGTTTTAGTATATCAAGGACAAAAAAAAACAAGGCTTGAGTGTTTGTTATTAGATTTAAATGCACTGAAACACATTGTGAAGCATAATTAAACATCCGAAAACTCTTTTCTTTTCTGATTTGAAGGATTATGACTCATTCACATGCCACACGT
This sequence comes from Danionella dracula, assembly GCA_900490495.1. Classification (NCBI taxonomy): domain Eukaryota; kingdom Metazoa; phylum Chordata; class Actinopteri; order Cypriniformes; family Danionidae; genus Danionella; species Danionella dracula. Next base: position 2,419,120 of record UELW01000039.1, on the reverse strand, counting down.
TTTGTGTAGTTTTCAATTGTTGTTTGTAATTACAATGAACAGGAGAGCATATAAGATTGTTAAAACAATTTAATCCTAATCAGAATCTAACAAGAGAATGATACAGCTAATTAATTCAATAAAACAAGGTGTGGGTGAAAGAACATCACTCACATCCCACCAGGATCTACTGTCCTGATAAAACAAATCAGCTTTATGAGTTTCAATTTAGGAGTATGAATAATGCAGCCCTGTAGATAAAACAAACAAATAAACCCATAACTTGAAGAGAATTTATATTTATTTAGGCCTGCGGGCTGATAACACTGAGAGACAATGACACAGCCACTCTGCCTGCTAATTAAGACTGAAAATATTGGGGATGTTGGAGAGAGATTTACTTTCAGCACCAAACGTTGTGTCTAGAAAAAGACTTCAACTGTATAACTGATCCCTTTTCTGTATATGCTATGAATATCGCATTTTATTAATTTTGGTTCAAAGACTGTTTGTTTTTATAATTAATTTCTAATTAATTAATTAATTAATGCTTTATAGTACTTCATCAGATTAAGTTGCACACAACTATAGTGAGTGAAATAATTATTAGATTCCCTGTTGATATTCAACATTTGCCCAAAGAAAAACATATTATTTGTTATTATCCAGCAGTGTATATAAAAAAGACTGAATATATCTGTTTATTAAAGGTCGCCTATTATGGCATTTTAACATGCTTTAATATCATCCAATTTGGAACCCTGGATGTGCCAAATTAACATTCAGTTCACATTAACTTTATTAAGCGTTAAATTCACACGTTTTCAACAGGGGTGTTGCTCACATCAATGGAAGCAGTGAATCATGTCGCATTTCTTCATAATTCTTGCATTATGATGTTATTAATTGTAATTCCTATCCCATGGAGGAAATCAGAACCCAAAGACCTAAAAAAGATATGGATTTGGGGATAAATTCTACAAAAAAATGACATGGTGAACTTTTAATTAAAATATGATTGATCACAACATTTATGCATACTTTTATATATAAATATCTTTAGGTTAAGTTTATAGTATATAAAAGTGTCCTTTAAGTGGAAAACTTTGGAGCTACATATGGCGGTGGATGAACAATTCATGTGCACATTTCAATTTTACTTTTTTTTTTTTAATTGTTTATGTTCTTTCACAAAACATAAAAACCTAATTTAGATTTCTCACAAACCATGAAATTGTTCCCTCACAAAGATTTTCGTAACATTTGACAATTACGATAAGCACTTAGTGTTTACATTACAGCGTTAAAATAACACCTAGAAAGAAATACGAAAACTCTTACTTTAAATTTCTTTATTCGTTCCAGGAGAAATTCCTCTGCTCTGATTAAACAAAAATAATCTAATCTAATGTCATCACGGTAATCACGATAATACATGCATGCAAATTTGGACACGTTGAAGTAAGCCTTCTTGCTTAGAAACCCTATAATGTCTTGCAATGATCCTATCCACACCTGGAGTGTAGTTAATTTGGAGAGTGTCATTAAAATACAATAAACTCAATACTTAAAAAGGAGCCCCTGAAACCAGCTTAAAATGTATACTTACAAGTAAGTTACGATTTTATTCAGGAAATTTTCTTATTGTGAGGTGAGTATGGTGAATAATAGAGATGTAGAGAGTCAAAGACCTTGTTTACATTGGAATGCAGTCTAGCACAAGAGAAGGCTTACTATTGTAAAGCAGCTTGAACCCCTCAGAGGTCTCCTCTTGATCTGAGTAAAACTCCATCCAGAGATGATTGGATGTGCTGGTCAGTGACTGGCCCAGCAAGGAGGACCCAGAAAATGCTCCAAGGACGTCTGCACTGTTGTCCAAACCATCATACAACTGAGAAAAACACAAAAAACACAACGTTTTTGCTTTGGTTTAAGTCTTACCTGACTTCTCTGTTGGTGTAGATACTGCAAGTTAGTAATTACTCTAGTATTTTTGTTTTGTCACAATTCACTAATATATATATATATATATATATATATATATATATATATATATATATATATATATATATATATATATATATATATATATATTTATTTTAATTTTTTTCAGGGTTTTTACCTTGAGAACATCTCCTTGTGCAAGATGAAAGCTGCTGGCGGTGATGTTGATGCCGTTCCCGGGCTGAACCTGGATGTTGTAAATGCACTCGTGGTTGTTCTCATAGTTTTGAGGATAGTTTGGGGACAACAACACTCCGGTGTTCTTCAAAACGGTTGAGCCGCACTCAGCTGTGGACAAAACGAAGGCAATAATATTGTTTAGAGAATTTTCAAATCAGTTGCATACAATTATTTGACCCATCCAGTGAAACTAGACTTTCATAATAAAGTAATAAAATGGTTTTGAGAACTGCAAATAAACATTCCTCACTTTATTCTGATAAACTGTTGTTTAAATTTTCTTTTACAGATGGTATAATGTGTCATTGGGAAAGTTAAAAGATCCTAATAATAATCCAATCCCAATGCAGCTACGAAGACCTTCTCACATGCCTTCATGCTTTTTCTTGTGAAGTGAATGTGTGTGCAAGTGAATGAGAGCAGCTGACCACGTACCCACACACCTTGGCAGAGGTGCACTCCACACTCGGCGCCCCCCGCCCAGACAGCTGATCTCCCGTGCCCCCTGCAGACGGTACCCATGCTCACAGGAGAACACCAGGCTGTCACCAATGCCAAAGCTGCCCCCGCTGTGCCTGCCAAACTGGGGCATTCCAGGGTCCTTGCATGGCTCCAGTTCATATTCTGGGAAAAAAAGAGAGGAAGCAGAATAAGTTGAGAAGAAAGCATTCATGCTTTATTTTGCATTGTTACTCAATGTGAGGCAAAGCATATTGTTAAAAGCCGCAGGGATGCAGGATGTGACAGGTATTATTCATGAAAATACTAGCTGTTATTAATACATAATGAATTCATTAGAAGCTCTTTGTGATGTTCTGGAACAGAGTTTTTAGGGATTACAGCCAGATAAATACCTTTTCTAATATCAAGCGAACAAAGAAATGCACGCAAACACATGAAGCAAACACCCAAACAAGAAAACTATACAAAATTCTGTATGAATAGTTTTTTTACTTTTTCTGTTTGAAAAAAAAAACTGAACTACACATGAAAAAAAATCATATGTATAATTTATGCACACATTATGAAAGCATTTGATATTTCACACCTACACAGAGATATTTATCGAACTGATCAACACAAGTAAAGCAAAAACAACCCACAAACTGCTGTCCGCTTCATTTCCCTCTAAAACAAGACAACATTTTTAACTTTGGATAGGAACAGTCTTACAGTACATGAACTAGCTCTTTGAACTAATCACTTGAATATACAAAGACATAGGCTTGCTGAGGGCTGTTTTACCCTTGATTTATCTTTATTCTATGCCAATATTGCACAGTACACCATGTACAGACCTTTGCGCACAAGACTAAAAACACACTCAAAGGGAGAACAACTTGTACCTTTAATAAAGGCTATACCTTTTTGTATTTACCAAGCCATTTCATTATTGACATTCAAAGTCTAGTCTGAAATCACTGCAGTTTCACATCCCTGAGTCTTAGTAAACAGGAAGTGAGCACTCATCCTACATATGTAAATCAAATGCAGAAATTTTTAGCGCAGCTGCTTTTTCAATTAAATCCTGGTGCAAAAGTGCAATGACTTCAAATGAGTTTGACAGCGAATGGTGAAACGCCTGAATACATGATCAATTCCCCAGACTCAGATGTGTAATGTGAAAATAGAAGGTTGTTTATATTATGCACATTTCTAAACAATAATGTGCTAAAATTCTAAAAGTGGAAAACTGTTCAAGGCAGTTGTTTGGCATTAATCTTGCCTACTTGTGTCAATGCCATCAATATTCAGTGCCAGAAAAAGGTCAAGCACAGTTTTCATCTGGGAATATATATTAGGCTAATGTGAGAGTTTGGCTTGTGTGTTCAATTGTGGGCATATTCATAGCTCTGGTACTTAATTAATGTGTGGAACGGCTCAGTAAACATGAGCCAAATCCAGTGGGCTCAATTCAACTTGGCTCTCTATCATATTAAATAACCTCTAGATTTATGCTGATTATAAAGATAAAGATCTTCACAAAGTTAAGGTACAGAGTACAGATGAATATATAAAGTTAAAATACTAAGATCAAATATATTACAATAAACTAATTAGGATTCAAGTGAGCAAGAAAAAGATACAAATGCTTCACGTTATGGAACATTCAAGATAAGAAAAGCCAGGAGAACATTTTAATTAATGACACGAAAAAAATTTCAAGATACGACATTATGCAAGAGAAATAGATATTCAACATTTGAAATTTGGGCGGAAGACAACATTGGACATCACATGACTGTATTAAACCCACCACCAAATGTTCTGCTCTCCTATTGGTCAGTTCCAACACTGATGCTGCATGTTCGTGCATAGTATTCTGCTCTCCTATTGGTCAATTCCAGCCCTGATGCTGTGAGTTCGTGAGTAGCATCCTGCTGTCCTATTGGTCGTACTTTTAATTATTGAATAGTCCTAGTTTAGTTGTCTCTGATTTTCAATGTTATTAAAAAAAATTTGTGTTGTTTCTGTTTGGTTTGGAACGAAAGGCATGTCAAATATAAAACTGGCTTCAACATTTAAAAAATCTGCAAAAATTCCCCCTGGAACAGATTAATTTTGTATCTTGAGGTATCACTGTATTTATATATTATATATAACTTAATACAGTTTTACAATATATGTCAAATGAATATATATATTGAAATATATAAAAATATATATGCTCTAGGATTTTATAATGTTGTTTTTCCAAGTTGATAAAATGATGATACCGTCAGCAGACAGAAGAGCTGCTTACAGGTTTATTATTGCATTTTTTCCTTTTGTTGTAGGTTTAAACTGTGTGTTGTTGGGTACATGCATAGAATTATAAACCATAATAAGTACGTGTATGCTTATTGAGTTAAACTAACTGTAAAGGCTTCAATGTTTTGGAGTTTCTTCGTGTTTTTTGTTGAACCTTTTTGTTAATGTTTAACTTTAACACAGGTTCTTCAGGAACCTTGCAGTCCTCCTTTTGGTTTTAAGGTTTGTTTGTAAATGACAAGTCATTTCTGTTCCCACTTATATTTTAAAATCTATAATTCCATCAGACTTCAGCCCAGTTCAAGCCAGCAGCAAGTGGGCACCGGCTGTCGAGCAAGTGAGCAAAGCAGAGCAGCGGGCATCTGTGACTAATGAAAAATGCAGCCCAGAGCCAGCTGAAGTTTACTGCTGAAGCCTGACAAGAAGACTGCCGGCCATGCTGATAATCTCACACTTTCAATAAGCCACTGAGCCAGAGCTCAAGCTGTTGCCAATCGATTGGCTTTATCAATGTAGCAAGCCCCGTCTATATCTAACGGCTGCAGGGACTTTTCATTGAAACTGGCTTGTGTCTGCTCAGATGATGGTACAGCACTTTTCCTTGAATAACCTTCAATATGATCTTTATATTTCATTTTTTTTATCTTCTGGTAATTAGTGCTAATGGACAAGTATCTGAGATTAAAGGAAAAAAATCTATGTGACATATTTTACACAGATGATATTTACAATTTGTGGGTTTTTACCTATTCATCCGTGTATAAGATAATTTGTTTTAGAAATGTGCTCAGAGGAAGTTTAACGATTAGGGTGACCTAGGTTGCCTGTTGGCTATTTTATTTTATTTTATTTTAAATAATATTTACCAGACTCAAAACAACACAATCACAGAGCTATAAAAATGTGAAAAAACAATAAGTCAGTGATTGGATTAATGTTCATTATGTTCGTCCAACCAGCTGCAGACAAACACACGTCATTCCTATTAACACAAGACTGATTATTTCTTTCTTTGTTTTTTCATTTGTTTCACGAGGTCAAAAATAAAATTGCCCAGTCGCAAGCGTTTTGCTGAGCAATAAGAAGCCTACTGGGCGAGCTGCCTGAGACAGCACTGATAGTGCCAATGGTTGCTTGAAAAAATTTCAAGATTTACTGTGCAACTCAAGCCATCAGCAGCAAATTTAGGACAAGAAAAATCCATAGCTGTTTGAGCAGACAGCTTCTATTAAGTAACAGTGAATAAAAATACACAATTTCTACATTTACAGCACCACAATTATACAACTAAATTATACAAGGATGTATAAAATAAATATTATAAATTATTTGTGTAAAAATATTAGTCAGATGGATAAACGATCTGGAATTGTAATATTTTCACCTGAGAAGGAGATGTTGAAGCCCTGGAAGGAGATGGAGAAGTCTGAAATGAAGCGGAGCTGTGCTCGAAAGTTTCCATATAGTCCGGCATTGAGTGGGCTTGGTCTCTGTGAGCCGGTGAGGCGAGCAAGAGGCCGAGCAAAGCTGCCGTTCTCTGTCAGTAATAAATAGTCATGATGGTCCTCCAGGTGAAAGGCATGGAAATTAAACTGCACACCTAAAGAAGAAATACAAGTCTTAAGAACAAGTAACAATTATTATCTGAAATATGGTAGCTTGTAGTACATTTTACTTTTAAACCATTACATTTTTATAACCATACTAACCTACACACAAATGTAATCAGTATACATTTTACAATCTGTGAAATCGCACATTCTATAGAATACCATGATAAAGTATTCTGAATATGGGGGTGTATTCAAATGGGGGTGTATAATATATACGTGAATTTTAACATAGAGAAAGAAACACACATTTTTGTATATTCTTAATCAATATATATTCCAAAAATAAAATAGATATTTTTGTGTTCACAGGCATGAAAAAGGAAATCCTCAAACTCTGCCCCAGAGTCGAATCAAGCAGCTCATCTTCTACTGCCAGCACATGAAAGAATCTCCAGAGTTGGTACCTTTGCCATGGCTGACCTCCAGAGTCCACGTGCAGTTTAATGAGTTGGGATAGAGCTCAGGAAAGCCAGGCGAGAGAATGATGCCCTCTGGGCCCCGCACATCGCCTCCGCAGAGAGCTGCAAGAAGACACCAGGAGAATCACAAAGCAGATCTGAAAGTTTACAGAGAGCACATCTTGCATGCATCTGTTCTCCCATCACTTTCAGGAATTCTGTCGAGACGTTCAGCCTGGGGGATTCATCGAGCAGACTAACCTTCACCGGAAGTAAAAAATACCACCAAAAGGTTAATGAGAATAACCAGAAATTCTACTCTGAGACACTCTCCACCTGCTGTTGTCTCCAGCAAAGGTCACTTTACAATTTCTATGAAAGTTATCCGAAAAAGACAACTCATACAAAGTTAAACCTGTTAAATCCTCAGCCTCATGTTGTCGCACGGTCATGTTCCAACAACCACAGGTGCTCACTACTAAAAGTTGTGACATTATTCAGGTTGGCATACTCACAATCTGACCTATTTCTGACCTATTAAAAAAACTTTGAATAACCAAAACAACACTTTCTCTACCTCTACATAGTTTTAGTTTGCAGCACAGGTCTGATATTCAAGCTGCCTTTTCAGACCAAGGTGGGAATTTGCGTGAGTAACTTACATGTTAAGCTAATGGATACTAATTGTCAAGTAAGTTCAAATGTGTTTAACCTTTTAGATATTTTGTGGTCAAACTAACAAATCTGGAGTTCCTAGAGTAGTCACATGAGGGAAATACAAAAACAAAGAGTGAATGAGAAAGGGAGTGAGTAAATGTACCTGCCAGGAGATGAATCCTTTGGCCTTGCTGCTCTAACCTTTTAAGTTAGAAGTGTTGTTAAAAACCTGGGCGTTATATTAGACAAGTCTTTGAAATATGACCAGCACATCACCTCTGTGGTGAAACCAAGCTTCTTTCAGCTTCACCTTCTTTCAAAAGTTAAATCATTTTTGAGTCATATCGATCTGGACAAAGCAATTCATGCATTTATTAGTTCGTGCTTAGACTACTGTAATGCCCTGTATGCCAGAATACAACAAACCAGTCTACACCATCTGCAACTTCTGCAGAATGCTGCAGCCTGCCCCCTTACCGGTACCAGAAAACAGGAACACATTACACCTATTCTGTACTCCCTGCACTGGTTCCCAGTTAGTTTTAGAATTCAATATAAAATTATCTTATTTTTTTTTTAAGTGCAGTGAATGGTATTGAGAATCGTATATTATTTGTGTTAGATTTGAACTAGTCACCAAACCAGCAGAGTTTTAATATCCACGGAGAAACACATGCTGGAGATCCCATGGTCCCATTGTAAGAAATGTAGTGGTCATTCTTTTGCCGTGATGGGTTCAAAGCTCTGAAACTCCCTACCTGTTGACATTCACTCCATATCTGCAGTACCAGTGTTTAAAGTGGGACTGAAAATATATATATATTTCAAATTACCTTCTGTTCTTAGCCTTTTCATAACATGATTGTATTATTTTAGATAAAGATTGTATTCTTCTTGTTCTGTTTTGTTTTATCATTGTATAATTTTACCTCTGTATTTTTTCTTTGTACAGCACCTTAGTCAGCCTTGGCTGTTGGAAGGTGCTATATTAATAAATAATACAATAGATCTGAAGGATGCGTATTTTCACGTGAGTACACTCCCTCGGCACAGACCACTTCTGCGGTTTGAACTTAAAGCTCGTGTGTGTCAGTACTGTGTCCCCCACTTCGGCTTGTCACTGTCCCCTCGCACCTTCACAAAGGTGATCGAGGGGGCTTTAGTACCGTTAATACAGGAAGGGGTTTGAATCTTGGCAGATCTGGGAATGTTTTGATATGGCGGAGGTAGACCTGTTCGCCACCCTAGAGAATGCTCTGTGCCGGCTGTTCTATGTTCTGTCCCAGGTTCCTCTCGGGATAGATGGACTGGTACATTGCTGACCCAGGAAGAAACGCATTTCCCCACAGTGAACCTCCTTGCATCGCTCCTGTGCAAAATCAGGGAGGTCGAGGCAGAGGTGCTAGTGTTGGCACCTTATTGGCCCAACCGACCTTGGTTCGTAGAACTCTGCTCCCTCAAGGTAGTCCCTTCCTGGCCAGTTCCCCTTCGGTCGGACCTTCTGACACAGGGATGTGGGCACAAGCACCTACGCCCAGATCTCTGGAACCTTTAGGTCTGGCACATCCAGCTGTTGAGGACCCCCGGTTAATGCCACGGTCTGTGATTCAAACACTGTGTCTTGCCCGAGCTCCCTCTACTAGGGCCTGTTATGCCGGCAAGTGGGGTCAGTTCGTCGACCAGGTAACTTTCACCAAGTAGACCCAAGCAGCTGCCCCTTTGAACTCTTGCTAACCTTTTACATTGCTGAGATTTCTGCCTATCACCTTCCGGTTGAAGGCAACACATTTGGACGACACGAGAAAATGGTCAGATTCCTCAGAGGGGCCAGAAGGGGTAGACTCTCTGGACCGCCCATAGCTCCCTCCTGGGACCTTTCCATTGTCCTTAGAAGACTTCATGGTCCTCCATTTGAGCCGCTAAATTTGTCAATTAAGACAGCGCTCCAGGTTGTGTTAGCCTTAATTAAGAGAGTGGGGGATCTGCAGGCATTCTGTCGACGAGACCTGCTTAAAGTTTGGGCCTGGTGATACTCATGTTACTCTTAAGCCCAGGCCTGGATATGTGCCCAAGGTTCCTACCATCCACTTCAAAACCATTCTTAGTGATACATGCGCTATTTTTTTGCCCCTGGAGATAATCTCCAGCTTTTGGGCTCCTCACATCTCAACAGGCATAGTAGAGTAAGCAGACTATTCCTACATTCTGTTCATGTCTGTGCCCTCTATGAGGGACTACCGGCTGAATCTATTATGACACTGGGCACAGGAGGGCAGAGCAGTTCCCCATAAGGCTAACTCTTGAAAACTGTCGCTCTAGCTAGTTCCATCTATGCTATCTTCCCTTTAAAAAGACCTTTCCCGAGTGATTCAAGGCACATTGTATTAAACTGCCAAAAATCTAAGTCCAGCTTTCTATGTGGCAGGTAAGGCTTCCACGCACCTCCTTTCAGCTCTGGGATTGATGCTCCCACCTCTGGTATGATTCAGTATGACAGAATTTATTGCCCGATTTGTACATTAAAAATTAATGCCAGGGCGGGGGAGGGCCCGCTCGTTGCCGGACTACTGATGTGCCCAGCTGACAAAAGTCGTAGTGCCCAACTGATGGGAGACGTAATGGTTACTTTCGTAACCCCCCCGTTCCGAATAGGGAACAGAGACTTATGTCCCCCAGGTTGCCTAGGCAGCTCCAGCTTCACAACAGGAAGAGTGTCACTCTTGCGTCCTTTTTGTGTGGGACGACGTGATCACGTGAACATGAGCGCATTTGCTGAATGGCATTTTGAAAAAGTATGGAGAGAGTAGAGCACTCCTAGCGGAGGTTCCCACAGTCTCTGTTCCCTGTTCAGGGAATAGGGGTTATGAAAGTAACCATTACATTTTCATAATCAGGCTCTTAGGTATATAGTTTATTTCAGAATATGTATTAAAAGATTAAAGATGCCGTGTGTTTAAAATGAATGCACATTATTGCACAGTATTATTAATAACGGCTGCGGTTTGAAATAGGAAATATGTTATGATCTGTTTAGAGATTTGTTACCACTTATACATTTCATTCTAATGTATATTATATTTTATATATGTTCCCTTTTGGACTTATTTCCATATAATGAAACCTAAACTTTTAAAAGATTTAAACAAAACCTAATGGCTTTTAAAAGAAATAATTTATTCAAACATTAATACATTTTGAACTTCAGAAACCCTTATAATTTATCACAAAAACAAATTAAATAAATTAAAACCCAGAATTGTCTTAGAAATAAAATCAGGAGTTAAACTTGCAAGCAACAAATCAGTCAAACCCAATTAAAACTCTTTTGACACAAATTGTGTGCAAGATCCCTAATAAAACCATGTAATAAAATGTAATAAACACAAACTTGCATCAAGTGCTTTAATTGGACGAATAATGACTGTCGTTAACAAAAAATTTGCTCTAAATTGTTTAAAAAAATGAACATTATTGGTCAGTTGAAAATACTTTTGTTTATTGAAGAGCAATTTGTGTCAAAAAGTGTAGTCAAATAGATTTTTCAAACATAAAATGTCAATTTACATAAAATTTAATGTTTCATTTGGTTCAGGGATGTGTGCAAGCATCATAACAAAACAACACATTTCCCATTAAATTGAGCTGCCTGGATATAATATTAAAACCTTCTGCTGTGCTAACATTGAATGAATGATAAAGTGGTATTGCAGGTCAAACACTGGTATGCGGAGGTGTCTGTCTAAGTATTGGCCTGTCATCTAGGAATCTCAAAGTAAGGCTGATTTCAATTGTGTTTCTTCAGAGCACAATCCTTCTATTGAAGCTGCATTCCATGTCTCAGGAAGCCTTTTCATTCCGTTTCTTCTACAAAACCAAAAGCTCAATAGGATAGTGGCATTTGCCTGGCAGTCCTTAAACTATTGATTAAAGTCCATATAGATCTTGAGTATTGGTTAGAACAAAGAAAATCACAACCAGTCTTGTGCTTGAGTAAAGACAAAATTGAAAAGAACACACTGAAATGGAAAACCTAAATCACTCTACAAGAGATCCGTTTCTGTCTCAATAAAAAAAGATCAGGCAAAACCTTGAAACATGATTTCTGAGCAATAGAAAACCTGTGTGTGTCACAGCATTTCAATCAGGGATAGACCTAGTATCCTAGTATAGGGATTTGAAGGGTTGTTAAGTTTAGCTGGGAGACTCCAAACCGTTTTCTTTTTATCAAAACTGTGTTGTTATTTATTGCTTTTTGTCCCTGATCTCTAAAGTTATAATATGTTGGTCTTTATTATTTCTTTGTGTCATCAATTAATTATCAGCCTTGATCTGAAACTTACCTTGATCATTTGATCATCAGACCTTGTCTTTTGGAATTCATCTTAAGTTCAATTAAATCTAACATTTTTAAGGCCATTGAAAGATAAAGAATGCATCATAAATAAGAAACAAACATGTTTTTTGTTTTAATGGATGGCTGAACAATATAAACTGTAGGAAACACTACATGAAACATTTATGTTGTCCTGCTGTGCTGAACCAATGGTGATTCGATCGCAGTGTCAATGTTTTCTGACTTCTTGATTATGAAAATATTGGTTGAGAGAAGCTCTGTAGAAAACTAGGCTCTTTTAAAGCTCTAATTGTACAATCTAGTTGTAAAGAGCATTTAATTAACACCAAAATGCCAAAGAGTGTTTAGAATGGAGCCCATGTGTGCAACCTAGGATTAAGTCATAATCATTGCTTCTAGAGATACCAAAACCAAAGCCTGAAGTTCAGGATTCAAACCCTGTGAAGAGATTTCCTTTGCGACTTCACCTTTAATGATAATGAATGTCAGTGTCATTCTGTGTGAAGATAAAAAGAGTCTGGTACCTCAGGCTCAACATCTGCCAAAATCTCTTCTTCTCTCTCCACCTCACTCAGAGTTTGTCCAAAACGTTCACCTCACTCACTCAAAGTGACAAGAGAGATTTCAACTTTAATTCACTGAATGACGTGAAGAAAATAGAATATTTGAATCCCAATTAGAATAATGATACCATTATTCTGACAGTTCTAACCTTAAAATTCTAACATTAACATCTTTCAAAATTACAACAGAAAAATCAGATCACCAAAATCAAGACTCATCTTACCAAGTTTACGTTTTTAAATGTATTGAGTTGTTAAATGTGTGTTGGTTTGGCTGAAAAGGATCCAAGCAATCCTCTGTAACCAAATTCAAACGCATGCTCTTAGATGCCAAGTCAAATTTAGTTCAATAAACTCTGTTAATGGTATCGTGTCTTTTGCGAAAGTTAATAAAGGTGGACCCTCTGGTCTGTAATATCTTCGACAATGACCTTGCAGAGGTCTGACTTCACAACTTCTCAGGCTCCAAATCAACCCTAACTTATTTCCTGAGATACTCTATCTTACATTTCTCAAACCCTTATACCAACTCCTGGCTGCTCCACAGCTTGCCTAAGCTTCCCAGATGAGTAGCAAGTAAACTATTAATTAAAAACTTAAGTTAGTTAAGGGATGTGTTTTTACTCTTGCAGAAAAGAACTTGAATTTGAGATCATTTTTGTTTTACCACAATTCACTAAAATGTATATGTATATATATATATATATATATATATATATATATATATATATATATATATATATATATATATATATATATATATATATATATATATATATATATATATATATATATGTCTTTTTTGGTCAAACGTACTGAGCCACAACAGTAGTTATTTCCCATCATTAATGTGTTATTTGCAATCAATGTTTAAAGTAGTAAATCGGAATACTTCTACATTTCATACAAAAATTCAAGACTTCTCACTTGTTTTCCCTACAGTTTGTTTGAGATATTTTGAAAATCCTTTACATAGCCAGATTGCTCAGTCTACTTAAACAACATTGTAACTAATCAGTAGTAAGCCATAATTGCTGCCATGAGTCAAAGACACGTGTTGCTGTTAAAATAGAAGGTGCTGATTTAAGATAAAGGTGTTAAACTCAATTATTGGAAGGCTTCAGTCTTGTATAGTTTTGGGCCAACCTTAACTGAACACACCTGATTCCACTTATTAAGCTCTGCTTGACTTGTTTCATGTGTCTCTTGAAACAGGTTTGGAATAAAACCAGCAGAGTGCATCCCTCCATTGAGTTTGAGACCCTTAGTTTAAGGTCTTGTTTGTTCAAACGTCCTCCTGGGCTCCCAGAAACTGCACATCTTAAAATTAACAATGGTTTTTTTTTTTTTTTGGTCAAACATACTGAGCTACAGTAGTAGTTACTTCCCATCATTAATGTGTTCTTTTCAATCAATGTTGTAAAAGTGTATTTATAGAGTAAATTATCCATTAAATGATCCACAATTTTGGTCCCTGTCAAGAATACTTTAATTTATGAAATGTCAGTCTGCATTTATTTGTATTACTATTTCCAGCTGTAACTTTTAGAGATGTCAGCTTCACTATGGATTATTTGTGATGTGAATTATTATACATGCTTTAACACCTATGTGTAAATGGTTGTGTTGTGAAAGTCTAAACCTGGCATTACTTTTTATTAATTCCCATATATTGTCATTTGTGAATTGCATTTTATCCTCAGAACACAAATGAAGATATAGATTTGTTCAGCAATGCTGTTGTAATTTCAAAATGAATGACTATTGAATAGATTTCTTTGACTTTTGGTGCAATGAAAGAGTGTTACTATCCTATTAGAGGCACACCAAAAATCTATATTATTGCTACAAAAACAAAACAACATTAAACCACAACAACAGCACAATTATTTTTTGAATGTCTATTTGGACATGTTACAAAAAAACAACTACAACAAAAATCTAATCAGGTGATGTATCCTAAAACGCATCTCTATATTCCCAAGCTTTGTCAAAGCTAGATTTAAACAACTTCCTTATGCACTAATAGAAACATTCTGTAGAAAGGCTTCAAAAGCAACATACATCTGATGAAATATACTCTGTTTACAATGGATGGAAAAAAGTCAGAGATTTACACAGTGTAACTATGAAGCTATGGAAATGAATGCTGACCGTCACATGTGGGGAGAGGGTGGCTCCACCAGTGGTTCTTCTCACACACAAGCTGTTCTTCATGACTGAGTCGGTAGCCAGGTTCACAGCCAAACGATACCACAGAGCCAATGGCCAAATCCTGGCCATAACGGACTCCGTTCACTGGCACGCCGGGGTCCAAACAAGAATGAGTGTCCAGAGTCACACCTAAATCAATCACATGGATTGAAGAACATAATTTAAAGAGACTATCATAAAATCAAAATGCCACTGTATTTGATTGAGTGTGTAACAGAATGAAGAGATAACATATTTTCTCACTGACTACAAAAAAAATGTAATTAGATAAAATGTTTTACAAAATCAGTGTTGCTTTTACGTCACTCATTAAGACATATTTGAACTCCAAAAAAATTTATTCTAGCTGAACAAAAATGGCAATGAGAAATGTGCATTTTTTGTGTATATTGATTTTATGTTTAAGTTGCAATCAGAAATGTTTTACAAAGACAAAAACATGTTAAATAGATAAAAAGGAGAAAGGGACTAAAATCAACAGCAATAACAAGAAAAGTAGAGAGAGAAAAGAGAGACAGGACACTACAAAGCATAATCCTCAAGCTGTTTGCTTGCATATGGAGACACAGATACGTTTCAGGATGAAATATCTCTTGTCAGGCAAAAAGCACATGGTCTATAAAGATGGCTGACTCACTTTCATAAAAGAGCTTAAAGCCACTGTTAGAGCGACTGTTATCAGTGGTGAAGAGAAGATACAGGAAGTTGCCACTGCTGAACAGGAACTGAGGAACTTGGGTGCCATTTAGAGAGGCGATTAAGGGGGAGAGGAGATTAGGCCCATCATGAACCTCTAGAAAATCATAATTGAGTTCTGTCTGAAACCTGCCAGAGAAAACAGATCAAAGTAAGCAGATAACAGAAATTACAATGCGAGATGTGTTTCTGTCAAACACACATAGCACTCATTACCCATGACTGACCGGCTCCTGATGAAAGCCAGAGATATAGCCTGTGTTTACAGATGACATCAAACTGTTTTGTGATGTGTGAGAATAAACACATGCTGCAGCTCTGAGATGAGTTCAATAGAGTCACAGAGCCAATAATGATAACACACTCATTTCTTGCCTTTCCAAATACAGTCATTTACAAGGCAGAGCTTTTCATTGTAACCACAACATATTTTACAAAGTATAATAAGGCATAGGCCATTTCATCGTGCCTCACTTTGGTTTCCATAGGGTTGCTAAGGTGTGAAGGGTTTTTGTGGATTCGTGAATTTCCAAATGCTAAAACATTAGTTTCAAGTTAATTTGTTTGCTGCATGCTGCATGCAACTTGGTCTTTACCATTTCATAAAAATTCTAGTCGGTATCTTTTGATTGGCAATGTTGTTGTTGCTAGGACATGGTTGTTGTTATTTACTTGAGTGCTCTGGAATGATGCAAGGAATTGGTCTATGTTTTTTTCTTAGAGTGCGTAGTAGCAGCTGCTGACAAACCTCGTTGCTAAGACACCTCAAATCCAGAATTCCAAGGCTAGAATTGGACCTCTCTATAAACAATGTGTATTGGATTCTCTCGCCTGACATTTTATTACGAGAAATTCCAGAGCTAAACTCAGGAATTATGAGTCACATTATCCGAAGCAGGAGTTTTGTTACCAGTGCCCGAAGGAATTTATCTTTTTGTGAACTCACTCTGAACTCGCCAGATCCTCGGTTTCCAGTCTGAACTCTCTACATTCAGTTAAAATGTGAGTTATTTTAGATTAAACAACTTGTTAATACATTTTATGAGATCATACTTAGCAATAAATGTGATTGAGTGAATGTTTTTTTGAATGTTTTTTTGACGTTCAATATTAGAGTGTTGTATTAGGGTATTAAAATATGGTTGTTAAATAGAGTTATGTGATTAATAGTCTGTTTATCCAGTTGCTTGAGTATTATGCGATGTTTTAAACAGTTTCTTTAACCAAGATCTTGTCATTGATTTCTTGCCATTTTGAGATCCCATTGTATTGCTAACGTATTACTTTGTGATTGTAAAGCAAGGTTGAGTGGCGAATAGCACATTTTAACCAGTTCCTTGAGTCTTGGTGGTTTTCATTGATTGCTCTGTCATTTTTGAGATGGCATTGTTAGAGTGTTGCTAAGGTATTACTATGTAGTTACTAAGCAGAGATGTGTGGTGGATAGCATTTTTAAGCAGATACTTGTGTATCATAGGATGCCCATTGATTGCTCAGTGGTTGTTAAGATTGAGTTGTTGGAGTGTATGAAGGGGTTTAAAATATGGTTGCTATGTAGGGTTATGTGGAGCACAGCATGTTTAACGAGTTGCATGAGTTTTATGCGATGTTGTCATTGATTGCTCTGTGGTTCTTGAGATTTTGTTGTTAGAGAATTGCTAAGGTAATAATAATGATCCGGTCAATGGCTGCTGAGAATAAAATAATTGTTACTAGCATTTCAACACAGACAACATTTAAACCCTAAACCATGCTGCTTCTTCACCCATGGACTACAATGCTGAGCTTCTACGATGCATCTTTTGAGCCATCATTTCCCAAGAGTCTGTTTTATCAAACACTAAATCTGATCCAAATCCAATGTCATGCTCATGGGAGGCATCACAGTGCTAATGAAATAAAATCAACCATTTGTAACAAGATATAGATTAATTTTATTCTCCATCCACAGCCAGTCTCACTGGGTGTCACAATGAGCAATAGATTCATACAGCAAATGTGTATGCATCAAGTTCATCTCCACAGAGCGATACGTAATCGTTTATACTGAGTTTAATGGTTCCTCTGAGCTGGTGGTCTATCTGCTATAAAATTTACTCAGAAACAACAGCATCCTTCAGAGGTTTTGACACATGAACTCTGTGGCGATCAGCCAAGGCTTATGATTCAATTACAGCTGACATTATACTTTATTAACTATACTCGGCTATAAGAGTGTTACAGAGAGATTTTATAAAACCAAAAGATCCTTCACACAAAAAAAACAACCTTTTAAAGATGTATTGGCTTTCAATAGTTTGTTGAACTAACAGTACTGCATTTTTTTTAACTAAATATTTAAAGCCATTAGGAAAACATGTTTTTTTTAGAAACACAAATTTCAATTTCGAAGTTACATACTTATTATTTAAAGATTTTGCAGGTTTTTATATTGTTTTGGGTTCACACTTTTTGCAAAACTGAAAGGGTATGTCGCTACCTGCAATTCTTCCTATCCATGACATGCTCTTAACTGATTTGCGATCTTAGAGAGCTGATCCCCAGATATGAATCCACTCTTTTTTTCAATGAGTATTCTTTTCTCTCCGCTCTGCAACAGACCTGTCGAAGCTTATCTTGATGGAGCGTCCCACCTCAGCCTCGATGACCCACTCACAGCTTAGAGAGTCTTTGTAGTAGCCAGGCCACCCTGGGGACAGAATAACTCCCACAGGTGCAGTGAAGTGCCCTCCACAGGGAGCTGCCAGGGAGAGTCGAGCATATGTGACTGGGCAGTTTTTTCAACAACAAAAAAAAAACATATATAGCACAATCTGCTTGACTGGAAAAACATTTGTTTGGATATTAATTGTTTAGAATAACATTCTTACATCAAATAACAGAGAGGAAAACTAAATAACAGCTGGGTTATATGTAGATTATTAAAACATATCAATGGTATATTGATATATACATAATTGACTGATTTATATATATATATATATATATATATATATATATATATATATATAATATATATTGAAATAGGTTGATAGGTTGATATACACATAAACACATAAACAAATTCAATCAAACATTGCTTATTTTTTCACTTTTTTCTCCCACAATTTTCCGTATGTTCATTCATTCATCTTCATGTCGGCTTTCTTCCCTTTCGTGGTCACCACAGCAGAATGAACCGCCAACTCTCTGGCATATGTTTTACGCAGCGGATGCCTTTCCAGCCGCAACCCATCGCTGGGAAACATTCACACACACATTCACACTTTAACACTACGGGCAATCGTTCTTATTCAATTCACTTATTCTGCATGTCTTTGGACTTGTGGGGAAACCGGAGCACCCGGAGAAAACCCACGCGATCACGGGGAGAACATGCAAACTCCACACAGAAATGCCACCTGCCCCAGCCGAGCCTAGAACCAGCGACCTTCTTGCTGTGAGACGACCGTGCTACCCACTGCGCCACCATGACGCCGCCCTTTTCCGTATGTATTATTTAATAAATATGGAACCAACCACTTTCCTATACACATTCAACTGATGTTATTTACACAATTTGACAATCTTTCAGCACAACATGAAAAGGCTTCTCAAAGGCCAGTGCTTCCTGAGCCCTGCTTTGATAACTTTATTCCACAGAAGCATTTCTTTCAAGGACAAAAACACTTTGAAACCTACCTTCACACTTTGGGATCAAACCGCTCCACATCACCTTTCCCGCCTCGAGTTCACACACAATGGTATCCGAGCCTTGAGTCTTTATGAAGCCTTCTTCACACACCACTGATATAGAGCTTCCCAGCTGGAAATTATTACCAAAGCGCTTGGCATTCATTGGCACTCCAGGGTCTGGGCATTCATTGTGTCCAAACGCTGAACATATCAAAGCAGAAAGCTTGTTACTTTCAACGCGTTTCTTACTTAAAGGAATTTCTCATTCATAAATTAGTCCCATGTGGTTTCCTCAACAGTTCATCCACCAGTTGGCTTGACTCAGTAGATTCAACAAAGTTCTTTAGAATATGCAATGGAACAAAAATATGTACGTACAGATCCAGATCCAAAATTGAATGTTCACAGCTAACTTTGTTTAAAATGAGTTCAGTTTAGTTTTAGGATGAAACAATTAGTGCTACCATTAGTTAAATCATGGTAGCACATGGAGTGTTGGAGCATGGATTGATACAGTTTAGAGTTGATGGAGTTGAGCAGAGTCTGCAGATATATTCATAAAGTTTATAAATAAATGCCTAATTTAAAGCTACAAAAAGTAGTGTGCTAAGAATATTCAGTTTGAATGGTAAAAGTTTGTGCACTTTTATGTGAAATCATTCATGTTCTCTGCACAGTATGTGCTGAAAATGTAGTAGAATTGACAATAAATCCTAAAGAAAAAAATGCCAAGGAATTTAATCATTTAATTTATTTCATGCATAAACAGGCTATCAAGTATTTGTTTTACTATTTAATACATACTATTCATCAATATACTTACAATGTACTATTAGAATACTACTCTATTCTATTTACTTTTAACTTTATCAATTTATTATATAACCTGTGTATTGTTATTGTGTTGTTTTTTGTACCAACACTGGAGAGTACGCCTTACCACATTCCTTGTGTATGCATGCGTGTGCGTGTGTGTGCGCATGTGTGTGCGTGTGTGCTTGTTGCACACTTGACAATAAATATCTTTCTCATTCCGATATACAATTCTACTGTAAATAACTTTCAGTGTTGGGAAATTTGCCTTCAGCTTTGTTTATGCCAAGAATTTTGGGAGAAATATTAACCTTTAATCAAAAGAAGAAAAAAATGTTTTCAGCTATAACAGCAGGCTATATTGACCTAAA
Source organism: Danionella dracula (assembly GCA_900490495.1). Lineage (NCBI taxonomy): Eukaryota > Metazoa > Chordata > Actinopteri > Cypriniformes > Danionidae > Danionella > Danionella dracula. The sequence continues at coordinate 2,398,852 of UELW01000039.1, read as the reverse complement.
TGTCCAGCTGAGGCACACTGTTGTTTATGTGGTAGCCATCTTTGTCTATTCAACAGAAAAAAAAAAATTTCAGTTTCATTTGAAGTAATCATCTTAAACACACCTAACCTTGCATTAGTCACCCCTGTCTTGCCTCTCCCTCAGCTGATCTCAGCATCGGCCTGCTCTGGTCCTCAAATGTTAATCCTGACAACCATGCACACTCAAAAAAATGAGATCCAGGTATTGTTTGATTTATACAAATAAAATATTTAGAAACAAATTAAATTAATCAGCTTAGTGTTGGCATAGCTGCTAGATCTTTAAAGTTAGTGTATTGGTTTGAAATTTAAATAAAAACGGAACAAATTTTCAGTGAGATAAATTAGTTTATGTGTAGATTTAAACTGCTGGTTGGTGAAAATATGTTGGCTCAATGTGAATTTTGCGGTGGATTTTGGTGGTTCATTCAGCCTAAAATCTGTTATGATAGCATAATTCAACTCTGTGGAAATAGTGTGTCATAAGTATAATATGTTGATCAAATAAAAGTAAATGGGGCACAAGTTAAGTCTAATTCAGATTTGATCTTATTGCCTCAATTTGCCTAAAATTCGTTGCGATAACAATTTAGAAATTTGAGAAAATGTGCCATAGATATGTTAAGAAATTTTTTTTTTAAATGTGTACAATTTATTTGCATAGTAAAATCCAGCCTATCCCAGAACTGAGGGGAGCAATTTCTGTGTTTGGTTTCCTGCGATTCTCTGAGAAACAGTCCCAGCGAGTTATAGAACCAACTCAGAACTATTTATTCAATATGTTTTTACTTTAGTGTATAGAAATGGCTAATTTTGGTTTTGTTGGGGGACTGAAATGATTTAAAATGGTTGTTATATATTTCAAGGGGTAGGTGGCAGCTCAAAGCAAGGGGCCCCAAAAAATTTGAGGGCCCAAGACAATCACTTATTTTTGGCTGATTGAAAGCCTGGCCCTGACTGAAGCGTAAAAAACAAAGATAGTGTCTTACTTGTAAATGTCCCTAGATTTGAAACAACATGAAAGCTAAAACCAATGATACAAAAATAAGGCTTCTTTATAAATAAAATTTTGTTCTAATCCAACATCATCAATCAAACTATTTTCTATCCTCATCAAATTATTATTGTAAACTTTACATTGAACAATGCTGATAAAAAACACTTGCTTATGACTGCTTACTCCAAGATGAAATTATTACATCAACACTTCTTTTGAAACTGAATTAAGAATAATATATATTTTTATGATTTACAAAAATATATAATTGGTGCTTTAAACAGAACGAGTTAAGAAAAATAAAAAAAAATCTCTATCAGTAAACTAATTTGTTAAGTGAAAAAGTCTATTAACCTATGCATAAATTCTTTAAAGCAGAAAGGTTAATGTAATGCAAGTGAACATGCAAATGCACAATGCAATATCAAACTAAGGAGATAGGAGTTGTGGGTAAACACTTGAGCCTAGCGTGTGGCAGAGACATTTGAGGATTATTTGGCTCAGTTAATGCTATGGTCTTCAGAGAACAGGATTAAGTTGTGATGCTGCTGGATAAATGGCTTATGAACTGAGTTGAGCAAAATATGTCCTTCCATATGTCCTTCTGGAAGTCTGTTCTGATCGAAGACAATCCATGTATGGACAAAAAACTTTTGTTTTATAAAAAAAAACTTTTCATATTCAAATATTAAAATAGGAACCTCATTATTAAAAGCAATTTTTAAATGTTAAAATATTAAACTCTATTCATAATCAACACTACTGGGTTGATTTAAATGTGTGCATTGGTTAAACTAAAAGAGGTCTGAATTCACATCAGACATTGCCACCCAAATGATCATAAATGGCCAAATTAATTAATCTCTCCTAGTGTTACAGTAACACTGTGACATTGCTTGTATTGGCTTAACCATGACACAAGGAGTGTTGACTCTTGCTGTGAGTTCTGCTGTTAGTATCATAACTAGTTCAAGATCAGAACACTAATGAGAAACATCAGAGTTAGTGCTGTTCCCAAGTACAATCAGCAATTTTGATGAAAATATGCCGAAAATATTGAACTTGTTGAGGTAGCTGTTTGTTCTTAATAATCTGGCTTGCAAACTGAACAGACCTGTAATTGCCCAACTGTCCCCTGCTTGACCTAAAATATAAAACAGTCTAATATTCTTCAGAGAACCCCCTCCAGGTCCCACAAATCACCTGCTCTTCAGCTACATTTACATATTTGAATCCTTTCCAAGAAGCATCTACATTATTTTAGATTTGTCTTCTGGGCACCTGAAGGACAGTGGGCATGGATGTTTCAAGCTCGCTGATGCATTCAAATATTTTAAAGTTTTCACAGACATCACAACCTGGTTAATAAACATGAAGAAAATAAGATAATGCCATTAAAGGAAATGCTTTGTGCTTCAGACCACACAACTCTGTGTAGACCTAATAAAGAGCAGCATGCTATTCTTTCAAATACAATTATCAACAAAAACAATAAAGCACTTACTGCTGTAGGTGATATTAAATCCTCGACCAGACATTGAATGGTCAGCTTGAAACTCCAGCTGGAGAATATTGGAGTTGCTGGTCAAATGAGAAGGCACTTCAGCTCCAGAGAAGCGTCCAAGAACAACAGCATCTGACAACTCCCCCTCTCGCACTGTAAGAAAGTCATATGGAGGGCTCCAGATCGAAGTCATTGAAAGCTAGATGAATGCGGCTTCCCACTCGGCAATGATCAGCCAGACACAGTTCAGATTGTTCCCGTATCCCTCAGGATAGTCCGGAGATAGAACCGTTCCCATGGCAGCCGTAAAGTTGGACATGCACGGAACTAAAGGGAGAGGAGCACATTGTCTTTGATCAGAAAAAAAGCTAATTGGAATTCATTGCATTAAATTTAACGGGGTTCTTCTATTCTATCTATGTTTAGATTTGCATTTCAATGTTATTTTATGTAAGAATTTGAGTTCGTAATAGGTTAGGATTATTGGCGCATTATGATGGTGAGACTAAGTGTCTGGCAAGAGGTGATAGCAGCCATAAACTGCATTATTGATCTTTGCTGCAAATCTCTTCGAATCTATTTGCTGCAACAAATATAAAGATGCACAGATGGATTGACATAAAATTGAGAATTAAGAAATACCATATTGAGAGAAAACTGGGAGAATGTGTATACAGAATACAAGAACAAATTAAGGGATAGATTAAGTTCTAAAAGAAATGGTAAAAACACCAGGGACACCAAAACGCCAGTTTTGAGTTTTGTATGTAGAGATAGGACTCAATTACTCAACAGCCAGGAATTCAAGAATAAAATGCTTTATTCATGAAAGTCAAACGAAGCAGAACATAAAACCCATGGAAGAGAAAACTGACTAATACACTATGATGGAAACTAAGGTTTAAACAGAAACAAAAGGATGCACTGAGAACAAGACAATAAACAGCAAAAAAAAAAACTAGGTTTAAACGAAAAAAGCAGGAATCAAAAATTGTTTTTGTTGCCAGCACTGTAAAATAAACAAATGCCATTATAAAGGGATTCTGATCAGGAGTTAACAAGCCAGGGCAGGTGCAGAAACTTAACTCCTAATCAGCAACTCCAGCCAAAAATACATCATTATAAACTATGGCTAAGTTTGGACTGCAGCCCAAAGTGACTGAAATCTTTTTTCATTTTACATGTATGCCGACTAATTCGAATATTTTCAAGACAGTCTGAACAGCTGAATTCCGATTTTTCAAATACGACTTAGGTCGCTTTCATATTTGGTCCTGAATCCCATACATATCTGATTTTCTTGCCATGTGACCTCAGTTTCAGTCTCAAATCTCAACATCTATGCATCATCTTTTAGATTACTTTGAAAGCATAATATTATTTTTTCAAGTATATATACACAATTAAACTCAAAGATTTTTTATCTGGTCTCCATTGGAATATTTATTAGAATATGAAAAATACGGAAAACTCAAATTCTTCAGATTCACACTTCTCATTTAAGATAAGGTGATGGATCATTTTAACCTTACAGAATGTCTTGAGGTCTCTCTTTGAATAGAGAAGAGATTTCCTTTCTTTTAATCATACTGAGCAACACAGCGACATATTTACTCACGCTGACATAATCACAGTTTTAATTAGTATGACCCCTTAAGATCACTTCCTTGAGAAATGTGTCAAGAACAGAAGAGTCATCAGCACATGTTAACTTGACCTACACTGAACTCTATCTGAACACGATTTCCTGTTTGCTCAAGGTCTAATGCATCTAAAAAAGACTTGATCATCACTATTTCCTGTTCATATTTCTTGTAGTTGGCAGGAAAATTATAACATGACAACGAACATTGAAGAGATAGTGACGCCATAATCACTTAAATGAAATGCCATCAAATATGAACTCAGCATTTATAAGTCTGCTCCTCAAACCAGCAAAAGACCCAACAATGCCTTCAAGCTACAGACCAATCTCTCTTATAAATGTAGACGTAAAAATAATTTGCAAAGCCCTCGCTAAAAAACTGGAAAAAATTACCCCCCCATATAATACACCCAGACCAAACTGGCTTTATCAAGGGTAGACACTCATCAAATAACATGTATAGACTAATTAACTTGATTGATCTTACAACCAACCAAAAGCTAGAGTCTACCATTATCTCTTTAGATGCAGAAAAAGCATTTGACAGAGTTAACTGGAAATTCCTATTAGCTACACTCCATAAATTTGGATTTGGCAATTCTTTTATAGAATGGATCAAAATACTTTATAGCTCTGCAAATGCATCAGTTAGAAAAATTACCAAACTTCCTCTAGATTTAACCTTCAAAGAGGAACTAGACAAGGCTGCCCACTCTCTCCCTCACTATTCGCAATCTTTATTGAACCACTAGCTGAAAGCAATTAGGCAAAACATTAAAAATTACTGGAATAAGTACAAAAATATACATCACAAATAAGCCTTTACGCAGATGATGTGTTTATTGTTCCTACTTCACCCACATCTCTCTATTCCAGCAGCTATTGGTGTTATTAAATCCTTTTCAGCCATTTTCTGAATATTCCATAAATTGGGGAAAATCGACTATTATGCCCATCAACATGGTTTTCCAGGACACCTCCTCTTCAACCACATTTAAATCAGGGAATATCAGGTACTTGGGCATTGAATTCTCACCTAGGCTGTCAGATCTGGTACAACTAAATTATTCACCATTACTTAAAAAAATAGAAGACGACCTCAAAAGATGGCAGCCCTTGCCCATATCACTTATGGGAAGAATTGCTAGCATTAAAATGATGGTTATGCCCAGAATTAATTATCTGTTCTCAATGATTCCTAATCACCCATCACAGGATTGGTTTAAGTCATTAGACTCTTACTTTTCCAGATTTTTATGGAAAAAACAAACCACCCACGCATTAGCTTACAAAGCTCAGAAAATCTAAGGACTGTGGCGGCCTGGAGCTACCGAACCCTTACAACTATTTCCTCTCTTACAGACTGCAACATGTCCATCAATGGATAAATTCTAGCCCAACCGACCTCGCCTGGCTTTGACATTGAGCAGACATTTTGCAAAGACACCAAAATAGCAGATTTACCATTTATAAGTGTAGACTAAAACATCACTACTGCTTCCAGAATGTGAGCATACGTACTTCACTAACAGCCTGGTGGGAATTTTTGAAAATGACGGTTCAACCGCTTGCTCCTTGCCAACCGCACACCAATTTGGAACAATCCAGACTTTCAACTAAACAAAAAGGCAATAAATTTTCCAAGCTGGCAAAATAATGGAATAACACATCTCAGACATATCATCTCAGACAATAAATCATTTCATTCGAAGAATTGGTTTCTACTTTCGGTTTAGCTACAAGTAGATTCCTGGAATATCAACAGCTCAAGTCTTTACTCACTGAAACACACAAAATAAATCACCCAGATCTACAGTTAACCTCAGTACTAGAAAAATTTATTGGATTGACAACACCTAAGCTAATCTCAAAAATATGTATTTTATTATTGAGAACAGACAATTTAATATGTCTACCCACTACCAAATGGGAAAAAGATTTATCTACAACTACAAATCAGTCATTCTGGAATCGTATATGCTCAAACATATTTAAAGTATCCACAAACCCAAACTTACAGCTAATACAATTTAAAATTCTTCACCGAACACATTATACAGGTCAAAGAATGTTTCAAATAGGTTTTCTCTGACTCCAACATCTGCCAACACTGCAATGAGAATGCGGTGGACAACTATTTACATGCTCTCTGGTCATGTTACCAGTACAAAAATTCTGGCAAGAAGTTCTGCGGACAGCTATCATCATGGGTTTAGACACCTCATCTCACCAACACCAGCACTTTGTCTATTAGGGGACCTAGATAGTATTGAGTCTGATCTTGAGGTCAACACATCAGTCTTAATTTTCAATGCTTTGCTTGTCGCAAAGAAAATTATTCTGATGAACTGGAAAACTAAAAAGAAACTATGCATCACTCAGTACACTAACATCTAATAGACTACTTCACATTGGAAACGTTATCTGCTTTCAATTAAATAACTGTAAACTTCTCTAATTATTAATGCCCCCAGCTACCTCCAGTTCTAGTTAGAGACTGTCTGCATTGAGCTGAGTCCTGTATCTGGACTGGATCATCTGGTTAAGGCTGCTGTCACCCCGGGGCGGTGGGAGGTGGGGCAGGGTGCCTTAAGATGGGTTGGCTGGCTGCTCCTCCGTTGGCTGGCGGGTGGCCATGGGGGTGGGGCTTAAGGGGGCCTAGGGGGGCCCGGGCCTGCGGGGGTGCCGGCCAGCTCAGGGTGACGGGGTGTGGTTGTCAAGGGTCGGTGAGGGGGGGACACGGGGGGGCCGGAACTCACGGCTGCTGCTATCGCCACAGTCTCCGGGCGGGAGGCTAGCCAGCACCCGTGGTGCTTCCGGGGCTTGCGGGTTAGGGGGGGTATCGGTTCGGGGATCGGTTGGGCGCTGGGAGCCGATTCCGGTCTGGGCGGGGTGAGGCTTCCTACCGGGCTGGGCCGGCCCTGTGCATGCTCAAGCAGTGGCTCCAGTGTGTGTGTGTGTGTGTGTGTGTGGGGGGGGGGGGGGGTGTGTTGATTGAACATATGTGTGTGTGTGTGTGTGGATGGGGTGGAGGGTGTGTATGCGAGTATGTGCATTTGAGAGACGGGTGGGTACGTAAGTGTGTGTGAATGAGTAGGACTGGTCCCGAGGGGGGGGCAGCTGTCTCCCGGCTGCCCGCATTATCCTTCACAGGTCTCCCGTGGCCCCTGCGGTGGGGGGCAGTGCTGCCCCTGGGGGGATGGACGGTGTGGCCAGTCTGGCTGCTCCCACTCACCACACCAGATCCCAGTACACACACTCTCTTCACTCACCACAAATAGAATCATGAGGGTCCTTGTTCCATGGGGGATCAGGCAGGCGGGGTGACCTATCGGCGATCCCGCCCTGCCTCCTTTAGACGGGACTCTCAGTTTAATCACATAGGACACAGAACATCTTCAGGGCCACCAGGTGGGCCTTCATCCCGGAGCGGACAGTAAGCCAATCTCACCTGCCACTGCCTCGCTTCCGGGGTTGGGTAACCCCTGGGCCCCTTACAACACTTGCAAGGACACACTACATTTAGGCCTGGAGGGCTAGTCTCTCTGTCTAAATCTTGGTGGAGGAGGCTGCAGATCTGTGGCACCTCCCACAATATACGACGGAGGAAGGCTACCCTCATTTTAAATAACATTAGATATGTAGGGCGGGGGGTGGTGCCTGGACATCATCCGCCAAACGACGGTGACACTCCAGGACACCATTCCCTATTTTATTGCATTTTATCTCTCCAACACACCCACATATACCTGCATTACATGACAACTGGGAGCAGATGTTGGGGAATGGGTGGACGAATGCCCCCGTCTTCCTCTTGGAGGGTATGGGCCCACCATCGCGGGGGGTGTGGGTAGCTGCGGGGGCGGGTGGCGGGCTGCAGGTGAGTGACTTGGCTACTTCCCGGGACAGGAAGACTGAATGAATGGGTAGATGGATGGATGGATGGATGATGGGATGACTGGATGGGGTTGATTTAGGGGTGGGGGGGGCTGTGGTAGGGGTTGTGCGTGGGGTTAGGTTTGGGGGGTTGCTGGTAGGGGTGAGTGTGTGTTGGGGGACTGCTGGTTGATGTGTGCATGGGGGTCGGGGTGTGTGGCCAGGGGGGGGGGTCCTGCCGCGTCTGGAGTGGTGTTCCTACCCGCACCCATATGGTCCCTTGGCCATCCTCCCTTTTTTTCTTGCGGGTCCACGGAGCTGCCCGGGACTGGGGGCCTACCGCGGGGGGATATAGGCATGGCGGTGCTTGTGGGTGGGGCCTCCCAGTCTCTGCCCGCACTGTCAGGCGCTGCATTCCCGCCTAGCTTTGGGCTGGTCGACCTCCTGCTGCAGCGGGCCCACTAGGGCCCCGGGCATTGCTCTCTGGGGTTGCCGACTTTGCCAGGGGAGGTGGGGCGGGTCCGGCTCCGGGTCCCAGGCCCCAAACTTGTCGTTCTGTGGGGGGTGGGCTGGATATCTGGGTAGTTCCTGACCATATGTGGGACTTGGCTTGAGGCAGATCCCACATTTCATTTGGGACATAGAAGGTTAGTCACGACACCTGGGATGTTTGGTCGCTGCTAGATGCTTGAGGTTTAGGTCATCTGTCCTGTAACACTCAATTACTTATGTGTATGTGTATATATATGTGTGTATGTGTGTGTGTATGTATGTATGTATGTATGTATATATGTATAGGTGTATGTATGTGTGTGTATGTATATATGTATATATATATATATATATATGTATATATATATATATATATATATATCTATTATATACTATATATATATATATATATATATGATTACTAATTCTATTTATTATTATTATTATTATTATTCTGCGTGTTTATCTGCATGTATGTATGTATGTATGTATATTTATATTTGTATGCATATCTGTAGAAAGATGCGAACTACTTGGATGTAATAATGTAGGTATCTAATATTATTTATTTTACTTATTCTCATTTTCAACTTAATCTTGACTCCTTCCCCCACAATTACCTCTCACCTTCTCTTTCCCCCTCCAAAACTTCTCTACCTCTGTTTTCCCCTCAATTACTTCTCTCCTCTTTCCCCTTTTTTTTTTATTATTAACACTGTCCTGTCCTGATGTATGTTTATATGATTGATTAATGTAATTATTGTGATGAATGCGAATGAAATAAATTAAAAGCTTCTATCCAGAGGAATACTCAATATATAATATCTTCAATTCTCTGGAAAGAGCAAAACTGACCAACTCATACGAAGCACCTCCCTTCTCATGGGGCTGCTTTGAAGTAGGACAGGACAGGTTAAAAAAAAAAAAAAAAAAAAAAAAAAAAAAAAAAAAAAAAATGAACTTCACCTAGCAATTATGACTTCCAGGCTCTTAAGAATCTTCTGGAATGTCTCTCATGTTGTTAGATGACCATGTTTGCTGTAAAGTGTCAGAATCCTCATCACCTCACATATTTTCAGTGTACTGTACCCTGGTGCTGAATGAGAATGATAGAATGGCATAAAGCTTTTCAGAAGTCAAATAATCAGAAAAAAAAACTTTTTTAGGCCCAGTTCACTGGTATAGCAGTTAGTGAGACTAATATGTACAGCACAGTTGTGTATTAAGTGACACAAATTTGAAACCTGAACAGCTTGATATTGATCATAATTAAATTTTGAGAAGTTTTAGTAACAAAATCAAACCTGTAAAATGAGAAACATAGCACACGGTTATTAAGATTAAGCTTTTATTAAGTTAAAATAAGTATGAAAAAGTAAGAAACTAGGGCATCCGCCACGTAAAACATATGCCAGAGAGTTGGCGGTTCATTCCGCTGTGGCGACCCCGAAAGGGAAGAAAGCCGACATGAAGATGGATGGATGGAAGTAAGAAACTACATGGGTTTAAACAAAAGACATATCGAGTTAAAAGTATAAAAACTGAAATGTGTTCTAAAACTTACAAAGGCCTTAATATTTCTAGTAAACCATAATAATGTCTTTGATTCATGCAAAATTTGAAAAATTCCCAGGCGTATGTGTTCTCTGTTTCCTTCAACCCTTTGTCAATTGTTGTAAAAAATTTACTTAATGAACCTTGTCAGTATAAATCACAGACAGAGTGGGTTTTAGAAGTTTTGGGACCCAAGCCAAACAAAGAGATTGGGCCTCCAGTTTCATCTTCTATCCTTTTAAATCAGAATACACAAGCAATTGCATAATAATAGATGACCAACCCATTTCTAAATGTATTTCATATTTGAATGCAGGACACTCCACTTTTTGCAAAATTGTTTTGTTGTGCTGACAAAGCATATTTGCTAAAGCTAATACTACCTGTAACCACATACATATCAAAGGCTACATTTTTTTATCTGTGTTTCAGAATATTACTGCACAAGAACCACATATTTTCATGCAGAAAAAAAATGAAAAGAAATGAAAAAAAAAGAAAGTACTGTCAGAACCATATAGATATTTTTTTCTTAAAAATCTTAAAATTAGCATTTCCTCAAAACTTCAACAAAATTTTCTGTAATTGTACAGAACATTTTAAAGGATATTTCTGTATTGTATAATGTTTCAATTATGTTATAATTTAGCAATAGACATTCTACCTTTAATGATATCAAGAAAAACCAAACATTCACAGGCTCAGAATTAATCTCTGAACGAAGTGTGCTCACTGTCCTATATACCACAAACTGTTGCAGCCTAGTTCTAACTGTTAATTGAATTGTATTCAGACCTGAAGTTATTGAAAATGTGAATACATTGTGTCAAACTCGCACAAAATGAACCAACATATACTATTAAGACAGAAACAGAATTTAACCATTCACTGACCAACTAAAAAAGAAAATAACAGTAACTGGCAGGTGTACGGGATATGCATTCCACTGCTCATCCAAATGTATGAATGTAAAGGAGGACGAGTGAACATTTTTTATTCCCCACTTTAATAAATTTTTTAAACAAGGAGTTTGGTTTAGGGGGAAAAAATCTATTATTGTCTAAAAGTCTGCCTTTGATCACAATGTGAAAATGTAGATACTTGTATAGTACAAAACATTAAATAAATAAGATTTGAATTTATGTGTCATACTCACATATGCAGATGGGGATGTTGGCAGACCACTGATTGTTATTCTGACAGGAAATCATCCGTTCACCAATGAGCTCAAAGCCGAACTGGCACTCAAATCGTAGTACATCTCCATTGGAGAAACCTCGACCCTCTCTCAGGCCGTACAAAGGGATGCCAGGATCCCCACAACTTTCCTTGTCGATTTCTAAGGGAAAGCAGCAGTAAAGCTTTTGAGCTGGCAGAATGATTTATGTGAGCTCAGTAAGAGGCTCACAGAGAACAGACTTACCTTTATAGTTGATCTTAAAGCCAATAGAGCCCACACTTTCATCTGACTGCAAATGCAGCCACATCTGATGGGTCATGCTGACAATGAGGTCTGGGACAAAACTGCCTGTTAACCTGTCAATGGAGAGAGAATGAGGAGAATAACAGTGTTTGTGTTCTTTTGCAGAACACTTCTGTTCAGTACCCTGCAATCATACTCCTCTTTGATAGAAAGCGAGGCCTTCAGCTATGCTTATGTACTGTTGCTCTGAATGATAATGGTATTTATGCTCCCCAATGGTAACATTTGAGGTCAATACATTTATCTTCTGAAAACAGAACATTCTGTTCATCAAAAAAATGTTAGCTTTTTGAAGTATGTTACTACTTAATATTTGTTACCGTTGAACTATTTTAAATATACTATTATTGCATGGATTGTAAAAATGAATTTTTTTGGACTAACTTAAATTCTTCCATCACAAGAATCTGCAAGGAACACGCTAAATATTGCAGATATTCCTTTAACTTAATTATTTTTATTGATTTCATGTTGAATAAAATATTTGTCCATTTTTATTATTACTTATGTTGACATTTTATGTTAACTTAATATTTATTTGTGAAATATCTGGCAACATAGTGAAATGACAGAGTTTTGCTATTTAATTTAAAACTACTTTTTATACAAAACATATTGCGATAAAGATTGAACATATATTTTTTATTATAGAACTAAATTTTAATTAAAGCTTAATTAAAGCTTAAATGTTCTATAATCAAACTAGCTATTTTTTGCTAGGTAAATCAATAAAAAATTATCCTGTTTTTCTTTAAGATATTTCCAAATAAAACTCTTCAACAGATCTTTAATTAATAATTTCAAAATGCTTTTATAAACTTTTACTTAAACCTTTTCCTGAAAAATCTGACAAACTAGCGTTGTAATATGCATCCTAAAAAAACACACAAAATAGTGACAAATATTTGTTAAATGTAAGTTATTTTTAGTAAACTTATGTAGTTCTTATGTAGTTTTCTCAAACAATTGTATTGCACTTTTGTCTCTGACTAGGCCATTTCCGTTAAGTAAATAAAGAATAAATATACTGCCGTTGGTTTTTCTGGTATTTCGTTATCAATGTTTGTCAAAAGTGTTTTTGGTATTGTCCCATAATAATTGATATTCTGGAATGGATAAAAAAAAAGCATGTTACAGTAAATGCATCGCTGTGACAAGCATTTTGGAAAGTGTGCCGCGCAGTACCTACTCATTATATTGCAATGCAAGATTGAACCAAGCATATAATCATAAAAATTCCAACCAATTTGAGCAGGATAAACTCAAAGCAAGGGATTAATTGAGCTTTACAGTGTGAATGAGTGTTCTGGCAGCGACAGACTTTTGTCCTTGAGGAGGCTCAGTGAGCACTCGATGGATCGAGCTGGCTCTACGCCAGCCAAATGCACCAGAAATCAGCACACACACACACACCTCCACCAGAGAGTGTGTGGCCAAGATACCCTGAGATCCGGGCGGCTGTGTGGAACTGCGTGCTAAACTTGTTTGTGAGGGGAAATGTAGCCAGAGGATTTGCGCCTGTGCAGTTTTCATGCTGTTGTAGCTTTCATGCTGTTGTAATGGAGAACTGCTGCAGAGCTGAACAGAATGCAAGATAAAACACCCGCAGGAGTCTATTAAAGTGTGATTTTTCATCCGAGAATCAGGATTTTCCTTTCACTTTTTTCAGATGAACTAATATTTCAGATGAACAACTTTCATGAGTTGACACAAGTTGATACAATTATATTTTAAGAAATGTTAAACTAAAAGTTGTTTTAAACTAAAGTCAACAATTAGAATGGTGAGGTTGTTTAACTTTTTTTAATGTTCTATAAACTAAAATATACAAACCTCAAAAAAGGTTGTTCCATTAAAGATTTATTGTCCATTATTTTCTAAACATAAATGTTTTGGACTTCAGAGAGGTTTATGAAAAATACAACTGTGAAACTGCATTAATAAATTCAAGGTGAACGTCCTTAAAGTGCATCCTTTATTATTGATGACTTTTACCTCAAAGGCCTTATCAAATATACTTTGGTTAAGGAGTTCTCTTGTTCATTTTGTTATTGTAAAAAAAAATTGGTAAAATTTCAATGCTCGATTAAATAATGTTAAACTTTTCACAATTAAGAATTAGATGACAGTTAAGAAATATTACAATAATAATAAATTATTAATGAAATCTCCATTTGCTAAGTTAAGTATTCATACATTTTTAAAGCAAGATTATCTTTTACGTTACTGAAGTTTAGTCATAGGCTTTAGATGGCATGAAAACATTTTTAATAAAGACAATTCCCCCTAAACTCTAAATAGAAGAAAACATCTACATTAATTATGCTTTCAAAACTACTAATACGTTGTCAATTGGCAAAAAATATATAAAAATCAGACAATTAAAAAAGGTATCAAACATAAATCTATCATTATTTGACTGATCTTGTCGAGATTCTGTACTAGCTCCCGTAATTTATTTGGCTATAAATGTCCCAGTTTCATGTTCAGATCTATTATCTGCACACCCTTATAATTTCTATGTGTTTTAAACATATTTATACTTTATTGTTGTATACATTTATTTCATTTTGGTCCATCTGATTTGCTTTTTGGTTTTATTTACTAATGTCCCAATGTATATTTTAGTGAATTTAAGTCTCTTGTTCAATCAGCTATAGATAGCGCAACTGCCCTCTTGATTATAGTTCAGTCTACATTTAAGTTCAATGTCATTCAGTCTTCCTACGTCCGGAATTGTTCTTAGACCAGAGTTTCTTCTCATCCTCTAGATTTTTATCTTTAATCTACCATTGTGTTTTATAGATACCACATTTGCTTTGTTCAGTTTACTGTTTGTAAGTTTTATTTCAGATATAAAATCCCATTCATCTTTATGCTGTCTCTGTCACAGTCTGTGCAGATGAGGATATAGGATTCGAATCCTTCACAAATCTTGTTTATTATTACAAGATAACTAGCAGGGAAAACACAGGAGTCTGTAATTGTGTGACACTAAATCACAGCATCAACACTGGACAAGGAAGTGATACTGGACGTGTTGAATAACTGAGGCTGTAGGAAATGGAGTCAGTGTTTGGAGACTTAACAGAGGACACCAGGAGAAAACTAGGATTAAGAAACCAAAATAGAATTTCATGTAATGTCCATATAAAACATCTGTGAAAATGTGAATATTATCTTCATTCAAACTAAACTTTTGAAGCCAAGACATGTGTAACGCGAGGTGTTTCGTCACTTGTTGTTTGGAAATGTGTAAATGTAACATTTTGACAATCTAATTACTATGTACTTATAAGGTAATTATGGTGCAATTACAGGGTAATTAATATATACTTACTAATTAATAACTGAATATTAACAGAGTACTTACAAGGTAATAACTGTAAATACAGCGTACTTATGTTCAACTGTGTAAGTTTTGTGTATTTACTCTGTCCTTTCGGGAAGTCACTGCATAATTAATATGCACTTACAGGGTAATTACTAGGTAATTATTGGTAAGAACTCTGTACTTCCCCTTATTTGTAATTAGATGTTAAGAACTTGCAATCTTATTTTCGTGTATTAATTTCCATATTTTTCTGCTTTACGAATAGTTATTACATAATTACCCTATAACTCCTGACATAGGGTGAGAATCCTGACATAATGAACTTCAGAACTTCACATTTATGGAATATTTTTTTCATCACTAAAATGCTACACTAATAACCAATTCAATCACCTTTTACAGTTGTGAGTGAAAGCATCCCAACCATAACACTCTGCACTCATGACTAGTTCCCTACTGAAGTGAATCTGGTCTGGGACTGGTTAGCAGAAACCATTGCATTAACCATTTATTTATTTATTGCTAACTAACACATCATAATGAAACCTGGCCAAGAAGGTTTTTTTTTCTAGAATTATTTTTTGTTATCCAGTACAAAACTCAACACCCCCAGCTCTCCCACATGCTAAAGATGAATAATCTCTCAAAACTGAATCTTACACTTGTATGATTGTTTTTGAGTCTCCAACTTCTCCTCCGTCTCCGACAGTCAGCGTATCATATCCAAGCTCCAAGTCAAACTCTTCAAAGTTGATTTGAATAACCTGTGATGGGAACAAAATGACTAAATTAGTTAAAAAAACTTCTCCTGGAAAGCAGCATGACTCAATAAAGTACCTTGACCGCTGGGATTTCTCCATATGTGCTTACTAGCACAGAAAAAAAGCAATGCAATTCACACACACTTAATTAACCTTCTCTGTACTACAACGCTTCAGACATCATCAAATATAAATGCTATGCACTATTCTTAATAAAATATGATATTCATGGACACACTAGGGCTAGCACTTGACTGCAGCATATGTTTGCTGTATAGCAAGATCATTATTACGGATCCTCTGCTGCCTCAATGAACACAAGCAATATAACAGACAAAAAATCAATGCATCAATTATCCAACAAATCATTCGTACACCAGAATAGATGTTGAAGGGGAAACAAATTTTCTCCAAGTGTTTTCAATCAGTGACTCAAACTGGCAAGTAAACAGTCAAGAGCATTGCTCGGCTTGTAGTGTGTTGATTCTAATGCTCACTTGAAAGTTAACACGATGGGGTTTGCATAATCGCCCCCCCCGGTGAGAATTTGAAGAGTTTATATGTTTTGGAGGCTCTTTGGCATGCTTGCAATATCTCACGGGTGACACTCATATAGCGAGGATATAGGGGATATATGCACTAATTCAATCCCTTTTATTAGTCTTAGTTTGATGCAAAGCGTTACACTGGTACCAACTTACGCTGAGTAAAAGCCAGGGTCAGATCAAGTCCCCAGGAGCACCAGTCCATCACAGGACCAGACACTCACACCATTACTAGAGTTTAGAGTTTTTTTAATAAATCACAGAAATGATTTATTGAATGACCTCTAATCTTACTTAGCTTAGCTGTGATAGATCCAGATCCTAGAAGCTAGGTATCAGTAATGCTTAAGTTCTGCCCTTATTTCTTTTTTCTACACTTTGATTAAATTGGTCTATATTCAATAAACTCTTGGGCTAAACATTTTTAGTATGCACTAGAAGTTCCCCTGCTGTGTATAGATGTATTACTCCCATTTTCCTCCTCCCCCAGTCAATGCAGTTAAATTACACGATTTGAGGTAATATTTCTCATTTTGTTTCTTTCTGGATAAAGTAGACTTGCATCAGATATAGAGGCGATTTTAGAGTTTCTTGGGGCCCTAGACAAAAACAAACAAAAACAAAACAGTTGCCTTGATTCCAGGATGCACCACTCTTTGACAGAAATAAATAATGAGCCCATTTATATTGAAATTAAAAGTGTCATTTTAAAAGATGTTGAAGTTATCAAAATTATTTTAATGCAACTTTTTACTGTTTTCAAACATTTGTTGCATGTTTTTTATAACAAAAAGCAAATAGGATTTAGTGTAATTGCATAAAAAGACTGAAATATGACTTTTGAGCATTACAGTTACCGTAGTAAAATAAATATTATGTTTTAAGTGTCTTAGATCTGTAGATAAAATAATCGATTATTGTATTTATCTAAAAAAAGCAAAAAAGTTTGAAAAATACAGTAGTATAATTTTACATCAAATATTTGCTGACAGTACACTTTAGCATTACAAACTTATTTTTTATCACAAACTTGGCAGTTAAATTAGATTTAACCCAGCTTTCTGTTGGAAACTTTTTAAACTAAGTTAAAAATTGTTATTCATGGCCTTCAAGAAGGATTATTACAAGTCAACAAACTAGCTACTGTTCTGGTTAATCAGAAATGGCTAACCCACAGGGTCCCACTTCTGGCCCGATGCCAAAGACGAGTGATGCCTCTAGACGTGATTAAAAGTGTTTGTGTTTTGTTGAAGGTTTAATATTCTTTTTTGAATAACAAATTATTTCAATAAGAAAAATCTAAACACAACCCTTATTTGGGGGCCGCTGACCTGTTCAAGTGTATCTTGGCTTTTGCCAGGTGTGTGCAGCAGACTCATCTGACCCTAAAATTAAATAAGTGTGGGTAGGAATGTGATGGCATTATATAAAACCGCTGTTGTGAAATATTTTCAATACAGGACAAAACCTTGAAATAACAAAGGTGTAGAAGAACTTAATGAACTTTTAATTAGGGAAAATTTATTTTGTGCATAATAGATAAGACATTATAAACCAGACATCCAGAAAAAAAGGCAGTATACCATCGGGTCCATTAAAATGATCACTTTAAGTCCATAAGTTAACTTCATTTATTGTGTTAACACAATAATAATGCCAATGAGCTGCCCATGGGCCTCTTATAATGGGTTCTGCTGAAAATGCAATAAAATTTGAACTTTGCAATTCTGTTGGGTGAAGATAAATGAGGTAATAATGTTACGTGTGTTAGGGCTCATTTACATTTCTCACCAGAGGAACACTGGATTTTGCAACAATCAAGGACACAAAACAGCTTCTTGCTGCTTCTTTATGAACTCGTGAGAATTGGATGAATATTAAACACCTGAAATCTGTTATTATTTCCAAAGCTTCCCAAACATTGATGACTCAAAAAGTGACTTGCTTGTCCTATTGTAATTATTATATATTAAATACTCAAAGTATCTTGAGACTCCTTGTGAATGGTTCACCACAGTCATTAAAAAAATCAGGCATATTGAATTATGGGAGATGAATATTTGTGAGGGTGAATGTTAAGACTATTTTCTTGCGGCCTGTTCAGGGTGCACCCCTGCCTTTCAATCAATCGTTGCCGAGATACGATAGTAAATTTGCATTTTTTTACTTTTTTTGTCAAGGCTTTGAGAGGTTTTATAAAAATGTGATGGATTTTTTTATCATGCATATAGTAGCCTCGTGACCCAAAAGGCACATTATTCTTAATATTAAAAGTACAGAAAGAAAATTAGTCTGCCATAACTTGAAATAAATATTAAATATAAAAGAAAAAAGTATCAAGAAATATCAAGAGATGTGTACTATTTAGATCCTGAAGTGCACATTCTTCTTTTCTACTCTGTCTAGCATTAGCTGCGTTCTATCTCTCTATCTCTGATTACTCTGTTGTCTAGCTCCTCAACTTTCTCTCTTCGTTGCGAGTTATTGTTCCATATTTCTCACATTTCGAAGCCATTGTCTTTTCTGAGAGTGTTATTCCTTTTGTAGTCTTGTGCCTTCTTGTTCAGCCATAGCTTATTCTCATTTTTGCGTTCCTCTCTACCCACCCTTGTTGCCAACTGAGGTGTGCTTGGACTCGAGAGCTGTGCCTGGCTGTGCTCCTGTCTGGTGTTGCAAGGACTCTGTATTATCTGCAGTTCTATCTTCTAGCTTCTAGAGAGAAGACTTTTATAGATTTTTTATCAATAAGAACCTTTATTGCTCTGTTCTATTAAAATTAAAGACAATCTGCTCCTCCCAAACCTGGTCCTTTTCTACAAATTGTGACAGTGTAGTATAAATCATCAGATGGGATTGTGACATTTGTCTATATAAGGCTATTTAAGCAATGGTTATTTGTGTACCTTGTTGGGGTTACTCGCCGTGATGATCCAAACGCACTGAGAGTTACTCTCATACTGAATTGGGAAGTTAGGTGAAATGAATGTACCCGAAGGACCAACGAGGTTCATCCCACAGGTTTTCACTGCAAAAAAAAGGAAAAACAATATTCAAGACTTTATATCATAGAGTTCAATAGAACTCATTGATAATGATGATTGTCCTAAAGTAATTGCATCCGATCTTGGAACAAATTTTCTAATATATTTTTCTGTTTATTTTGACCTTGCAATCCATAGAATAGGATTAACAGATAATAACATAAATGTTATAGTTAAGATTAGAAAACATATTAGGCAATGAATCTGCACTGTTTTGAAAAGAAAGGTAATACCTTTTTTATCAGAAACATTTTCTGTCTCCTATTAGACAGGCTACAAGAAAAGTCTTACAGCAGATATTGATATTTGGGTAGGTTTTAACTATTGTACAGTCCAGCTATGGCTACAGGGCTGACTCAATGAATTTATTTCACAATTTCAGGAAACTCAGCAGCAATAATGAGTTTGAAGGAACAACAACATATCTTAACAGGCTTATCAACAGATAAGCAATCAGCAGTAAACATTTGGTAGCAGTTTAACTAGTTTGATGTCAGAACAAGACAGATTCTGTTTTGGGTAGACATTTTAAAATATGTTAATTAAAGAAAGTAAATCAAATGTAAAGGAACATCAAATCAGGATGAAAAGCCAAATCAGCCCAGGCAAAATATTTCAGGTCTGAGAGCCTTTTCAGTCCTCCCTCTCTGCTCACTTTTACGAATGACACAAATAGGCAAATATATTGGGAAAACCTTAAAATTAAATTAGTTTCATACCACTCTTCAGTTAAATCCTTCCCCCAAGATGGAAAAGGGACACCTCATGAGATGGTAAAAGTTGAATTGAACCCTTGGGCAATATCCATCACATTCCAACGTAGGTAGTTGTTGTAAAATACAGGATTAAAACCAGATTGATATGAGTCTTTTGGGTAAACTCAAATAATCAGATTTTTAAAAATAATTCACCTTTCAGTGGAAAGTATTGAATTCATACTAATACAGGGAATAATTATCAGTAAACACATCCAAAAGCAGCTTATGACCACACACTTCTGAAGAAGGAAACAAAGTCCACTTTTCTTTCTCTGTTCAGAACCTAAACTATTTTTGCTATAAAACTATAAACTCTATACTTGTTCGTCACTCACATGACCCCACGATGACGTTGCGATTGGTCAAAGTGAAGCAGAGCAATCGCTTCCAATCTCCTTTGTTACCTGTGCTGAGGCTTAGCTAGGTACCAGTTAGCATTATCGTGACGCCACATTGTAATATCAATCAGAGCAAAGATTGCATCTACAACAGCAACAGATTTATGACCTTTGTGATTTGTAATTGATTTATGATGAGGTAATAAAAATTTTGTTATCATCTGTGTTGTATTTTGGTTTTCAAGCAGTTGGCATTCTTACCACGCAAATATTGATCAGTGCATAGACAGCGTCTGATGCAGCAAACAGCTATGAATGATTTGTTGACAAATGAGTGCAAGTGGAGCCTTCTACGGGCAATTCATAGGCTTTCTGCACACATATAGACTGGGCTTAAGCCCTCTTGATCCCAATTCTTGTAGTAATTTGCATTCACATTCTATCCAAGATCAGCAGAGAAGACAGAAGAGAAACTCTCAGAATAAAGCTACACAAAACCATTTTAATTATCAAATTAATAGCAATATAAATTCAATTAAATTGGTGTAAACACATCATACCATTATACTAAAAGACTGAGAGAATTTTGACATTCAGAAAGTGTCAATAAATGTGCATATAGAGTAAATAATAGCACCCGATAAAACACGAAGATGTACAATATTTAACTCACACTAGGCCATCTATTTATAATAAGTAATATTAATGCTCTACCATGAAAATAAAAAACAATAAAATTATCAATAACTTTCGTTTAAACAAAGCTCCAGTTTTGAACATCATGATTCCCATGAGCTACGCTTTTCTGTATTCTACTTTCTGACATATAAATGTACAGACAAGAGGTCAAAGAACAATTTAAATCAGATTTTTACCACAAAGTTGCTGAAAGACCTTGGCATCTGTGTGACAGAGTGAGATCATTCTCTGAAGTCATGAAAAGAAGCAGGCAGTAGATCTGGAGTAGTGAAAGGATTCTGGCTGGCCTTAAAGATCATATAGATGAGCACTATGCAACCAGGCATAATATCTAATGGGCATGGGACACACTCTAAGATTTGATCATCCTGTAACTAACCACCTTAGACGAGGGTGTACGAGTTAAAGGTTAAAACACCCCCCAACTCAAAGCAAAAAATATGGCATAATTTACAACATAACAACATGTCCTTTTTTTGTGATATTTTGTGGAATAATCTTTTAAACTGAGCTTTAATCAGCACATGGCATTAATGTTATTGATCACTGGGATCACAGCTCATCAATAGACTTGATCTGTGTTTTAATACTAAATTTGTAGTATTTATTGAAGGCAGTAGGCAAACCTTTACAGACGGGTCTGTGATCACTCCAGGCAGCAAAGACTTCAGCCACTCGTTGGCAAGTGATGCTCTTGGATCCCTGAAGGACGTGATCACCATCACATGTGAAGTGAACAGTGGCACCGATGCTGAGAAAACAAGTGCAGCTGAGGATTAATGACTGAATGCTATCCATACTGACAGCTTGAGTTGACACAATAGTCTAGAAAGCATAAAATCTCATTTCTAGTTCTCTTCTAATTAACTTCTCTTTAAAGCTTGATTGCTATAATTTATTCATGTTATGTGTTAGTTTTATTATTGTTTTGTTTTTAAATATAGAGTCTGAAACTCAGTATATTTACCTAGGAAGATGTGTTTTTGTATTATAAACTGACAGCCAATTTGAAAATGCAAGCTTTGGAAGATGTTTAGACACAAAAGTGTGCATGAACGATGGTTTATAACTCGGCAAGTCAATTTTGTAACATTAGTAACAATAACAGGGCATCAAAATCCCAAACTGTTTTCTGATTTAACGGTTTGTAATGTCACAAACGCTCTACTCAGCCAGATATGCCCATCACTAGTGTGCACAAACAATGGCAAAAGCTATAAATTACAAGCTCAAAACAAATATGCAACTTTCAAAAATCAGATTATTAAAAAAAATGTTTACTTCATTTATACATAATTCATTTATACATAATTTCTAATTATAAGATGTGTGTGGGTTTTTTTTTTCATTTGAATCGAGTACAGATCGGGCAGCTTAGAGCCTTGTACCAGGAAGTCAGAAAAAGTACATTGCATTTCCTATACTACAATATTTTTACAGTGTTTGCAAATGCTGATGTTTTGTTTTTGTTTGGTGTCAGGATTTGTGCAAACTACTTGAATCAACATGGGTTCAATTGTTTTAAGATGATCAAGATTGCAAAAGATTCCAATCAGATAAACCATCTCTGATTCTGATTTCTCCACAGAGTATAAGCATTACCTTTATTATACTGATTGTTCAAGCATTTAGATAAAATATGCCATGGTTCATTCAGCTGTCATTTAATTGATGAACACATCACATTAATACCATGAATCAGACAAGAACACAAATTTTTATTTCTTAAAACATTAAAATAGAAGCACTGATGTGTATTTTGAACTGAAACATTCAAGAGACTTAAAATTTATATTTCATCCAGTAATAGATACAAATATTCTAGACAAATTAAACATTATTTATGTTTAGGATTTTCAACCCTAGAACCTTAATGTCTTAATGTCAAGTTACTGTTGTAGCTTTGAATTCATTTGAACCCAGCCAAACAATACATGAAACAAGTTCAAACATCTCCAATACCTGTAGTCTGTGCCGATTCGCTTCCCGTTCTCTGGTTCCCCTGGATCAGGGCAGAAGTTGGAGACCTGCTTGACCATTCCTTCATTCACTGAATGAGGGAAAGAGGATATTTAATTCACAATGGAATAAAAAGAAGTTAGCAACTGTTTAGGCTAATTTAGAGTGATTCAGGTAATCCTTTCAACATAAAAATGAGCAATCATAAAAAAAAATTTTTGACCGTGCTCAGTAAGCACTTATGAAATCTACCTCATCTATCTTCTCCAGAAATAGTTATGAGCAACTGTCAGTTGGCGAACAAGGCAGCCAAATTCATGTAATTTAAGAGAAGCGTTTAGAAAAGGGGTGTTTGGCAGCAGACTGGGGTGCTGAATACGACCCCGTAATTCAATCAGAATTCATATTCCCACTTCCTCATACAGACACTAGGAAATAGAGGCTCATAAAAACTCGAGCTGCTTGTAATTAAGTGTTTGGAGTGCTACATTGTGGAGGGCAAAATGAATCACCAGCAACGGTATTTCATTATGGTGTGCTGCACGTGGAGCCAGAGGAAAAAAAGCAGGATGCCTTCACATTCGTTATATCCTCGTAGGAAATCATTTCCAAATCATTTAGATCCACAGTACCTATACCTGAGATGAATAAGAGGGAAAACAGGGTTTTTGGCTTTTGAAATGTTATTAATTCTGTTGAGTTTTTTTTATCTATTTATTTGTTTTATCAAAATTCTAAGGTTTTAGTATGACATGCTTTTAAATTTTGAAGTGTATTGATTTACAAATTTGACTGAAATCAAGTCTGAAATAAGCTCCTTGATAAGAAACAATTTACTTGTTGTTCAATTTCCATATTCTCATTCTATCATTGGAGCATGAGAAACTGCTTATAAGACTTGCTTAACTTTTGCCAACTGTGTCAATGTTTTCCAAACGAACTGCGCATGTGCTATGGAGATCTTTAGTCACAACGTCATCTCGCTCTCCATACTCACTGAAAGATAATGATGGGGGGTTTTTACCTTGATTACATTAAAACACATTTTTTCTCCAAGTTAAATATTATTTGTAGATTATCAGTCAAGTTCCATGATTATGGGCGTATATTATAGTGAAATAAATGAATACATACATTTTTGAACAACAAATAAATGTGAAAGGCACCGAGAGCTTGTTAGGAACTATTCAGGTCCTCCATGAACTGACACTACAGCATACCTACCGCTCTGGTCTCGTTTGGAGAGGAAGAACGGCAGCCTGTTGCGGTCCTGGTTTACCAGGCTGTGGACCTATTTGTGGATCTCTGGTTTTCTTGACGGGAGATTTCAGATAAGACTCATAAATGTGTGCAGCGCTTCAGAAAAGCGCAGGGAGGGATTCACAAAGGCACAGGACGAGATCAACAAATGCTGAAGAGATCCATGAATGTAGAGTCACAGATCCACAAATTAATTGAAATTAACTTGCACTTTTGACTCTTTAAAACACACTTGTTGATTGTGTTTATTGTGGATATAGAATTTATAAATGTATATTTATTTGTTTGTTGTTATTTTTGTGCATCCCTTCACATTTATTTGTAGATTGCAACCTTGTATTAATTCAATAGACACAAAAATACACCCATACGTTATTTCCAGGTGTCCATCAAAAAAAGTCTGTGAAGTGGAAACAGCTGTAATCTGCATCATCAGGTAATGGATAAAAGAAGAGCTGTTTCCTATAGGGGATTGACCTTGAACAGTTGATTCACTCCTGACTAACCTTTTTATATGGACACCTAGATTCTAACGTTAATCGTGGCACATGACTAGCTAGATAGAATACTTAATAAATAAATAATAATTAAAAATAAATAGATCTAAACATTTTTGATGTAATAGTCAAAGTTAGAGCTCCCTCTAACATTGCCAGAGGAATCACACATATACATTCTCATAGCATTAGCAGTCCAATCACTTGAGGATGCAGGTTTGACAATCTTGACTGAATAATCATAGAGCTATTTTCCATTTTGAGCTTAGGAAAACGACATTTAAATTTTTGTTTTGATAGAGACTCTTATTCAACAGTGTTTTGGTGATTTACATGTTTTAAAATGGTAAGTGAGAACATGTACTATTAGCTCTACTGAAATTTTTTCAAAGCATTTGAAGGTTTAGGAGGCTGCAATAATAAGTCACAATAAAAAAATTATAATCAAGGTGGCATATTTGAAAGAAGCTATGAATAACGTAAATGAAAATTAATGATGAAGTGTCTGAATGCATGCAAGTAAATATTTTATGAAAGACTGAAAATCTACTTACTAATTGAAAATTTGCTTGTGTTTTCCTTTCCAGGCAATAATTTCACTCCCCTCGATTTAAAGTCTCCAGATCGTTTCACTTTTCAAGAAAAGAGAAAAAAATTCACATGTATAATACAAATGTGTGATCTGCTGTTTAGTACATCTGTATCACTTTCAAAGAGAGACACGAGATCCCTTTTTCTGATAAAGTACTTTCCAAACATCAGAGGCAGGAAATTGATGCAAATCACAACACAAGGAAAACCTTTCTAAGAAGTACCTTGATATTGGGCACTGAATCCTTTGTGGCGATGGCTGTTGTCTGTTACGAAATGAAGACGCAGCCAGTTCTTGTTGCTGACAATAGGTACAGGAATGTTAATGCCTGATAACCTGGAAAAAGACAAATATATGTTTTTGACTAACCTTATCTAACCTTATCTTTTCAATCAGCTGTTCATTATCAATCTGTCTAAACAAATATAGGGAAAAAGCACTGTTAAAGAAATTTACGGCCACTAGGACAACTTACTGGTCTCTCATCCAGAAACTGACCGGGTTCAACGCAGGTTAGTCTTAATGAGCAACTGTATTACGCCATTTGAACAAAAGTGTTATTGAAGTTGTAAAAGGACATTATATTAAAAAAATTCAAAGTGGAATTGATATAGAAAACAAAAAAATCTTATGAATAATAACTCCAATGTTCATTTCTTAGTGAGCTGAAGAATGGAAATCCTTCAATAATAATAAATCACAAATGCCCCTTTCAACAAGAAGCCATTATGAGTTTTAAACAGGTTAAAAGAAGTACATTTGTTTTAACCTGAAAGAAAAAAATTACTGTTCATCGAGATACATATGACCCAAAAACTCTCCCCTGCAGTTTTTAAAGCATCAGATCTATGGTTTAATATCACCTGGTAAAATTTCAAGGGCTTGCCAGTAAGTTTCAAAGCCTGCTGTAAAATTGTTTCAAGGCTAGACCACGTTGGCCACTTTAGAGCTTTTTACTTAGACTTTAAAAAGAAGTTGAAGCTCTCTCTGCCTCACTTTCTGTCAATCAACTGTGCTCCAATTATTCAACTGCAGTCCCTTAGTCCAATCACTTCTTGTAAAAAACAAAACAGACTTTGTTCTCGAGTCTCAAATACTGTCAGTTGTAGAATCTTGAAAAGGGCAAATGAGAGTTTTTGGTATAGGTTTGTAAAACGTCAAGGCATCATTGTATTTTGAAGCATGAGTTGAACCTTCTGACCTGAAAGATGACAGATTGATTTGAGTTTGAAGCACAAAGGGAAGATGTTTTGAGAGGCACATCAGGTTTGACAAGAGAGATGGTGACCAGTGACCCCACTTCACCAGCAAGTTTGACAAACGCACCAGCAAAATGCTGTCTTAAGGTTTTTTTTATTTGACCTCCAGATGCTTGTCATTTTGGTTTTTATTTTTATTTTGTTTTTTTTTTCTCACAGGATTCTGGGTGGTTTAAAAAAATAAATTAAACTCAATATATTTTTGTAACCAGTAATGACAAAAAAACCCCATATGAACATGTTGATAAGTGAAGATGTATATTTATGTAAAAAAAACTATGTTAAAATCATGTATAAAATATCGTTCATGTATAAACATGAGACCAAATCAGATAAAGAAACAAATTAAATACAGCTCTACAAAGGGTGAAAGAGAGGTGCTGTGGTTGTCCCTGCTGCCTCCCAACAAGAATTGTTATCCTTTTAAGTCCAGCCTTCAAAGTTATTCTAATTTGCAGGCTCTCCCTTTCAAGAAGAGAAGAGAGGGCCTTACTCCTGAAGTTCCTCCCATGGTCATCTATCTCTAAAATATACCAATTTTTATTATTATTTAATAATAAATGTTCTTCCAATGACCATCTATATCTAATATATAATGTTTTTGCTGCTGTTCTTGTTTGTTTTTTAGTATATACATTTTAACCCAGAATTAGTAACAGTTGCAAAGTATTTACAAGATCATTTACAGTTCATTAGAGTCCATCAAGAAGTCAGTCTGTAATCCTGCTCATTCTGTAAGACTTATTCCTCAATCACTATCACTGAATGGAGTCTGATTATAGCCAAATGCAGAGACAAAGCAAAGGTGTGCACACACAGCAGGAGACAGAGGTGATTATCTAAAAAAGACGGTGCAGTGATGGTGATGGTCGTCCTGTAACTGGGGATTGTTGGTTTGATCTCAGATAGGTCCATTCTGCCGTTGTGGCTCTGGGAAAGCCCCTTCTTCCACCACCAAACACACTTAAGGGTGTGTTTGGTGGTGGTCAGGAGGCCGTGGGTGTGGAATGGCAGCCACATCCTGTCAGACTACCCCAGGGCTACCAAGTTAGCTTATCACCACCAGTGTGTGAATCTGAACTGAATGAATAAAGCTCTTATAATCGTAAAGCGTCTTTGAGCATTTGGAAAAAAGCTATATAAATTGAACACATTATTATTACAGTTTATTAAGATTGGCAAACTTTAGAGTTTAACAAAAATGTAGTATAGTACTCTGTAGACTACCACTTAAAATCATGTCACTTGCTAACCAAGTTAATTAAGTGGTTTCTTGAGGAGGCTGAGGAAATGGTGAGGAGAGTATTTTTGAGTGTCGGTGACCTTGTATTGCGGACACTTCATTGATTGGCTGAAGTCATTTCTAACATGACAAATGAAGCTATGTTTTGTTGGAGCAGAATGAACTTCTCCCCTCTATTATTGTTCAAGCCAAACAAAGAAATCGATTGTTTTGCCAGAATGACCTTTAGATAATTCCACCATACTTTCTGAAAAAAAAGGTAGAAAACAACAAACTTGTACATTACAAATCACTCAGAAGAAGGGGTATTCAAAAGTAATTTATTTCTCTCCGCTGGAAAAACAGCATGTGTGTTTGGAAATGTACATCACTGGAGCTTTCTTCTAGCCTTAGATGAAACATGCTACTGGACCTAAACGAGACACCTGGGGCGCGATTTGCAAGTGTAACATGGCTGTTTCTGGGTCAGTGCTTTGCTATTGCTGGTTCAGCGTATGAGTTTGTCTATTAAGCAAAGAGTAGAAGGTATTATATTAAAAATGCTCCTTATCCAGATATGCCATCAGCTGCTTTTGACTGTAAAAAATTTATATATACTCTATGATGCCTAAAGTATTCGTTCACTTGCCTTGAATAATAAACAAACCATTCCTAATACATAGGGTCAAATATGATGTAACTTTACACTTTGTAGCTTCTTCACAGGTTTAGGAGTGTGTATATGGGAACATTCTTCTAGAAACACATTTGTTATGTTGCACACTGATGTTAGATGGGAAGACCTGGCTCTCAGTGTCCACTCTAATTCATCTCAAAGTTGTTCTGTCTGGTTGAGGTCAGGACTCTATGCAGGCCAGTCAAGTTAATCCACACCAAACTGTCAAACAGAACTTTATGTACCTTACATACTGTGTGCACGGTTTGGTGTTGAAAGAGTGTGGTACCACCCTCAAGCTGTTCCCTCAAAGTTTATAGCATATGACTGTTGAAATTCTTTTCCCAAAAAGTTGCTCAAATGGCTTATTTAAAAAAAATAATAAAAAGTTTTTTTTTGGGATGGACAGATGAATATTTTCTGTTTTAAAACCCTGTAACCTTGGACAAAGTTTATTGGAAACTGAAAGATTTTTACCAGTCGACAGATATATTGTTTAGTGTTTATCTGAGAAATTTGATGAAAACCAAGGCTTAATTTGTGTTGGAACTTGCTCTGGTACCTTGTAGGTTTGGTTCAAAAATCTATTAAAAAAATCTGTGTAATATCAAATGTTGTCATCTTTTTTATTTATTTTTACATAAAGTGGTGTGCGTTTGTCTATTTTTGATGAGCTTTGATTAGAGACTAAACAAAAAAAAGATCATCCGAAGTTACGTGAATATGTGACAACTGCAACGTAAGTAAAAAAAACAAGTGAATGTGTGCTACTGAGAACCAACTCAGTTGCTAGATTTAGCGGCTTTTCAGACCCCCTAGCAATTTCTTTCTTTTGCCATTTTTTGATGACTTTTAGTGACTTCTGATGTCAATGTTTAAACTCTTTTTACAACCACTGATAGCAGTTTATGAGTACACAGATGATCAGCCTCTTCCACACAGCACTGAAAAAAGAGAGGCTTCAAAGCCCTGCACAGGCTCAAATCAAGCTGATATACACAGAGACAAATATTTTCAGGTTGCACATGCTGTCACCCTTCCTTTATATGTCAGCAAATCTGAAAACACGTTTCTGTTTGGCTTTTAATTGTTTGTGAATCTGGTTTGAGTTGTGTAATATGTTAAAAAATGGAGTAATTGGGTCCTAAAAAAGAAAATAATTTTTTTTCTTTCTATATGTTTTGAGTTATGTGTGTTGTTTCTGATGTGCTTTACAGAAAATATTGACAAACTGGGAAAAATCTTATACATAATGTTGAATAATTATATTTGTAAATTTTATTTTAAATATTCTAATTGCCTATTATAGTTTCATACCGAGTCTCTAAGCTTTAACTAAGAATTATACCAATTGTTTTAGATGAATAGCTCCTTTAGCAGACCAAACTTCTTTAACAGACTTATGCTGCAGTGAAACAATTCCTGAACAGGAACCTTTCTCTCCTTGACCCTGCTGGACCAGCACCTTCTCTGTGTTCCGGACAAGTTAAGCACTTCTGAAGACTCTTAGAAGTTGTTAAATAATAATTAAAAAATCATTTTTTGGCAAGACTATAGCATTCTCTAAAAAGCATATCTTCTGAATTTGAGCCAAGTGCGTCAGCATTCCTTCATGAAGGGCAATTGGAAACTTGTATTCTTTGACAAAGACGACTGATAAGACAACCCACTTTACACATCAAATGGGTGCATTTCTTGATTCGTCTGTAACTATACTGCACTGAGAGACACAAGCTAATGAAATGGTTTGCATACATCTATTCCTCAGAGGTTTTTTATTCTCGCTCTGACTGCAGCAACCAATTGCTTACGAGACTTGTCCCACTTCCTTGCACCCCACTGCCAAGAATGAAAGAAATATACAAACCACAGACACACATGGATTATGTCATGTGCTGGTCTTGTGGGAGAAAGTTAAAATCCCACGTTTCATGGCCTGTCAGTATTATTTAGAACTTTCTTTTGTTCCCTTCATCCTCTTTATCTTCATCCAGACAATCTTTTATCCTTACTTTGTCACGTGTATATCACGTGCTGTATAATTATACTGCTTTTCTAGACATAGAATTTTATTTAATTTCCTTGTCATTAAAATATACTCACCATCATCCATCCTGCCATCAATACTTCAATTCATTCATCCATCTAGCTGCACAATCTATCAATCACATGGTTTACCCATCCTCTATCCACCAATCTCCACACTTATTTCTATTTGTTCTAATTGTCCATTTAGTCATTAAACCCCAGTTTAGCATAACAAATATAAATCAAGTCATGCTTAGCAGATTCACTCTTTTATAATTCAGTTTACATCTAAATTCAGAGCTCTGATAGTAACCCATTTAACTTGCACACTGTTCGCACATTTAAACCTCCTTCTACATCAGAGAGAAGATTAATCTCAAATATTGAAAAAGAGAAGTTGAAATTTTTTTAGACAATCACTTCAAGCGTTACATCAAAATCTCTCTGCTGAATGAAATAGAACAATAGGTGTATATCTAGAGTTGGCTGGGAAAACAATAGCATATTATACAAATTCACAGCCAAACGTATTGTGTACAATTGGCTTAATAAAACTGAAAGGAATTTAAAAAGCGAACAAAACTACAGTCAAATTACTTTGAAGAGTAAAAGAAGACCATGTCAGTGTTCTAAATGTCTGACTCACCATATGGCAGGAGGATCAGAGCCCTCAACTTCCAGAGAGTCCAGTTTGCTGTCCATGTGGAAGTCAGTGAAAACCAAGGAGATGGTGTCTCCAGGATCAGCCAGTATGGTCCATGTGCATTCACCACTGCTCTGATAATCCTTTTGGAAATCTGGACTAGAGATGGATCCACCAGTTCCACGGAAAGTCCCGCCACAAGTGTCTTCCGCTGATGGGCAAAACAACACACAGGTTATAAGATATGAATCATGAGTCCAAGATATAATGGTCTTAGTTAATATGGATTGTTTTGCATTACATGTCTTTTCAATTATCATTGACTCACTTTTATCCAAAAATCTTACAATAATCAGAAAAAGACAGAAGTAACAGGAAATGTAGTACATTTTAAGACAAAAAAACGAACAAATAAATAGCTGTAAGCACCATTTGGGGCAAAGCAGTTTGGTGATCGTGTATCAAAGAATCACACATAAGACAAAAGTGCAATAAGAAACATACAACTTAATATTCATCAAATCCTGAAATAAAAAGAAAAGAAAAAAGAAGGCAAGAGGAAAGGAAATGAGGAGAAAAAAAAGAAGAGAAAAGATAAAGAGAATCCCTAATCTATGTACTTATAGTGTACCTACAAACTTGAATGTGATCCTACAGAATACTGTGTCTGAACCGACATTATAACACAAAATATAGACCATAACAGTTGGTTTCAAAAAGCCTGAACAGAAGTCTGCTGTTAACAGAAGTCTGCTATTTTGTGGAACCCAAGTCTATTAAAATATGTGTATTGTATTTGAAATCAAGATCTTTTCCCTGATGTTGCTTCTTTTTTATCTATTTAGTTCAAGTTCATCCTCTCTGCCAGTCAAATCTCTTAATATAAAGCATTGCCCCTTCAGGCCCAATGTTCGCTAACACAGGCATTACCGTTTTTAAGGAGGATTTAGGAAGCCTCAATTAAAGGCTTCATTTAAACCATTTTAAATTGAGTCAGACATCAGGAAAGACTCAAGCAAAGCATGTGACAGGACTCCACAACAACAGTAAAATGTTACTTTTTTTTCTTTTCACAAGTACGCTTACATGGAATTATCCCAGGGAAGCAACACAAGTAAAATAGGGTAAGCGTACTAAACTGTTCATGGAAGGGCCACGGGGCCAAGATATGACGCCAGATGTTTAGCATGTGGGTTTAACAGTGTTCATGTGTGTGACAGATGGTAGATGTTTAGAATCACCAAAGCTTGTGATCTGGAGGATAGAGTTGCTTAGGCAGGGTTGGCCTTGATAGGAGGGCTCTATGACTTAGGGTTGTCTCTTGAAGTAGAAGAGAGCTCCTACAGGAATGGACACGCTGGCCGAGGAGAATGCAAAATGCTGATTGCAAACCTGTCCAAAAACGAGGGGATAGAAAAGAGAGAGTATTGTTTTCTTCGAAACGAGCTGGAACCAGGTTTGCTGATCAAGATGAGTTTACCACCCATGCATGCTGATTGCAAACCTGGCCAAACACGCTGGGCGAGGGAATAGAAAAGAGAGATGATTATTTTACTTGACCCAAGCTGGACCCGGGTTTGCTGATCAAGATGAGTGTACCACTCATGCATGCTGATTGCAAACCTCGCCAAACATGCTGGGCGAGG
This sequence comes from Danionella dracula, assembly GCA_900490495.1. Taxonomy (NCBI): domain Eukaryota; kingdom Metazoa; phylum Chordata; class Actinopteri; order Cypriniformes; family Danionidae; genus Danionella; species Danionella dracula. The sequence continues at coordinate 2,366,023 of UELW01000039.1, read as the reverse complement.
GAATAGGAAAGAGAGAGAATTGTTTTCCTTGACCCAAGCTCGAACCGGGTTTGCTGATCAAGATGAGTGTACCAGAAGCGACTGGCTGGTTTGAGTGTTTCATCCCAGAACAGTGATTCTGATAGGCTATGAGTTTAGGAAGACCTCCAGAGGGAGTACCAAAGTACTGGCTGAAAGGCTGAAACATCTAGAGTTGGACAGTTTGGGGAGTGCCAAGATGGATTAACGCTTGAACAGGGGCTGGTCACGGTCCGGTTTTACACGGATGGAATGTAATTGTGTGTGGACCAGTAGGAAGAGACTGGGGAGAAGGCTGGCGCTTAGTCAGCCCAGGTGAAAAGCGAGACCAGTGTATTGCTGTAAATGTGGCGCGTATTCGGGGTCTGTTGCTGGGAAAGCCTGGAGGTCGGCTGCGCCAGACGCTGAAAGGAATGGTGGGTTTGTTAGGCATTTTGCTGTCTCAAACTTAGTTAAGGTTGTACTTGAGTTGGAGTCAAAGCAGATGAGAGCTAGCTGGGAAGCTTTTTGTTTTTTTAATTGTCACACTGGAATGAAATTGTTAACGTTTTATGTCTTAAGGAGCCGAGGGGGATTGGAAACACCTGTTGATGTTAGCTAATTAGAACTACATTTGTTCATAATTTTGCTTATAATACATGCGAATTTTGCACCAAAAATAGGGTTTAATTTTTTTATGTCATGCTGTTATGCTGGTATAGTTCATCACTATACCAAATGTTTTGAATAATGTGTTATTTTTGATACGTTAAACCTGGATTCGTTTTGCACAAAACAGAGGCATGCTTTTTACCTTTTAGCTGCTTAAAAAAATTCTGCTTACAAATTAAAATTATAATTAAAACATTTTATCACTGTATTTACAACTGCACATAGGATTATTTCCTATGTTTACTAATTTTAGGCTGAAAAAACATTTCTAATTTTCATTTAAGCAAAGGAACAGTGAGCACTTTTTAACTTTCTACTGTGACACAACCTTTTGATAATAGGTGTGACATCCTCGTTGGTGGCTTGCAGATGGACTTGTTTAAGAGGCATTAGTTTCACAGTTAGTCGACTATAGTACCTCTTGTAGATCAGCTAGCAGTTCACAATGGACAGATCAATGATGTATCCAAAGATCCTATTGTGACATAATATCGAAAAATATCAAACCCACAAATATGCTCATTGTAAACAAGAATGTCAACATGGTAGAGTGGTCTTTTCTTTAGACTCTTTACGCTCCTGTTTGACAGTAGAAAGAGACATAATCCCAGAGGCATTGCCTGAAGGGTTATCACATTTGCTGTCAAACCAATTTACTCCAATAAGCCCTTCGGCAGGTCTGTTATCATAATGCCATCAGCACTTTATTGGTTATTTAGAGTCCCCACTTTGGCTTCTAAAAATAGTTTGTTCCACCTCAATTCAGTTTGTCATTGAAGAATGTAGTTTTTCCTTGGTACAGCAACAGGATATGGATGTTATTGCAAATATACTGGGGAGAATGCCAGCTCTTGTGCCCTTTTTAGTATTTGGACCTCATCTATACTGTACTTGTGAGGGCATGACACTATGTGACACTGAAAATAAAAATGTTACAGTGTATTTACTGAATTAATCAATCACATCAAGGGAGCCACTTCCCAAAAATAATTAGCTGGTCATTCACTTTTAATTTAATTTATTTGCACAGGTTACCTGCCTTGGATTTGGACTGCCAAAAAAACGCCAACCATAAACGATAAGAGTAGGTATTGAACATCAGACTATTCATGCTACTATTCTGAGTAATTAATAAATCAATGTGTGTTTTATATTATATGTTTTTCTAAGCATTTATTTTCTCATAAAACAAATTTAATCAACACCTAATTATCGGAACTGAAGTCAGGCAAAAACACGGAGAGAGTGTCTGGTAATTAATCTAATTAGCTTCAAGAAAGATTAGAGGAATGAGTCTCATCTAAAAGCTCTACTTCAGTATTATGCACATTCAACATGTGATGAACTTCTACTTCCCATCACCAGGTCTCAGCTATGGAGTTGATTCAGAAAAAAAGTTATCTATTTACACGGTCAACTGGAAATGTCAAATTTTTACATAATCATTTATTAACTTCACTTTTTCCAAACACTTTTGTCTCATACAGCATTAATCCTTTCTTATGAGTCAGAATATTATATTTTGTAATGTTAAAATAATTAAAAACATTATGTTTCAAGTCTTGTAAAGAAAAGATGTCTGTCAGGTTTTGGATAAATATGAAATCTGTCATTTCTTACTGGGGAAGCGGGTCAGCTTTTTGATGAAAACTGGTCCCTCTCAGCAAGGTCTCCAGACTTGAGACCAACCTGGTGCATTTTGCACTTTCTAAATTATGTTCTGTTCAGCAAAGCAATACAAGAGTTGAACACAGCAAACAAAGAGATGAGAGTGTTTCAGATATTGAGAACAAAACAGCAAACCATATACTTTGCCAATTTTAGTCCATCTTTGACAATAGCAGCGAAAAGAATTTTGCTTTCACACAGATGAGATGTCATCTTAAAAAGTGATGGCACAATGCCAAACCTTACCCAATGCTTTTTCCGTCAAATCTTTTGACATATCAGCATTCTGTCACTGTAATCTGTAGCCATCCCAACAAAGAATCCATTAAATCAAAGTACCATTTGATCCATTTCATCTATTTTTCCACAATCTGACCAAAAATCCCCAAAAGGAAAGAAAAAAACTTAAATTATTCATAGTTAAACTAAGTCTGATCTTCCATGCTTGCTCATCATGTTACCCTCTTAAAGTTGGCTCTTTAATTGCTGCTTGCAGCTATAGTTCACCTTTATGTTGCTCAAAAATTAGAATTTGATCATTTGATAGAAAACTAAATACATGTATTGCTTTATATCTATAAATATACATTTTTATTACAAAAATACATTTTAAGTTCTAGATTTTACTGAACAATTGTTTGCATTTTTGTACTGGTATGTTACTATTTAAAAAATCCTAATTTGTGTAGAAGTGCGTGTCTGTACCAACCGGAAAGAGTGAATGAATAGAAAAAAACTATTTTTATATTGTAGCTGATAAGCCTCAATATCGGTCATCTGATGTGCCAAAATTTAGCTAAAAATGTATATTATAGTACTATTATCATTATTATTATTAAATAATGTAAAGGATTAAATTAATATATGGTGGTTAAATTATTTAGTGTTTTTTACATTATGTTATTTACACGTTTTGACTTTTTATTTTAATTATTTTAAAATAATTTTATTTATATGTAAAATTAATTGGCACATTTACCTGTTTCACTTTTTTGCTTGTTTAAACAAGACAGTATGCGTTAAAATTATTTCTGAAATATACTAAGCAAAAATAAAAGTTCTAACTTAACAAATAGAAGGCATGAAATTGCCAACTGCCAAGCATCTTTGCACATTACTTTATCAAAGTAAGTTACAACGTTTTATTCATAAATTAACAATTGAATTAGATATTTTACAACAATATATTTCATAACAAGAACCTTAGAAACTTCTATTTCTAAAAAGTCATTTTCTGCTCTGAATTATATCTGTGCTTGAGCTGTTCCACAATTCATTATGTTTCAATTTGCAGGTAACTTGGCAATCAACATATACAACATATTTAGAGTATCTGTTAATTGCATCTTTAAGGCTTGATCAGTATTTACTTTTTGCTACATGAAATGCAAAAACTTTGAAGCTGAATGTCTCAAAACCCATCAGAATGCAAATAGAACCTGAATTGACCTATTCTAGGTGTACCCCAACTACTTACCTCAAATTTAAGTTTGATTAAAAAATTATTATTTCCCTTCTTCTAGATATTTCACCATACATCATATTATTCTACAGTTACTTTACTTCACTAACAGCCTTTGATCAAAACAAAATACAAAGAAAAAAAAGACAGAGTCATGTGGAAGTGTAAACAGCCAATTGGAAATGAATTGCGTGAATGGACTCGTTGGCATAAGTCTAGCATCAAGGTGGCCAAAAAAACATGCCCTGGTTACAGATGCACTCAGGTGCTCAAGAATGATGTTTCTAGAATAGCTTTTCTAACTACAGCTGTCCAAAGTAATGTACAATAATTAAAAAAAAGTACAAAACACAACAAAAACTAAAACTTAAAAGCTTAGAATTAAAAGTAAAAAATAGGGGCCAGTTAAACATGTCAAGGAATGGAGCTTCATCACCAGTAAAACCTTTTTGACTGAGCATAATGACATTGAAGGCTTAAGTAGGGACAAGCAGTGCCTTGGCCATTAAAATACCTATGAACAAACAATACAAGGTTCCAATCAATTGTAAACGAAACGGGAATCCAATTTAGGTAAGCCTGTTTAAGTAAGTTTTACTGCTCTATGTTATTGGCTACTTTTTTTAAACAGAATTGCTTCATCGACTACATCTTTCAAAAAAAATTTTAGATTTGCAAAAGACTAAAAAAAATGTCTTGTTCTTTCTCCTTCAGCACTGTGCTGGTGATCTTTAAGAAATCTTCACAACTAGAAAAAACTGGTTAAGTAACCAATGATAGTCTGCACCAGGGGTGTCAAACAATCACTACAGCGTTCCAACTGTGCTTTAACAGACAAAACCTTAGCTTTCAATCAAGCCTTAAAGGTGTTTAATTAAGGTTCCAACACAAATCTACAGTTTGACATGTCTGCCCTACACTATAAAAAGATTGTGCTTGCTAATGCATGTGTTCACATGGGCAGAATTTAAGCCACCATGTCAAAGTGATATATGTAAGCTGTGCAAGCTTTCTGACAGAGAAGTGAGGAAAAGATAACAAAAATAATCAGTTTTTGTTTAATGATCATAAAGTGTTCTTGTTTTAGTATTAAATCTCATTTGGTGGAAACAACCAGGTTTAAATACTGGTTTTTAATACCTGAGCTCTGCTTTTGACTGTTGATCATAGCATTCTCCTTTATAGTTCCAGCCTGTGTTGGTCTTTCTGGGACAATGCTAGACTGGTTAGATCACACATGGAAGTGAGACGCTTCTATGCTAGTATAGGTGATCACATTTCAAACTGGACACCAGCTTTATGTGAGGTCCCTCAAATCTCATTTCTTGTACCCCAGTTGATCAGCCTGTACAAGCTACTGTGTCAAATAATGAGAAGATACCAGTTCTCATTACCAGTTCCCTAACTCCTAACCCTAACCCCTAACCCTAACCGCTAACCCTAACCCTAACCCCTAACCGGCAATCATAGTTATGCAGATGACATTCAGATCTACTAAGCTATTTCTCCAAATGACTACAGCCCCATACAATTTCTGAAAGGATGGACTCAAACTTTCTTTAGTGACATAAAGCAAAAACTGAAGTCATTGTCATTTTTGGCACAAAGCAGAGGTTCTCGAGTTGAATGGACACCTGAGCTCTAAGGATATTACAACACAAGTCAAGTCAAGATTTTCAGGGTGATTCTGGATTCTGATTGGAGCTTTATCAATCAAGTAAGAGCAATAACTAAATCTGCTCCTTATCATGTCTAAAACATTGCAAGGATTAGATGTTTTGATCTAGTGAAAGCAGTCCATGTTTTTATCACCAGCCAAATTGTCTTGCCTTAAATACTTTTTTTTATGTTTTTAATGGAGCAGTCAAATGCCTTCAGAATTATTTCCAAAATATCTCAACAAAGCCTTTAAGGGATTGAAACAACATAGGGGTTTGTAATCTTTTGTGTGGATTATTCCTTTAGTTCTTTCAATTTGGGTGCAGATGAAATGTGACAAATATGTTATTTAATAAATAATGAATACAGAGGAATGCACAGAGGATCACAGCAAAGAAAAACTGGTTAGATAACAGACAGCGGATGCGAAGTGATGGAATTACAGAACTTAAACTTACATTGTGGAAGAATATGATAGAATGACAAGATAAGAGGGACATGTGAGTTCAATGAGACAATCAGAACAATAACAACAACAACAACAACAAAGAAAATGAAGTGTGAGAACTGAGGCACAAATCAAATAGAATATTCTGGTATAGCCAGCCCCTCAGGGAAGGTTCAGGAAAGGTATGGTGTGTTTGGCAGTTTTCTTGGCTAAAACCGTATCAGGAATCTGTATAATTTATATGCCAAACAACTGATTTCGTGTCATTCAGCACAGCGTCATATTGCGGTACTTGAACATTTGAAAATCTAATATAAAGCAAAATTACAATCACAGCTTATTAAAGATTAATAAACGTAATAATAATAAGCATTATTATTAATAATTAGTATTATTAAGTAAACCTAATAGCAATAATAATCCATCCCTCCATTTTCTTGTCGGCTTTCTTCCCTTTCAGGGTCGCCACAGCGGTATGAACTGGCAACGTTATGCGAAGGATGCCCTTCCAGCCCCAACCCATTGCTGGGAAGCACCCACACACACACTCATTCACACTCAAACACTATGGACAGTCGTTTTTACCCATTTGACTTATACCGCATGTCTTTGGACTTGTAGGGGAAACCGTTGCACCCGAAGTAAACCCATGCGATAATGGGGAGAACATGCAAACTCCTCACAGAAATGCCAAATGACCCAGCCGAGCTCGATCCAGCAACCTTCTTGCTGTGAGACGACCATGCAACCCACTGCGCCACTGTGACGCCCATAATAATAATAATAATAATAATAATATTCTTATAATAATATAATTGTGACAAGGGCACTCAAACTTCACAGCTGCATTTAGTTTACCAGGAAATAAAAATAAATACGACACTTGCTTCTCCCAGAAATCTGAAAAATGTAACTAATCAGAATACAAGTTCAGGATTTTTGAAGTGCTGCCATAAAACTGTACCAAACAAAACAGATGTATAATTAACATTCCAGGGATGTGACGTTTGCGGTTGGGACTACATGGAGGACTAAAACCATGACCAGAACTAATGCACAGAAACATGAAACAAACGCTATCATTTATCAAAGATACATCCATGGACTAATCATGGCACATGCCTATATGTTTGAAGTTTTGGTAAAACTTTTCAAATGTACTACCCATTAAGGATGTCACTTTTTGTCAAGGGTCCCTATAGTGCAAAGCAGCAGCCCTGTTTATACATGTTCAGATTCAGAACCATCCTCAATTTACATCATGCACAGTTATTGCACGTTCAATAAAAATCATGTGAGAGGTTCAGCTGTGTTCAGGTGTATCAAAGCAGCGAAACATCCATCACTAACATTCTTGAAAGCTTCAGCTTCATATCTGTTAATGTGTGCTGGCAGTCCATGTTCCCATAAGCTGCAAACTGCCTCATATGTCGGCATAGCTGCCCTAAAAAGCTATTTTAGGAAAACTCATGCTTTATCACAGGTCTCTCTCGACAGCTAGAGCGAGGAGAAAATAACGAATGAGCTTGAGCCACGCAAGAATCCAAAGCTTCCTGATGATGCACATAAAGCTAATGGAACATGCAAAGAGGTTTGGCTAAACTGCAAAAGTTTTGTTTAAGAAGGTTAATAATATATTTTAATCATTGCAAAAATTACAGGATAAATGAAAGTCAATCAACAGGACAAAATTTAAAGTTATTCAATATTATTAATTTTTAAATATAGATGAACTATAGACTGTTGGAGTGAGACTTAAAGATGAACGATTGTATTTCACTGCTTAAAATTGTAAATATCTGTGTTTAATGAACAAAAAAATATGATCTATGGGTGTAAAAAAACAACACCAATGTGTTGTATTGTTTGTGTTTTTGTTATAAGGAAAATATAGATTAGTTTTTTTTTCTATTAAACAGGATTGATACTTTACTGTTACTTCGTGATGAACTTACTATTAGACCAGGTGTCAGGATACAGCATTTTTTCTATTTAGAATTAGCTATTTAGAATAAATCATAAAACAGGGGCCCTGAAATAATGTAATCATTCACTAAGATTTTAATCTTAAATATTAGTTAAAACTAGTAATTTTAAAAACTGTTAACACTCTGCCTCCATCACAAATGTGATCTCATAATTACTATCATGGACAATATTTCCTGAGGGTGTGACAATCCATGCTGATGCTGTCAAATGATGCAAGTGTCCATTTTATTTTTGTTTTGTTAGTTTTGTTTTGGTCTGAATTTGCGGATTTGAGTTTGCCATTTGAGCCTTAGACATAGACATATACATAGACATGAGGCAATGAGTAACGTACACTTGTAGAGTTAATGTAGTCTGATGCCATGACTACATGAAAGATCAGGATAATAGATCAGCGCATCTCTCATCCGCTCTCATTAAGCACAGCCTCCACAAAGAATTGCAGTACTATGAGGGATTGATCTTGCTTTTTAAGATTTAATTTGGATTCTGATTATATTTTATTCTGAAGGATGAACGGTCGGTTCTGTCCTTTCATCAGAGTGCAAGTTTAACACTCCTCCAGGAGTTTCAGGGGAAAAAATCAAATCATGTTCAATATGGTGGAATGATACTTAAATTAATTCATATGTTAACTCAGAAAAGAAAAAGAAATAGACCATTGAATAAAGGTTTATCCAAGTTAACTTTGAAAAGAAAATATTTCGAGCCAAGTACTACATGTAAATTCAAAACAATGCGAAGTGTAACAGATACTGAAGGAACAACATGATCTGAGATGTGAAACATCCCAACATTTAAGACTGCAGGATGTCTATTGCAATAATTTTAATTCTTAGTCAGAAACACAGTGGGGAGAAAATACCATAATTTGTATTGTTAACTAATTACAGCACCCATATTTTATAATAAATATGTACTCCTAAAAAAATTTAACTTAGCTGCAAGCTTTTCACTTTATAGTGTAAAGAACGCTTAAATACTCAATTGTGAGTAGCACACGGCTTGACATCCTAAAGCCAAATATAATTTTCAACTCTTATTATTTTTCTACCAAAGTTATTGTGCCGCCTCCTGTGTCTTTCTATGGGAAGATGAAGTGTCCCCTGGCAAAGAATCTCATTTATTGCGATTATTGATTTCTTTGCTCTGTAAGTGTGTCACAGGTGTATGATTCATCTATAGTTTAAACACACCTGGAGAAGCAACCATGAACAGAGATGGTAAAAGTGTGCGAATCCCTTACTCCAGTTAAAGTCCAAATACACGTCATAGAAGAATTTATGCAGTCTTTGGGTTTTAAAATCTGTCAAGAGCACCCCTGAAAGATACAGAAATCCCCATAGAAAAATGTTTTAACAAACATGTGGTGCTAAGTAGTTGCAGCAAAACTCAATACTTCTCTTATGTAAATGATAAGGTGTGAACCTTAACAAAACACATCCTTTAAACCAGTGTTCCTCAACCTTTTTATCATAGACTAGTGATAAAAATCTGACTGTTTTATTCTTACAAAAAATACAGCAAAATATTATTCCTTGGGCGGTACAAATTGATCCACAGACCGGTACTGTTGTACAACCCGGGGGTTTGTGGCAACTGCTTACAATGACTCAAAATGTTTAACTTGCCAGTCAAAAAGGTCCCAAACATAAACCCCTTCAGCCTGCAATGAATGGAAAAACTTGCATTTGATCTCTTACATTAATATATTTTTCCAAGTTGAAACTTTGTGAATTGAATTTTGTGAAACTTTTCGTTGAAACATACTTAATCAGTCTTATTGTACCAACAGTAAGTAACCAACAGGTCTTGGTGCATTTTAACCTTTCGGAAATTTTCACAGATATCATCAAGTGTTTGAGAAGTTGGGTTTGTAAAAACACGGCAGATCATTAAGACCTCTCACCTTTCACTGCTGTTCACATCCAGCTGGTAAACACCTAATCTTGTCTTATATGGATGTTGGTAGTGGCATTTTACCCCCTTTTGCAATCAACCATACAGCTTGGTTTGACTACTGCATCAAAGGTCTCCACACATGCATTTTTAAAGTTAAGAGTTAAATAAAACTTGCACAAGAACGAGAATGGTTTTAGGAAAAAAAAGAAAGAAAAAAAAACTTACCTAGGACGCTGTAAATAGTATGCAGACCCAAACGGTGGCAGTCTACTTCTCAACCTTATTGATATATCAGCTAATCACAATCTAGTTTTAGATTTTTGACTAATCATAGTAGCTTCCATTCAATGAATGGGTAAATTAGTGCACACAAATTCAATCAGAATGTCTCTGATAACAAAAAATTCTCCTGGCATTCTTTAAAAACAACTAAATCACTGCTCTAGAGCAGCTGTGTGTGACACTGTAAAATGACATGTTAAATTTTTTTAAACAGTTTTGAAAACAGTTATTTTTTATGAATGCTCGAAAGTTCCTTTGGTTTTTTGTTAGTTTAAAGGGGCCATACCATGGTGAGCCTTTTTGTGGCTTTTATGGTGATTTATAAGAGTAGATTGAATAAAAAGGTTATTAAAAGGACTTGTAAGGATAAAAAAAATATACTCAATTCCAGGGTGTACAGAAACCAAATATCTATGACTGGCTCATAAGGTTGTATAATAGTGTTCCCTCCAAACTCCATTATAGTTTTTATCAATGTTGCTAGCTCTGTGTTCGTGGGTTAGGGTTTGTGAATTTGCTTGTAATTAATCCCTCTAATATTTCACAAATCTATTTTGACCGTCAGACAGTAACTTTGCTTACACGCCATGAATCAATAGGTAATTAACTGGGGAGCGGTTACAAAGTTTGGCGAATGAAAATCTCAGCTCATGTCCAGAATAAGCCTGGACTAGAAAATGGATAAAGAGATTGGATACGATTTAATAAAAAATAACTTTAAAAGTCAAATAATCACATCTTCCTTACAAATAGACCAATGTAAAATACATATAATTGAAAATAACACAATGTTACTGACCATTTAACTGACAGCGTAAATCCAAAATGGCACACTTCTGATATCTAGTGTTTGTGAAAGCATGCTATAAAAAGATTGTCATTCTGTTCACTGTCCTTCGAAACATTTTGAATAATTAATACTTACAAGAAAAAAATAGGCATGCTAAACACCAACTTTAAAGCCAAAAATTGAAAGTTTGATCTTCAAAAGATTAGATTTTGAGATGAGATCTCCGCATCAGTCTCAGCAAACCTGAAGGACTGCCATAGTCTTGGTTCATCCTATAACTGTGACAGGACAACCTTTTCTCAAGTGATATAGAAGAATGTTCACTGTAAAAGTCCCCAAAAACAGACTAAAACCTCAAAATATCTACCTCACTTAAATGCGAAAATACAAGGAGATAGATATTAGATCTCACTGAGAGGTGAGCAGTGGTGACATGGGGCTAACCAAGTAAGCTTTAAAATACGCTTTTACAAAATAAAAAGTGTGCACTGTGTGTTTTTGAATATTTACCTAACATGAATCAATAGTTAAATATTACTGACCTTCTGGAGCCCCTCCATGGGCTGTTAGGCCCCATGAATTAAAGGTGGTTTATATATGTAGATCGACTGCACTGTTGCCTAGCTAACTTAATCAACCAGCATTAAAGACTTAAAATGTAAAGCTTTTAAATGTTTGTAAAATAATATAAAAATAGTTTGAATCCTGATATTTTTAGTATTGTTTTACTGCTACTACATTCACTCTTTGTGTCAAAGTATAAATTTTTGGTTAAATTTTAATGATTTAATGAAGATAGAGTGTCAGGCTGAATGGCTAGCTCCACAATTTTTCATCTCACCAAATTTGACCCTCTTTGTTAAAGATATCAACCTTGCTCACTTACATTTAATAAATTGTACCATTAAATTGAATTGTAGGGAGCTTTTTTCTGTCATTTTGAGAACAACACTGTGTTTGTTTGTGACTGCTGTGATTTTAAGGAGCCAAAAAAAATTTTAATGAGTGGAAATTCTTTAAAGGAAAAATCTTTAACAAAAACCACATGATTCACACATGCTGGCTTTTGTGCAGGCCTTATGACAGACACCCTGTGGCTCCTTAATTTCAGCAGCCTTTGAAATGATAATGTGTTTTCAACTATACATTACATTTCCATGCAGCATATCAACATTCACATTTGGAATATTGCTCTGAGACAAACAGCTACTCAGTGAGAATAGGTTTGATGTTCTTCGTTTTAGAGCAGCCTGCTCAATGAGCAAGGAGGTTTGAAGAGATAAAGAGCAAGTCAGTTTGGCATACGAGCTACTAACCCATCATAGCAAGCCTGGCAAACATCTTGACATGTTCTACAGGGTTTGAGCTGTCAGACTAGAAGGCTATTCAAAGCTCATCCTGTCGATATATTTGATATGGACTGGAGACAGTTTCTAGAAATGTGCTTCCGACAAACTGCAACCACAGCAGGAAATCTTGGGAGAATGTGTCCCTCAATCTAGTGCTTTCCATCTGGATGCAGAGATAGGTGGCATTGAAGTGTGCCGAAGAGGGTGAATGGGAGTCTTGGATGAGAGTCCTGGATCAAAAGAATGAACAGTTACTCTTAGGAGAGACCATCAAAAGAGCATCTGCCACCTCTGAGTCTCAAACTGACCCAAGAGCTGTGGAAGGGATGAAGACGCCCAACGCTTAGCAACTTTGTCCAACTGTTAATCTGCCAGAGCATTGCTTTTATGGACATATGCAGGCCACAATTCCCTGGATTTTCAAACTGGGTTATTTGGAACTCTAAAGTTATTTAGTAATGTCAACAGTTTGGAGCTTAAGGTCAGGACATGCTACAAGGTCTCCATAAATATTTTTTTTTTGTCAGTACTGTTCATATAACTATGTTAAAGAGCCCTTTACGTACTGTTGCCCAATCATAAGTTCCTTTAAAAAATGACTGAACACATATAAAATTCACCCCAACCACATGATTGTTTCTAAAAAACGGAGATGTATTATAACCATAAATATGAAAAACACTGATATGTCTAAAATAGAAAAAATAAAAACTGTCAAATAGAAAAGTAAACTATTTAAAAAAGATTTCATTATAAGATGAAAATTTCTATTACATTGTATTTAATTTTAAAGTATGTAATCTTTTCTCCTAGGTGTCAAACACAAAATGTAAATGTAAAAATGTAAAAATTTTCACTTCCTATGCTTTGCATTAACAGCGTTTATAGCTTCTAGAGAAAGCCAAATCTCCAAGCTCAGACAGCCTACTCAAAAAGAATCAATCTCAGTCTTGTGGGGATGAAAACGATGCACTGAAAAGCTTGAAGTTGGAAATGTGTAAAACAAATTCATCCCACGTTAAAACAATTTGGTGGTAAAAACAAGGCCATACTTTTTATCTTCAGAATGAGATGCAAAATGAAGGCTGACACGAGTTATTCTCCCCAATGAATCATCTAGAATCTCTCCTGCATGAGTCACACAAACCTCCCCCTGACTTCAAATCTTACATTTGAGAGAAAAAAAAATGCAAGATTGCTTCTCTATTTTTTGAAGGACACAGCAAATAAGCGTACTGTTAAAAAAAAAGATAACATCAATATCCCAACCACTAGAAATGGAATACATGAGTGTTTTAAAAAGCCAGGTAACATTTTCAGTCATATTAAAGTTTGAGGACATGCAAAACAATATTCATCACAGACAAGTGATAACTGCCAAAATAAAAGATTATTTGGGCTAGTCTGTTAAAACGAAGTTTATTATATGTCTTATTTGAAGTGATAAATAATCAGTTAATGTTGTTAAAAAAATACCAGGTTAAAGAGCTCACACATTTATTTACTGTAATGCTACAATTAACTCTCCACCATAATAGATAGCATTTAAGCACAATCTTAACACACACACGCAAAACACATACAACTGCATGCTCATTTTCAAAATATAACACATTTTAGGTTGGTTTTGTAAGGAAATTAGATCGATATATTAAATATGAGAATATGAGGAATAATATTATGAATTCATATTAATTGATTACCATTACAAATATTCCAAATCAAAACAGCACATAGCGCAGATGAATCAATGATATGACTTCTTTAAGCATATATTCAGAGACCATGACATCTATTATACATGTTTGTCAACATACGTATGGAATATTTCCAAGACAAAGAAAAAAATAAGAAAATTTGAAGTTAGGAAGATTATTGAAGAACAGTAGAGATTAGTTGCCCCAAAATAGCTTCCAGCATTTATAACCATTGCATATGATTTCATCTTTAAAAAGGGGTTAATATTTTCACTCTGACATGCTCCAAACTTTCCTGGTTTAAAGCTTGATTTCTGCGTCCCCCCTTAAAATGTCCTTTGCTAATGCTGGTCTGATGTCAGTTTAGGAGGAATTATTATTTGTATTATTATTATTAAAATTTATTTGTTACATATACCATTACAGTCAGAAATTAGTTTCTTCTGTAGAGTTCAGTGGTGACACGCTTTACATTAGATCTGACATTTTGCATTTGTTATTTCTCGCTGTATCCAGTTGTACATCTGTAAGCAATTAAGTTTAGACGTAAAAATGTAATTAGAATAGTATGTGTAGATGTAACTCAATTGAAATATTTTTATGTACTATATTGTATACTGTAGTGTTAGAAATACACATGCTTAAATGAAAAAGTGGAACTCAAGGCCCATCAGTCCATGAACAATCTGACTGCATCACTTAAACCACTCAAATTTAAGCAAAATCAACAATTTGCCTGATATTTCCAACTTTAAATGGGTGCAGAAGACTTTCTGCCATCTGTATCTTGATCCAGTATTTCCATCAATGTACAATCACTGTTTTATCCCAAAGTCAATCACTGCTCCAGATGTTAAAACGCTAAGTAAACATTCCAGAACTGAATTTGCTGAGGGCTTAGCAACTTCTGAGTAGACTCAATTCAAAGAGTTCAAACAGCATCATGAAGCAGACTTTCAAACCCAATTAAACAAAATCTTACAACCTAACTGGTGACTCACAAACAGACATTCTGACTCCATTCAACTAACTAAAGGCGCTGAAGCAAAACTAATAGGAAGATGACAGCCTGTAATACATCAAACATGTTGGCTGGTTTAAATGGTACTTTTAATGAGGCACATTCCACACCAAAATGTACCTTTCATTGATGTGATTTGAGCCCTGCTCATCTTTCATTAAGCGCAAATGATACAGCAGTACTCATTTACCACAAATCCTGCTGATTTATTATATATTTTATCTTCATTTTGTTCAGTCAAGTGTTGAAATCTAAAAGGTGAAATTTTGTGCACAGCACCTGATTCTCACACTAATAATTAAAGCAACGCCTAAATTATTGACGCTGGCTCTGATTCCACACAAAGGCTGCTCCCACCAGGGCCAATCATATTTTATTGTACATGCGAATTAAAAAATCTTAAAAATTGGAAGAGAAATAAAGAAACCTTCGGCTTCGGCTTATCCAGACCAAACCCAGAAACATAAATGAGTAGTAGAGAGAATTTCAAGAACAAAACATGATAAAAATGATACTCATTTGACTTTCAAACAAAAAAACAAATGTGGAAAGCTGCATTAATCCGATCTTTTGGGTTTCTGACAACGTCAGTGATGTAGCCGGACTCGTATTTGAAACTGTTTATAAAAATTAAATAATAAAAAACATTGCCCAAAAGAAAAATCAGTTTAATGGCAAAAATAAAGCTGCATACCATGCATTTAACACAAATGTGTTAAATGCATGGTATGCAGCTTTATTTTTGCCATTAAACTGATTTTTGTGCATTGTTATTTTTTGTGCATTGTTAATAAACTGTTATTTTTTGTGCAATATATAGTTTACTCATATGAAAAATATGAAACCGATGAGTTCTAAACATAAACATATCTTTAAAAACTGGTTGTTGGTTTTTTCCCAGTAGGTACCAGCAGACCACCATGTGGAAAAAACGGGGAAAGAATTTTTTGACATTTTTTTTATAGTCCCTCTTAACCAGAGGTCTTCAACACAACTCATTGAGGGATGCAGCCATGCACTTTTTGCCTCCGAGCTTTAGCTACTGGTGGTTGGAGCAAAACTGTGCAGGGCTTCGGTCCTGCAGTAACTGAATTTAAGACCCCTGCTCAAACTCAGCAACTCTAAATCTTAATGGACAGGGTTAGTTTTCCAAATGTACCAACAGCCTAGCCGCTATATTCTAATGTTATGTTTAGACTAAAAAGTGAAAATGGTAGCTGTTTGAAATGTTAATTCAAAGAGCAAAAGATGAGAAATCTGAACTTTAGGCAAAACCTAAAAGTTTAAAGTTGCAGTTTTTGGACACTTGGGGATGTATCTCAGCCCACAAGTCTTTCACAAACACAAGACTTAAACAGATCTTGTTCAGAGGAGAGTCAGTGAAGAGGAATAGAATCCAACTAGTTTATAGTTTTCTACTCAAATTGGAAATGTAATGATACTCTTTAGAATTAGCCACTAAGCTAGCATTGTACAGCTGAGAAGCTGCTGTGTATATGTAGTTGAAGCGTGTAGAAAGAAGAGCAATATACTGGGGGTGTCTATTTGAAGAAGAGGAGAACTGAAACTGGAATCACCTGTTCCATACTCCTTCCTTGTGGAAACCATTTAAAAGATACAGATTTCAGCTTAGATCAGTTTAGATCTTTTTTCCTGCTACAAAACACATCTATCTACATGAATTAATTCTCCTTATTTTTGTGTTAATAAAATTATTTTCATTTCATTTGCTCTGTTTGTATTTTTTCACTCTTGTTCTCAATCAAACATGAACACCTAATTATATACTGTTTACTTCATAACTCATCAAAGTCTAGCCATCTTGAATGAAGGTTTGTTAAATACAAAACTTAAATGCACTCTCTGTACCAAACTGAAGACATCTAAATTCAAATATGCCATTAAAATACGCCCATAGCTGAAGAAAGTTCCGCAAACCAGATTAAAGCAGTTTATGAATTGAAGAGTCCATTGATTTGTGCATCATTATGAAGCTGTTGAGGTTCTTTGAGGTGTGTGAATAGCGTCAAAGCTTATTCTGTTTCACTTTTGTAAAGTAGAAGCAGATAGTGATATTATAATTATTACAATTTCTGGCACATACAAAAGATCCCGATTACCTCATGTAATCAGATTTCCTGTCTTGGTGTTGTAGAGGAGCAGAATTTTTTAAATTATGAAATGCAAATGTACTGAATAGAGATATGGAAAACAGACTTTATCTTGCATTTAAATGGAAATAGATGTGGATACGAAATGAAGAAAGTATTCACAGCTTATCCCAAAACGGAGAACCAAGAACAACTTAAAAGTCTGAGTTCTTACCTCTGCAGATTGGAACAGGAAAGTCCCAGACGGCCACATTGGAAGTGCTGGTTACACAAGTTAGCTGAGCGTGACCATCAAGAGTATATCCAGACACACAATGGTACCGGATTCGGTCGCCCACATTGAAGCTTGTTCCATTCAGAATCCCCTTGGCAGGGACTCCTGGATTCCCACACGAACTGCTTTGCAATTCTAACGAGAGACAAAAGACAGATTTAATTGTATTTTTGCTGGTTTCTGATGGTCATGACACAGTTTGACAGTTTCTAACCATGTATATTATTTAGAAGGGATACACAGAATCCTGCACATCCAATTATGCCTGAATAAACAAATGCCACAAACCTCAAAGTGAAACTTCAATGAGTCAATTATGCATTAATTAACATTCAGAAACTAGTCATTGATTAAGGCAGTAATTGTTGTATAATTTCTTGACTCATATATAGTTTCAATGATTTTGTGATTTATACACATTAACAAATTAGTGCATAATTAACTAATTAAAAATTAAGGGTTAATTTATGTATGGTTAATTTAACTTATGGTGATTCTATGGTGATCGTATTGTATTTAGTGATATCAAAAGATCTACGTTATGTAACAGATTTACATAATTATGCTGTCTAGTATTATTTGCGAAACTAAGTAAACACAATTAATAAAAATTTTACTTGAGTAAAAAGGGGCCATATATTGGCAGAGTTAAAAAAAAATGTGTCATATCTATAGCTGATTGTGATATTTTCTCACTGCCATGTGCTTGAGTTTGACTAATATTCCATCTTTGACACATTTCTAATCCTCTGGGACACATGCCTGAAAAAGGGATATGTTAAGCTTGCTTATCTTTGATTTAAACTGGCACAGATTCACTCCCAGCACCTGGCAACATCATGAAACTGAATTTCAATCCCCAGAAGGCTCCCTGATTCACGCTCAAATAGCTTATACTGATCAGCAATATTCATCACTAAGGATTATCATCAATTAAGAAGTTTAAATGCTGCATTGCTCAACTCAGTGTTGTTCCTTCAGAATGTTGAGCATTCCATGATGTACAGTGCAAGATTATTTTAGTTTTTTATGAAGAGCTTCAAACACTGAGGTAAAATCTAATCTAAACAAGTATCAACAATAATTAGATTTATATCCAGAACTAATTCGATTTGGAGGCAAAAGTATTTTGTGCTAGTGTTGTGTGAAAAAAGTGCCATACATAGGGAAACTGTAATATTTGACTTCCATTTGTGAAGTAAAGATATAATGCGTATAATGACTTGGAGCTTGTGGGGAAAAAACCCATCTTCCAAGTCGTCCATTAGGAAAATATGAGGCACTCTAATGCATTTAACTAATGCGTCACATTCCAATTGCACAAGATAAAAAAAAGTGACCCCTTAAAAGCACCAGACATGCTAAAATACATCTTGAGTAGATGATTTACAGCCAGAGTTTAACAGTTAGACTGATATGCCAGTATATTTGCTCCATGGTCATTGAACCAATAATTGTATCTCTATTTGTCCTTTAAAATCTATGAGTTAAAACATCTTAAACCCAGCTGTCAACTAACACTGCAGAGACCATTATCTCCATGTCACTGTTCAAGACAGATTCAGCTTTTATTAATCTACCTTTAACAACACACCATGCTCTTTAACACTGGCTCTGTTCAAACACGCTCCAGCAGTCTGGAAGGAAGATTGCACAGGAAGTTGCTGGAACACTGCTTAAAAGCATCAAGACATTTACAGTAGTAAAGTTTAAACTTGTGTCACATGGACACATTCAGTGATTATAATTAGCCATTTAAAAAAATGTTTATGATCAACAGAACACATTAATGTAATCACAAAAAAGGTTGAGTGATGCCATGTTTCATTCAAAAGATCCCCTTTTTATATTTTTTCATATATAATATCTGATATATGTTTTTTTTAATTAGCTGAAATTGAGTGTTTTCCCAGCGATGGGTTGCGGCAGGGAAGGGCATCCACTGCGTAAAACATATGCCAGAGAGTTGGCGGTTCATTCCGCTGTGGCGACCCCGAAAGGGAAGAAAGCCGACATGAAGATGAATGCATGAAATTCAGTGATCCCACAAAATGAGTGTAAAATCGGCAATTTAACTGCGAATGAGTTTACAGTGGACAAATCTCTTAAAAGTGTTTGTTGCATGTCATAATCTCTTTTATGGCAATTATTTATAATTCGTAGTGCTAAGTAAGACATTGAAAAATACAACATTTTTTGTACAGAAATGCAACTTTAATGATTGTTTTTGCTTTTATAGTTTTTGAAATATTAAACAGTATCGTTAAGTTCTAAAGGTCCTAAGCCCAACATCAGACTTTAAAATTCAAGAACTGTTATAGAATTTACATAGAATAAGGTATTTGAGTCCGAAGAAGAGGAAATAACAAGGCTGTTTATTTTATCATAAACAATCACACAATCATTGACCAGCCATCCTAAGGTAACAGATAATCAGATTTTTAGGTGTGTGCATCTTCAGCCTTCATACACTATATTGCCAAACACATTTACTCATCAGGACTCATATGTCAACTTAACCAACAACCCATTCCTAATGCATAGGGTTCAATATGAAGTCAGTTCATTATTCACAGCTAAAACAAGCTTAAACTCTTTTGGGATGGCTGTAAACAAAGTGTAGTAGTGTGTTTATAGCCAGTGTTCCAGAAGCTCCCACACCCTGATGTTGGACGAGAAGGCCTAGCTCTCTGTCTTGGCTCTTATTTATCCCAAAGCTGTTCATCCATACTCATGCTGGATGAGTACAGTCATGTAGGAAGAGGAAGAGGCCAGTTTCAAACTGTCCCCACAAACTTGGGCGCATCGATTTATTCAAAATGCCAAGCCCATCTCCAACCCCACACCATAATTCCCCCTCCACCAAACTTTGTACTTGGCACAATCCAGTCAAACACATAATGTTCTTCTGGCAATTGCCAAATTCAGGATCTTCCTCCAGAAGGATAGATTCATCAATCCAGATAACACATCTCGTCTGTAAAGTTCAGTGGCGACACGCTTTATATTGCATCTGACATTTTGCATTTCCCTTGTTGATGTATGACATGGATGCAGCTGCTCTGCCTTGGAAATCAATGACTGAGTTGCTCTTGTTCCCAAACACTTGTTTTCTCTTATAATACAGCTTGACTGTGGAATAATGTATAGCAAAGACATTTCTCATTTGTTGCAGAGGTGGGTTCCTATCACAGTTCCACGCTGGAATTCACAGTTGTCAAAAATGTCTGTATGCCTAAGATTATGGTTTTAAACACATGTGGCCATGAAAGTGATTGGAAACTTAATTTGGATAATTTACTTGGATATGTGCGTGAATACTTTTGGCAATATAATGTATAAAGTCAGAGCTGAAGTTTTGAAGTAATGTATACTGTCCAAATCGGTTATCTTTGCCTTGCTACTACCCCAAAAATACATTTCTGATATACATCACTCAATGCTAAAGAAGCAGACAAAGTTCTCTCCTAATGTTGAATAAATAAACATCCTAAATGATGACTTATTTTAACAAGAATGTAAAAACAGAAACAATGTGAACATCGGTTGTGGATGTTTACCTGGTCATGTGCCTAGCTTTTCTTGTATTGCTTTATTTATTTATTTATTTTTTTTTTACATTTTAGGGTAGGTGATGACACCCTTCCGCTTTCTGAAGAAACCCAATTTGTGTGTGAGAAAAATGCATCCATTACCAGTAGGCACATTCATCTTTGAATTTTGCTTATTTTTGCAGTGAGGGAAAGTTTCAGAAAACATTTGGAAAAGACCTCTGTAGTAAACATAGAGAGTACTTTGTGATATTCTCGCTTAAGGAGGTTTTTGCATATACTGAGAACAAATTTAAATTGCTGACAGTCAGGAGACTATGAGCCACTATCTGCTGGAACATGGTGCATCTGTCAGCTCATCTCTAATCAAACATTGTCCCTCTGAGCTTTATGCTACTGATCCTGGGTAATGGAGGCATTTCCTGTTCATTACCACTGCTTGGACTCCATAGCTTTCTATATTATAGCAGTCAAATAAATGGCCTGGAGTGGCAATGAATCAGGATTAGTACAGATATTAATGCTTTAAAAGATGGGGTTATTTAGTTTCCTTGCCTGTATTAACGCAATTACAAAAGCTTGTCCTTCTGAGAACTGAAAATCCTCAAATGCAAAGAGACATGACATAAATGTTGGTTGGATTGCATGGATGACACTCTGTCTGATGGGCAGGATGGTGACTGTGAGTTTGAAATGACTTTTGGAATGAGCCTTTTATCTTGTGATTGCTACTCAAGAGTTGAGATTTGGTGAAATACAGAGTGCACTGATGTGAGAAACAGCAGAGGTTTCCCACTTTCTTTAAGAAAGTGGATTTTGGTTTGGATGACAACAGGAGACCCTAAAGCAATTTATTCAACTAAAAATTCATTTATTACATTTTAATTCTAATATTTTTTCAACTAAAGTATTCAATCCATTCATTCAATTGAAATGTATTTCAAGACAGAGAGATGGAAATCAATCTGTATCTCCTTTTATCCAACTGGAAAACAGAAAGGAAATATTTAAAACTGAATGGAGCTAAATCAAATGTTAATCATCCAGAACTCTATACTTTCACAAGTTATTCATACCATTGTATTAGTCATTCACCAATCTTTTCATCACACCCATCATTATCCAATTATTAAAACACAATAACTCTATTCACCATTCTCTCTTCTCTTTTAAAAAAAGCTTTAACTAATAAATTCATGGCAACTCACTACAGTTTGGAGACCAAAATTAATCATCTACTACTCAGATTGTCATTGAGAGTTTGTGTTGAGGAGCTTACGATATGAAAATGTAATTCTGTTCTTTATTTATACTCACACATTTAACACACTGCCTTTAATTCTTGAGGTTAGTTCAGTTATAGTCTCTAGCTATCAATCATCAGTAAACCTAAGATGCATAATTAGGAAATGGATAAAGGAATAAGAATAGGAAGTGAATGAAGTTGTGATTCCTCGACTGACCACTTGAGGCTGATCTAAAAAGTGAGCAAATGACACCAATGCTAAATTTTCTTTTTTTTTTTTTTAGAAAATAAACACAACTAATGCCTAGTCACCAACTCTGAGGAGGATGCATTTTATTTTTAATCTTTAATCTTTCTTTGAGTTAAATTCAAATGTTTTGCACAATTAAGGAATGGGGTACTTAAGCACAGAGGTTTCATTCTTTTCATTATTGTACTGGTGTGGCACATTATAACAAGAGTTTGACTGACAAACTAATTTAAAATCTTTCCATTTACATTTGGCCTGGTTCCTGATAGCTTTTCAAATGATTGAACATTTGCATGACATGTCTAAAACCATCATCATTTTCTCACCAGGCACTTTAAATTGGTTAATAATTTCTGAGTTGTGTAGGTCTACTGTTTTTTCTCTTTAACTCTTCTTTAAACATCTCTTGGCATAGAATAAATTGAAAAAAAAAAACATTCTTTGATTGATGTTTTAGTTGAAAAGTGTTTTGATACCAATTAACAAGAAGATTTTTCAATTAAGAGAGACTGTTTATGTCAGTTATAAAATTTGCTGATTGATGAGTATAAATTCCTACAATGCTGTTATAATGTCTTGCATGGTAGAAATAAAGAACAGACAATTTTGTTCATTGTATGTGTGTAACTTATTAAAAATCGGCATATAACAAATACTTTGTTCCCTCTTTTTAACTGAAATTGGGAACATCGTCATTTGTTTTGGATGACAAACTCTTTTAAAATGTATTCAGTTTTATCAAATAATTCCTCATGGTCAAAGCAAACCAAAAAAACATGTTATATTAGTGAACTTGTTTCAGTGTTAGAAAACAGAAGCAGAATTACTGCTAAAACACATTAATCTCAACAGAATTATTGCATTAACTGCAGCTATGCACTGAGCTTCGTCGACATGACTCCAAAGATCTTCATCTAAGATTGCTTTCTTCAATCCTCCCTTGTTTCTCTTCACATCCTCCACGGTGGCCTTTTCAACAATAGTCTGATTTATGAAGCACAATAGAAGAATGCACTGCTTTACCTGTCAGTGCTTATTATGGCAGCTTACACAATAAAAAGCAAACATAAACATGACATGAGCATCTTCAGCAGTGGTCACAGATGACACCTCTATATCTTTATAAATTCTGTTGTTGGCTGATCTACCTTGACATTTACAACTGTGTGACAGCACTCGGTTCACACACAATGTTATACCAATAAGCACCTAATATATGTATCTTATACATCTGCATGTTAACCATTGATAGGGTCAAAGGGATCTCATTTTGCATTTTAACACTTTTTTGTGCAAATTGGAATCATGTTCCAAATACTCTAATAAAGCATGGAAGCACATTAATTTCAGTCAGAAGCCTTTCAGGTAAATGGCACAGAACATGCAGCCCTTTGCCACTGACCCAAGTACTCCACTGACAAATGCCACTATTTTCACCCCTCTGGTGTATGCTAGACATGCTCATAATAGCTCCCAAAGTGCCTGTGAAAAGAACACCAGAAACACCAAAGGACACTCTTACATCAAATCATCTTAGACCCAGGGCAAACAGAACCACCGTTACTTTTGAACAATCTTGTAAATGCTTAAGCCTATTCAAAACTTTACAATGGTTGTTTACAAAGTTTGCTTACAGAAGCTGCATTCTGGTATAAGAATAAAAATTCTTCCACAACCATCCGTTCTTATGCACATAAGTAAATGCACCATTTAGATTTGTATGTACGTTTTTATTGTGACCTATTTGATGCTAATATGAAACAATTAATATAAAGGTTTAAAAGCAGTTTTCTGATTTCAGTTTACAAAAACAACAACAGCAGTATTAGCAGTAAAAGCATCAACAACAAGAGCAACAACCACAAAATGACAGTCGCAGCAGGAGAAACAGAGCAAGATCAAAATGGCAACATCAAGAACAACAGTAGAAGCAGCAGCACAAGAAACAAGAAAAACAAGATCAAAAAGAGCAACAACAACAACAGTAGCAGCCACAGCAAGAGAAACCAGAACAAGATCAAAAAGGGAAAAAACAACAGTGGCAAGAGAAACAACAAGAGCAAGATCAAAAAGGACAACAACAACAGCAGCAAGAGAAACAACAATAGCAAGATCAAAAAGAGCAACTGCAAGAACAACATTAACAACAATATGAAATATTAAAAGGTCATGGTAATTTTTGCATCTAAGTCTCAACAACTTAAAGAGCTGACCTTACCTTTTCAACCTCTTTTCACATATACAGACAAAATGCATATATGTTTGCACTGATAGTAAACACTAAACCTCTGAGGTTATTGTCACAGACTGATCCCAGGAGACGAGCAAGTCACACGCCTTTATGTCTAATGGTTTTATTGCCCTTGAAGATGATGGAAGTCTAGTATATTAGTATATTACAGTACCTATACAGTGATACTAAGACCACTTGGCTTTAGCATATTGAAATGGTTTAGGGAGCTATTTTTTACTTGATTCCCCATTTGAATTCATAACTGAATTCTAACACACATGGAGCCCTTCACAGACAGAGACGAGGTTAACAGGAAGCTAATAAGAGGCAAATTCCATGGGTCACTAAAAAAATATCTGTTTCTGGGAAGCAATTGACTATGAGGAGAGAGTTTAAAAGGCTGCAAGAATAGAGTGGGGTGAAAGGGGGCTAATGGAATCCCTCACCCAAAAAATGATATAATTCACCTATTTCCTATATCATATTCAGAAACAAAGTGACATTATTTTTCAGTGATTGGATATGAGTAGTTGTGGGAGAATGGAAGTAAGGAGCTGGCACCAGTTATTGAACACCGTAAGCTAAACCCTGACCTTTATAAAAATAAATAAATTTTAAAAATCCCCTACACAGTATTATTGGGAATCTCACCAAGAAAAAAGCTTGATTTCTGACCTTTCTCTTAGCCTGTGGTGTCTTTTCCTCAAAGCAGAGCTATACAATGTGTCATTGGAATCAAATCACAACATTCTGTAAAAGTGCAAAAAATATGCAAGATGTTCACAATGTATTAGTGAAATAAATACTTAATTAAAGCTTGTCTACATATGAAAATAATCAGCTTAATTTACAAGATATAGCCAGAATAATTACCAGTCAAAATAAGGCTACACATAGGTGTTTACTGGGGAGGTGACTAGCGCTTGGCTCCCTGTGACCTCACAGAGGGAACTATTATTTACTCTACCTGATCCACACGAGGACTTTGTGAAGCTGCTTTGAAAGCAACTGTTAAAAAAGTGCTATATAAAAACTTGATTGATTGATTGATTAATAGATTGTGTTGCCTATAATATGAAGATTAAAAAGAGCTATCGTTCATTTATTTGATTATGTTAAATCTTGAAGTATTGAGCTAGGAGATACAATTGTTTGAATCTGCAACTCTTGTTGGTTCTGTTGCATGATCCGAGTAAAAAAAAAAAAAACTTGGGACTGAAGTCCCGGATGCCCATGCCAGGTGAAGCCACTAAAGTGATCCCTCACCAAACATTAGCATGTTGACTGGTATTTCGACAGTCATTAGCATTCAGCCTTACGAATAGGTTGAGAATTAGCATCTAACTCTTCACTAAAAAGCTGACTGGTAGTGGATGACATGAGAAAGACACATTAATCAGAGCGCACATGCAGACTGTCAAACATGGTTTTGGTAGCTCTGACATGACTGAAAATTGACAGCAACCGACAGCAACCAAAATGAGATTTCTTCCCCCTTGTGTGTGTCCATCTCGCCTTCATAAATGTTGACTCAGAAACACATTATAAAACATTGGACACCAACCAAACATCCATATTATTGCTGCACGCTTAGAGTCATAACCCTTAACCTCAAACCATTTGTGCTTATTTCACAGGGTCAGCAGAGAATTGCTTTTGATTTTCAAGGAGATCTCAACAAAAAAAGAACTTTTTGTAGACCAAATCACCCTCAAATAGCCTCAATACTATACAGAAGTGACTTAGAACTGTGCCAAAACACCATTGGGGGTCTTTTGACCTATATATTGGGGAAAATAGACTGTAAAATATATAGGAGGGGTGTTATACACCTGAGCACAAACTCTTTTTTTTTCATGTATATTACAATTTTTATTAAATCATCTTTGGGGCCATGATGGGTTCTTAATAGAATTTAAAACTTGAAATACCGTTTTACTTAAAATACCATTTTAACAGTAAATTAAAGGCATTATGTCCTCTTAGTCACAGAGTAAGTAATCAAATGCTTTTGAAGTGAAAGAGAATATGAGTTTAGCTTGTTGTAACCATCATAAACATTATTGTTTATGATGAAAGAACACTGAAAGTTCTCTGAAAGATATGTTTCTTCAGAAGGTCAAAATCCAAAGAAAGTTAATGAATTCCTATGTTTTTGGACATTGCTAAATAAAAATAAATAACTATTCTGAAAAATGAACACATAGCATATAAAAAGTATGTCCCCGGCTAAACTTGTAAACAAGATTTTCAAAATAATTCACCTTTCTATGTATAATCTGTGCAAAACTAAATGTAAGGCAAGATCCAGAATACTTTGATAGTATTATTTTTAAATGTTAGCATTAATCTTTATATAACAAAGAGTTCCAAACTTCGTTGTGATTTAAAAAAAAGGAAATATTAAGGCTACACATGTAATTGGATGTAAGAAATGAAAATGAGCTAAATACTTATATGTTTTTACTAGGAACAATAAATAAATTTGAAATTATTTATTACATAGATGTTTACAAAGATTTCCAGAATTAGCATAGCTAATCAGGGCCTTCCAGAGGGTGGAGTTTAGACAATGGGAACACGCACTGCTGCTGGCATTGAGACAAATAATTTTTAC
Source organism: Danionella dracula (assembly GCA_900490495.1). NCBI lineage: Eukaryota > Metazoa > Chordata > Actinopteri > Cypriniformes > Danionidae > Danionella > Danionella dracula. Next base: position 2,338,805 of record UELW01000039.1, on the reverse strand, counting down.
ACTTGGGCTGTGCTTGATCATGAGAATACACCACACTTTTGACTTTTTCAAACAACTTTGAATGCAGTAAATAGCATTCTTTAACTGATGTAACCCTTGACATCATAAAAAGCCTTAATTATTGATATTCTTTGTAAATGTACACTTCTTGAAAAAGTATCATGCAGAATTTTGATGTAATGCCAGGAAAAGTGGGTCTGTGGTTTTTAAAAAACAATTGTAAAATGCTCCACTTTCATTCGGCCATCTTGTGGCTTGAATACTGAAGCTTGATGCTGCTAAGCTGTTGGAATTAAGCCTGTATGCATTAACACGTTCTATTAAATCCAATCATGTCGTTGCTTGTTTTTCCACTCAATCTCACTGAAGGGGGCGTGGGCCAGTGTGAAAGTCAATGCACAACCTCTAATTCTGATCACAGCAAACAGCTCAGTCAGTGGACTCTGACAACCTAAGTTTTGTGGCATTATTAACTTCATTAAATTATTTCTGAGCTTGAAACTGTGATTTTTTAAAAATTAATGAATGATTACTTGTTTTACGTGTTTTTACGTACTGGTCCTTTAACTGTGTAATTTTGACCAAATTAACAAACTCTTCACATCCATTTATCAGTAGGAATATAAACTGCCAGCAATATTTTTCCAGATGACATGGCCTTCACCTACAAAAAAATCCTATGAAACAGTCTCCACGACCTAGTAATAAATGAATCATGGTGAAGAGACATTGCTTGTAAAATTCAATCATTTAAGGGACATGTGCCAAATTACACAGCATCCACCAAAAATAAAATAAACCATCTGGAAAACACAAGCAACCAAGTATAAAATACCATGAATAGTTAATGCGTGTATAAGCTATAGATGAGCTTACAAATGTGTGTAATATGAGTTACAATGGCATGCATCTATAAGATTTTCCATCTACTAATACTAGAAGGTGAGGTTTATAACTCGAATTTAAAACGTTTTAATATTTTTAAAAAATCTATCTCCCTGAGCAGTCAAGGTAAACAGAATGTCAGTTTTACTAGTTTTTCACCAAAAGACATCATATAGACATGATATGAACGTCTATTTAAGGTTACTTGTTTGGTGGGACGACAGTAAATATTGAAAATAAGTTGTGTCAATGTAAAATCATTGAATGCCTCATCTTCACAAGAGTGCTGTAAACTGCTAGATTATGGTTTCAAAAGCCATAAAATTCAGAAGCATAAACACATGAGCCAAATCCTGGGCAGGCCAATGTGACTGAATAATTCGGCCTTTATGAGATAGAGCAGATGGGGAGGCATGCTGTGATCAGGTCTGGATGAAAACAGGTGGAGAAGCTGATGGAAGATGGGAAAAGCTTGAGAAGGACAGTCACTGAGGATGGAGATGACTAAATCAAAGCCAGACCAATCAAAACCAGAGGGCTGAAATAAACTTGAAATAAGCATGTTGTCATGGCACAACATCTGCTCATATTACACATGATTAAAAATGTAAACAATTTGGGAAAAAATAAAAGATCTACGTTAAAGACTTTAAATCCCTTAACCAGTTTTACAGTACCTGTTTAGTCAAATATATATATTGCTTTGAGATAAATCAGCTTCCAAGCATCACATGTTAACTAAGGCATCATAAATGTTGGTAATATCCATCTGTGTGTTGATAGGTCTTTCAGCTACTCACACCCCTTTGTACAACAAAAATTTGAACACCCAAAACAACCCATCAACCACTAATAATAATAATGAATAATAATGGGTTCAATTTATATAATGCTTTTCTACAAACTCAAAGACACTCTACAATTATCAGAGCATTATTCATTCACTCCACATTCACACTTCTTTGGTGATAAGCTACCTTGGTAGCCCTCAGCTGCCCTGGGGCAGTCTGACAGTATGTGGCTGCCATTCTGCGCCTGTGTCACTAAAATTTGTCATGACAATATATATATATTTTCAACATAATTTCTTGTCATTTATTTTTAGCAATTCCAAATCACATCCATCTTACTAACAACCAGTAATCATTAGTAAATGATGCATGCTGCTTAATGAGGGCTTATTTTCAAAAGTGCATAATTAACTAGGTTTCGTTTTAGGCTTTAAAAATGAGAAGTGACACTGGAAATGTCAAAGATGATTAAATACCAAAAGATGGATGACAAACTACAAAATAGCAGACATTATTACAAAACCGCAGCCACTTGACATATGAGTCCCCTTTAAAATCTACATTCTGAGCAGTATCTTTTCTATCCAAACCAGGCAGCAAGTTGAGAGTTCATTTTCATCTCTTTCTCTCAAAGAATTGTTTTTGCAAGGGTCATTGCAAATTTCAATTAATCTGTAATTTTCTACATAACACCTTTTTTACTGCTGTACAATGGCAAGCTTGTTAATGCTGTGTTTTCTTGCAGAAGAAATTGGATTCAATCACTTTAGTGAAGCATTAACATAAAATGGTGTTTGTTTATGTGCAAAATTGGACATAAATTGTTTGTAATTTCTTAGAGTTTGTCTCCAGTTCCTCAGTGATCTACCGTAGATTTGTCGTCCCTCTATATAACATTTTTATCACTACACAAAACTGACACTAATCTTTTTAATCACTTCATATTCTTCACTTTACGTAAGGCTCACACTTAGTCAGGAAAATAGCTTGCTGTGTGTGAACTGTGTAAGAACTCTTTATGAGAGAGTGAGATAACAGTTAACTGCATACACATAAAATTATCTCTATGTTCACTGTATTCCTCCTGAAAAAAAAAAAAACAATAAGCAAGGTGACCAATGAACCAATGTCTCTGCTTGACCACAATCTGACCTCACTAGATCTTTTTCTTTACTGAATCTGTGAACTGTGCAAATGTATGTTTTGTGTTTATTAATCTTTAAATATTCACATAGTGATTTCAGGATTGGTGGTGACACTCAACCTTTTACCAAAGGTTACCATATAGGAATGATAATGCTTTAGTGAATGTCATCATTAAAATCCCTCTCTCCGGAGAGAGAGCATTCTTTTTTGGAATTCAGACACTCAGAGTTCTCTCTCAAAGCCAGACACAGCCATTCGTCACTCTCTTACTTCTGTGTTCACTGTTCTGTACTGATTTGACCTGATCCTCCTGTCCAATCTCAGTCCATGTGCCTGTAAGTTTCAAATCATCATTCAAGCCGACATGCAAAGTTTGACACTCCCGGGCCTATAAAGCACTTTCACCAAAAGCTGAAAATGCTAGACGCTCCAAAAAGGCAACATTTTGAAGCTCTCTTTAAGGCTTATCGACTTAATATGGAGCAGTTCAGTTTTTGATATTTGTCACAGTTAATACAGTATCTCCAGAACCGAGTAATGGATCATCTTGCAGATGGTCACTTTCGATGCAAGGTGTAATTTTAGTAAATCTGCCTGAGTTTTAGTCCTATTTGACCCTTGAACTGCTCTCGAACACTACTTTTATAGCCATAAAAGAACGCTTAAAAATGATCAAAATATACACTAACAGTTGCATCTTTAAGCTCTGTGAGAGAGCTACATACTTACTCAACACAGCTCAAAAGATTGAGAACTGGGATTTTGAATTATGAGGTAGCTTTAAAAATGTATACTTTTATTCAGAGCCAGGGCCTGGGCCTTAAAAAATGTATCTTGGGAATGGAGTAGTAGTTCAATTTAGGGTGTGATTTTCAGCCCGATCCAACCGTTCTTCAACTCTGAGATTACACTGAGTAAACCAAACAATAATCCATAACTTGCTTCATTCTTAGCTAAATTATTGTACGGCAGATGTTTTATGAGATATTTCTCAAAGTCTTTTGAGCAATTTAATATTTCAAGGCGATCAAAAACTTATTTCTCACCTCCACTGACGCTGTATATGTCTGTTTGTGAATGTATGTTTATGATTGTAGCTTAGTCTTGTAATGTCCTTTTAGCCTAGCTAAATAAACAGTTTGTTTATTGTTTAAAAATCCCTGATTGGTCCTTTTTAGCAACTTGCAATGCATGCGTTAGATCCTAGAATTGTATTGCCAAGCTCATAACTTAAAAATTTATATTAAATAAAACATCTATTAAGTTAGAGAAAGTAGACTACAATAGGATAATATTTTTTTATTCATGATTTAACACACAAGTGTATTTTTCTTCAATCTGCCTTTTGTCACACTGCCTCACAATTTCATGGTTATCTGGAGCTTGAGAAGCAGTTCTTAGCAATGAAATGGTTTGGAATTGATCAAATGTGCTTGAGAGGATATTATCATGACATCAATGTGAATTCAAATTATAAACACTGTGCTGTGACCCTTCTAAATCTACCGTTTCCGCTCTAGGTGTTTTCCCACTTTATTTATCGTTTCTGAAAGGAACATGAAATATATCAGTACCTGATAAGCATTTAAAGACTGACATGTAGTATCCTCAGAGGTAGTTAATCATGTGTGATAATAATCAGTACAAATGAACTTTAATCAAAGACAAGAGCATGTTATGATGAAATACATAAATAATTTTTTTTGTTGTTTTTATCATTTCAGACTTTGCTTTATTATTTTTGTTTTACTTGTTTTAAATAACTTTTAAGTTTGATACATGATTAGTTTTGAACATTTATCAGAAAGAATCCTAAGATTAGAGAATCAGCTTGTCTGCTGAAGACTGTCACCTGAACATTTTATTTATTATTAACAAGTTACATTACCAAGGAACATGTTATTAACAATAACATTTTTTTAAATCTAAAACCAAATCTATGTTGCCATGTTCTCTTTATTGTTTCAAAATGAACTGATGTCACTTGGTTTCTGCTAAATTGCAAGACTAAAAAGTGTTTTTACAATTAATTTTGTTTTGAAAATGTTTGCAGTTTTAAAAAACACACACAAGAGATTGCAGTATTATTTTACATGCACTCAACCAGTGAACCTTTCTCTCCTGTGTAAAGTTGTTTTGTCATAGACATTATTCAAAAATGTGAATTTTGTAAATGTGGTAATATATCAGGAAATTGTTTCCCCAAGCATTCAGGTTGACTCACTCCCATTTCAGCAGTAAACGACTTCTGAAAGCAAATGAGCAGTATGTTTGTACGTTGTAACCCCTTTTTGTGTAAGTTTTGCATATTGGAATCTTATTATATTCCAACTCACGGCTGACCACGCCCCTTTCCCTGAGATTTTTAGGACTGAGCTGTAAAAGGTCTCCTGTTGAACATGGGGCTGTTGTGATGCTTCACAATGAAGAACATCTCAACAAAAGCAACAATGTTGGACTACACATCAAAGTAGTTTAGCAGGAATAACAACTTTCTAAAGGATGTAAATCTCAAATTCCAAATCTGCAACTTCAAATGCACATGTTACGCTATCTTCCTTTTTTGCAGATCCCTCCAAATGAATGCATGTCACTTTGTAATGCTGTTGAAAATCCGTGTGGGATGCGGCTAATGTTCAAAGTCTTTTCATGTTCAATAATTTACTGGAAAGATCTCAATGCATTCCTCAAGCTTACTGACAGAGACAGCCACTTCTCTCAGGCAGACACATTTGTGAATTCAATTCTTTGTGGGTCGTCCTTGAACAGCCAGACAGAGTTTTCATTATTACTATTTCTGTGTTAACATAACTATATGTGAATGCAATCAGCATAGTCAATCTTCAATGTAAACAGATGCAGAGCTCAGATACCTAGCACAATTTTAGATACATATCTTTCCTTTTTCAAATTTTCTGTATATTTAATTTCAACCTTTGTCTTTAACAATCAGCTGCATCTGTTATGCTGCATCTGGTGTCTTGAGATGATGGATTGAGATGACTAATATTATTAATTAAATAGTTAGTTTCATTTAAACTGCTATTTTTGCTTTAAGAAGGTTTCTACTATAATTTTATATTGTACCATTCTGTATTTTTTATATTTGATTGATTGGTTGATTGTGATTCAGATTTGTCTGATCTTTTTAAGCACACCCATATTGAGGAATTAAGGATTTATACAGCCTGAATAGCATATTCAAGAAAGCAAAAAAATCCCCAATCTCAACAGAAACCCGTTCGTTAAAAGCCTGCAAAAGGGTGAATAACTTTGCCTCAAGCTAATCATACAGCATTTTGAGGTCAAAACTGCTAAATTTGGTGCATTTTAACATGAGTCATATAAAAAGCATGGTATTTAACAGAAACCAACCTAAAAGCTTGTCCTTGTTTCACCTTTGGAAAGTGGAAACTTGACAGAACACTTGAAAAGGTACAGTTCAGTCCTGTTAATAATAGTCATTACGAAAGCATTAAGGAACGAATATGTTGTTTTTTACTTTTCAAGTCTTTCGCCCACTACCTGCTGTCAAACACTTCAATGATGGTTAAAACCCTTTTAATTGATCGCTAAAGTGTGCAATTTGTATCTTCAAACTCTCAAGAAATAGCAAAGAAATGAAAGGTTGTGTTATTTCTTACCTTCATAATATATTTTGAATCCGTGGGCACTTACAGCAAAGTCGCTTGTAAGGCGCAGTGAAAAAATGGATCCAGTGCTCGTGACAGGTGCTGGCACCTGGAATCCTGTTAACCTGAAAGAGAAGAGAGAAATAGTGTTAATTGAAGGCAAAGAGTAAAGACGACTCTCACAGCCTTCAACAGGTTTTCGTGTAGATCTAAAACAAATCACTAAAACAATTTTAAGAAATGTCACTTTGTTTAAATTATTTAGTTTTAGAACATATCACCGTAAATTAGTGTGCTAATAGCACTGGCTCACAAGTACTTTTTTGTTGTTGTTGCTTTTTTTTTAGATTAATTATGATATTGTTTAAAGCAGGGGTCTCAAACTAATAATTAGAAGGGCCAAAGACTTAAGCCACATCAAGGGTTACAACCTCAAAAAACTCAAATGGTCCTTCTAGATTTGCTTTAACTTTTAAACCACATGAAGTGTATGCTTTGTTTGTCCCAAAGCGCCCATATATCTAAACGGAACATTTCATTTACACAATCCGTTTATAATTAATTGCTTTGAGTTAAAATTAGTTAACTAGTTAGATGCGATTGACTCGTGAAAGATACATCCTCAAGCAGCTCTGAGTATTGCATATTGTACACAAAATAAGAGGCTGTGAAATAAAACTTTCGTATATTCGTGAATTACAAGATTTTTTTGCAAACTAGTTGGTACTTATACTAGGGTTGATAAAACAACAACAGCAATCTGAAACTGTGAAAACAAGAGATAGTGCTACAAGGCCCTTATTTTACAACTGAAAGAGTACTGCATAAAAGACAAGCACCAAGAGCAAGGTTGTTTCTGAATGAAAACTGACTCAAACCTGATACGATTAACTAATGTCTATCAACCAACAAGTACTCCTCAAGAGCCGACCAGCCATCCAGCGGAATACTGCTCTCTGATGCAAATACATTAGTTCCTGCTTCAGGTAACTCTTTTCTTTTTTATTGACAAGAAAGACCTTCAAGCAAACCTTTACTGCCATTATTACATTGTTCTTTGCTCAAGTAATCTAACAATAATGTCACATCATCACAGCTGTATAAAGTTCTGTTCACTGAAGGTCGAAGCGAGACACCCAAAAATTAAGTTAGATTTTTTTTTCTTGCTGCAGACCAGATAGAAACCAAGCGGCAACCTCTAGCTTTCCTTCATGATGTGTAATAGGAGTGACTGAACTGCCGGTCCTTGATTGGCCACTTGAGGCTGACTCCAAAGAGGAGCAAGTTCTCATTCTCTCCAATGTTAGAACTGACCAACTTTGGAGCTGAAAAAAAAAAACAGGTTGACTTGTTGATTCAAATTGCTAGCTTTGATCTTAATGAACACTCTGAGGGAGAGGAAATACATTTACATTTGTTTGTTTTTATTATATATATTACAATTTAAAACTTCAGCCAATTAGCTGTCTTAACAATGGCCATGTCCCCCCTTTGTGGACACAATAAATAAAAAATAAATAAATACCACGTTAATATACTATCGAATGACTAAAACAGGCTAAGTCTCTAACTTGACAAAAGGGCTTTAGAAAACAGAATGCTCAAAGCAGGGATCCCAAACTGAATTCTGCAGCCCAGCATTGTTTTGCTCCAAACTTAACTGAACACACCTGATTCCACTGACTAAGCTCCTCTGAGTTTGTTTGAAGTTACTAGTGTGTCTCCTGAAACAGGGTTGGAACAAAAACCTGCAGGGGCTCTGGCCCTCCAGGAATTGAGTTTGAGACCCTGCTCAAAAAGCTTTGTCCACAATAAGGAAAGGATTGAGGGTAACTTTTTTAACGTACCTTGACAGAACATAAACAAAACCATTGATAAAATACATTTCACAATACTTCTGGAGTCAGTGATCCATTTTCTGAAGATAGAATGCGTTAATCAAGACTTTGGTTAAATATCAGCTATGTTTATCAATCCTCCAGTGGTGAAAAGGGAGTATAGAATGGCAGGATTTGTCATTTATGGGGGAAGAACAGTGTCCCTTACTTAATTCCTAATCATTGAGCCTCAGAGAATTGAATTACAGCAGCGAGCTGAAGTTAATCATTGGATGAGCTCATCTCCCCCCTAGCCTCAAGGAAATTAGCAGGAAATTGTGAAGTCCACTGGGACATTAAGAAGGTTGAGTGAAACCCTATGCAAATATGAAGTGTATCCGGTTAAGCAGCGGTCACTCGAAGGTTTAAGCTGGATAAGCCTAAACAAAAAAATAATAGTAATTGAAAAACATTCATAATGAACACTCCCTTGGGAGTCTGCAAGTCTTTATGTTTGACAACTGAAAATTAGGAGCAACTAAGGTTAAAAAATAAATAATTAGTTTAAAAAAACATGAAACTCAAACAAACAATTTTTAGGCTCAAACGAGCCAAATAGTTTTGTGAATTAGCTCTATGAAGAAAGAGTGAAGATTAAAAAAAATGTATCCACCGAGGAAACATAAAGAGCTTGACAAGTTTAACACATGGATGGTTGTTGTTTGAATGATGTTTGAATTGATGTCTGTTGTACAGCAATGAAGAAATTATTTTTTTTATGATATAAAAAATAATAAAGTGGAACTGATAAATGTGATATGCTGCCAGCAAAAAGAGAAAAGGGAATTCCAGCTATTTTTATTTTTAAACCTAGCTTTATAAATCATTGTTCTGCCTGTCCTGTTTTTTCTTTTTCTCTTTTTCTTTTTTGCTTTTAGTTGATGCCGTCTAAATAAGAACTACTCCAAAGGACCAATAAGCTTCCTCAGCAAGTAAGCATAAGAATTTATCATTCTTGACTCTATAAAACTGGAAAAGCTTCAGGCAGGAATGTTAATTGAGTGCTGAATCTTAGGCAAATGTAAATTAATTTGCAGAGCTTCATGATTTCGAGAGGGAATTGAGATGATGGGAACTGAAGACTCAGCTGAAGGTTAGATTTAATGGCAGCAGGAAGTGCTTCAGGTACTTCCTTTTTCATTTTCATCCAAAGTAAACAAAAAGTGTCATGTTGGCAAAATATGGCCAGTTTACGTACATAGCATTGAACACACATCTGGGGCAGAGAGGGCATCCAGAGGGGAATCGACAACCTGGTGCCTTGCTCAAAGGCTCCAGAGTTGTGGAAGAAAGATGGGAGAAGGGAGAAGGTGCAAAGGAGAGTTTTTAACCCACCCACCCCATATTCAACTCTGCTGGTGATCAAACCAGTCCACAGCATAATCGAAAAATCAATAATAAATATACATTTTACTATTCACATGAGTTCACAGTGATGGAGTAAGAAATAACTAGATGGCCAATGTAAACTCATGCAGTCTCAGAAAGAGTTTGAAAATTCTACTTAAAAACAAAGACTTTGCTACTAAAGCCCTTGCTGCATTCAACAACAAAAATGTATGAGACACGTATAAGTGATCATAAAGGTTATGCTGATCTGACTCAAATAATCTTATGAAGTACTTTTAAAAATATGTTGCAAGTTTGGCTTAAAGGTGCAGCATAGGATTTCAAGAAGCCGATAATGACATGTTGAAATCACCAAAACAAACATACCATTCAACCATTAAAATCTTTGTTCCTATATTGATTGTCTCAGCTGAAAAGTTACAACTTTATAGAGGACCGAATCATTTTTGAAAGATCTCACACCATATATATATTTGAAGAAATTTTTATGCGGTCACATCTGGTTTATTAAGATTTTTATATTGTTTTAGCGCTTGCTGCTCATTGAAAAAAAGAATAACCCATGCCCATTTACCCATGCATTAAGTCCCTAAAAGTCTTCAATACAAAAAAAAACCCATAAGTAGTATAAGAATTTAAGAAAATCTAAGAACACACAGAGAAACCGAACATTTCATTTTAGGCCTTTATGAAGCACTTGAGATTTGGGGACAGAGCATGCAAGGATTGGTCGATCTGAAGCTGCTTTTTGATTGGCTTACCAGGCTGTTAACAAGACTTACCTTGTGATCTCCAATTGACTTCATGAGGAGCTATAACTATATTCTATTGTGGATATTATATTGTGGTCCAGAGCTGTATCAGGGCTGTTTCTTTATTTTATGGCTCTTAAAATTAATCTGAAAGTCAGACATCTTTTTGGAAAGTGTGTTTATTGGTTTTAATTTATCTTTTCCTAAAGCCTATATCTGTACATCTGCCACTGATCACCTATTTGTGGATTTCTGTAGATCTTGGCATTAGCTTAGTACACAAACTGTAAAAATGAACGATTTAAACACAAACGGTTGGATCCATGAAAGAAAAATATTACAAGCAATCTTGTTTTGATATTTTGGATCACTTTTTGATCGCTTTTGTGCTCCGCAAAATAAAAGAAGTAGAATATTTGGAATGACTTGAGGGGAACATAAAAGATGATTATTAGGCTTTCGCTTTTTTGGCTTTCCACATCCCTTTAACAGTCATTTACATTTACATTTACTTTAACTATTTTTAATGATTATGATGTTAGAGTAGAGAAGATTTACATCAGTTTCCAGCAAATGACTCCAATTGCCCAGCTCATATTTATCAAGCAACTTGGCACTGACCAGATTTTTCTCCCCAGCCTCAAAAGACAAATTATGCTTACAAGACGATGCTGTGCTGTATATCAAAGTGAGTAGATGTCTCTAGACCACATGTGTGTGTTCTGAAGGCGCTTCAAAGTTAAATGACTAGGCAGACACTGTTTAGGAGAAGCAAGACAGGCCAATTACTCAAATACACCGCGCTCACATCTGACCGGATGGCGTTATCCAATTAGCCCAGCACACTCTGAAACTTGAGTAAATATGTGTATAAGGTGTTTCCTTGCATACTAAGCAGAGCCAAACCAGTCAGAATGTGATAGAAAACCTGATATGTTTCATAGTCTTAGCTCTAATCTTTCAATGCTCTGAATTTATAAAACTGATATGTCAGACAAAATCAGATATCTCAGACTAATCAATTTTAATTTTCCAGGCGATTGAACAAAACTTTGGCTCATTAGTCTGGACGAAACCAAAATGATCAAAATCAATGCAAAAATAAAAAATAAATGTTAATCATTGTCACATCACTTGATGTAGGATCATTGATATTGGACCATTTTAACTTTTAAACTTTTTAACCTTTTAAAATTTTAACTTTTTTAACCTTTATTTAGGCTTTATGAAAAAATCCTGTTCTCCTTATTTTTACAGGGTTGGCAGGTAACCCGTTGCATTTTGGGCCTTCAAATTCACACAATAATAGAATTTTATACTAAAATTGTATGTTCGTGTGTGATTTATGCTTATGTGGGAAGACAGGATAAAGGTAAAGAATCTACTTTTTACATGTCCTGGGTCTAGTAGACGCCTAAATGTGTAGGCGGGTATAGAGTGTGGGGTCCAAAAAAGGTGTTCTGATATAAGTTTTTTACAGAAGATGAGCTAAGGCCAGTGAATGTCAGTTTCAAATAATAATTCCGTGTATAATTTTTATTTTGCTGAAAACGGGTCCCACAGACCTGAACACCATTCAAGGGTTAAGGAACATTCAGTTTGAGTTTTAAATCTGAAAGTGCTCCATGAGTCCAGTTAATGTTTTTTTTTTTCAAAACTTTTTTTTAATGTATTGACATACAAATATTCCCTGCACTGTAAAAAAAAAATCCTACCACTAGATGCACACTAACCCATGTACCCAACCATCACATGTCATTGCTTTTTTGTATCTGGTTACAAGCATTTTATTGTAAATTATGGCAAACTATTTTTAATTTGAATTGCATAGGATTGTGAAAGTACTAAATACAATCAATAATGTTCTATGCTAACGGCAAAAATCTGGAAATACTATCAGACAAACAAGTGTAGGTGATGCAACAGTTGTTATTTTGTTATTTGTTATTTTTCATTACAAATAATCTATGATATTAACCATATTAAAGGAAAATGGGGGGATGGATAGGTTGCCATCAACATAAGCCGAGTGAGGATCAGGCAGAAATGGAGCAGTCACCGACAGCATTAGAAATTTACTAAGGACTTAAATATTTGTTACTTATATAAAATACATTTTATTGATGGAAATGAGTGCATAATGAGAGATGAGAAACGGCTTTGTGTAATTCTGATTGAGACATTCATGAAAACAATCTTGTCAGCCATAGTTTTTTCAAAGTTCAAAAATAAAGAAAAGGTTGTCTAATGGTCAAAATGCTGCAGGGCAGAACTGCCACATAACAGTTCAAAGGGCTGACTAGTGTTTAAAGTTATTTAGTTTTACAAAAATGTTCCAAATTGATCGATTGGTATATTGTAGAGTTTTTAAAAATACAAAACGAAAAACCACTTTTTATGAGTGTTTTTTCCCCACTAGAACCATGCCTAGACAAATTTAACATTTGAGTCACTGGAGGGCCAACACCATCCACCATGATTCAAATGTCAAATTTTCAAACCCTGCATCAACAGACAGAACCTTGGCTTTCAATCAAGTCTTCAATAAGGCGATCAAGTGTTTAATGTTACTACAAAAAACTACAAGGTGTAGCCCAGCTGGGATTCAGTTTTAAACCCCTGCTTTGATGTATGAGCTCACTCAACAAAAAGTTTTCAAGTAAGTTAATTGTGGTCAATGTTTTATTTTGTGTATTTTATTATTTAAAAAAATAATTATCTGAGTTGAACAAACTTGATGTTTTCTTTTGTAGTTACCTTAATTAACTGGCTTATTTTAACAACAAATATCTAATTTCAACATGATTTAGTTTCAGCATGTAATACAAAGAGCATGCAAAGATGTCTACATACAATCTTAAAACTTGCTATGGATCTCAATTTGAAACATTTACAACTAAGAATTTAGCAGGTCTCCTCCTTAGTTGAGTTTTAGATTCAAATATTAAAAGGTAGCTTTTTTCTAAAAGAGAGGGCAGAAAAAAATAAAGTAGAGAAACCCATCTTCTACAATTTCACTAAATGTTGCATTAGAGAAAGGCTCATTATTTGTGCTCAAACCAGATTCATTTATGAAGTTATAAAAACCTATTATTTCTCATGCAAACAGATTCACATTTCTCCAGGTACTGTGACATGTCCAATGAAAAATGGAGTGTTTTATCAGCTTCTGACTAAGAAAAGAACAGAAAGCAATTTCTCATTCCAGTTCTTATCTAATGTTGGAAATACTGCCTTGCTGACTTTACACTGTCAGGAAACTGTAGTGCAATTTTTCAAATGCTATAGAAACAATATTTTAAGTTATAATATTTAAAATAAATAATCAACAAAAATGTATAATCGTATTTAATGAAAATAGACTTAATAGAAAATAGTAGTTTCTACTACTTCAATTACTTAAATACTTAAAAAGCACATTAAAAAACCCATGTATGTATCATTTTATTTCAGTACATTGAGTCTATGCACAATATGCACTATATATCATTTACAATATCCCATGCTGATATTTAGACCTCTTGTCCACTATTTTCTATTTTGTTATTTTGTAAAGAAGAGCTGACAAATATGAAAGCTGTAAAAATATTTTAAAACAGTAATTTACTCAATAACAAACATCAAAACACAAAGAAGATACACTTGTGAAAAAATAATGTTACTGAAAAGGATCATTACATTGTGGGGTTTATTTTTTCTGATAGTTATTTTGTGAGTCATTTAGTAGATCATCCAGGTATACCGTATACACCTCTTTTGTCTGGGTTCCAGCTCTTAGTAAACAAATGGCAGGTTTGGGGAATGCAAGATCGCTTTAATGGTTTCATTAAAGATTTTGAAAAAGTATTTTTTGGGATGGGGAACCTACTTTTATAACTGTTTAGAAGTCTAAAGGACCTAGCCATGCTATGAGCCTAATTGTGTTGGCAGACACAATATTGAACATGTATTTAGATGAAAAAAAAAATGTATTCCTCTGAGTTATCATGCTTGCGAGAGTATGACATTCACCTGTCAAAATAAAGCATTAGTTTAAACAAATTTCGTAGCACTTATTAAATTAACAGATTGTTAAGCTGATGAATGTTTATTGTGACTCAGTCACATTGTCATAGTGCATCATCAGTCTGTGCGTTTTCCTTCAGGTTCTGCTCAGCTATTTTAGGACAGCACATTTTGGATGGAAGAATGACAAATTGCGATGTCAGGCACTGGTAGGATAAGTAACGCATCAAAGGCATCTGCTTGAATTGCTTTGATAAATGGATTTTTCAATGCAATGTTGAAGTCCTGGGTCACACGAGGAAAGCTAAACATTTGCTTATTTGCTGGCTAAAACACAAGCTATATCCTGATTTGAGGCTTTCAGGCCTTTCTGATCAAATCTGAGTGGTAGAAAGAAAATGCTGATGTAGCTGCTGATAAAGAAAATCAAATTGAAACTTAAAAGAAAGACATGGTGAAGGCATCCGACTACAAACACTTCCCTGTAACACTAAATAAATGTGGTTCTCAGTCAGATTTAACAAAAAAAACTAGCAAAGCTCCAACATGAGATTGAAACAATTAACTCTCAACATCTAATTGCTTAACCACCACATTAATAAATTAAAAACAACTGATTTTTACAAGAAGGTAAAGTACATGACTATATCTGTTTTTCGATTTTGATAACTCATTTTAATTGGCTACACATTAGTTTTGGTTCTGACAGGATCCGTTCTGGTCAGCATTTTGCTTTTTGAAGAATAGAATTCAGCGCCTTAGATAACATTAAAGGAATCAATAGAAAAGTGCTTACTCACATTTTAAAGGTCACACTGACATTCAAAGCTGCAAGTTTTGTTAAAGTCAACATCATTTACTAATCTGCAAAAAACAAAACCTCCCATTTCAAAAGTAATTTGTAAAACCTGGAATTTTTGCTTGAATTTGCTTTGTTTGTCCCGTCTTCTTGTTCATCAATCTGTGCAAACATTAAATTAATTGAGGTCTTGGAACAAAATTTTAAAGAGATAATCCATCCCCAGTAGAAAGAAGAAAAAATTCACATATTGTGGGATTTAGCATTTAAATGACTTAACAATATATCTTATTTAACATATTAATAGTGCTTTGTCTAATGAGAAAGCTTAACCTAACTCGGTTTGTAACTTGATCAGATCGTCTTGTCTTTTTGCCAATTAACCTCTCAGTAATTGACAATAATGGCGTCACGAACAGGATCAAAATGTTTAAAGTGCAAAAAAAGGAAGCACTATGAAAAAAAATCACATTAAAAAGCTTCATAGAGCATCAATAGAGCTTCAAATCTATTTTTTGTAGTGCTTGCAGACTCTACGAATAGTATGCAACTGCTAATTATCTTGTGTTCAAATCAAGCCCAACTCAGATGTGACAATGTAATTTCACTCTGCATGCACTGTTTACAGAGGTAAAAAACATATATTTGAATGCTCTAATAGACCCTTGTGTAGCTCTTTTGAAGCGAACATCACATACAACTTTATTAGAATCAAATAATATTAAGAATATTGAGATTCATTTTATGGTATTTTGAAGAACAGGTATTCTTCACAGTTTCTCATATATTTGTGAAAGCTCATGTAAATTGGCCGCAGATCAATGGCATACAAATTTGTTAAATGCAACATGACCACTCAGACTGAGATTGCCTGAGGCTGCAAAAGGAATCATATTTGATTTAAGGTCACATATGAAAGCGATCAGGGCTGTTTTTTTAATCAATTTAATTGAACTGTTTGGTCAGTCATGAAATTATATCATACAGGTCACAAATGTATAAAAGATGATTGTGGGTCACTTTGACTTTTCACTCTGATCATAGTCAAATAGGTTGGACCCTAAGACAAATCAAGTTAAGTCAAGAGGCATTTTCTAAGCTTACCAACACACAAAATCTACTTACTGGTCATTCAATCCAGAGTCAAATTGAATTACTACTAAATAAGATTAATAAGTTATGCTGATTCTTGAAAGTAAACAGGTTGTGCAAATAACATTAAGTAAGATCTCGCCAGGATCAACTTTTATAAAATTAACAAACTGAAACGCAGAACTCCAGATGGTGCTCTTTAAATTATTTTGATTTTGAAATTTTTGAAACAAGTAGAAAAACATGGTCTTGATTAATACCTTTCTGTGAAAAGTAAGATTCTAAACTAACCATGCTGAAAATAATATCTAATCAGAAGTGTGTAGTTATTAGCAATTAAACATGCTGTTTAATTGGATTGATATAAATGTATGTAAGTAAACTTTATCAACAATAAAATAATTTTTAGTTATGCCTATTTTTTTTATTTATTTTGGCTACAATTTGTCTGACCATCTCCTGTACTAAGAAATTTTATATATTTACATAAAGATGTATTTATATCTTTCTATTTTAGATATTTTTAGAGTGCATCCAAGAACATGCTGAGTCATGCAACTAAAAAGTTCCTTTCAAAGTTACACTTTCTCAAACGTTCTCATTTTAAATCCAACAATGAAGAATAAATGTAGGTCTGATTTATACAGAACCTTGTGGCTAATGCAAGGCTTCAATCCTTCTGTTGACATTATCTACAACGTCTGATGAACTCAGTTGAACTCAGGAAGAGCCCAAAGAGCTGCAGACATAATAGATCTAACATTCAATGGGATATGCTTACTTTTCAAGGACAAAGAACAATTATGAATGGTTCTAAATTATTCAATACTGTGCATTGTGCTGATTATCTCTGTGGGGTTCACGATCAATGAAAGCCAACGCAATCTCATCCTCTATCTCTGAGTTTTGCTTTATTTAATAGATAGAAATACTGTTTAAACTTGAAGTTAAAAAGATGGTGTTCCCATTGTTCTAAATATATGTTTTGAGAGTACATGAAACCTCACATTTCTGTTTGTTTAAACTTTTAATTTAATGAAACTTCTGTTTTAATGTTCTTCTAGTAAAGTGTTCATTTAATACTCTTAAATGTTTGTGTAATTCTGTAAAACCAGGGAAACATGATGCAGCTGGCATCACTGCCTTCACATTCAACAGAAGATTAATGCTTTAATAACCACAAATGAAGTGCCATGTCTGCAGAACAGCAGAATTGATTTACTTATCTTAGATAATGAAGGACTTGCTTTTATTCCACAATGTGTTTTTCCTAAGATTTGCCGTATTCAATCTAAGGTCTATCAAAGAGAGTATATAATGGAAAACTTCAAGAGCTTAGTGACTATTCAAATGAAAAGCAGAACTGCTTTGTTAGAGCAGAAAGTTGGGTTGTAAAATTAATCCAAGCTGTAAATAAAGCTTGTTGAAGTGGGTTTTAACAAGGGACTACTTAAGAAATATCACCCTTTACAATTTCTACCACATTCAAAACCACTGCTTTTGCTTAAATATTAGAATTTAAAAGTGTGTTTAATTGTTCTAAAGCATTTGGTATGCCTGATAGTATTTATTGAAAAAAATTATAAAACATACAAAAAAAATAAAGTTTCCATTTATGTCAACTTGGATTTCGCATGCATTCCTTGTACTTAAAATAAATGTTTTTTTTTACTTCCTTTTCCTTTTTACTGGGAGTAAGGTGAGTTTTTTCCTTTTGCCAACAACCGCCGTATTCAGGGAGCATTTTCATGATCAATTCTTTTTTTTACTCGCATAAACAACATAACCTAAAGGAGCTATTTACTTCAAAAATATGCTAAAGAAAAACTAAAACTACACCTTTCAAAAATTTCAAAAATACTTAAAAAAATCTAATCAGGTACATCAGTGTGAGTAAATGTTAGTTCCTAATTTTCACTTTGCATTAGTTTAACTGTAATTATTAGTAAATTGATTTCATTTATGAAAAACATTGGCAGTTTCATTTTTATGAATATAACCCCTAGTTATAATATAATTATTATTAACATATACATTTATGCTTTTGGCAGACACATTTGTTCAAAGCAACTTAGAGAGGGGAGAGGCAATATGCAATTTGTTACAGCGTCTCAGGTCGCTCGTAGTAGAAGTTAAATATTCACATCATAAATACTTATTCATAAGATTACATTCGATATTAAATTACAGAAGCTGAATTAAACAGATAAAGACAACATCTCTTCAGAAGCATTGAGATTAAAAAGCAATGAGAGACATTTTTTTAACAATGAGGAACAATGAACTCTCAAACATTTCAGCATAGTGGAATAATGTCTTAGATGTCAGCCAAAATATACACAAGCTTTGAAGAAGTTGCCTATTTTGTATAAGGTGGCGCAGGGAGAGAGCCAGTAGTATAGTGTAATGGTTAATTGAGAGTGATTTAGCCTTGTTTCAGTCTGGTTTTGGTGGGAGGCATTCGCTGGGGAGTGATTAGCATAAGAGAAGAGTATTTAACACTGGGTTTGGCAGTCAGTTGTTGAGCGATTACAGTCTGTGAACAATATAGAAGGTACATATTAGGCAACTCACCTTTCAAAAAAAGCTAAACGTTTTCTCCTCTGTGAGCTAAAATTTTATTTCTGATTAATCGTTAGTGTATGTTTAGGTGTGTGTATGTACTGATTTACAGATTATAGTTTATATATAGTATAGTAGAGATATTTACAAAAAATGTTTTGCAAGCCATCGATTTTTCGGCAATTAAACACGTTATAATCACCCGAAAACAGTTTACATTCACCAGAGAAAGACTGCAATTATAGTCAAATAATCGTTTTCTCATTATCTCTAGAATGGTGCCCAGCAGATATTAATCATTGTCATTAACAGTTTCTTGAAAAACAAATGTAATTTACACCGTTCAAGCAAGTATCAAACAGATGTAACCTGAGGTCAGGCATTGTCAAAGATTAAAACTATTTCAGCCTCAAAACAACTTTACTGTTGACAGTGACACATTTTTGATAATAAATGAGGATTCTCTGTGATAAACAAACACTTTTTAGAGACATTTATTTTCCTGGCGACTGACATTTCAAAACAGAGATTAGTCAGGAAATTACATCATTAGCACAATATGTCACACAATTTGCATTCTGTTCAGTCAGGAGCATTGAATTTTTTGTGAGAGATTTTGTGAATCCCGGATGTAAAATCACGTAGTTTCAATCATCTTAATTGCAGAACTGAAACTAAGACCAAGCTACTTGAACTCAGGAGGTCTCTTGATTTTCTTCCTGGCTGCTGGAGAGTTTTACAGCAATAATTGGTTTAGCCTTTGATAATGGGAGAGTTGGTGCAGGTTAATTTTGCATGCTTTTAAGCATTTCCAGGACCACATATTAGCATTAATCAGGGATTTAATTCTGAAATCAGCTCGGAATGGGAAGTATAGTGACACAGTCTTCTGAAAAAAGACCCCCACTATCAAATAAAAAGGAATTGTAAACTATTTCATTCTACATGTCTTACAAATAATTACAATCAAAACACACCTGTGTTTTAATTGCCGAACAAGCAAAGTCTAATAAGGCAACAAGACCACAATTGAAATAACCTAATGTTGGGAAATCATACCCCTTAGTGGATGTCCAAATCAAGATAGTAGTTTATGTTTTATTTTTTTCTTCAGATCACAATTAAGATAACATTACCCACTTTTTGAATTTGTTTCTCTCCCAAGTAGAGGCACACTTGCAACCTGACTAAACCTGGGTCAATACCATGATGTGATGATGTGCAAGGAAGACTAAGATGCAGCTCTTCTGACTATTTATTTACAAAAAGAAACAAAAAACACTGTTCAACAGTACTGCAATAAAATAATGTGTCTTTTCAAAAGGGAAATAAGTCCAGAGACAAACAAGCCTTGGAAAACACAAAAATAAAGACCAGGTCTGACTAAGTTGCAACTCTGGTACTCTGCATTGTCTGGTAGAAACATCTTCAACTTACTAATATGACACGACAAAAGAGTGACAAATGACATTGGCTGTCTGACCAAGGTAGTGAAAGTTCTGACTGCCATCAGCAAGACTGCAAGTAATAACCAACAAAATACTTAAACAGAATGAGTTTAAATAGTGAGTCTAATCAGAGCGTGAGCAGTGACAGGTGAGATGATTAAGGGTAAACACAGACAGGTTATGAGAGGGGAAACAGACAGCTAATGAGGAGACAAGACAATCACAGGTAATTTCTTTCCCCTAATATTTTTTTTATTGCGATTTTTCTTTTTTTTTTGGGAGAGGGGTACACAAGTAGAACAGCATAGATAAGAATTGAATATAATATATAGTAGAATCTATTATATATTATAGATTAATAATATATTTTAGATTGAGTACAGGAACATTTTAATCCTCAACAAATATGTAAAGACCATGTATGATTAACACAATATTCAATGTTCAAATGAATCAGTGCATTGTTAACAACACAAGCAAAGTAAAAATACAGGACAAATGCCTTATTAATTTTGCTGAATTTTCATGTTTCACTGTTTTACTCATTGCATTCTGCTTTGATTGTTAAATGCGTTGAATGTTAAATTAGCAAATTCGAAACAAATGGAAATGTCTATTTTAAAACAACTACCAACTTCCATGATACACCATGATACATTTAGCTGAGGTTGCAAGAGTTAATAAAGGTTGTCACATTAAAAAATACATAAAACGTCTTGCCCACAAAAATAAGCAAAGAGATAAAAACAAACTGTCTGTGTGTCATGTGAAAACCCATGCTCAAT
Organism: Danionella dracula; assembly: GCA_900490495.1. Lineage (NCBI taxonomy): Eukaryota > Metazoa > Chordata > Actinopteri > Cypriniformes > Danionidae > Danionella > Danionella dracula. The sequence goes on along the minus strand of UELW01000039.1, from coordinate 2,317,681 downwards.
GAACATTACTCTTACTTGCTATGCTGTCATTATCCTTCCCTACTAACATTACATAACATTACTGAAACTATCCTGTTCTGACATTTCATTTTGAAGCAAGGGAGACACATACAAAGGGCTAATCATTTTCCCTTTTCATTTTCAGTCATTATTATTTAGTTGAAACAACAACCATGAATCTTGATCTACTCGTCAGAACAAGGAGGCACCAACAGGAAAGAGACAAACTTTCCAAGGGCACACGATGCATGAACAAATAATTATTAAAGTAGACTTTCCCAAATTAAACCAACCATAGTCACATTTTGTCAACAATTGTTTGTGTGTGCCACTTCTTTATTAGCATATTTGAATCAATGGATTTGCATTTTTCTTTTCATCATCAAGATGGTCTACATGATGGTCTACATAATGGCAAAATGTCTTAGAAAAACGTTCTGGTCAGTTGAACACCTGCATGGTGCTTAATTAGTTGTAACCCTTTCCTACACTGTCCTCAGTTTGAGTTTTGAAAGAAAAATATGGTTAATAACATTTCCACTTACTTAAAAAATGCTAAAACCTAAATGACAGGTTCAAGGATCAAAACTCCTACTTTGTTAAATAACCATTCCGTGTTAGGAAAGTGGGCACGTTATGAACCAGTGTCCTTTCATCAAAATGCATAGAAGACTTTATGCTCACCTTGTTCTGAAGTTTGCAGGATGAGGATGTCCATCATACAAAGATAAAAAGTCATACTCTTCCTCCACAGCGAAGGACTGAAAAACTATATGAATTCTGCTCTTCTCCTCGCCTAAAATAACCCATGTGCAGTTCGCTCCATTCGGGTATCCTTGAGGAAAACCTGGACTTTCTATGGTCCCATTTTTCCCTTTAAACGTGCCACCACATGTGATAATGAAACCTGCAATAAAGATAAAAAGTACATGTCAGCCTTTGATTGTATCACATATCTTGCATTTCAACATGAAACATTGACAAAACTTACATAATAACTGCAGTGTTTCTAAATAAATGTTAATTTAATAGAAGATACACAGAAATGGACATGACAGCAAACAGCATATTGATTAAACAACATCTTAATAAAATAAATATGTATGATAGATAAATTACAATATATAATTTAATGGCATGGTGTATCAAACCATTAAAGTAAAAAAGTACAGAATAAAATTTCAAGCAGTAAATTATAACAAAAGTGTCTGTGAGCAAATCCTGTAACCCCCTGAGATATTCCTTGATTACAAATGCTTTCCCCCCTGAGCAGTGCCAGGCACACATTTCTCAAAATCTGACATCACAATCATGTTAGTCAATTCGTGGCAGTTTGTGGGCCAGTGCCTGTAATGGCTTGGCTATGACATGCATTTCTAAAACTGATTCGCCATTATCAAGATGTCTTCTTGGAGAAGTTAGGGGTTTTGTTTAATGACCATTCCTCATATATCAACCCACACACTGTTATGGTCCACCATCTATCTCATGCTACACAGAAATTAGTGGAGCTCTTTACGAGGAAACCTGAGCAAATAAACTGATAATGGCAACCTGTATTAAATGGCCTTCCTCATTTATCTGCTTCCTCATCCTTACAGTCTAATTAGCTCAGCAGCCTCTCTGAGATCAAGGATTTTCTCTCCTCTACCATCCCATTTAGCCTCACTCTTGTTAGCCAAGAAGGCAGGGAGAAGGAATTCAGCGGGGAAATGGATGCATTGACAGGAGGTAAGTACCTCAGGGCTGACACAATCAGAGTATAGGTGCACACAGAGAGTTGGTACGCAAGCACGCACGCACGCACACACACACACACACACACACAAACACACACAAAAAGGCCTCAGATGTTTGGGCAGAATTACTTATCACAAGGAATGAAGGCATATTGTGATATCAATTTTATGTTTGACTTGTCCTAGAAGTACAGAAAGCTAATAAATCCAAACATCCAATCAGGATAACATAAGATTTTTAGAAATAGTTAATCAAATAACAATATAGAGACATCCATTGGTCTTTTTTTCCAAATTAATATAAAATGTTTCTCTCTTATTAGGACGATACACATTATAACACCATTGCTGCTCACTGTGTGATACGCCATCTTGTAAATGTCTAAATTCCAAGTCAGTCCCGACCAGCTGTCATCACAACAGGACATTTTTACAAGCATTTGGTTTCCATTTATGTGGCGTCTCACCTCGAATTTCTCCCAGTGTGAAAACACTACTATTAAGCTCTGCTTAAAAATTTGGCTTGACTCACTCTTGCTTTCGAATGTGGAAAAAGGCACATTACGGCATCATACTTCAATCATTCCAGGCAGGTGCAGAGCTCATCATCACATAGGGAAGAGAAAGGGGGGGGTGGGGGATGGGGGGGGGGATCCCACACACTCCAGTAGCTGTTGCAAGAACAGTCATTAAATTTCAACCCTGCAGATATGAAACACCTGTAGGTCATGGGATCCAAACTCTGTATTGATTGTTTTTGCAAGCTACAGAACTGGCAAGAATTATTCGTTTTCACTTGTACTCTTTTTATCAGAATTAAATTTTAACAAAAATTGGTTCTTCACAGAATGGATTGTTCTCAGAATGTAACTCTTTCTTTGTTTAAAGACAATCATATTGCCTCAGATTCTGTTTTGCAATATTATTTCAAATGGGTTCCGAATATACTTGTAAAGGCTGTGGAGTTTACATTGATAAAGCTCATAAATTACAGAAATAAAAAAAACAATAAACCATAAAAAAGTTAAGCTGCTTAAAAAAACTTTTTACAACATATATGCTATATATATATTATACAACATATACTTATGGTGTTCCACACATCACGGTATTCTAGATATTCAAACTTTAACGCCATTTCTAGAAAATAAATGCTTACAGGTCAAAGCTCAAACTTATGTGGCCATTTTCCTTCATTTGTTCTCTTTCATTCATGACCACCAGAGAGGCATTTTGTTGAGATATTCACGAGATTGCCAAGTTAATGTTCAGTGATTGGTTACCCGTAATCCGGACACTGTGTGTCTTGGTGATTTTTTTTCTTCTTTTCTTCCAAATAGTTGGGCCACGACAAATCAATTAAGCATGTTTAAGTTCATAAGACCGTCACACAGCCATGCTTGTGTTTACACCCCAGAGACCTAAATAAAGAATAATTTGCTGCCAGTGTCCAGAATACCACGAGTCTACAATATTAGTCTCACTTTTATTTTGGTTTATCTAATCCAAATGGTGTAAATGAACTGGAAAGAAGATTTTAGTGGTACAGGGGTCTGATATATACAGTATACCTTCAGTGGGATACAGGGAAACTGTTTTAAAACAGTGTCGTGATGAATGGGGAACAAAATGTGCATTTACATTTTTGGTCATAAGACCTGTAAAATGGTCTATTAACAACAAGTTGCTAATGTTCAAATTCCTGCTTTGTAAACGATCTTACGCCCTTGTTCCTGCCATATGATTTCAGTTTCCAGTCACATGACTGAGATTTTTTATTTAAAGAAAAAACAAATATTCGAGGTTAGAGAAAAAAAATAGTGTAAATGTGCATAAAATATTTATTGTCCAGTTAAATAGTAATATATAGTAATGAATATATTGTCCAATTCATATCAAATGTTTAAAAATTTTCATCTTAAAAGGTGTTGATTGATAAAAAAATTGAATAAATAAAAATTGTATTTGAAGGCTCAAAATGGAACAAATGTTTAAACCAGGAATGTCTAAATTTGGTCCTCCAATGTCACAGACAGTGGCAATCGTGCCCTAGTCTGGATATGAGAAATCATAAATATTATTGGCTACACCCATCCTTCATAAACTTTGGCCACAGCTAATTTACACACATATGTGTGTAGAGTATTGTTTGTTTGTTTGTGTTGTGCAGTAAAGAAAGTAGGCAGTCATTCATTATTCTGAAAAAAATGAATGTGATGGCCAGTGTGTACACAATTTTAGCCCAATGTCTAGAAAAAACACATTAAAAATGTAGATTAGCACAACATAAAAAAGTAATTGTGCCTATTGCATTACTATTGCATTGCGTGTCATACTTGAAATGACATGAAAACATACAGAAGGTCTTTAAAAAATGGTGAGACTACATTGGTTGCTGGCCAGAGGCTTGACATCAAACAAACATTTACAGACTGCAGCAAAGTCTTTGCAGATCCTACAAGCACACAATCTCTTTCATCCCAAAGCCTTTATGACTAATTAAAAAACATGAGGAAATCCCAGCAAGTTCATTTTCATAACTTTGCAATTCGAATACAGTTGGGTTACACTAGAGTATTGAGCACCAAACATGATTTGGAAAGAGGATTAAAGTGAGAGCAAGCTTAAAAGCCTATTAGTTGCCAAGGAAAACGTCGGAATTAATGTGTGGTGCTGTCATCCATCCAAAAAACAAAGGTAAAAAGGAAATGATGCAACATGGTCTTATTAAAAGACCAAGATAAAATTACTTTATTCTGTCCTCGGTTTATTTTAAATTAATATTTTTCACATTTCACAATCAATTCTTCCAATTAATTTAATCAATTTTGGCAAATTCAATAAAGCTTGGTAAATTCAATCAATTGTATGATTCCATACTTTAAATCTGTCTAAAAATGAGATTGGGATGGTGTTCAGGTCTGTGGGACCCGTTTTCAGCTCATCACAAGAAAAATTATACAAGCATTTATTATTTGAAACTGAGATTCACTGGCCTTGGTTCATTTTCTGTGAAAAACTTATATAAGAACACATTTTTAATGATCCCAAACTGTATACCCCCTACACCATAGGGGTACCCCTTACACATTTTTATCACACACAAGGTGTTCATGGCCCGGGGCATGTAAAAGTGTAAAAATAGTAGAATATATACCTTATTTCTGTCTTTCCACACAAACATAAATCACAAATAAACATACTATTTTAATATTCAGTATAAAACTGTTTGTGTGAATTAAAAGGCCCAAAATGCAAGCAGACCTGCCAACCCTGCCAAACTATCAACAATAAGAACCACACATGGTTTAAATTCTAAACGTGAAGAAATAAGGTTAAAAAGGATAAATAAAGTATATTTACTGTTTAAACAATTTGTTTCCTGGCTAAAGTAAATAACTTTTAAGTATTTTAACACAAAATGTTTTGATTGGGTCTGAAAATCAATGGGTCCACCAGAACCGCAAACACTGCCTGAGTAGCAATAATATGAACACCACAAAAGGGTTAAAAATATACTTTTTAAAATCAATATATTTGGATTCAAATATACAAGCTGTTCAAGACTGACCAATCACTCCAGAATTGGCACAATAATTCAACAAGATAAAATTTTAACTAGTTTTGATCTGAAAGACTCATTGTGTTTGACATATAATATTAACATCATTTTAACATCAAGGTGTTTTTTGCTGAATAGTTTTTTTCAGCCACAGACTCTGGCCACTCTTTTGTTTTTTGGTTCTGTGGGACCTAACAGCTGTTCTAGAGTGGTCTAAATCCTACCTCACAAAAAAGAGTTTTTGTATCCATGTTTGAACTGCTGAGTCCTCTGTAGTGCCCCTCTCGTACGGAGTACTGCAAGGCTCTATTCTGAGGCCTCTCCTCTTCTCGTTGGAGTTTCTTTTAATTTGGATACTAATGATACTTAAATCTATTTGCCATTGAAGCAAAGAAATGGATATTCTGTGGATGCATAAATATAATTAATGCATGATTTTATTACCACTTGCTTAGACTACTGCAATGTACATTATGTTAGACTTAGCCAGAAGTTGTTTGCCCAGATTCAACTAGTTCAAAACGCTGCTTTTAGACTTTTAACTGGTGTAAAATAACATGAGCACATTACTCCCATTTTAGCATCACTTCATTGTCTTCCATTTCATTTTCGCTTTTATTTGTTTTTAAAAGCCTACATGGTCTTGCCCCACTTACCCTTACTTAAATTTATTGTTTTATTATTTTCTGGGCCAATTGTTTATGTAGCAGATCAGCTGCAGCACTTATATGTTGCTTGAGAGTTTTTTTATTTGTGAACAGCACTTTGATCAACTTTGCTGTTTTAAAGTGCTATACGACTAAAGATGCAGTGGTATTGTAGTGAATAAATGATTCTTGTTATAGACAGCAAGGTTACAAGTCAGAATGTCATATGTACTTGGAAATATTACTGTTTTTATTTCTTTCCATATTAAAATCAATATTTCATATTCAAATATATTTGCTCAAATTATCAATTTAAATGAAGAGTGCTGTGACAATATTTGATAGGGTTTTACAATGTACGAATAACACTTTCAAACACTGTTAGTTAAATTGTTATAGTCTGAGAAGGATATTTCCAATTTAGTGTGCTTGATGTGACATCTGTGGTGCAAAGAAAGAGCCTGCCTGTCAGTAACAAGTTAAACCCTTAATTTTTTCAGGCAGCTGCAATTGGAGGCAATCATGTTCAAAATCCACCCTGCTCTCTGTTATCAGTGTTACGTAACTGACTGATTTGGGGTTTTTGTTGTTTTAAGAGTAGACAGAAAAGAGTGTGACCGAAGAATATTTTAGTTGTTTAGTTGTTTTTTTTTGTTGCTTTCCAAATTAACATGATTCATTTGTTTCAAGAAAGCAATTAATGAAATGTTGTTTCAAGTTTAAAAAGAAAAAGGTAAAATCACTCAAATGCATAGCTTTTTCATTAAATGGTGAGTCTTTTAACTAATTATTTAAAACGCGAATTCCTGATTAAACAAAAACTCCAAATGAAAGCTGCACAATAGAAATAAATCAATACATAAATTATTTTTTGTTCGCCTCTGTGGATCCCAAAACACCGGACATACTGGGCAATGCAAAACAATACAAAAATTTTAAAAACTGTGATAGCCTGAACCTAAAACCTGTTTGGAGGCAAACCATGGTCATTACTGGACCATTTTATTGGAGCATCTGCCCCAGTGTAAATGTGCTGTGCTGCAATAAATTATCTCGCCAAATTGAAGGGCGTTGCCGACAAAAAATGTAATCCTGCTAATCTCTTTTTGCGCAGAATTGATTGTGCATTGAATTTACTTTGTTTCAGGACTGTTTATTAAATTCAGAAGTCTATAGAGTATTAGTATGACATGTTCTTAAAGTATTTATTCTCTTTTTATTTAAGTAAGTAAATGTATAAGAAAGCTCTTGGTTTCTTGTTACCTTGTTGATAGGAAGCAATAAAAAAAATAAAAAAAAAACATAGCCATGATATTGAAAAATAGACAAATGAATGCTTTTGTATAGTTCAATACAAAATATATATTTTTTAAACTTTATGGTTAAGTTCAGAAACAATTAGCAGCTAAGCACATGTGTATAATCCCTCTTCTGTGTGCTCAGCGGTTACTTAATTTTGGGGTATTTTTTAATCTTACCAATAAACTGGTTAATTGTGTTTTAGAAAAGCTAATTAGCAATGTTTTTATTTTTATTTGAAAGAAATCCTAGCGGAGCGTCACAGTGGCACAGTCGGTAGCACGGTCGTCTCACAGCAAGAAGGTCTCTGGTTCAAGCCTCGGCTGGGTCAGTTGCCATTTCTGTGTGGAGTTTGCATGTTCTCCCCATGATCGAGTGGGTTTTCTCCGGGTGCTCCGGTTTTCCCCACAAGTCCAAAGACATGTAAGAACGATTGTCCATAGTGAAAAAGTGTGAATGTGTGTGTGAATGTTTCCCAGCGATGGGTTGTGGCTGGAAGGGCATCCGCCACATAAAACATGTGCCAGAGGAGTTGGCAGTTCATTTCACTGTGGCGACCCAGAAAGGGAAAAAGCCGACATGAAAATGGATGGATGGAAATCCTAGCAATGATTTTATCATAGTGCACAAAACTGCCCAAAGTAATACTTTTAGGCTACTTCTTAAATTAGAGAAATGCCCTTGTGCTACATTAAAATATCTATTTTGGAAAGTATAAACCTCAATCATAACAATAAAATGAATACAGTAGGAAAATTATATCAGTAAAGTCATATATTACTTTAAAGATTTAATATAAATGTGTCAGTTTATCGGAAATTCTTCCAGAAAGAAAGGTTATCTGAATGAAGGTGCCCCCTGCCCCAGTAGAGAAAGATGTCTAGCAGCCCCCCATGGTCCTAACCACAAAATTAAGGAAGACTTAAGTACAACAGTGAAAAGAGATGCTTTTGATTGGAATTCACTTGTCCTAGTGAGAGGATTTTCAAAGGAGGAAACCGTATTACATTAATGAATAGGATCCATGAGGAAATTAGATCTGATTGTGAAAACCTGGATTTTCTTCCAGAACGGAGTCAAGAGAATTGTACATCAAAACACAGAAGCAGACTTAGAGATACTCTCTCTGCTACAGGGGATACAATGGACCCCTTTCACATCAAACATGTATGTTAGTCACATAGGAGAAATTTCCCTGGCTTTAATGTTGGACTTGTCAAGGCCAGGGTGAAATTAAAATTAGGTGAAAATTGAGGTGAAATAAAAAATTTCAATGCTGTTTTGGACACAATCAATGACTGGATTACCATTGTGTCTGGTTAAATAACAACAACCGCTGACAGACTAGAGTACAGTAGTGCAATGTTGACAATGGCTTTTGATCTCAACTTTCTAAAAACCCGGATGACAATAAACCTATGACTGATTTAACACAAGGTTTTAAAGATAGAATACAATCTCTGTTAAACATAAAAGTTTATATTTTGTGTTATTTTATATTACATAGAGATAAGTCTGGTTCTCTGAGACATACAGACCATGATACAGACTAGATACAGACAGACAATGAAACACAGACTACCAGCAAGACTAAAATATGTTTAGTAGCAAATAAGATATTGGAAGACCAGACAGGCCAAATATCAAATCTCAGATGGTTAAATTCTGTGGAATCAACATCTGGTGTAAATGAAGACAGTAAAACCCTAAGGCTATTTAAATTTTTACTATTGTTTGCTCTGTCTAATCATTCAACTCTAATCTTGTGTTACTATGGTTACCAAGATACCACATTGAAATATAAACTGACCTTGACCATGTATGCAGTTACTTGAAATTAATCAACACCTGCGAGCTAATCAGGATCAAGTACAGGTAATAAAATTATAAACTCTGATTATAATTTAGTTACTAAATGATATTTTTTTTTGTTATAAATAAAAATGTTTTTTTGGGGTCATGAAGAAATTTGTTACAACATTTTAATGTTTATTCAGCAGCTTAATCTGTATTTGATGATACAATTGGCAAGCAATGTCAGATTGACAAGCAATTTAAGTACATGCTATTAATCACTTCTGCAATTGAAATATGTGTAAAATCTTAATTTTTCAGATAGGAGACTGTCTTGACATTCAAACTGGAAATTGGCTAAATTCTCTATATTTTTTACTTTTAAATGTGCCAAAAATTTATTCATGGATTTCTACAATAAAATTAATCACACTTAAAGAAACAGGATTTTTTTTAGCTTTTAACCTGAAAAATTGCAATAATGGCAGGAAGGTTCTCTTAAAGCGTAAAAAAACAAGGCGATTAACCGGAAACATTTTTAAACTTTCTTTGGCCCATTAACATTTCTTTGACTTGTCCCCAAAATGTCAAACTCTGCCACTGGTAATTTTTATAATTAAAATTAGATTACATTCAGTTAATATTGAAATTATTACTGAGCCTGTGTGTAAGGCTGTATGTCACACAATTGTTAGAGTCACAAAATAAAAAAATCAAGTACAAAAAATTAAGAAAAAAAGTTCTTTAATAACCATGTGAGTGAAATGCAACTGTTCTGCTAAAAACCATAACTCAACTACCTCCATCATTAAATATATTGAAACAGAATATTAGACACATATTCAACGCCTACTTTGCAATTACTATGCTGTAACACATCCCAATTAAAGAAAAATACCAATTAAAGGTTTTGGTATAGTCAATTTTTTACAGGATTATATCCATATTTTTAAACTTCTGGGAAATACTGTTGAAGGATAATCTGCCCAAATACCTACCAGTTTTCGTTTCAGTTAGTCAGTGAGGTTAAATTAGATATTTCTGTCTAAAAAGTGTCTGTGTTGATTTTGTAAACTTGCTTGTGAGACTCTATCTTGAGCTAAAGGTAAAACTAGGCTCATGGAAGATTGGGCAGTGTGCAAGACTAAAAAGCAATGGAGATTCGGAGATCAAATAGCACCCTTACTCGATCCTGTTCTCTTTATTTTGACACTCTACAAAACAGAAATAGCTATTAAATTAATACTTGCTTTGTAACGTGACATTATTTTTTTTTTTTACAAAAACTCTTTTTATACTAAAGAAAATGGGTGGATGAATGAATGAATTTATGGATGGATGGATTTATGGATGGATGGATATGGATAGATGGATGGATGGATCATTGTAAATATGTTAATACTAACTCTTGTGGCAAGCTATTTAACCTCTAAAGAAAAACAAACCTTTAGCACTGTCACAGATCATCAGATGCTCAAACTCATTTCAATGCTTGATCTGCTCCCTCATTCTGCTTCACTTTCACGCTGAGAAATCAGCTCTCTTCCAGCAATCTCTCTGATTATTCGCTGGCCTCTGCGGGGCGAATACTGACATCATGATGCCATTGCCCGCACCAAACCCCATTAACGTCATGCTGTGATCGTCCAGATCAGAAAACAGGCCAGTCACACCAATCAACAGCTAAACACATAAATCTCATTCAAATCCGCGAGGCAGCCAGAGACGAGACCCAGCTGCTCCAGGCAGTCTCTAGCATTCACATATATTCAGATAGGCATCAATCAATCTGTTTTACCTCAAGAGAAGTAGAGGAGAGTAGACATCATAGCTGTGTGTTATTTACACATATATATGAACTGAGAGGAATCCAAGGCGAGAAGCTCCTAAGGCTCAAGTACACATATTGATGCCCTCCTAGGATGATGCATTGACCAGACAGGTAAGTTTTACAGTGAGAGTGACAAGAAAGCCTTTGTGATTCTGTTTAAAGTGAATGTAAGATAAAATATCTCTTGCGATTTTAACATAAATATTCAAGATATCATCATTCTTAAAAATTGACTATATACATACATAGACTAACTCACAAAGCTCGTTCACGAGTCGTTCTGAAGCAGTTATCACAAAACTGTCCATGAAACATTGATTTTGAACTACTTGGAGAAAATGAATTCTACACCCACTTATGATGATGGTCTCTAGGATTAACTGCTGCCAGCAATCGACAAGGCATGCATATTTGATCCCACACAAGCACAGAGGGAGAATAAAAAGCCCACTCAGAAAGGTGTCTCAATTAGGGTTCAGGCCAGGAATCTCAATAAGAGCCAAAATTTCAATTTTAACCAGAAAAATTTCAGCACGACTCAGTTTTGTTTGACATTGCCATGGTTAGACTTTCTTTTTCTCTACTATTTCACTGTCAGATAATTTATTTATTCCACCCATAAATAAATATTAAATTGGCAAAAATTCTACAAAAAACTGCAGACTCTGTCTGGTGCTGATCTTCAGCGATCAACCGGCTGTCTCGCTACACTTTTCTTCCATTTAGAACCTCATCAAAGCAGTTAGGAAAAAAAACCCCACAGTAAACAGATACGAAATTAGGGGGAAAGCCCCAAATAACATTCAGTCAAGTCAAGCCAAGTCAAGACATACATACAAAACAGGAAAGTGAATACATAGGCCAATGAATACTTTTTTAATTTTAACTATACTAAGTGTCAATTAAAATTTCTGTAAACACGTGTTATAAAATTACATCTACTACTCTACAAGAGTAACAAGCAGTCAAATATTAAGGGAAGTTCCAAATGAAAGTTTGTGATCTGAAAGTATGCTTATATAGAACAATTCAAAAAGGATGGTTTCAGATCACATGTGGAGAGAGAGAGATGGTCACTGTTATGTATTTTATCAAAATATTACTGTTTGAGCTGAAATGAAGCCTAGAGATCAAACCAGAAACGTTTCTTGCTGAAGATTCAGTAAACTTTCACTAAAACCAACATACACACACAACTCAAAAAGACGAAACTTGCAGGTTACTCCAAGCAAATGTACAAGTAGTCATTCAGAAAACAGCGGTTATTTATCCAATCCTATCTGCTTCTATACTACCCATCACATCACCTTTGACATCATCTCAGCACAAGGCGCTGGATAACACATTGAAGCTCTATTTGAATGGCTGCCCCTCTAAACCTTCTGTATGTTAACAAGCAAAGAAACCATTAGGCATGGCTTTAAATCAATCAATGGTGTCATAAGAGGCATCACAACTGGTCGAGGTTCATCTCTGATCACCCCACACTCTTGTTCAAGGCTGTTCATTACATCTGAAAACAAACCATCAGCGGAACGAAATAGAAACTGGTATTGATTTGTAGCAGGGAGAGCGCTGGATGAGGCATCAGGGATCGCCACACGAGTCCGATCAAAGCAAAGAGGAGATTTGGCCCTTTGAAGCCTTGCAAAGGCCATAGCTGAGGAGCAGCTAAGTCTGTAAGTTATTTTACCTTCATTTTAATACTTGAAAGCAAGTCCAGAAATTAATTTGATCAGTCAAACATTATTTATTAAAGTAGATCACAATAACACAAGAAGACAATAACGTCATGTTTGGAAACAGTATTTCAAACTAATTTAAGTCAAATACAACCAAGAAATGTAGGTTAATGCAATCCGCCTTGTAAAAATTGCCATAATTAATTAAGATTTTAAAACAGGCCGCTAAAGCTGAAACTAGTTATTAAAGTCTAGATCCTTCAAACTATCAAATTCAACAAAAAAAAGAAGAAAAAAAAACAATAATACCATTAATTATTGTGTTGGGGTCTGTTCTCCATACCCCTGTCATTTTGAGTTTCATTCAGATATGTTTTACACTTGTGCATTTTTTGTGTGCATTATTGATAAGGACATTGTTTCCTTGTTGAGTCTCTCTCTCTCTCTTTCATAACCTCTTCTTTTGTTCATTGAGTTCATCTGTGTAGTTTTTTGATACCTCAGTGTCCTTGTCAAGATACTCCGTATCTATTGTATTCCCTACTTCATTGTTTTATCTGAGGTTTAATTTAAGATAATTTAAAAAATTGTAGATTATGTACATTATGCTGAATGGCATGCTTCTTTTAAGCTTCCAACATGTAGCTATACACTATATGCCCTCAGTTCTTTTTTAGCTGAAAGGATTTTGCATAGATTGTTCAGTAAAATCATACCTAAACGAAATGAAATATTTGTTTTTCAAACAAATACATTTAGCAAACCAAGTTGGTGCTGATTCTTGGCAGTATTGTTGAAAAAAAAGTTGAATCTCACAGCCTTGTCAGAGAAAATAAGAGTGCCATTCCCTCACAGTGCAAAACACAGTGTCTTCACAACATGATGTGGCTGGGATCCACTGTGGTCTATGATCATTAAAAGAGGACTAGGTTTTCCTAGGTCGGCTCATGCAACGTTTTTTAGTGGAAATAACTACAGAGGACAATTGACTCTACCCAAAGTAGGTCCAAATAGACTATGAATGAATGCAAATAACTCTCAAATAAAGATATCTAGGTTATAAGGTTATCTTCTAAACTGCCAATTCTTCACAGAAACTTGTTGTTTGTAATAAATGTTTAATTGTCACTTTACAAAGAAAACCTTCACAACCATCACAATGTAAAAAATAAGAGAATAACTTCAATTTTATGGTTCAATTTTAGAGGTTCAGCAATATTTTAACTCTATATATGGAATAAGACCAAATAGACCTGGAACAGAGTCAATGTAGCTCTCTTCTAATACAGAAAGCTTGTACACATTAATGTCTGATGGTTCAGTTAACTGTGAAAAAACTGTGATCATTTCTGAAAATCCTCAAAGTGATGTGATAGTTACAGTATGAACAGGCTGAATGAGCACAAGTTTTCTCTAAAATATGTCTGTACGTCCCTTTAAGAAGAACAATGTCAGGCTGTGCTGTAAGTCTAGCTGAAAAAGACTTCCAAAATCTACATCACTTCAAGAAACATTTCTCAAAGGAAATACGCTTGGATTTAAGCTCATTTGAAAGAAAAGGTAATCTTCAAGCCAGCCATCAAAGGTAATGCTTCCTGACGGAAATCCGGACAAGCAAAAGATGATATAATAGAAATTGAAAATATTATTCTTCTTGAGTTATTGAAGGGAGCAGAACCCATTCAAATCATATCATTACAGATCCTCAAGCTTATCCAGGGTACTCTTGGAGAAGTCTTAAAGCAATAGACTTAGACACAACTAATCAACCTGCATCAGTGTCAATTAACAGAGGTCTTTCAATCTGGAATAGTCAGTGACATTACTGCTGGCCTTGATTTGTTTAATAAAGTAGAGAGCTCATCTGATTTGATGAAGAATAATTATGATGGCCCAGGTCTGCCATCTGTTATTCAATTTGTGAGACAGGTCAATCGCGCCAAGACCAGGGGAATTGTCAACAAGAAAAATACAGACACTGGATACTGAAGTGGTGGATCAAAAGAAAATACAAAATTATATACATTAGAATAAAAATTTCATTTCAAATGTGGGAATATTGGAAAATTCTGATTTGGGGAGTAAATGTCATTCTCTACTTTCCACCAAGACTGCCATTTACTCTCGAAATTTGACATTTTCCTTAAGGTGGTGCTGAGATCATATATTGAATTGCTATTCACATTTAAATAATTTTGTATTTATGTATCCTAATACCAGCACAATATAATACAGGATTATTTTAAACCTGTAAATAAAGAAGAAAGCATGTAAAGGGATGGTTGGAATAAAGAATTCATTATGAAAGTTTGAAAATAAATGCAAATAATGTTTTTTTAATTGTAGGCTTCTTTTAAAAGGAAGTCAAGTTTTATAAAAATTTGAATGTTTTAATTTTGCTCCATCTTAAAAAACATGACTAAAGATATATCTAGAATAGTCCATGCATGTTTGTGTAATCCTATTTTCTTTTTCTGCAAGCTTAACACAGCTCAATGGTGGTAGGGTTGCCCATTGACCAAAGCACCGTTCACTATTGCTATAGCAGCTCATCTCAATGAAAAAGGTATCCGCTGACTGACCAGGACGTGTGTAACCATAGTAAAACTAGTTTGACAAAACAATGAAAATAAATAGTTTTTGAATATCCTGGGCCAAAGTGTTTGCAAAATGATGAATGTATTTATCGAAGATAGTTGGATTTTCTGTGCATGGTGGAAGTGTGGCAGTTGGAGGAACAGTGGATACGGAGTACATTGTATATGATAAATTCTGCTATTTGAAGGTTATTATGAGTGCAGTGATAGTTTAGAGGATTCAAATATTTATTATAAATTGTTTAAAAAGGGCATAAAATGGCAACTCCACTTAAAAGATAAAGCTCAAAGTTTCTGATGCAGAGTATTTTAAAAATTATTTTAACTATAGATAAAGTAAGAGAACACCAATGATAGACAGTTTTGTCACTGTGCAATTGATCCCAAGCTCATAAAGGAAGAAATAACTTAGTACATATAAATATTTAATCTACATTGACTGAGTATCTGTACTCCTTTTCTTCTACACAATAAAATTTGGTACAGGGACTCAAGCCAAGTCTTTAAGGTCAGTATAAATGGACGAACAGGTCCTTAAACAATCTAATACTCCATTAGTCAAGTGAATACCAATTAGAGGAAATATAGAAGTGCATATTAAGAGTCGTCTGGGTAGCTACAAGACAATCTGACATCTGAGCAACATTTCAAGTCAATTATCTTTGATGGGGACGGAGAGCTTGATGATGGATCACAATGTCAATGAAAGCGTCATCTGCTTGACTGATTAAATTCATTTCCTAGCCGCTCGCTGCCCTGTTGCACTCAGAGGTTGTGCTGTGTTCGAACATGTTCCTCAAAGCCTTTCAGATCCAGACGGATGTTCAATCAAGGTTATCAGGATCAAGTCTGATACTGTATATTACTACTATTGTATATAAAAGACTCTTTTGTTGGAGACAAAAAGCATCCCATGAATGGAAATAAAATCAGATCTAAAATGTATGTACATCAAAATTTGTTTACGTTGAGACCAATCAACAGACTGCAATCATGCCATCACATCATTGTGTTTGCAATCAATCAATCAAAATGTATTTCTTTGTGCTTTTCTTCAGTTGCTTTAAAGCAGCTTTCCAAAAAAAAGATGTAAGTGAATTTTTATATGATATAAATAAAAATAGATGTTAGCTGTTTTTTTGCTGTAAGAATAGAATTACAATATACAGTTAACTTTTTGGAAATCATAAAATTATTTTTGAAATAAAGAAAATTAATTGTCCTTGATCAATTCCCTGGGTAATATTAGGAGCAAAAAGGTGTTTTAACCATTTACATGTTATTAAAAAAAATTTAAAAACAGTGAAAATACAAGCAAGTTTTGCTCCTAAATAGATATCAAAAATTATTTTGAGCTGTTACAAAGGATATTATAAATGTATTTAATGTGTATTTAAATGTGTTTTTTAACTGCTTAATTTTTCTCTAACAGCAATTGCAGAATCAAAATCTTGTGTGTGATGTACATGTGAAATATGTTTTATTGAATAAACTTTTTTTTCTGATTATTGTATTTACCCTCTCTATAAAAGTGGCCATGATTACCAAAAACATGCTCTCTGTTCACAAGAACATATACTTCACTCATTAATTCTTCTAAAAACGTCTAAAGGAAAAAATCTAAAAGACCTCAGCTACATTTAAACCTCAAACATTTCAGTTTACAACGTCTATAAAGTATTTAAAGGAGAAACAGTTTAATTCATCGTGAAACTATTTAGGCTCAAGGTAAAGAGATTGATTAAATGTAAAAAAAAAAAGGTCACATGATGACCAGTCATTTAAAGAAACCTCTAAATCTACACCTATAACCCCACAAGAAAATAGCTTGCAGGTTGTCAACGGAATTATACAGCAGTGATGAGCAGAGCAGACACTAACAACTAACATCTGAACACATCACATCCTCCACAGTCTGCCATTGATTAAAGTGGGAAGACAAGCATCTTCAGGACGTTGCTGTACAGCCAGCAAGTGTCCTTAGGAGGTATGAGAAAAAATAATGAGGGCATCTACTGAGCACATGAGTAGGATAGTGCACCTCTGAGAAGAAAATGAAGAAACAGGTGATCATTAGATTTTAGACACAGTTTCAAACAACTGGATAGAAGTCTAGTAAATTATGTAGAAAATAATGAAGCTGTTTGCGATTTGTTTTGATTGGTCACGCTCTGCTACCAAACATAATAAAGACCAACACTGCAATAAAAACAAATCTGGCTAATATTTTTTATTTACTTGAATCTCTTTTTGGATGTTAAATATTTTGTCAAGTCTGCATCTTAAAACTTGAATTCACTTTGAGTAGTTTGAGATGAAGGGCCAATTTTCTAGTGATGTCATGGTTTCGAGGAATGGATGGAATTTAATCACAGAGACAACAAACTAATCAAGTAAATAATCAAACATTCATTCATCTTCATGTCGGCTTTATTCCCTTTCGGGGTTGCCACATTGGAATGAACCGGCAACTCTCTGGCATATTTTTTACGCAGCGGATGCCCTTCCCTGCCGCAACCCATTCCTGGGGATTCACACACACATTCACACTTCAACACTATGGGCAATTGTTCTTATTCAATTCACTTATTCCACATGTCTTTGGACTTGTGGGGAAACCGGAGCACCCGGAGAAAACCCACGCGATCACGGGGAGAACATGCAAACTCCACACAGAAATGCCACCTGCCCCAGCCGAGCCTAGAACCAGCGACCTTCTTGCTGTGAGACGACCGTGCTACCCACTGCGCCACCGTGACGCCCAATAATCAAACAAGTCTTTATTAAATATTAAAATAAAGCCAATAACAAAGTGTCAATAAAATAGAAAATTTACACTAAAACAAAGAAAATGTACACTAAAAATAACAAAAATTATTTAAAATAAAGAAACAAGACTAGATACAAAACATAAACAGGGAATGAGTTGACAGAAAGATATGACTAGATAATGAATCCACAAAAGGCAGAAAGCACTTGGAGCTGGTAAAGGCAACAAAATAAATAGAGCTAAGGACTAACAGGTGGGAAATAAACGCCTACAGATTATATAGAACAACTCATGCAGTGCAAAGCGTCAACAAGATTTCAATTTATCTGCTTCTGAACCATATGGACATGTTTTTTTGTGATCACCTATGTGCCAAAATCAAGATGGATGGCTGGGGAAACAAAATGAACAAGAGCATAGTCAGAGAGAAGTCAATCAAGAAACTAAAAGCAAAGTCTGGTTGTGAACCCAGCAGCAGACAGAGCAATCCCAAGTGCTAGGGGTTCAACCACTGAGCTTTAAATGAAACAAGAATTCAGCATCAGGGTTCTGCTGGAAAAGCAGGATTTGCCAAAACAAAGAGTGGCAGTGCCCTGACAAGCAAACACAAGTACTTTGGGTTTAGAGTGTACAGCTGGACTCAAAAGTTGGTTCCTAGATGTATGTACAAAATATCTTTACACCAGACCAATGTACTACTGAACATATTTCATATTTGACAAGGGTGAAAATTTTGTCAGAGTATGTTTTTGAATTTTCAACAATCCCCACAAAGTAATCAAACATCCGAGATCCAGACATTTTTACCTTCTCTGAATATCCAGTAAAATAGACCATCCACTTAAAAATGAAGGCAGCAGGTCTAAAAAACATTCTATTAAAGTCCCCAGTCAATCTGAAAGCACCAGGATCCGTCAAGTAGGAACTTTATCATTTTCAAATAAAAAAAAAAAACTTATTTCACTGGCTTCCATTCAACACGTTGTCCAAGTTTCTCAGTGCCACTTATTAAAAATGCATCAGAGAGCCTTGAAGACTGTGCTTCGCCGCTTGTTTGGCCAAGGACATTATATGAGAAATAACTTCAAAGCCACGACTGTTAAGCCAGCGGCCTTGTCTTGGTGCTGGAACACTGTTGATAGAAAAATGCCAATAAATATTTGCATTCGTGAGTAGAGTCACATTTTTTATTGACATGGCATTATAATGAATGAAGCAGATCTTGAACAGAGATTTATTCTGAAAAAATAGGACTTTTTTTGCATTCACTTCCCCATCATCTTTACTTCTTTCTCACCTTCTTAAATTTTGCTTCACAATACAAGATATCTTGAAGAGTGAGGAAAGCTGGTAGTTATTGACCATCACATTCTCTCAGTTCACCTGTGTGCTGGTACTACAAAGTGGTACCAAGACAGTTGATTGGCATTTCAAATTCAAGAATGTCTGAATGATCTGAATCAGATCACCTTACTGTACTACCCTGTGGAGAATAATTATTTCAGCTGCTTCCATTTTAGAGGCCTGACCACAGAAAAAATGGATGTCGAACTAATTTCAAATTTGCCTTGTGTGGGTCAGGCCAAAATGATCTTAGTACAATAAACCATTGATGTTTTAAAGAAAAAGCATTAAAACCTTGAATTATCTATTGGGCACCTTGACATTAATTTGGCTTCAAAATGTGTAATGATTTAATCATCTTTCTGCTGCATATAATTTTAAATGAAATTTAAATGGATTGTAATTGCAGTGTTTGTGATAAAAAGAAGCTACAAGAACTATAAAATATGTTTATTGTGTAAGTAGTGTTATGATGTGAAGTTGATGTTAATTTGGCATCATTTTAAGAAACTTGATTTTTTTATCACCTTGACTGTTTTTATTTTGTCTGAAAGAGTAAAATGATACATTATTTGAATGCATGATTTCAGACTGTGATAAACCAGTATAACAGACTCATTATAATGTTTATTTTATTTAGTTTAAAATGTTAATGTTTATTTACATAAAAATTGAGCAATTTTGTAAGCTTTAAAAACCATTAATATTAGAAGTTCATTAGTTTGCTTGTATAGAATTATTCTAGAAAACACATACACATGGGATAAGCGACATAGACATAGACATGGATGAAAGTGTGGAAGAGGGAGTTTTGAAAAATGGAAGTGAAGTGACTGTTAAAATTTTTGGGGAGGATAAGAAAGATTGAAATCACATTTAGATTATTTGCTATATGACTGCTCCTCTTGAAATTGCATTCACGGAACTTCATCAATAGTATTTCTATACTATAAACTGGAAAACATATGTAATGCTTGGTTCAAAGTACTGGTGTGAATACTGCGCCTGATGATGTTAGCCTTTCTTGATTCTCATCAGCACATCAGAGATAAAATCACATAAAAAAAACTCCATTAAATACTGTGAGATGTGGGAAAAGTACAATCATAACTCGACTTAATTCATGTTCAAAATGAGAATAGTTTATTTTATTAAAGTTATTTAGTTTATTTTTCATATTTATTGACAAAAAACATGTTGTTCAGAATAAAAAAATACAGTTTTTATAGATTTTTATCAAACATTGTCTATTTACTTTGACTTAATTTACAGTGTTTATGTGCCCACTGAGTGGTCAGAGCTTTGTGTGATAATTTATTTATGTCAGTCTGCTTTTTTATTCAATCAATCTAATTATTGTTGGTTTGGTATTTGTAAATCTCCCAGGCTTTTTATTATTATTTGATTCAATGTTTGATTCAATGTTGACATATAATATTAGGGACAGAGAGTGAGAGAGACAGAGAGGGAGAGAAAGAGAGATTGAGAAGGTTTGCAATGGTAAAAAGAACTCAAATCATTCCTCTGTAGTCTCTGATTTATCTTAACTGATCTGTTTTTGTAATTTGTAGTTGTGCTGCACCAGTTATGTCCTCATCCAAATTTTGGGGACAGAGCTCTAATAGTTTATTCTCTGCTTGCTTTTGTTATATGTCTGTGTTGAAGTTGACACAACACTATTTTTATACCTCAAATGTCAGACCTGTCATGTGGTCTGATTAGGATCGTATGATGGTAAAACATTCGGTGACTTTGTTTTCCTTCATTTCATCAGTGACAAGATGCGGTGTGCTCACATTACCAGTAATTGTCTTCTGTGCTAGTGTTTCCACCAGTCAGATGACTCATTCTCTTCCCTGATTGAGGATTGTCCATGTTGCGTATCATTGTTTTCACCTTTTTGGCAAGGCTCATGCTATTTATGCTCTGTCTAGTTTCTGCCACGCCCCTCTAGTCTGCTTTTCCATTAGCCTCAGACATTACATCCACGGAATGCTAAACTGTGCATCTGATTGGTTTGGAACATTTTTATGATGACATTTCAAGAACACCGATGTCGAAATCTAATTTATATTAGATAATATTGGCTTTTATTTTTGTTCAGCTAGGAAACAAACTTTAGCTATACTATTGAGAGAAAGAGCTATTGTGAGCCCTGAGAAAGAGTGGTGGTTAAAAAGAACAGGTAAACATTCGATCCTTGAAGGTCTGGCTAGGCAAGACTACATTCTGCATATTCTCACCTCCTTGAGTTTTTTCTGATGAATAAGTTGTTGCATGTCGATCCATGTCAAACCTTTGCTTACCAGCTGGCTCCCATCTTCTCTTTGATCTTCGACAGATCACTGGAGCTGTCTGAAGTTCCTGCATAGTCCAAACGCTCCACCATCATCCCCATCCCCAAGAAGCCTAAAATCTTAGGTCTCAATGACTAAAGACCAGTGGCCCTGACATCTGTGGTCATAAAGTTCTTTGAAAGACTGGTGCTGGACCACTGGACCCCTCCTTTACGCCCTGCAGTTTGCCTACCGATCTAACAGGTCTGTGGAAGATGCACTTAACATGGGGCTGCACTACATCCTGCAACATCTGGATAAGCCAGGGACTTATGTGAGGATTCTGTTTGTGGAATTCAGCTCACCATTTAATACCATCATCCCATCACTGCTTCGAAACAAACTCTCCAAGCTCTCCGTCCCTGACTCCACCTGTAGCTTCCTGACAGACCGACAACAACTTGTGAGGATGGGGGAATTCACATCATGCACCCGAACCACCAGCACTGGTGCCCCCCAGGGGTGTTCTCTCTCCACTTCTCTTCTCTCTCTACACAAACGACTGCACCTTGCACAACTCCTCTGTAAAGCTCCTCAAGAGGACACCACCATCATTGGAAGTGGAGCAGCTGGCTCTCTGGTGCAGTCTAAACAACCTTGAGCTCAACACCCTGAAAACAGTGGAGATGGTAGAGGACTTTAGGAGAAGCCCCCCTGCACACCCTCCCCTTACCATCATGAACAGCACTGTGACACCAGTGGAGTCATTCAGGTTCCTAAGCACCAACATCGCTCTGGACCTGAAGTGGAGCACAAACATCAACTACACTGTGAAGAAGATCCAGCAGAGACTGAAGAAGTTCAATCTTCCACAGACACTGCTAACCCAGTTTTACTCTGCAGTAATCAAGTCTGTTCTCTGCTCCTCCATCATTGTCATTGTCGGTGCTCCCATACCCTCTACCCTCCCTCCAGGACCTGTACACCGCCAGAGTGAGAAAGACAAAAATCATGACAAAAACATTCTAGACTCCACTCACCCCGGCAACCACCTTTTTGAGCTCTTGTCCTCTGGCCACCGCTTCAGAGCCGCTAACACCATGACTGTATGGTACAAACAGAGCTTCTTTCCCCAAGCTA